>OZ024937.1:74464008-75664008 GCA_964017235.1 Sabellastarte sp. h YS-2021
AATATTGGACACCAATAATTTCTGTTCAGACATGTAATGCTCTAAATGTGCCTAAAATGTCCTCATTTATTTTTAAAACAAGCCTGAAATTAAATAAGGGCTTCAAATTATCAACATTATGATATATCTGATATCTCCCCCATGGGGGTTGGAGGCAGACCAGCCCCACCCCCCGGAACTGAAATTCCTAATGTGGCCTCGAGTAGGAGAGACCAACTAAAATTCATTCTAGGATATAAACTGACTTTCCTGTGAAAATTTCAGCCAAGATTGACCAACTTTAAGAGGTGGTTTGATCTGATCTGGCATTCTATGATACCCTCGCTACCTGCACTCCCTGAATCTGTACTATGGGCTGGATATGTGTTTCTGAGAAAGTACACCACCCAAATTCACTTTAGTGGCGACTCCTGTGGCAGAAAATGTGGTTTCCAGCCTTAGGTTTGCCTTAATTGAGAAAATACCAGCACATCCTGATACAGCCCCCAGAGGCTATATTCACGGCTTCCTGGAGCCCATATCACACAGATGACACCACTGTATAGGCTGATGTAATCCTAAAACCTATGCAATCAGATTTAGCATGTGTCAGGTGATTTTTGGCCAAATTTCATGGTTACAGACCAATATCTGGTATAGGTTTGGGCTGATTTACATGTATTTTTGACCAATTTAACAGCAATATTGGACACCAATAATTTCTGTTCAGACATGTAATGCTCTAAATGTGCCTAAAATGTCCTCATTTATTTTTAAAACAAGCCTGAAATTAAATAAGGGCTTCAAATTATCAACATTATGATATATCTGATATCTCCCCCATGGGGGTTGGAGGCAGACCAGCCCCACCCCCCGGAACTGAAATTCCTAATGTGGCCCTCGAGTAGGAGAGACCAACTAAAATTCATTCTAGGATATAAACTGACTTTCCTGTGAAAATTTCAGCCAGATTGACCAACTTTAAGAGGTGGTTTGATCTGATCTGGCATTCTATGATACCCTCGCTACCTGCACTCCCTGAATCTGTACTATGGGCTGGATATGTGTTTCTGAGAAAGTACACCACCCAAATTCACTTTAGTGGCGACTCCTGTGGCAGAAAATGTGGTTTCCAGCCTTAGGTTTGCCTTAATTGAGAAAATACCAGCACATCCTGATACAGCCCCCAGAGGCTATATTCACGGCTTCCTGGAGCCCATATCACACAGATGACACCACTGGTATAGCTGATGTAATCCTAAAACCTATGCAATCAGATTTAGCATGTGTCAGGTGATTTTTTGGCCAAATTTCATGGTTACAGACCAATATCTGGTATAGGTTTGGGCTGATTTACATGTATTTTTGACCAATTTAACAGCAATATTGGACACCAATAATTTCTGTTCAGACATGTAATGCTCTAAATGTGCCTAAAATGTCCTCATTTATTTTTAAAACAAGCCTGAAATTAAATAAGGGCTTCAAATTATCAACATTATGATATATCTGATATCTCCCCCATGGGGGTTGGAGGCAGACCAGCCCCACCCCCCGGAACTGAAATTCCTAATGTGGCCCTCGAGTAGGAGAGACCAACTAAAATTCATTCTAGGATATAAACTGACTTTCTGTGAAAATTTCAGCCAGATTGACCAACTTTAAGAGGTGTTTGATCTGATCTGGCATTCTATGATACCTCGCTACCTGCACTCCCTGAATCTGTACTATGGCTGGATATGTGTTTCTGAGAAAGTACACCACCCAAATTCACTTTAGTGGCGACTCCTGTGGCAGAAAATGTGGTTTCCAGCCTTAGGTTTGCCTTAATTGAGAAAATACCAGCACATCCTGATACAGCCCCCAGAGGCTATATTCACGGCTTCCTGGAGCCCATATCACACAGATGACACCACTGGTATAGCTGATGTAATCCTAAAACCTATGCAATCAGATTTAGCATGTGTCAGGTGATTTTTTGGCCAAATTTCATGGTTACAGACCAATATCTGGTATAGGTTTGGGCTGATTTACATGTATTTTTGACCAATTTAACAGCAATATTGGACACCAATAATTTCTGTTCAGACATGTAATGCTCTAAATGTGCCTAAAATGTCCTCATTTATTTTTAAAACAAGCCTGAAATTAAATAAGGGCTTCAAATTATCAACATTATGATATATCTGATATCTCCCCCATGGGGGTTGGAGGCAGACCAGCCCCACCCCCCGGAACTGAAATTCCTAATGTGGCCCTCGAGTAGGAGAGACCAACTAAAATTCATTCTAGGATATAAACTGACTTTCCTGTGAAAATTTCAGCCAGATTGACCAACTTTAAGAGGTGGTTTGATCTGATCTGGCATTCTATGATACCCTCGCTACCTGCACTCCCTGAATCTGTACTATGGGCTGGATATGTGTTTCTGAGAAAGTACACCACCCAAATTCACTTTAGTGGCGACTCCTGTGGCAGAAAATGTGGTTTCCAGCCTTAGGTTTGCCTTAATTGAGAAAATACCAGCACATCCTGATACAGCCCCCAGAGGCTATATTCACGGCTTCCTGGAGCCCATATCACACAGATGACACCACTGGTATAGCTGATGTAATCCTAAAACCTATGCAATCAGATTTAGCATGTGTCAGGTGATTTTTTGGCCAAATTTCATGGTTACAGACCAATATCTGGTATAGGTTTGGGCTGATTTACATGTATTTTTGACCAATTTAACAGCAATATTGGACACCAATAATTTCTGTTCAGACATGTAATGCTCTAAATGTGCCTAAAATGTCCTCATTTATTTTTAAAACAAGCCTGAAATTAAATAAGGGCTTCAAATTATCAACATTATGATATATCTGATATCTCCCCCATGGGGGTTGGAGGCAGACCAGCCCCACCCCCCGGAACTGAAATTCCTAATGTGGCCCTCGAGTAGGAGAGACCAACTAAAATTCATTCTAGGATATAAACTGAGTTTCCTGTGAAAATTTCAGCCAGATTGACCAACTTTAAGAGGTGGTTTGATCTGATCTGGCATTCTATGATACCCTCGCTACCTGCACTCCCTGAATCTGTACTATGGGCTGGATATGTGTTTCTGAGAAAGTACACCACCCAAATTCACTTTAGTGGCGACTCCTGTGGCAGAAAATGTGGTTTCCAGCCTTAGGTTTGCCTTAATTGAGAAAATACCAGCACATCCTGATACAGCCCCCAGAGGCTATATTCACGGCTTCCTGGAGCCCATATCACACAGATGACACCACTGGTATAGCTGATGTAATCCTAAAACCTATGCAATCAGATTTAGCATGTGTCAGGTGATTTTTGGCCAAATTTCATGGTTACAGACCAATATCTGGTATAGGTTTGGGCTGATTTACATGTATTTTTGACCAATTTAACAGCAATATTGGACACCAATAATTTCTGTTCAGACATGTAATGCTCTAAATGTGCCTAAAATGTCCTCATTTATTTTTAAAACAAGCCTGAAATTAAATAAGGGCTTCAAATTATCAACATTATGATATATCTGATATCTCCCCCATGGGGGTTGGAGGCAGACCAGCCCCACCCCCCGGAACTGAAATTCCTAATGTGGCCCTCGAGTAGGAGAGACCAACTAAAATTCATTCTAGGATATAAACTGACTTTCCTGTGAAAATTTCAGCCAGATTGACCAACTTTAAGAGGTGGTTTGATCTGATCTGGCATTCTATGATACCCTCGCTACCTGCACTCCCTGAATCTGTACTATGGGCTGGATATGTGTTTCTGAGAAAGTACACCACCCAAATTCACTTTAGTGGCGACTCCTGTGGCAGAAAATGTGGTTTCCAGCCTTAGGTTTGCCTTAATTGAGAAAATACCAGCACATCCTGATACAGCCCCCAGAGGCTATATTCACGGCTTCCTGGAGCCCATATCACACAGATGACACCACTGGTATAGCTGATGTAATCCTAAAACCTATGCAATCAGATTTAGCATGTGTCAGGTGATTTTTTGGCCAAATTTCATGGTTACAGACCAATATCTGGTATAGGTTTGGGCTGATTTACATGTATTTTTGACCAATTTAACAGCAATATTGGACACCAATAATTTCTGTTCAGACATGTAATGCTCTAAATGTGCCTAAAATGTCCTCATTTATTTTTAAAACAAGCCTGAAATTAAATAAGGGCTTCAAATTATCAACATTATGATATATCTGATATCTCCCCCATGGGGGTTGGAGGCAGACCAGCCCCACCCCCCGGAACTGAAATTCCTAATGTGGCCCTCGAGTAGGAGAGACCAACTAAAATTCATTCTAGGATATAAACTGACTTTCCTGTGAAAATTTCAGCCAGATTGACCAACTTTAAGAGGTGGTTTGATCTGATCTGGCATTCTATGATACCCTCGCTACCTGCACTCCCTGAATCTGTACTATGGGCTGGATATGTGTTTCTGAGAAAGTACACCACCCAAATTCACTTTAGTGGCGACTCCTGTGGCAGAAAATGTGGTTTCCAGCCTTAGGTTTGCCTTAATTGAGAAAATACCAGCACATCCTGATACAGCCCCCAGAGGCTATATTCACGGCTTCCTGGAGCCCATATCACACAGATGACACCACTGGTATAGCTGATGTAATCCTAAAACCTATGCAATCAGATTTAGCATGTGTCAGGTGATTTTTTGGCCAAATTTCATGGTTACAGACCAATATCTGGTATAGGTTTGGGCTGATTTACATGTATTTTTGACCAATTTAACAGCAATATTGGACACCAATAATTTCTGTTCAGACATGTAATGCTCTAAATGTGCCTAAAATGTCCTCATTTATTTTTAAAACAAGCCTGAAATTAAATAAGGGCTTCAAATTATCAACATTATGATATATCTGATATCTCCCCCATGGGGGTTGGAGGCAGACCAGCCCCACCCCCCGGAACTGAAATTCCTAATGTGGCCCTCGAGTAGGAGAGACCAACTAAAATTCATTCTAGGATATAAACTGACTTTCCTGTGAAAATTTCAGCCAGATTGACCAACTTTAAGAGGTGGTTTGATCTGATCTGGCATTCTATGATACCTCGCTACCTGCACTCCCTGAATCTGTACTATGGGCTGGATATGTGTTTCTGAGAAAGTACACCACCCAAATTCACTTTAGTGGCGACTCCTGTGGCAGAAAATGTGGTTTCCAGCCTTAGGTTTGCCTTAATTGAGAAAATACCAGCACATCCTGATACAGCCCCCAGAGGCTATATTCACGGCTTCCTGAGCCCATATCACACAGATGACACCACTGGTATAGCTGATGTAATCCTAAAACCTATGCAATCAGATTTAGCATGTGTCAGGTGATTTTTTGGCCAAATTTCATGGTTACAGACCAATATCTGGTATAGGTTTGGGCTGATTTACATGTATTTTTGACCAATTTAACAGCAATATTGGACACCAATAATTTCTGTTCAGACATGTAATGCTCTAAATGTGCCTAAAATGTCCTCATTTATTTTTAAAACAAGCCTGAAATTAAATAAGGGCTTCAAATTATCAACATTATGATATATCTGATATCTCCCCCATGGGGGTTGGAGGCAGACCAGCCCCACCCCCCGGAACTGAAATTCCTAATGTGGCCCTCGAGTAGGAGAGACCAACTAAAATTCATTCTAGGATATAAACTGACTTTCCTGTGAAAATTTCAGCCAGATTGACCAACTTTAAGAGGTGGTTTGATCTGATCTGGCATTCTATGATACCCTCGCTACCTGCACTCCCTGAATCTGTACTATGGGCTGGATATGTGTTTCTGAGAAAGTACACCACCCAAATTCACTTTAGTGGCGACTCCTGTGGCAGAAAATGTGGTTTCCAGCCTTAGGTTTGCCTTAATTGAGAAAATACCAGCACATCCTGATACAGCCCCCAGAGGCTATATTCACGGCTTCCTGGAGCCCATATCACACAGATGACACCACTGGTATAGCTGATGTAATCCTAAAACCTATGCAATCAGATTTAGCATGTGTCAGGTGATTTTTTGGCCAAATTTCATGGTTACAGACCAATATCTGGTATAGGTTTGGGCTGATTTACATGTATTTTTGACCAATTTAACAGCAATATTGGACACCAATAATTTCTGTTCAGACATGTAATGCTCTAAATGTGCCTAAAATGTCCTCATTTATTTTAAAACAAGCCTGAAATTAAATAAGGGCTTCAAATTATCAACATTATGATATATCTGATATCTCCCCCATGGGGTTGGAGGCAGACCAGCCCCACCCCCCGAACTGAAATTCCTAATGTGGCCCTCGAGTAGGAGAGACCAACTAAAATTCATTCTAGGATATAAACTGAGTTTCCTGTGAAAATTTCAGCCAGATTGACCAACTTTAAGAGGTGGTTTGATCTGATCTGGCATTCTATGATACCCTCGCTACCTGCACTCCCTGAATCTGTACTATGGGCTGGATATGTGTTTCTGAGAAAGTACACCACCCAAATTCACTTTAGTGGCGACTCCTGTGGCAGAAAATGTGGTTTCCAGCCTTAGGTTTGCCTTAATTGAGAAAATACCAGCACATCCTGATACAGCCCCAGAGGCTATATTCACGGCTTCCTGGAGCCCATATCACACAGATGACACCACTGGTATAGCTGATGTAATCCTAAAACCTATGCAATCAGATTTAGCATGTGTCAGGTGATTTTTTGGCCAAATTTCATGGTTACAGACCAATATCTGGTATAGGTTTGGGCTGATTTACATGTATTTTTGACCAATTTAACAGCAATATTGGACACCAATAATTTCTGTTCAGACATGTAATGCTCTAAATGTGCCTAAAATGTCCTCATTTATTTTTAAAACAAGCCTGAAATTAAATAAGGGCTTCAAATTATCAACATTATGATATATCTGATATCTCCCCCATGGGGGTTGGAGGCAGACCAGCCCCACCCCCCGGAACTGAAATTCCTAATGTGGCCCTCGAGTAGGAGAGACCAACTAAAATTCATTCTAGGATATAAACTGACTTTCCTGTGAAAATTTCAGCCAGATTGACCAACTTTAAGAGGTGGTTTGATCTGATCTGGCATTCTATGATACCCTCGCTACCTGCACTCCCTGAATCTGTACTATGGGCTGGATATGTGTTTCTGAGAAAGTACACCACCCAAATTCACTTTAGTGGCGACTCCTGTGGCAGAAAATGTGGTTTCCAGCCTTAGGTTTGCCTTAATTGAGAAAATACCAGCACATCCTGATACAGCCCCCAGAGGCTATATTCACGGCTTCCTGGAGCCCATATCACACAGATGACACCACTGGTATAGCTGATGTAATCCTAAAACCTATGCAATCAGATTTAGCATGTGTCAGGTGATTTTTTGGCCAAATTTCATGGTTACAGACCAATATCTGGTATAGGTTTGGGCTGATTTACATGTATTTTTGACCAATTTAACAGCAATATTGGACACCAATAATTTCTGTTCAGACATGTAATGCTCTAAATGTGCCTAAAATGTCCTCATTTATTTTTAAAACAAGCCTGAAATTAAATAAGGGCTTCAAATTATCAACATTATGATATATCTGATATCTCCCCCATGGGGGTTGGAGGCAGACCAGCCCCACCCCCCGGAACTGAAATTCCTAATGTGGCCCTCGAGTAGGAGAGACCAACTAAAATTCATTCTAGGATATAAACTGACTTTCCTGTGAAAATTTCAGCCAGATTGACCAACTTTAAGAGGTGGTTTGATCTGATCTGGCATTCTATGATACCCTCGCTACCTGCACTCCCTGAATCTGTACTATGGGCTGGATATGTGTTTCTGAGAAAGTACACCACCCAAATTCACTTTAGTGGCGACTCCTGTGGCAGAAAATGTGGTTTCCAGCCTTAGGTTTGCCTTAATTGAGAAAATACCAGCACATCCTGATACAGCCCCCAGAGGCTATATTCACGGCTTCCTGGAGCCCATATCACACAGATGACACCACTGGTATAGCTGATGTAATCCTAAAACCTATGCAATCAGATTTAGCATGTGTCAGGTGATTTTTTGGCCAAATTTCATGGTTACAGACCAATATCTGGTATAGGTTTGGGCTGATTTACATGTATTTTTGACCAATTTAACAGCAATATTGGACACCAATAATTTCTGTTCAGACATGTAATGCTCTAAATGTGCCTAAAATGTCCTCATTTATTTTTAAAACAAGCCTGAAATTAAATAAGGGCTTCAAATTATCAACATTATGATATATCTGATATCTCCCCCATGGGGGTTGGAGGCAGACCAGCCCACCCCCCGGAACTGAAATTCCTAATGTGGCCCTCGAGTAGGAGAGACCAACTAAAATTCATTCTAGGATATAAACTGACTTTCCTGTGAAAATTTCAGCCAGATTGACCAACTTTAAGAGGTGGTTTGATCTGATCTGGCATTCTATGATACCCTCGCTACCTGCACTCCCTGAATCTGTACTATGGGCTGGATATGTGTTTCTGAGAAAGTACACCACCCAAATTCACTTTAGTGGCGACTCCTGTGGCAGAAAATGTGGTTTCCAGCCTTAGGTTTGCCTTAATTGAGAAAATACCAGCACATCCTGATACAGCCCCCAGAGGCTATATTCACGGCTTCCTGGAGCCCATATCACACAGATGACACCACTGGTATAGCTGATGTAATCCTAAAACCTATGCAATCAGATTTAGCATGTGTCAGGTGATTTTTTGGCCAAATTTCATGGTTACAGACCAATATCTGGTATAGGTTTGGGCTGATTTACATGTATTTTTGACCAATTTAACAGCAATATTGGACACCAATAATTTCTGTTCAGACATGTAATGCTCTAAATGTGCCTAAAATGTCCTCATTTATTTTTAAAACAAGCCTGAAATTAAATAAGGGCTTCAAATTATCAACATTATGATATATCTGATATCTCCCCATGGGGGTTGGAGGCAGACCAGCCCCACCCCCCGGAACTGAAATTCCTAATGTGGCCTCGAGTAGGAGAGACCAACTAAAATTCATTCTAGGATATAAACTGAGTTTCCTGTGAAAATTTCAGCCAGATTGACCAACTTTAAGAGGTGGTTTGATCTGATCTGGCATTCTATGATACCCTCGCTACCTGCACTCCCTGAATCTGTACTATGGGCTGGATATGTGTTTCTGAGAAAGTACACCACCCAAATTCACTTTAGTGGCGACTCCTGTGGCAGAAAATGTGGTTTCCAGCCTTAGGTTTGCCTTAATTGAGAAAATACCAGCACATCCTGATACAGCCCCCAGAGGCTATATTCACGGCTTCCTGGAGCCCATATCACACAGATGACACCACTGGTATAGCTGATGTAATCCTAAAACCTATGCAATCAGATTTAGCATGTGTCAGGTGATTTTTTGGCCAAATTTCATGGTTACAGACCAATATCTGGTATAGGTTTGGGCTGATTTACATGTATTTTTGACCAATTTAACAGCAATATTGGACACCAATAATTTCTGTTCAGACATGTAATGCTCTAAATGTGCCTAAAATGTCCTCATTTATTTTTAAAACAAGCCTGAAATTAAATAAGGGCTTCAAATTATCAACATTATGATATATCTGATATCTCCCCCATGGGGGTTGGAGGCAGACCAGCCCCACCCCCGGAACTGAAATTCCTAATGTGGCCCTCGAGTAGGAGAGACCAACTAAAATTCATTCTAGGATATAAACTGACTTTCCTGTGAAAATTTCAGCCAGATTGACCAACTTTAAGAGGTGGTTTGATCTGATCTGGCATTCTATGATACCCTCGCTACCTGCACTCCCTGAATCTGTACTATGGGCTGGATATGTGTTTCTGAGAAAGTACACCACCCAAATTCACTTTAGTGGCGACTCCTGTGGCAGAAAATGTGGTTTCCAGCCTTAGGTTTGCCTTAATTGAGAAAATACCAGCACATCCTGATACAGCCCCCAGAGGCTATATTCACGGCTTCCTGGAGCCCATATCACACAGATGACACCACTGGTATAGCTGATGTAATCCTAAAACCTATGCAATCAGATTTAGCATGTGTCAGGTGATTTTTTGGCCAAATTTCATGGTTACAGACCAATATCTGGTATAGGTTTGGGCTGATTTACATGTATTTTTGACCAATTTAACAGCAATATTGGACACCAATAATTCTGTTCAGACATGTAATGCTCTAAATGTGCCTAAAATGTCCTCATTTATTTTTAAAACAAGCCTGAAATTAAATAAGGGCTTCAAATTATCAACATTATGATATATCTGATATCTCCCCCATGGGGGTTGGAGGCAGACCAGCCCCACCCCCCGGAACTGAAATTCCTAATGTGGCCCTCGAGTAGGAGAGACCAACTAAAATTCATTCTAGGATATAAACTGACTTTCCTGTGAAAATTTCAGCCAGATTGACCAACTTTAAGAGGTGGTTTGATCTGATCTGGCATTCTATGATACCCTCGCTACCTGCACTCCCTGAATCTGTACTATGGGCTGGATATGTGTTTCTGAGAAAGTACACCACCCAAATTCACTTTAGTGGCGACTCCTGTGGCAGAAAATGTGGTTTCCAGCCTTAGGTTTGCCTTAATTGAGAAAATACCAGCACATCCTGATACAGCCCCCAGAGGCTATATTCACGGCTTCCTGGAGCCCATATCACACAGATGACACCACTGGTATAGCTGATGTAATCCTAAAACCTATGCAATCAGATTTAGCATGTGTCAGGTGATTTTTTGGCCAAATTTCATGGTTACAGACCAATATCTGGTATAGGTTTGGGCTGATTTACATGTATTTTTGACCAATTTAACAGCAATATTGGACACCAATAATTTCTGTTCAGACATGTAATGCTCTAAATGTGCCTAAAATGTCCTCATTTATTTTTAAAACAAGCCTGAAATTAAATAAGGGCTTCAAATTATCAACATTATGATATATCTGATATCTCCCCCATGGGGTTGGAGGCAGACCAGCCCCACCCCCCGGAACTGAAATTCCTAATGTGGCCCTCGAGTAGGAGAGACCAACTAAAATTCATTCTAGGATATAAACTGAGTTTCCTGTGAAAATTTCAGCCAGATTGACCAACTTTAAGAGGTGGTTTGATCTGATCTGGCATTCTATGATACCCTCGCTACCTGCACTCCCTGAATCTGTACTATGGGCTGGATATGTGTTTCTGAGAAAGTACACCACCCAAATTCACTTTAGTGGCGACTCCTGTGGCAGAAAATGTGGTTTCCAGCCTTAGGTTTGCCTTAATTGAGAAAATACCAGCACATCCTGATACAGCCCCCAGAGGCTATATTCACGGCTTCCTGGAGCCCATATCACACAGATGACACCACTGGTATAGCTGATGTAATCCTAAAACCTATGCAATCAGATTTAGCATGTGTCAGGTGATTTTTTGGCCAAATTTCATGGTTACAGACCAATATCTGGTATAGGTTTGGGCTGATTTACATGTATTTTTGACCAATTTAACAGCAATATTGGACACCAATAATTTCTGTTCAGACATGTAATGCTCTAAATGTGCCTAAAATGTCCTCATTTATTTTTAAAACAAGCCTGAAATTAAATAAGGGCTTCAAATTATCAACATTATGATATATCTGATATCTCCCCCATGGGGGTTGGAGGCAGACCAGCCCCACCCCCCGGAACTGAAATTCCTAATGTGGCCCTCGAGTAGGAGAGACCAACTAAAATTCATTCTAGGATATAAACTGACTTTCCTGTGAAAATTTCAGCCAGATTGACCAACTTTAAGAGGTGGTTTGATCTGATCTGGCATTCTATGATACCCTCGCTACCTGCACTCCCTGAATCTGTACTATGGGCTGGATATGTGTTTCTGAGAAAGTACACCACCCAAATTCACTTTAGTGGCGACTCCTGTGGCAGAAAATGTGGTTTCCAGCCTTAGGTTTGCCTTAATTGAGAAAATACCAGCACATCCTGATACAGCCCCCAGAGGCTATATTCACGGCTTCCTGGAGCCCATATCACACAGATGACACCACTGGTATAGCTGATGTAATCCTAAAACCTATGCAATCAGATTTAGCATGTGTCAGGTGATTTTTTGGCCAAATTTCATGGTTACAGACCAATATCTGGTATAGGTTTGGGCTGATTTACATGTATTTTTGACCAATTTAACAGCAATATTGGACACCAATAATTTCTGTTCAGACATGTAATGCTCTAAATGTGCCTAAAATGTCCTCATTTATTTTAAAACAAGCCTGAAATTAAATAAGGGCTTCAAATTATCAACATTATGATATATCTGATATCTCCCCCATGGGGGTTGGAGGCAGACCAGCCCCACCCCCCGGAACTGAAATTCTAATGTGGCCCTCGAGTAGGAGAGACCAACTAAAATTCATTCTAGGATATAAACTGACTTTCCTGTGAAAATTTCAGCCAGATTGACCAACTTTAAGAGGTGGTTTGATCTGATCTGGCATTCTATGATACCCTCGCTACCTGCACTCCCTGAATCTGTACTATGGGCTGGATATGTGTTTCTGAGAAAGTACACCACCCAAATTCACTTTAGTGGCGACTCCTGTGGCAGAAAATGTGGTTTCCAGCCTTAGGTTTGCCTTAATTGAGAAAATACCAGCACATCCTGATACAGCCCCCAGAGGCTATATTCACGGCTTCCTGGAGCCCATATCACACAGATGACACCACTGGTATAGCTGATGTAATCCTAAAACCTATGCAATCAGATTTAGCATGTGTCAGGTGATTTTTGGCCAAATTTCATGGTTACAGACCAATATCTGGTATAGGTTTGGGCTGATTTACATGTATTTTTGACCAATTTAACAGCAATATTGGACACCAATAATTTCTGTTCAGACATGTAATGCTCTAAATGTGCCTAAAATGTCCTCATTTATTTTTAAAACAAGCCTGAAATTAAATAAGGGCTTCAAATTATCAACATTATGATATATCTGATATCTCCCCCATGGGGGTTGGAGGCAGACCAGCCCCACCCCCCGGAACTGAAATTCCTAATGTGGCCCTCGAGTAGGAGAGACCAACTAAAATTCATTCTAGGATATAAACTGACTTTCCTGTGAAAATTTCAGCCAGATTGACCAACTTTAAGAGGTGGTTTGATCTGATCTGGCATTCTATGATACCCTCGCTACCTGCACTCCCTGAATCTGTACTATGGGCTGGATATGTGTTTCTGAGAAAGTACACCACCCAAATTCACTTTAGTGGCGACTCCTGTGGCAGAAAATGTGGTTTCCAGCCTTAGGTTTGCCTTAATTGAGAAAATACCAGCACATCCTGATACAGCCCCCAGAGGCTATATTCACGGCTTCCTGGAGCCCATATCACACAGATGACACCACTGGTATAGCTGATGTAATCCTAAAACCTATGCAATCAGATTTAGCATGTGTCAGGTGATTTTTTGGCCAAATTTCATGGTTACAGACCAATATCTGGTATAGGTTTGGGCTGATTTACATGTATTTTTGACCAATTTAACAGCAATATTGGACACCAATAATTTCTGTTCAGACATGTAATGCTCTAAATGTGCCTAAAATGTCCTCATTTATTTTTAAAACAAGCCTGAAATTAAATAAGGGCTTCAAATTATCAACATTATGATATATCTGATATCTCCCCCATGGGGGTTGGAGGCAGACCAGCCCCACCCCCCGGAACTGAAATTCCTAATGTGGCCCTCGAGTAGGAGAGACCAACTAAAATTCATTCTAGGATATAAACTGACTTTCCTGTGAAAATTTCAGCCAGATTGACCAACTTTAAGAGGTGGTTTGATCTGATCTGGCATTCTATGATACCCTCGCTACCTGCACTCCCTGAATCTGTACTATGGGCTGGATATGTGTTTCTGAGAAAGTACACCACCCAAATTCACTTTAGTGGCGACTCCTGTGGCAGAAAATGTGGTTTCCAGCCTTAGGTTTGCCTTAATTGAGAAAATACCAGCACATCCTGATACAGCCCCCAGAGGCTATATTCACGGCTTCCTGGAGCCCATATCACACAGATGACACCACTGGTATAGCTGATGTAATCCTAAAACCTATGCAATCAGATTTAGCATGTGTCAGGTGATTTTTTGGCCAAATTTCATGGTTACAGACCAATATCTGGTATAGGTTTGGGCTGATTTACATGTATTTTTGACCAATTTAACAGCAATATTGGACACCAATAATTTCTGTTCAGACATGTAATGCTCTAAATGTGCCTAAAATGTCCTCATTTATTTTTAAAACAAGCCTGAAATTAAATAAGGGCTTCAAATTATCAACATTATGATATATCTGATATCTCCCCCATGGGGGTTGGAGGCAGACCAGCCCCACCCCCCGGAACTGAAATTCCTAATGTGGCCCTCGAGTAGGAGAGACCAACTAAAATTCATTCTAGGATATAAACTGACTTTCCTGTGAAAATTTCAGCCAGATTGACCAACTTTAAGAGGTGGTTTGATCTGATCTGGCATTCTATGATACCCTCGCTACCTGCACTCCCTGAATCTGTACTATGGGCTGGATATGTGTTTCTGAGAAAGTACACCACCCAAATTCACTTTAGTGGCGACTCCTGTGGCAGAAAATGTGGTTTCCAGCCTTAGGTTTGCCTTAATTGAGAAAATACCAGCACATCCTGATACAGCCCCCAGAGGCTATATTCACGGCTTCCTGGAGCCCATATCACACAGATGACACCACTGGTATAGCTGATGTAATCCTAAAACCTATGCAATCAGATTTAGCATGTGTCAGGTGATTTTTTGGCCAAATTTCATGGTTACAGACCAATATCTGGTATAGGTTTGGGCTGATTTACATGTATTTTTGACCAATTTAACAGCAATATTGGACACCAATAATTTCTGTTCAGACATGTAATGCTCTAAATGTGCCTAAAATGTCCTCATTTATTTTTAAAACAAGCCTGAAATTAAATAAGGGCTTCAAATTATCAACATTATGATATATCTGATATCTCCCCCATGGGGGTTGGAGGCAGACCAGCCCCACCCCCCGGAACTGAAATTCCTAATGTGGCCCTCGAGTAGGAGAGACCAACTAAAATTCATTCTAGGATATAAACTGACTTTCCTGTGAAAATTTCAGCCAGATTGACCAACTTTAAGAGGTGGTTTGATCTGATCTGGCATTCTATGATACCCTCGCTACCTGCACTCCCTGAATCTGTACTATGGGCTGGATATGTGTTTCTGAGAAAGTACACCACCCAAATTCACTTTAGTGGCGACTCCTGTGGCAGAAAATGTGGTTTCCAGCCTTAGGTTTGCCTTAATTGAGAAAATACCAGCACATCCTGATACAGCCCCCAGAGGCTATATTCACGGCTTCCTGGAGCCCATATCACACAGATGACACCACTGGTATAGCTGATGTAATCCTAAAACCTATGCAATCAGATTTAGCATGTGTCAGGTGATTTTTTGGCCAAATTTCATGGTTACAGACCAATATCTGGTATAGGTTTGGGCTGATTTACATGTATTTTTGACCAATTTAACAGCAATATTGGACACCAATAATTTCTGTTCAGACATGTAATGCTCTAAATGTGCCTAAAATGTCCTCATTTATTTTTAAAACAAGCCTGAAATTAAATAAGGGCTTCAAATTATCAACATTATGATATATCTGATATCTCCCCCATGGGGGTTGGAGGCAGACCAGCCCCACCCCCCGGAACTGAAATTCCTAATGTGGCCCTCGAGTAGGAGAGACCAACTAAAATTCATTCTAGGATATAAACTGACTTTCCTGTGAAAATTTCAGCCAGATTGACCAACTTTAAGAGGTGGTTTGATCTGATCTGGCATTCTATGATACCCTCGCTACCTGCACTCCCTGAATCTGTACTATGGGCTGGATATGTGTTTCTGAGAAAGTACACCACCCAAATTCACTTTAGTGGCGACTCCTGTGGCAGAAAATGTGGTTTCCAGCCTTAGGTTTGCCTTAATTGAGAAAATACCAGCACATCCTGATACAGCCCCCAGAGGCTATATTCACGGCTTCCTGGAGCCCATATCACACAGATGACACCACTGGTATAGCTGATGTAATCCTAAAACCTATGCAATCAGATTTAGCATGTGTCAGGTGATTTTTTGGCCAAATTTCATGGTTACAGACCAATATCTGGTATAGGTTTGGGCTGATTTACATGTATTTTTGACCAATTTAACAGCAATATTGGACACCAATAATTTCTGTTCAGACATGTAATGCTCTAAATGTGCCTAAAATGTCCTCATTTATTTTTAAAACAAGCCTGAAATTAAATAAGGGCTTCAAATTATCAACATTATGATATATCTGATATCTCCCCCATGGGGGTTGGAGGCAGACCAGCCCCACCCCCCGGAACTGAAATTCCTAATGTGGCCCTCGAGTAGGAGAGACCAACTAAAATTCATTCTAGGATATAAACTGACTTTCCTGTGAAAATTTCAGCCAGATTGACCAACTTTAAGAGGTGGTTTGATCTGATCTGGCATTCTATGATACCCTCGCTACCTGCACTCCCTGAATCTGTACTATGGGCTGGATATGTGTTTCTGAGAAAGTACACCACCCAAATTCACTTTAGTGGCGACTCCTGTGGCAGAAAATGTGGTTTCCAGCCTTAGGTTTGCCTTAATTGAGAAAATACCAGCACATCCTGATACAGCCCCCAGAGGCTATATTCACGGCTTCCTGGAGCCCATATCACACAGATGACACCACTGGTATAGCTGATGTAATCCTAAAACCTATGCAATCAGATTTAGCATGTGTCAGGTGATTTTTTGGCCAAATTTCATGGTTACAGACCAATATCTGGTATAGGTTTGGGCTGATTTACATGTATTTTTGACCAATTTAACAGCAATATTGGACACCAATAATTTCTGTTCAGACATGTAATGCTCTAAATGTGCCTAAAATGTCCTCATTTATTTTTAAAACAAGCCTGAAATTAAATAAGGGCTTCAAATTATCAACATTATGATATATCTGATATCTCCCCCATGGGGGTTGGAGGCAGACCAGCCCCACCCCCCGGAACTGAAATTCCTAATGTGGCCCTCGAGTAGGAGAGACCAACTAAAATTCATTCTAGGATATAAACTGAGTTTCCTGTGAAAATTTCAGCCAGATTGACCAACTTTAAGAGGTGGTTTGATCTGATCTGGCATTCTATGATACCCTCGCTACCTGCACTCCCTGAATCTGTACTATGGGCTGGATATGTGTTTCTGAGAAAGTACACCACCCAAATTCACTTTAGTGGCGACTCCTGTGGCAGAAAATGTGGTTTCCAGCCTTAGGTTTGCCTTAATTGAGAAAATACCAGCACATCCTGATACAGCCCCCAGAGGCTATATTCACGGCTTCCTGGAGCCCATATCACACAGATGACACCACTGGTATAGCTGATGTAATCCTAAAACCTATGCAATCAGATTTAGCATGTGTCAGGTGATTTTTTGGCCAAATTTCATGGTTACAGACCAATATCTGGTATAGGTTTGGGCTGATTTACATGTATTTTTGACCAATTTAACAGCAATATTGGACACCAATAATTTCTGTTCAGACATGTAATGCTCTAAATGTGCCTAAAATGTCCTCATTTATTTTTAAAACAAGCCTGAAATTAAATAAGGGCTTCAAATTATCAACATTATGATATATCTGATATCTCCCCCATGGGGGTTGGAGGCAGACCAGCCCCACCCCCCGGAACTGAAATTCCTAATGTGGCCCTCGAGTAGGAGAGACCAACTAAAATTCATTCTAGGATATAAACTGACTTTCCTGTGAAAATTTCAGCCAGATTGACCAACTTTAAGAGGTGGTTTGATCTGATCTGGCATTCTATGATACCCTCGCTACCTGCACTCCCTGAATCTGTACTATGGGCTGGATATGTGTTTCTGAGAAAGTACACCACCCAAATTCACTTTAGTGGCGACTCCTGTGGCAGAAAATGTGGTTTCCAGCCTTAGGTTTGCCTTAATTGAGAAAATACCAGCACATCCTGATACAGCCCCCAGAGGCTATATTCACGGCTTCCTGGAGCCCATATCACACAGATGACACCACTGGTATAGCTGATGTAATCCTAAAACCTATGCAATCAGATTTAGCATGTGTCAGGTGATTTTTTGGCCAAATTTCATGGTTACAGACCAATATCTGGTATAGGTTTGGGCTGATTTACATGTATTTTTGACCAATTTAACAGCAATATTGGACACCAATAATTTCTGTTCAGACATGTAATGCTCTAAATGTGCCTAAAATGTCCTCATTTATTTTTAAAACAAGCCTGAAATTAAATAAGGGCTTCAAATTATCAACATTATGATATATCTGATATCTCCCCCATGGGGGTTGGAGGCAGACCAGCCCCACCCCCCGGAACTGAAATTCCTAATGTGGCCCTCGAGTAGGAGAGACCAACTAAAATTCATTCTAGGATATAAACTGACTTTCCTGTGAAAATTTCAGCCAGATTGACCAACTTTAAGAGGTGGTTTGATCTGATCTGGCATTCTATGATACCCTCGCTACCTGCACTCCCTGAATCTGTACTATGGGCTGGATATGTGTTTCTGAGAAAGTACACCACCCAAATTCACTTTAGTGGCGACTCCTGTGGCAGAAAATGTGGTTTCCAGCCTTAGGTTTGCCTTAATTGAGAAAATACCAGCACATCCTGATACAGCCCCCAGAGGCTATATTCACGGCTTCCTGGAGCCCATATCACACAGATGACACCACTGGTATAGCTGATGTAATCCTAAAACCTATGCAATCAGATTTAGCATGTGTCAGGTGATTTTTTGGCCAAATTTCATGGTTACAGACCAATATCTGGTATAGGTTTGGGCTGATTTACATGTATTTTTGACCAATTTAACAGCAATATTGGACACCAATAATTTCTGTTCAGACATGTAATGCTCTAAATGTGCCTAAAATGTCCTCATTTATTTTTAAAACAAGCCTGAAATTAAATAAGGGCTTCAAATTATCAACATTATGATATATCTGATATCTCCCCCATGGGGGTTGGAGGCAGACCAGCCCCACCCCCCGGAACTGAAATTCCTAATGTGGCCCTCGAGTAGGAGAGACCAACTAAAATTCATTCTAGGATATAAACTGAGTTTCCTGTGAAAATTTCAGCCAGATTGACCAACTTTAAGAGGTGGTTTGATCTGATCTGGCATTCTATGATACCCTCGCTACCTGCACTCCCTGAATCTGTACTATGGGCTGGATATGTGTTTCTGAGAAAGTACACCACCCAAATTCACTTTAGTGGCGACTCCTGTGGCAGAAAATGTGGTTTCCAGCCTTAGGTTTGCCTTAATTGAGAAAATACCAGCACATCCTGATACAGCCCCCAGAGGCTATATTCACGGCTTCCTGGAGCCCATATCACACAGATGACACCACTGGTATAGCTGATGTAATCCTAAAACCTATGCAATCAGATTTAGCATGTGTCAGGTGATTTTTTGGCCAAATTTCATGGTTACAGACCAATATCTGGTATAGGTTTGGGCTGATTTACATGTATTTTTGACCAATTTAACAGCAATATTGGACACCAATAATTTCTGTTCAGACATGTAATGCTCTAAATGTGCCTAAAATGTCCTCATTTATTTTTAAAACAAGCCTGAAATTAAATAAGGGCTTCAAATTATCAACATTATGATATATCTGATATCTCCCCCATGGGGGTTGGAGGCAGACCAGCCCCACCCCCCGGAACTGAAATTCCTAATGTGGCCCTCGAGTAGGAGAGACCAACTAAAATTCATTCTAGGATATAAACTGAGTTTCCTGTGAAAATTTCAGCCAGATTGACCAACTTTAAGAGGTGGTTTGATCTGATCTGGCATTCTATGATACCCTCGCTACCTGCACTCCCTGAATCTGTACTATGGGCTGGATATGTGTTTCTGAGAAAGTACACCACCCAAATTCACTTTAGTGGCGACTCCTGTGGCAGAAAATGTGGTTTCCAGCCTTAGGTTTGCCTTAATTGAGAAAATACCAGCACATCCTGATACAGCCCCCAGAGGCTATATTCACGGCTTCCTGGAGCCCATATCACACAGATGACACCACTGGTATAGCTGATGTAATCCTAAAACCTATGCAATCAGATTTAGCATGTGTCAGGTGATTTTTTGGCCAAATTTCATGGTTACAGACCAATATCTGGTATAGGTTTGGGCTGATTTACATGTATTTTTGACCAATTTAACAGCAATATTGGACACCAATAATTTCTGTTCAGACATGTAATGCTCTAAATGTGCCTAAAATGTCCTCATTTATTTTTAAAACAAGCCTGAAATTAAATAAGGGCTTCAAATTATCAACATTATGATATATCTGATATCTCCCCCATGGGGGTTGGAGGCAGACCAGCCCCACCCCCCGGAACTGAAATTCCTAATGTGGCCCTCGAGTAGGAGAGACCAACTAAAATTCATTCTAGGATATAAACTGACTTTCCTGTGAAAATTTCAGCCAGATTGACCAACTTTAAGAGGTGGTTTGATCTGATCTGGCATTCTATGATACCCTCGCTACCTGCACTCCCTGAATCTGTACTATGGGCTGGATATGTGTTTCTGAGAAAGTACACCACCCAAATTCACTTTAGTGGCGACTCCTGTGGCAGAAAATGTGGTTTCCAGCCTTAGGTTTGCCTTAATTGAGAAAATACCAGCACATCCTGATACAGCCCCCAGAGGCTATATTCACGGCTTCCTGGAGCCCATATCACACAGATGACACCACTGGTATAGCTGATGTAATCCTAAAACCTATGCAATCAGATTTAGCATGTGTCAGGTGATTTTTTGGCCAAATTTCATGGTTACAGACCAATATCTGGTATAGGTTTGGGCTGATTTACATGTATTTTTGACCAATTTAACAGCAATATTGGACACCAATAATTTCTGTTCAGACATGTAATGCTCTAAATGTGCCTAAAATGTCCTCATTTATTTTTAAAACAAGCCTGAAATTAAATAAGGGCTTCAAATTATCAACATTATGATATATCTGATATCTCCCCCATGGGGGTTGGAGGCAGACCAGCCCCACCCCCCGGAACTGAAATTCCTAATGTGGCCCTCGAGTAGGAGAGACCAACTAAAATTCATTCTAGGATATAAACTGACTTTCCTGTGAAAATTTCAGCCAGATTGACCAACTTTAAGAGGTGGTTTGATCTGATCTGGCATTCTATGATACCCTCGCTACCTGCACTCCCTGAATCTGTACTATGGGCTGGATATGTGTTTCTGAGAAAGTACACCACCCAAATTCACTTTAGTGGCGACTCCTGTGGCAGAAAATGTGGTTTCCAGCCTTAGGTTTGCCTTAATTGAGAAAATACCAGCACATCCTGATACAGCCCCCAGAGGCTATATTCACGGCTTCCTGGAGCCCATATCACACAGATGACACCACTGGTATAGCTGATGTAATCCTAAAACCTATGCAATCAGATTTAGCATGTGTCAGGTGATTTTTTGGCCAAATTTCATGGTTACAGACCAATATCTGGTATAGGTTTGGGCTGATTTACATGTATTTTTGACCAATTTAACAGCAATATTGGACACCAATAATTTCTGTTCAGACATGTAATGCTCTAAATGTGCCTAAAATGTCCTCATTTATTTTTAAAACAAGCCTGAAATTAAATAAGGGCTTCAAATTATCAACATTATGATATATCTGATATCTCCCCCATGGGGGTTGGAGGCAGACCAGCCCCACCCCCCGGAACTGAAATTCCTAATGTGGCCCTCGAGTAGGAGAGACCAACTAAAATTCATTCTAGGATATAAACTGACTTTCCTGTGAAAATTTCAGCCAGATTGACCAACTTTAAGAGGTGGTTTGATCTGATCTGGCATTCTATGATACCCTCGCTACCTGCACTCCCTGAATCTGTACTATGGGCTGGATATGTGTTTCTGAGAAAGTACACCACCCAAATTCACTTTAGTGGCGACTCCTGTGGCAGAAAATGTGGTTTCCAGCCTTAGGTTTGCCTTAATTGAGAAAATACCAGCACATCCTGATACAGCCCCCAGAGGCTATATTCACGGCTTCCTGGAGCCCATATCACACAGATGACACCACTGGTATAGCTGATGTAATCCTAAAACCTATGCAATCAGATTTAGCATGTGTCAGGTGATTTTTTGGCCAAATTTCATGGTTACAGACCAATATCTGGTATAGGTTTGGGCTGATTTACATGTATTTTTGACCAATTTAACAGCAATATTGGACACCAATAATTTCTGTTCAGACATGTAATGCTCTAAATGTGCCTAAAATGTCCTCATTTATTTTTAAAACAAGCCTGAAATTAAATAAGGGCTTCAAATTATCAACATTATGATATATCTGATATCTCCCCCATGGGGGTTGGAGGCAGACCAGCCCCACCCCCCGGAACTGAAATTCCTAATGTGGCCCTCGAGTAGGAGAGACCAACTAAAATTCATTCTAGGATATAAACTGACTTTCCTGTGAAAATTTCAGCCAGATTGACCAACTTTAAGAGGTGGTTTGATCTGATCTGGCATTCTATGATACCCTCGCTACCTGCACTCCCTGAATCTGTACTATGGGCTGGATATGTGTTTCTGAGAAAGTACACCACCCAAATTCACTTTAGTGGCGACTCCTGTGGCAGAAGATGTGGTTTCCAGCCTTAGGTTTGCCTTAATTGAGAAAATACCAGCACATCCTGATACAGCCCCCAGAGGCTATATTCACGGCTTCCTGGAGCCCATATCACACAGATGACACCACTGGTATAGCTGATGTAATCCTAAAACCTATGCAATCAGATTTAGCATGTGTCAGGTGATTTTTTGGCCAAATTTCATGGTTACAGACCAATATCTGGTATAGGTTTGGGCTGATTTACATGTATTTTTGACCAATTTAACAGCAATATTGGACACCAATAATTTCTGTTCAGACATGTAATGCTCTAAATGTGCCTAAAATGTCCTCATTTATTTTTAAAACAAGCCTGAAATTAAATAAGGGCTTCAAATTATCAACATTATGATATATCTGATATCTCCCCCATGGGGGTTGGAGGCAGACCAGCCCCACCCCCCGGAACTGAAATTCCTAATGTGGCCCTCGAGTAGGAGAGACCAACTAAAATTCATTCTAGGATATAAACTGACTTTCCTGTGAAAATTTCAGCCAGATTGACCAACTTTAAGAGGTGGTTTGATCTGATCTGGCATTCTATGATACCCTCGCTACCTGCACTCCCTGAATCTGTACTATGGGCTGGATATGTGTTTCTGAGAAAGTACACCACCCAAATTCACTTTAGTGGCGACTCCTGTGGCAGAAAATGTGGTTTCCAGCCTTAGGTTTGCCTTAATTGAGAAAATACCAGCACATCCTGATACAGCCCCCAGAGGCTATATTCACGGCTTCCTGGAGCCCATATCACACAGATGACACCACTGGTATAGCTGATGTAATCCTAAAACCTATGCAATCAGATTTAGCATGTGTCAGGTGATTTTTTGGCCAAATTTCATGGTTACAGACCAATATCTGGTATAGGTTTGGGCTGATTTACATGTATTTTTGACCAATTTAACAGCAATATTGGACACCAATAATTTCTGTTCAGACATGTAATGCTCTAAATGTGCCTAAAATGTCCTCATTTATTTTTAAAACAAGCCTGAAATTAAATAAGGGCTTCAAATTATCAACATTATGATATATCTGATATCTCCCCCATGGGGGTTGGAGGCAGACCAGCCCCACCCCCCGGAACTGAAATTCCTAATGTGGCCCTCGAGTAGGAGAGACCAACTAAAATTCATTCTAGGATATAAACTGACTTTCCTGTGAAAATTTCAGCCAGATTGACCAACTTTAAGAGGTGGTTTGATCTGATCTGGCATTCTATGATACCCTCGCTACCTGCACTCCCTGAATCTGTACTATGGGCTGGATATGTGTTTCTGAGAAAGTACACCACCCAAATTCACTTTAGTGGCGACTCCTGTGGCAGAAAATGTGGTTTCCAGCCTTAGGTTTGCCTTAATTGAGAAAATACCAGCACATCCTGATACAGCCCCCAGAGGCTATATTCACGGCTTCCTGGAGCCCATATCACACAGATGACACCACTGGTATAGCTGATGTAATCCTAAAACCTATGCAATCAGATTTAGCATGTGTCAGGTGATTTTTTGGCCAAATTTCATGGTTACAGACCAATATCTGGTATAGGTTTGGGCTGATTTACATGTATTTTTGACCAATTTAACAGCAATATTGGACACCAATAATTTCTGTTCAGACATGTAATGCTCTAAATGTGCCTAAAATGTCCTCATTTATTTTTAAAACAAGCCTGAAATTAAATAAGGGCTTCAAATTATCAACATTATGATATATCTGATATCTCCCCCATGGGGGTTGGAGGCAGACCAGCCCCACCCCCCGGAACTGAAATTCCTAATGTGGCCCTCGAGTAGGAGAGACCAACTAAAATTCATTCTAGGATATAAACTGACTTTCCTGTGAAAATTTCAGCCAGATTGACCAACTTTAAGAGGTGGTTTGATCTGATCTGGCATTCTATGATACCCTCGCTACCTGCACTCCCTGAATCTGTACTATGGGCTGGATATGTGTTTCTGAGAAAGTACACCACCCAAATTCACTTTAGTGGCGACTCCTGTGGCAGAAAATGTGGTTTCCAGCCTTAGGTTTGCCTTAATTGAGAAAATACCAGCACATCCTGATACAGCCCCCAGAGGCTATATTCACGGCTTCCTGGAGCCCATATCACACAGATGACACCACTGGTATAGCTGATGTAATCCTAAAACCTATGCAATCAGATTTAGCATGTGTCAGGTGATTTTTTGGCCAAATTTCATGGTTACAGACCAATATCTGGTATAGGTTTGGGCTGATTTACATGTATTTTTGACCAATTTAACAGCAATATTGGACACCAATAATTTCTGTTCAGACATGTAATGCTCTAAATGTGCCTAAAATGTCCTCATTTATTTTTAAAACAAGCCTGAAATTAAATAAGGGCTTCAAATTATCAACATTATGATATATCTGATATCTCCCCCATGGGGGTTGGAGGCAGACCAGCCCCACCCCCCGGAACTGAAATTCCTAATGTGGCCCTCGAGTAGGAGAGACCAACTAAAATTCATTCTAGGATATAAACTGACTTTCCTGTGAAAATTTCAGCCAGATTGACCAACTTTAAGAGGTGGTTTGATCTGATCTGGCATTCTATGATACCCTCGCTACCTGCACTCCCTGAATCTGTACTATGGGCTGGATATGTGTTTCTGAGAAAGTACACCACCCAAATTCACTTTAGTGGCGACTCCTGTGGCAGAAAATGTGGTTTCCAGCCTTAGGTTTGCCTTAATTGAGAAAATACCAGCACATCCTGATACAGCCCCCAGAGGCTATATTCACGGCTTCCTGGAGCCCATATCACACAGATGACACCACTGGTATAGCTGATGTAATCCTAAAACCTATGCAATCAGATTTAGCATGTGTCAGGTGATTTTTTGGCCAAATTTCATGGTTACAGACCAATATCTGGTATAGGTTTGGGCTGATTTACATGTATTTTTGACCAATTTAACAGCAATATTGGACACCAATAATTTCTGTTCAGACATGTAATGCTCTAAATGTGCCTAAAATGTCCTCATTTATTTTTAAAACAAGCCTGAAATTAAATAAGGGCTTCAAATTATCAACATTATGATATATCTGATATCTCCCCCATGGGGGTTGGAGGCAGACCAGCCCCACCCCCCGGAACTGAAATTCCTAATGTGGCCCTCGAGTAGGAGAGACCAACTAAAATTCATTCTAGGATATAAACTGACTTTCCTGTGAAAATTTCAGCCAGATTGACCAACTTTAAGAGGTGGTTTGATCTGATCTGGCATTCTATGATACCCTCGCTACCTGCACTCCCTGAATCTGTACTATGGGCTGGATATGTGTTTCTGAGAAAGTACACCACCCAAATTCACTTTAGTGGCGACTCCTGTGGCAGAAAATGTGGTTTCCAGCCTTAGGTTTGCCTTAATTGAGAAAATACCAGCACATCCTGATACAGCCCCCAGAGGCTATATTCACGGCTTCCTGGAGCCCATATCACACAGATGACACCACTGGTATAGCTGATGTAATCCTAAAACCTATGCAATCAGATTTAGCATGTGTCAGGTGATTTTTTGGCCAAATTTCATGGTTACAGACCAATATCTGGTATAGGTTTGGGCTGATTTACATGTATTTTTGACCAATTTAACAGCAATATTGGACACCAATAATTTCTGTTCAGACATGTAATGCTCTAAATGTGCCTAAAATGTCCTCATTTATTTTTAAAACAAGCCTGAAATTAAATAAGGGCTTCAAATTATCAACATTATGATATATCTGATATCTCCCCCATGGGGGTTGGAGGCAGACCAGCCCCACCCCCCGGAACTGAAATTCCTAATGTGGCCCTCGAGTAGGAGAGACCAACTAAAATTCATTCTAGGATATAAACTGACTTTCCTGTGAAAATTTCAGCCAGATTGACCAACTTTAAGAGGTGGTTTGATCTGATCTGGCATTCTATGATACCCTCGCTACCTGCACTCCCTGAATCTGTACTATGGGCTGGATATGTGTTTCTGAGAAAGTACACCACCCAAATTCACTTTAGTGGCGACTCCTGTGGCAGAAAATGTGGTTTCCAGCCTTAGGTTTGCCTTAATTGAGAAAATACCAGCACATCCTGATACAGCCCCCAGAGGCTATATTCACGGCTTCCTGGAGCCCATATCACACAGATGACACCACTGGTATAGCTGATGTAATCCTAAAACCTATGCAATCAGATTTAGCATGTGTCAGGTGATTTTTTGGCCAAATTTCATGGTTACAGACCAATATCTGGTATAGGTTTGGGCTGATTTACATGTATTTTTGACCAATTTAACAGCAATATTGGACACCAATAATTTCTGTTCAGACATGTAATGCTCTAAATGTGCCTAAAATGTCCTCATTTATTTTTAAAACAAGCCTGAAATTAAATAAGGGCTTCAAATTATCAACATTATGATATATCTGATATCTCCCCCATGGGGGTTGGAGGCAGACCAGCCCCACCCCCCGGAACTGAAATTCCTAATGTGGCCCTCGAGTAGGAGAGACCAACTAAAATTCATTCTAGGATATAAACTGACTTTCCTGTGAAAATTTCAGCCAGATTGACCAACTTTAAGAGGTGGTTTGATCTGATCTGGCATTCTATGATACCCTCGCTACCTGCACTCCCTGAATCTGTACTATGGGCTGGATATGTGTTTCTGAGAAAGTACACCACCCAAATTCACTTTAGTGGCGACTCCTGTGGCAGAAGATGTGGTTTCCAGCCTTAGGTTTGCCTTAATTGAGAAAATACCAGCACATCCTGATACAGCCCCCAGAGGCTATATTCACGGCTTCCTGGAGCCCATATCACACAGATGACACCACTGGTATAGCTGATGTAATCCTAAAACCTATGCAATCAGATTTAGCATGTGTCAGGTGATTTTTTGGCCAAATTTCATGGTTACAGACCAATATCTGGTATAGGTTTGGGCTGATTTACATGTATTTTTGACCAATTTAACAGCAATATTGGACACCAATAATTTCTGTTCAGACATGTAATGCTCTAAATGTGCCTAAAATGTCCTCATTTATTTTTAAAACAAGCCTGAAATTAAATAAGGGCTTCAAATTATCAACATTATGATATATCTGATATCTCCCCCATGGGGGTTGGAGGCAGACCAGCCCCACCCCCCGGAACTGAAATTCCTAATGTGGCCCTCGAGTAGGAGAGACCAACTAAAATTCATTCTAGGATATAAACTGACTTTCCTGTGAAAATTTCAGCCAGATTGACCAACTTTAAGAGGTGGTTTGATCTGATCTGGCATTCTATGATACCCTCGCTACCTGCACTCCCTGAATCTGTACTATGGGCTGGATATGTGTTTCTGAGAAAGTACACCACCCAAATTCACTTTAGTGGCGACTCCTGTGGCAGAAAATGTGGTTTCCAGCCTTAGGTTTGCCTTAATTGAGAAAATACCAGCACATCCTGATACAGCCCCCAGAGGCTATATTCACGGCTTCCTGGAGCCCATATCACACAGATGACACCACTGGTATAGCTGATGTAATCCTAAAACCTATGCAATCAGATTTAGCATGTGTCAGGTGATTTTTTGGCCAAATTTCATGGTTACAGACCAATATCTGGTATAGGTTTGGGCTGATTTACATGTATTTTTGACCAATTTAACAGCAATATTGGACACCAATAATTTCTGTTCAGACATGTAATGCTCTAAATGTGCCTAAAATGTCCTCATTTATTTTTAAAACAAGCCTGAAATTAAATAAGGGCTTCAAATTATCAACATTATGATATATCTGATATCTCCCCCATGGGGGTTGGAGGCAGACCAGCCCCACCCCCCGGAACTGAAATTCCTAATGTGGCCCTCGAGTAGGAGAGACCAACTAAAATTCATTCTAGGATATAAACTGACTTTCCTGTGAAAATTTCAGCCAGATTGACCAACTTTAAGAGGTGGTTTGATCTGATCTGGCATTCTATGATACCCTCGCTACCTGCACTCCCTGAATCTGTACTATGGGCTGGATATGTGTTTCTGAGAAAGTACACCACCCAAATTCACTTTAGTGGCGACTCCTGTGGCAGAAAATGTGGTTTCCAGCCTTAGGTTTGCCTTAATTGAGAAAATACCAGCACATCCTGATACAGCCCCCAGAGGCTATATTCACGGCTTCCTGGAGCCCATATCACACAGATGACACCACTGGTATAGCTGATGTAATCCTAAAACCTATGCAATCAGATTTAGCATGTGTCAGGTGATTTTTTGGCCAAATTTCATGGTTACAGACCAATATCTGGTATAGGTTTGGGCTGATTTACATGTATTTTTGACCAATTTAACAGCAATATTGGACACCAATAATTTCTGTTCAGACATGTAATGCTCTAAATGTGCCTAAAATGTCCTCATTTATTTTTAAAACAAGCCTGAAATTAAATAAGGGCTTCAAATTATCAACATTATGATATATCTGATATCTCCCCCATGGGGGTTGGAGGCAGACCAGCCCCACCCCCCGGAACTGAAATTCCTAATGTGGCCCTCGAGTAGGAGAGACCAACTAAAATTCATTCTAGGATATAAACTGACTTTCCTGTGAAAATTTCAGCCAGATTGACCAACTTTAAGAGGTGGTTTGATCTGATCTGGCATTCTATGATACCCTCGCTACCTGCACTCCCTGAATCTGTACTATGGGCTGGATATGTGTTTCTGAGAAAGTACACCACCCAAATTCACTTTAGTGGCGACTCCTGTGGCAGAAAATGTGGTTTCCAGCCTTAGGTTTGCCTTAATTGAGAAAATACCAGCACATCCTGATACAGCCCCCAGAGGCTATATTCACGGCTTCCTGGAGCCCATATCACACAGATGACACCACTGGTATAGCTGATGTAATCCTAAAACCTATGCAATCAGATTTAGCATGTGTCAGGTGATTTTTTGGCCAAATTTCATGGTTACAGACCAATATCTGGTATAGGTTTGGGCTGATTTACATGTATTTTTGACCAATTTAACAGCAATATTGGACACCAATAATTTCTGTTCAGACATGTAATGCTCTAAATGTGCCTAAAATGTCCTCATTTATTTTTAAAACAAGCCTGAAATTAAATAAGGGCTTCAAATTATCAACATTATGATATATCTGATATCTCCCCCATGGGGGTTGGAGGCAGACCAGCCCCACCCCCCGGAACTGAAATTCCTAATGTGGCCCTCGAGTAGGAGAGACCAACTAAAATTCATTCTAGGATATAAACTGACTTTCCTGTGAAAATTTCAGCCAGATTGACCAACTTTAAGAGGTGGTTTGATCTGATCTGGCATTCTATGATACCCTCGCTACCTGCACTCCCTGAATCTGTACTATGGGCTGGATATGTGTTTCTGAGAAAGTACACCACCCAAATTCACTTTAGTGGCGACTCCTGTGGCAGAAAATGTGGTTTCCAGCCTTAGGTTTGCCTTAATTGAGAAAATACCAGCACATCCTGATACAGCCCCCAGAGGCTATATTCACGGCTTCCTGGAGCCCATATCACACAGATGACACCACTGGTATAGCTGATGTAATCCTAAAACCTATGCAATCAGATTTAGCATGTGTCAGGTGATTTTTTGGCCAAATTTCATGGTTACAGACCAATATCTGGTATAGGTTTGGGCTGATTTACATGTATTTTTGACCAATTTAACAGCAATATTGGACACCAATAATTTCTGTTCAGACATGTAATGCTCTAAATGTGCCTAAAATGTCCTCATTTATTTTTAAAACAAGCCTGAAATTAAATAAGGGCTTCAAATTATCAACATTATGATATATCTGATATCTCCCCCATGGGGGTTGGAGGCAGACCAGCCCCACCCCCCGGAACTGAAATTCCTAATGTGGCCCTCGAGTAGGAGAGACCAACTAAAATTCATTCTAGGATATAAACTGACTTTCCTGTGAAAATTTCAGCCAGATTGACCAACTTTAAGAGGTGGTTTGATCTGATCTGGCATTCTATGATACCCTCGCTACCTGCACTCCCTGAATCTGTACTATGGGCTGGATATGTGTTTCTGAGAAAGTACACCACCCAAATTCACTTTAGTGGCGACTCCTGTGGCAGAAAATGTGGTTTCCAGCCTTAGGTTTGCCTTAATTGAGAAAATACCAGCACATCCTGATACAGCCCCCAGAGGCTATATTCACGGCTTCCTGGAGCCCATATCACACAGATGACACCACTGGTATAGCTGATGTAATCCTAAAACCTATGCAATCAGATTTAGCATGTGTCAGGTGATTTTTTGGCCAAATTTCATGGTTACAGACCAATATCTGGTATAGGTTTGGGCTGATTTACATGTATTTTTGACCAATTTAACAGCAATATTGGACACCAATAATTTCTGTTCAGACATGTAATGCTCTAAATGTGCCTAAAATGTCCTCATTTATTTTTAAAACAAGCCTGAAATTAAATAAGGGCTTCAAATTATCAACATTATGATATATCTGATATCTCCCCCATGGGGGTTGGAGGCAGACCAGCCCCACCCCCCGGAACTGAAATTCCTAATGTGGCCCTCGAGTAGGAGAGACCAACTAAAATTCATTCTAGGATATAAACTGACTTTCCTGTGAAAATTTCAGCCAGATTGACCAACTTTAAGAGGTGGTTTGATCTGATCTGGCATTCTATGATACCCTCGCTACCTGCACTCCCTGAATCTGTACTATGGGCTGGATATGTGTTTCTGAGAAAGTACACCACCCAAATTCACTTTAGTGGCGACTCCTGTGGCAGAAAATGTGGTTTCCAGCCTTAGGTTTGCCTTAATTGAGAAAATACCAGCACATCCTGATACAGCCCCCAGAGGCTATATTCACGGCTTCCTGGAGCCCATATCACACAGATGACACCACTGGTATAGCTGATGTAATCCTAAAACCTATGCAATCAGATTTAGCATGTGTCAGGTGATTTTTTGGCCAAATTTCATGGTTACAGACCAATATCTGGTATAGGTTTGGGCTGATTTACATGTATTTTTGACCAATTTAACAGCAATATTGGACACCAATAATTTCTGTTCAGACATGTAATGCTCTAAATGTGCCTAAAATGTCCTCATTTATTTTTAAAACAAGCCTGAAATTAAATAAGGGCTTCAAATTATCAACATTATGATATATCTGATATCTCCCCCATGGGGGTTGGAGGCAGACCAGCCCCACCCCCCGGAACTGAAATTCCTAATGTGGCCCTCGAGTAGGAGAGACCAACTAAAATTCATTCTAGGATATAAACTGACTTTCCTGTGAAAATTTCAGCCAGATTGACCAACTTTAAGAGGTGGTTTGATCTGATCTGGCATTCTATGATACCCTCGCTACCTGCACTCCCTGAATCTGTACTATGGGCTGGATATGTGTTTCTGAGAAAGTACACCACCCAAATTCACTTTAGTGGCGACTCCTGTGGCAGAAAATGTGGTTTCCAGCCTTAGGTTTGCCTTAATTGAGAAAATACCAGCACATCCTGATACAGCCCCCAGAGGCTATATTCACGGCTTCCTGGAGCCCATATCACACAGATGACACCACTGGTATAGCTGATGTAATCCTAAAACCTATGCAATCAGATTTAGCATGTGTCAGGTGATTTTTTGGCCAAATTTCATGGTTACAGACCAATATCTGGTATAGGTTTGGGCTGATTTACATGTATTTTTGACCAATTTAACAGCAATATTGGACACCAATAATTTCTGTTCAGACATGTAATGCTCTAAATGTGCCTAAAATGTCCTCATTTATTTTTAAAACAAGCCTGAAATTAAATAAGGGCTTCAAATTATCAACATTATGATATATCTGATATCTCCCCCATGGGGGTTGGAGGCAGACCAGCCCCACCCCCCGGAACTGAAATTCCTAATGTGGCCCTCGAGTAGGAGAGACCAACTAAAATTCATTCTAGGATATAAACTGACTTTCCTGTGAAAATTTCAGCCAGATTGACCAACTTTAAGAGGTGGTTTGATCTGATCTGGCATTCTATGATACCCTCGCTACCTGCACTCCCTGAATCTGTACTATGGGCTGGATATGTGTTTCTGAGAAAGTACACCACCCAAATTCACTTTAGTGGCGACTCCTGTGGCAGAAAATGTGGTTTCCAGCCTTAGGTTTGCCTTAATTGAGAAAATACCAGCACATCCTGATACAGCCCCCAGAGGCTATATTCACGGCTTCCTGGAGCCCATATCACACAGATGACACCACTGGTATAGCTGATGTAATCCTAAAACCTATGCAATCAGATTTAGCATGTGTCAGGTGATTTTTTGGCCAAATTTCATGGTTACAGACCAATATCTGGTATAGGTTTGGGCTGATTTACATGTATTTTTGACCAATTTAACAGCAATATTGGACACCAATAATTTCTGTTCAGACATGTAATGCTCTAAATGTGCCTAAAATGTCCTCATTTATTTTTAAAACAAGCCTGAAATTAAATAAGGGCTTCAAATTATCAACATTATGATATATCTGATATCTCCCCCATGGGGGTTGGAGGCAGACCAGCCCCACCCCCCGGAACTGAAATTCCTAATGTGGCCCTCGAGTAGGAGAGACCAACTAAAATTCATTCTAGGATATAAACTGACTTTCCTGTGAAAATTTCAGCCAGATTGACCAACTTTAAGAGGTGGTTTGATCTGATCTGGCATTCTATGATACCCTCGCTACCTGCACTCCCTGAATCTGTACTATGGGCTGGATATGTGTTTCTGAGAAAGTACACCACCCAAATTCACTTTAGTGGCGACTCCTGTGGCAGAAGATGTGGTTTCCAGCCTTAGGTTTGCCTTAATTGAGAAAATACCAGCACATCCTGATACAGCCCCCAGAGGCTATATTCACGGCTTCCTGGAGCCCATATCACACAGATGACACCACTGGTATAGCTGATGTAATCCTAAAACCTATGCAATCAGATTTAGCATGTGTCAGGTGATTTTTTGGCCAAATTTCATGGTTACAGACCAATATCTGGTATAGGTTTGGGCTGATTTACATGTATTTTTGACCAATTTAACAGCAATATTGGACACCAATAATTTCTGTTCAGACATGTAATGCTCTAAATGTGCCTAAAATGTCCTCATTTATTTTTAAAACAAGCCTGAAATTAAATAAGGGCTTCAAATTATCAACATTATGATATATCTGATATCTCCCCCATGGGGGTTGGAGGCAGACCAGCCCCACCCCCCGGAACTGAAATTCCTAATGTGGCCCTCGAGTAGGAGAGACCAACTAAAATTCATTCTAGGATATAAACTGACTTTCCTGTGAAAATTTCAGCCAGATTGACCAACTTTAAGAGGTGGTTTGATCTGATCTGGCATTCTATGATACCCTCGCTACCTGCACTCCCTGAATCTGTACTATGGGCTGGATATGTGTTTCTGAGAAAGTACACCACCCAAATTCACTTTAGTGGCGACTCCTGTGGCAGAAAATGTGGTTTCCAGCCTTAGGTTTGCCTTAATTGAGAAAATACCAGCACATCCTGATACAGCCCCCAGAGGCTATATTCACGGCTTCCTGGAGCCCATATCACACAGATGACACCACTGGTATAGCTGATGTAATCCTAAAACCTATGCAATCAGATTTAGCATGTGTCAGGTGATTTTTTGGCCAAATTTCATGGTTACAGACCAATATCTGGTATAGGTTTGGGCTGATTTACATGTATTTTTGACCAATTTAACAGCAATATTGGACACCAATAATTTCTGTTCAGACATGTAATGCTCTAAATGTGCCTAAAATGTCCTCATTTATTTTTAAAACAAGCCTGAAATTAAATAAGGGCTTCAAATTATCAACATTATGATATATCTGATATCTCCCCCATGGGGGTTGGAGGCAGACCAGCCCCACCCCCCGGAACTGAAATTCCTAATGTGGCCCTCGAGTAGGAGAGACCAACTAAAATTCATTCTAGGATATAAACTGACTTTCCTGTGAAAATTTCAGCCAGATTGACCAACTTTAAGAGGTGGTTTGATCTGATCTGGCATTCTATGATACCCTCGCTACCTGCACTCCCTGAATCTGTACTATGGGCTGGATATGTGTTTCTGAGAAAGTACACCACCCAAATTCACTTTAGTGGCGACTCCTGTGGCAGAAAATGTGGTTTCCAGCCTTAGGTTTGCCTTAATTGAGAAAATACCAGCACATCCTGATACAGCCCCCAGAGGCTATATTCACGGCTTCCTGGAGCCCATATCACACAGATGACACCACTGGTATAGCTGATGTAATCCTAAAACCTATGCAATCAGATTTAGCATGTGTCAGGTGATTTTTTGGCCAAATTTCATGGTTACAGACCAATATCTGGTATAGGTTTGGGCTGATTTACATGTATTTTTGACCAATTTAACAGCAATATTGGACACCAATAATTTCTGTTCAGACATGTAATGCTCTAAATGTGCCTAAAATGTCCTCATTTATTTTTAAAACAAGCCTGAAATTAAATAAGGGCTTCAAATTATCAACATTATGATATATCTGATATCTCCCCCATGGGGGTTGGAGGCAGACCAGCCCCACCCCCCGGAACTGAAATTCCTAATGTGGCCCTCGAGTAGGAGAGACCAACTAAAATTCATTCTAGGATATAAACTGACTTTCCTGTGAAAATTTCAGCCAGATTGACCAACTTTAAGAGGTGGTTTGATCTGATCTGGCATTCTATGATACCCTCGCTACCTGCACTCCCTGAATCTGTACTATGGGCTGGATATGTGTTTCTGAGAAAGTACACCACCCAAATTCACTTTAGTGGCGACTCCTGTGGCAGAAAATGTGGTTTCCAGCCTTAGGTTTGCCTTAATTGAGAAAATACCAGCACATCCTGATACAGCCCCCAGAGGCTATATTCACGGCTTCCTGGAGCCCATATCACACAGATGACACCACTGGTATAGCTGATGTAATCCTAAAACCTATGCAATCAGATTTAGCATGTGTCAGGTGATTTTTTGGCCAAATTTCATGGTTACAGACCAATATCTGGTATAGGTTTGGGCTGATTTACATGTATTTTTGACCAATTTAACAGCAATATTGGACACCAATAATTTCTGTTCAGACATGTAATGCTCTAAATGTGCCTAAAATGTCCTCATTTATTTTTAAAACAAGCCTGAAATTAAATAAGGGCTTCAAATTATCAACATTATGATATATCTGATATCTCCCCCATGGGGGTTGGAGGCAGACCAGCCCCACCCCCCGGAACTGAAATTCCTAATGTGGCCCTCGAGTAGGAGAGACCAACTAAAATTCATTCTAGGATATAAACTGACTTTCCTGTGAAAATTTCAGCCAGATTGACCAACTTTAAGAGGTGGTTTGATCTGATCTGGCATTCTATGATACCCTCGCTACCTGCACTCCCTGAATCTGTACTATGGGCTGGATATGTGTTTCTGAGAAAGTACACCACCCAAATTCACTTTAGTGGCGACTCCTGTGGCAGAAAATGTGGTTTCCAGCCTTAGGTTTGCCTTAATTGAGAAAATACCAGCACATCCTGATACAGCCCCCAGAGGCTATATTCACGGCTTCCTGGAGCCCATATCACACAGATGACACCACTGGTATAGCTGATGTAATCCTAAAACCTATGCAATCAGATTTAGCATGTGTCAGGTGATTTTTTGGCCAAATTTCATGGTTACAGACCAATATCTGGTATAGGTTTGGGCTGATTTACATGTATTTTTGACCAATTTAACAGCAATATTGGACACCAATAATTTCTGTTCAGACATGTAATGCTCTAAATGTGCCTAAAATGTCCTCATTTATTTTTAAAACAAGCCTGAAATTAAATAAGGGCTTCAAATTATCAACATTATGATATATCTGATATCTCCCCCATGGGGGTTGGAGGCAGACCAGCCCCACCCCCCGGAACTGAAATTCCTAATGTGGCCCTCGAGTAGGAGAGACCAACTAAAATTCATTCTAGGATATAAACTGACTTTCCTGTGAAAATTTCAGCCAGATTGACCAACTTTAAGAGGTGGTTTGATCTGATCTGGCATTCTATGATACCCTCGCTACCTGCACTCCCTGAATCTGTACTATGGGCTGGATATGTGTTTCTGAGAAAGTACACCACCCAAATTCACTTTAGTGGCGACTCCTGTGGCAGAAAATGTGGTTTCCAGCCTTAGGTTTGCCTTAATTGAGAAAATACCAGCACATCCTGATACAGCCCCCAGAGGCTATATTCACGGCTTCCTGGAGCCCATATCACACAGATGACACCACTGGTATAGCTGATGTAATCCTAAAACCTATGCAATCAGATTTAGCATGTGTCAGGTGATTTTTTGGCCAAATTTCATGGTTACAGACCAATATCTGGTATAGGTTTGGGCTGATTTACATGTATTTTTGACCAATTTAACAGCAATATTGGACACCAATAATTTCTGTTCAGACATGTAATGCTCTAAATGTGCCTAAAATGTCCTCATTTATTTTTAAAACAAGCCTGAAATTAAATAAGGGCTTCAAATTATCAACATTATGATATATCTGATATCTCCCCCATGGGGGTTGGAGGCAGACCAGCCCCACCCCCCGGAACTGAAATTCCTAATGTGGCCCTCGAGTAGGAGAGACCAACTAAAATTCATTCTAGGATATAAACTGACTTTCCTGTGAAAATTTCAGCCAGATTGACCAACTTTAAGAGGTGGTTTGATCTGATCTGGCATTCTATGATACCCTCGCTACCTGCACTCCCTGAATCTGTACTATGGGCTGGATATGTGTTTCTGAGAAAGTACACCACCCAAATTCACTTTAGTGGCGACTCCTGTGGCAGAAAATGTGGTTTCCAGCCTTAGGTTTGCCTTAATTGAGAAAATACCAGCACATCCTGATACAGCCCCCAGAGGCTATATTCACGGCTTCCTGGAGCCCATATCACACAGATGACACCACTGGTATAGCTGATGTAATCCTAAAACCTATGCAATCAGATTTAGCATGTGTCAGGTGATTTTTTGGCCAAATTTCATGGTTACAGACCAATATCTGGTATAGGTTTGGGCTGATTTACATGTATTTTTGACCAATTTAACAGCAATATTGGACACCAATAATTTCTGTTCAGACATGTAATGCTCTAAATGTGCCTAAAATGTCCTCATTTATTTTTAAAACAAGCCTGAAATTAAATAAGGGCTTCAAATTATCAACATTATGATATATCTGATATCTCCCCCATGGGGGTTGGAGGCAGACCAGCCCCACCCCCCGGAACTGAAATTCCTAATGTGGCCCTCGAGTAGGAGAGACCAACTAAAATTCATTCTAGGATATAAACTGACTTTCCTGTGAAAATTTCAGCCAGATTGACCAACTTTAAGAGGTGGTTTGATCTGATCTGGCATTCTATGATACCCTCGCTACCTGCACTCCCTGAATCTGTACTATGGGCTGGATATGTGTTTCTGAGAAAGTACACCACCCAAATTCACTTTAGTGGCGACTCCTGTGGCAGAAAATGTGGTTTCCAGCCTTAGGTTTGCCTTAATTGAGAAAATACCAGCACATCCTGATACAGCCCCCAGAGGCTATATTCACGGCTTCCTGGAGCCCATATCACACAGATGACACCACTGGTATAGCTGATGTAATCCTAAAACCTATGCAATCAGATTTAGCATGTGTCAGGTGATTTTTTGGCCAAATTTCATGGTTACAGACCAATATCTGGTATAGGTTTGGGCTGATTTACATGTATTTTTGACCAATTTAACAGCAATATTGGACACCAATAATTTCTGTTCAGACATGTAATGCTCTAAATGTGCCTAAAATGTCCTCATTTATTTTTAAAACAAGCCTGAAATTAAATAAGGGCTTCAAATTATCAACATTATGATATATCTGATATCTCCCCCATGGGGGTTGGAGGCAGACCAGCCCCACCCCCCGGAACTGAAATTCCTAATGTGGCCCTCGAGTAGGAGAGACCAACTAAAATTCATTCTAGGATATAAACTGACTTTCCTGTGAAAATTTCAGCCAGATTGACCAACTTTAAGAGGTGGTTTGATCTGATCTGGCATTCTATGATACCCTCGCTACCTGCACTCCCTGAATCTGTACTATGGGCTGGATATGTGTTTCTGAGAAAGTACACCACCCAAATTCACTTTAGTGGCGACTCCTGTGGCAGAAAATGTGGTTTCCAGCCTTAGGTTTGCCTTAATTGAGAAAATACCAGCACATCCTGATACAGCCCCCAGAGGCTATATTCACGGCTTCCTGGAGCCCATATCACACAGATGACACCACTGGTATAGCTGATGTAATCCTAAAACCTATGCAATCAGATTTAGCATGTGTCAGGTGATTTTTTGGCCAAATTTCATGGTTACAGACCAATATCTGGTATAGGTTTGGGCTGATTTACATGTATTTTTGACCAATTTAACAGCAATATTGGACACCAATAATTTCTGTTCAGACATGTAATGCTCTAAATGTGCCTAAAATGTCCTCATTTATTTTTAAAACAAGCCTGAAATTAAATAAGGGCTTCAAATTATCAACATTATGATATATCTGATATCTCCCCCATGGGGGTTGGAGGCAGACCAGCCCCACCCCCCGGAACTGAAATTCCTAATGTGGCCCTCGAGTAGGAGAGACCAACTAAAATTCATTCTAGGATATAAACTGACTTTCCTGTGAAAATTTCAGCCAGATTGACCAACTTTAAGAGGTGGTTTGATCTGATCTGGCATTCTATGATACCCTCGCTACCTGCACTCCCTGAATCTGTACTATGGGCTGGATATGTGTTTCTGAGAAAGTACACCACCCAAATTCACTTTAGTGGCGACTCCTGTGGCAGAAAATGTGGTTTCCAGCCTTAGGTTTGCCTTAATTGAGAAAATACCAGCACATCCTGATACAGCCCCCAGAGGCTATATTCACGGCTTCCTGGAGCCCATATCACACAGATGACACCACTGGTATAGCTGATGTAATCCTAAAACCTATGCAATCAGATTTAGCATGTGTCAGGTGATTTTTTGGCCAAATTTCATGGTTACAGACCAATATCTGGTATAGGTTTGGGCTGATTTACATGTATTTTTGACCAATTTAACAGCAATATTGGACACCAATAATTTCTGTTCAGACATGTAATGCTCTAAATGTGCCTAAAATGTCCTCATTTATTTTTAAAACAAGCCTGAAATTAAATAAGGGCTTCAAATTATCAACATTATGATATATCTGATATCTCCCCCATGGGGGTTGGAGGCAGACCAGCCCCACCCCCCGGAACTGAAATTCCTAATGTGGCCCTCGAGTAGGAGAGACCAACTAAAATTCATTCTAGGATATAAACTGACTTTCCTGTGAAAATTTCAGCCAGATTGACCAACTTTAAGAGGTGGTTTGATCTGATCTGGCATTCTATGATACCCTCGCTACCTGCACTCCCTGAATCTGTACTAGGGCTGGATATGTGTTTCTGAGAAAGTACACCACCCAAATTCACTTTAGTGGCGACTCCTGTGGCAGAAAATGTGGTTTCCAGCCTTAGGTTTGCCTTAATTGAGAAAATACCAGCACATCCTGATACAGCCCCCAGAGGCTATATTCACGGCTTCCTGGAGCCCATATCACACAGATGACACCACTGGTATAGCTGATGTAATCCTAAAACCTATGCAATCAGATTTAGCATGTGTCAGGTGATTTTTTGGCCAAATTTCATGGTTACAGACCAATATCTGGTATAGGTTTGGGCTGATTTACATGTATTTTTGACCAATTTAACAGCAATATTGGACACCAATAATTTCTGTTCAGACATGTAATGCTCTAAATGTGCCTAAAATGTCCTCATTTATTTTTAAAACAAGCCTGAAATTAAATAAGGGCTTCAAATTATCAACATTATGATATATCTGATATCTCCCCCATGGGGGTTGGAGGCAGACCAGCCCCACCCCCCGGAACTGAAATTCCTAATGTGGCCCTCGAGTAGGAGAGACCAACTAAAATTCATTCTAGGATATAAACTGACTTTCCTGTGAAAATTTCAGCCAGATTGACCAACTTTAAGAGGTGGTTTGATCTGATCTGGCATTCTATGATACCCTCGCTACCTGCACTCCCTGAATCTGTACTATGGGCTGGATATGTGTTTCTGAGAAAGTACACCACCCAAATTCACTTTAGTGGCGACTCCTGTGGCAGAAAATGTGGTTTCCAGCCTTAGGTTTGCCTTAATTGAGAAAATACCAGCACATCCTGATACAGCCCCCAGAGGCTATATTCACGGCTTCCTGGAGCCCATATCACACAGATGACACCACTGGTATAGCTGATGTAATCCTAAAACCTATGCAATCAGATTTAGCATGTGTCAGGTGATTTTTTGGCCAAATTTCATGGTTACAGACCAATATCTGGTATAGGTTTGGGCTGATTTACATGTATTTTTGACCAATTTAACAGCAATATTGGACACCAATAATTTCTGTTCAGACATGTAATGCTCTAAATGTGCCTAAAATGTCCTCATTTATTTTTAAAACAAGCCTGAAATTAAATAAGGGCTTCAAATTATCAACATTATGATATATCTGATATCTCCCCCATGGGGGTTGGAGGCAGACCAGCCCCACCCCCCGGAACTGAAATTCCTAATGTGGCCCTCGAGTAGGAGAGACCAACTAAAATTCATTCTAGGATATAAACTGACTTTCCTGTGAAAATTTCAGCCAGATTGACCAACTTTAAGAGGTGGTTTGATCTGATCTGGCATTCTATGATACCCTCGCTACCTGCACTCCCTGAATCTGTACTATGGGCTGGATATGTGTTTCTGAGAAAGTACACCACCCAAATTCACTTTAGTGGCGACTCCTGTGGCAGAAAATGTGGTTTCCAGCCTTAGGTTTGCCTTAATTGAGAAAATACCAGCACATCCTGATACAGCCCCCAGAGGCTATATTCACGGCTTCCTGGAGCCCATATCACACAGATGACACCACTGGTATAGCTGATGTAATCCTAAAACCTATGCAATCAGATTTAGCATGTGTCAGGTGATTTTTTGGCCAAATTTCATGGTTACAGACCAATATCTGGTATAGGTTTGGGCTGATTTACATGTATTTTTGACCAATTTAACAGCAATATTGGACACCAATAATTTCTGTTCAGACATGTAATGCTCTAAATGTGCCTAAAATGTCCTCATTTATTTTTAAAACAAGCCTGAAATTAAATAAGGGCTTCAAATTATCAACATTATGATATATCTGATATCTCCCCCATGGGGGTTGGAGGCAGACCAGCCCCACCCCCCGGAACTGAAATTCCTAATGTGGCCCTCGAGTAGGAGAGACCAACTAAAATTCATTCTAGGATATAAACTGACTTTCCTGTGAAAATTTCAGCCAGATTGACCAACTTTAAGAGGTGGTTTGATCTGATCTGGCATTCTATGATACCCTCGCTACCTGCACTCCCTGAATCTGTACTATGGGCTGGATATGTGTTTCTGAGAAAGTACACCACCCAAATTCACTTTAGTGGCGACTCCTGTGGCAGAAAATGTGGTTTCCAGCCTTAGGTTTGCCTTAATTGAGAAAATACCAGCACATCCTGATACAGCCCCCAGAGGCTATATTCACGGCTTCCTGGAGCCCATATCACACAGATGACACCACTGGTATAGCTGATGTAATCCTAAAACCTATGCAATCAGATTTAGCATGTGTCAGGTGATTTTTTGGCCAAATTTCATGGTTACAGACCAATATCTGGTATAGGTTTGGGCTGATTTACATGTATTTTTGACCAATTTAACAGCAATATTGGACACCAATAATTTCTGTTCAGACATGTAATGCTCTAAATGTGCCTAAAATGTCCTCATTTATTTTTAAAACAAGCCTGAAATTAAATAAGGGCTTCAAATTATCAACATTATGATATATCTGATATCTCCCCCATGGGGGTTGGAGGCAGACCAGCCCCACCCCCCGGAACTGAAATTCCTAATGTGGCCCTCGAGTAGGAGAGACCAACTAAAATTCATTCTAGGATATAAACTGACTTTCCTGTGAAAATTTCAGCCAGATTGACCAACTTTAAGAGGTGGTTTGATCTGATCTGGCATTCTATGATACCCTCGCTACCTGCACTCCCTGAATCTGTACTATGGGCTGGATATGTGTTTCTGAGAAAGTACACCACCCAAATTCACTTTAGTGGCGACTCCTGTGGCAGAAAATGTGGTTTCCAGCCTTAGGTTTGCCTTAATTGAGAAAATACCAGCACATCCTGATACAGCCCCCAGAGGCTATATTCACGGCTTCCTGGAGCCCATATCACACAGATGACACCACTGGTATAGCTGATGTAATCCTAAAACCTATGCAATCAGATTTAGCATGTGTCAGGTGATTTTTTGGCCAAATTTCATGGTTACAGACCAATATCTGGTATAGGTTTGGGCTGATTTACATGTATTTTTGACCAATTTAACAGCAATATTGGACACCAATAATTTCTGTTCAGACATGTAATGCTCTAAATGTGCCTAAAATGTCCTCATTTATTTTTAAAACAAGCCTGAAATTAAATAAGGGCTTCAAATTATCAACATTATGATATATCTGATATCTCCCCCATGGGGGTTGGAGGCAGACCAGCCCCACCCCCCGGAACTGAAATTCCTAATGTGGCCCTCGAGTAGGAGAGACCAACTAAAATTCATTCTAGGATATAAACTGACTTTCCTGTGAAAATTTCAGCCAGATTGACCAACTTTAAGAGGTGGTTTGATCTGATCTGGCATTCTATGATACCCTCGCTACCTGCACTCCCTGAATCTGTACTATGGGCTGGATATGTGTTTCTGAGAAAGTACACCACCCAAATTCACTTTAGTGGCGACTCCTGTGGCAGAAAATGTGGTTTCCAGCCTTAGGTTTGCCTTAATTGAGAAAATACCAGCACATCCTGATACAGCCCCCAGAGGCTATATTCACGGCTTCCTGGAGCCCATATCACACAGATGACACCACTGGTATAGCTGATGTAATCCTAAAACCTATGCAATCAGATTTAGCATGTGTCAGGTGATTTTTTGGCCAAATTTCATGGTTACAGACCAATATCTGGTATAGGTTTGGGCTGATTTACATGTATTTTTGACCAATTTAACAGCAATATTGGACACCAATAATTTCTGTTCAGACATGTAATGCTCTAAATGTGCCTAAAATGTCCTCATTTATTTTTAAAACAAGCCTGAAATTAAATAAGGGCTTCAAATTATCAACATTATGATATATCTGATATCTCCCCCATGGGGGTTGGAGGCAGACCAGCCCCACCCCCCGGAACTGAAATTCCTAATGTGGCCCTCGAGTAGGAGAGACCAACTAAAATTCATTCTAGGATATAAACTGACTTTCCTGTGAAAATTTCAGCCAGATTGACCAACTTTAAGAGGTGGTTTGATCTGATCTGGCATTCTATGATACCCTCGCTACCTGCACTCCCTGAATCTGTACTATGGGCTGGATATGTGTTTCTGAGAAAGTACACCACCCAAATTCACTTTAGTGGCGACTCCTGTGGCAGAAAATGTGGTTTCCAGCCTTAGGTTTGCCTTAATTGAGAAAATACCAGCACATCCTGATACAGCCCCCAGAGGCTATATTCACGGCTTCCTGGAGCCCATATCACACAGATGACACCACTGGTATAGCTGATGTAATCCTAAAACCTATGCAATCAGATTTAGCATGTGTCAGGTGATTTTTTGGCCAAATTTCATGGTTACAGACCAATATCTGGTATAGGTTTGGGCTGATTTACATGTATTTTTGACCAATTTAACAGCAATATTGGACACCAATAATTTCTGTTCAGACATGTAATGCTCTAAATGTGCCTAAAATGTCCTCATTTATTTTTAAAACAAGCCTGAAATTAAATAAGGGCTTCAAATTATCAACATTATGATATATCTGATATCTCCCCCATGGGGGTTGGAGGCAGACCAGCCCCACCCCCCGGAACTGAAATTCCTAATGTGGCCCTCGAGTAGGAGAGACCAACTAAAATTCATTCTAGGATATAAACTGACTTTCCTGTGAAAATTTCAGCCAGATTGACCAACTTTAAGAGGTGGTTTGATCTGATCTGGCATTCTATGATACCCTCGCTACCTGCACTCCCTGAATCTGTACTATGGGCTGGATATGTGTTTCTGAGAAAGTACACCACCCAAATTCACTTTAGTGGCGACTCCTGTGGCAGAAAATGTGGTTTCCAGCCTTAGGTTTGCCTTAATTGAGAAAATACCAGCACATCCTGATACAGCCCCCAGAGGCTATATTCACGGCTTCCTGGAGCCCATATCACACAGATGACACCACTGGTATAGCTGATGTAATCCTAAAACCTATGCAATCAGATTTAGCATGTGTCAGGTGATTTTTTGGCCAAATTTCATGGTTACAGACCAATATCTGGTGATTTACATGTATTTTTGACCAATTTAACAGCAATATTGGACACCAATAATTTCTGTTCAGACATGTAATGCTCTAAATGTGCCTAAAATGTCCTCATTTATTTTTAAAACAAGCCTGAAATTAAATAAGGGCTTCAAATTATCAACATTATGATATATCTGATATCTCCCCCATGGGGGTTGGAGGCAGACCAGCCCCACCCCCCGGAACTGAAATTCCTAATGTGGCCCTCGAGTAGGAGAGACCAACTAAAATTCATTCTAGGATATAAACTGACTTTCCTGTGAAAATTTCAGCCAGATTGACCAACTTTAAGAGGTGGTTTGATCTGATCTGGCATTCTATGATACCCTCGCTACCTGCACTCCCTGAATCTGTACTATGGGCTGGATATGTGTTTCTGAGAAAGTACACCACCCAAATTCACTTTAGTGGCGACTCCTGTGGCAGAAAATGTGGTTTCCAGCCTTAGGTTTGCCTTAATTGAGAAAATACCAGCACATCCTGATACAGCCCCCAGAGGCTATATTCACGGCTTCCTGGAGCCCATATCACACAGATGACACCACTGGTATAGCTGATGTAATCCTAAAACCTATGCAATCAGATTTAGCATGTGTCAGGTGATTTTTTGGCCAAATTTCATGGTTACAGACCAATATCTGGTATAGGTTTGGGCTGATTTACATGTATTTTTGACCAATTTAACAGCAATATTGGACACCAATAATTTCTGTTCAGACATGTAATGCTCTAAATGTGCCTAAAATGTCCTCATTTATTTTTAAAACAAGCCTGAAATTAAATAAGGGCTTCAAATTATCAACATTATGATATATCTGATATCTCCCCCATGGGGGTTGGAGGCAGACCAGCCCCACCCCCCGGAACTGAAATTCCTAATGTGGCCCTCGAGTAGGAGAGACCAACTAAAATTCATTCTAGGATATAAACTGACTTTCCTGTGAAAATTTCAGCCAGATTGACCAACTTTAAGAGGTGGTTTGATCTGATCTGGCATTCTATGATACCCTCGCTACCTGCACTCCCTGAATCTGTACTATGGGCTGGATATGTGTTTCTGAGAAAGTACACCACCCAAATTCACTTTAGTGGCGACTCCTGTGGCAGAAAATGTGGTTTCCAGCCTTAGGTTTGCCTTAATTGAGAAAATACCAGCACATCCTGATACAGCCCCCAGAGGCTATATTCACGGCTTCCTGGAGCCCATATCACACAGATGACACCACTGGTATAGCTGATGTAATCCTAAAACCTATGCAATCAGATTTAGCATGTGTCAGGTGATTTTTTGGCCAAATTTCATGGTTACAGACCAATATCTGGTATAGGTTTGGGCTGATTTACATGTATTTTTGACCAATTTAACAGCAATATTGGACACCAATAATTTCTGTTCAGACATGTAATGCTCTAAATGTGCCTAAAATGTCCTCATTTATTTTTAAAACAAGCCTGAAATTAAATAAGGGCTTCAAATTATCAACATTATGATATATCTGATATCTCCCCCATGGGGGTTGGAGGCAGACCAGCCCCACCCCCCGGAACTGAAATTCCTAATGTGGCCCTCGAGTAGGAGAGACCAACTAAAATTCATTCTAGGATATAAACTGACTTTCCTGTGAAAATTTCAGCCAGATTGACCAACTTTAAGAGGTGGTTTGATCTGATCTGGCATTCTATGATACCCTCGCTACCTGCACTCCCTGAATCTGTACTATGGGCTGGATATGTGTTTCTGAGAAAGTACACCACCCAAATTCACTTTAGTGGCGACTCCTGTGGCAGAAAATGTGGTTTCCAGCCTTAGGTTTGCCTTAATTGAGAAAATACCAGCACATCCTGATACAGCCCCCAGAGGCTATATTCACGGCTTCCTGGAGCCCATATCACACAGATGACACCACTGGTATAGCTGATGTAATCCTAAAACCTATGCAATCAGATTTAGCATGTGTCAGGTGATTTTTTGGCCAAATTTCATGGTTACAGACCAATATCTGGTATAGGTTTGGGCTGATTTACATGTATTTTTGACCAATTTAACAGCAATATTGGACACCAATAATTTCTGTTCAGACATGTAATGCTCTAAATGTGCCTAAAATGTCCTCATTTATTTTTAAAACAAGCCTGAAATTAAATAAGGGCTTCAAATTATCAACATTATGATATATCTGATATCTCCCCCATGGGGGTTGGAGGCAGACCAGCCCCACCCCCCGGAACTGAAATTCCTAATGTGGCCCTCGAGTAGGAGAGACCAACTAAAATTCATTCTAGGATATAAACTGACTTTCCTGTGAAAATTTCAGCCAGATTGACCAACTTTAAGAGGTGGTTTGATCTGATCTGGCATTCTATGATACCCTCGCTACCTGCACTCCCTGAATCTGTACTATGGGCTGGATATGTGTTTCTGAGAAAGTACACCACCCAAATTCACTTTAGTGGCGACTCCTGTGGCAGAAAATGTGGTTTCCAGCCTTAGGTTTGCCTTAATTGAGAAAATACCAGCACATCCTGATACAGCCCCCAGAGGCTATATTCACGGCTTCCTGGAGCCCATATCACACAGATGACACCACTGGTATAGCTGATGTAATCCTAAAACCTATGCAATCAGATTTAGCATGTGTCAGGTGATTTTTTGGCCAAATTTCATGGTTACAGACCAATATCTGGTATAGGTTTTATTTTTGACCATTTTAACAACAATTTTTGGATTAAATATTTTCTGTTCAGAGATGTAATGCTCCAAATAATTCTAAAATATTCCCTGTGTTGTTAAAACAGGCATGGAATCAAATATGGGCTTCATGTTGGCAATATTATAATATAATTGATATTCCCCCCCATAGAGGGGGGGGGGGGGCAGGATGCCCCACACCCCTGAAATGAAATTCCTAATATGGCACTCGAGTGTGACAGACCAGCCCAAATTCATTCTCTGATATAAACTGAGTTTCCTGTGAAAATAGCAGCCAGATTGATCGACTTTAAAGGGTGGCTTGGACTGATCTGGCATTTTAGCACACCATCGCTACCTACACTCCCTGAACCTGTACTTTCTGCCAAATATGTATTTCTGAAGGAACACACTACTAAAATTCAAATAAGTGGCGACTCCTGTGAGGCACAATATGACTTTCAACCTTAAATCTGTCTTAATTGTGAAAATGGCAGCATTTCTTGATACAGCCACCTGAGGCTGTATATTCGCCCTCCTGGAGCCCATATGAGCCCAAGGACACCACTGGTACAACAGATGTAATCCTAATTAAGCCTTTGCAATCAGATTTAGTGTGTGTCAGGTGTTTTGTTTGTGTACAACAAATTTATTAAAATGTTAAACTTTTACAATAACTGAAACATTTCAATTAAGATTCATGATTTGGCGGGAATCTGTAACCACTACTGACAGTGTAACGAGAACTTAAAGAATGCTTCTTTTTTCACCTTGATTTCTTTAGTAAAAAGTATTGTTACATTGTCATTAAATATTACTTTGTTTGCTATTTAATGGATGTTCCCATTTATAGCCTCCATGCCCTCAAGTATGCCATTTGTGGGAGTTCGAGGTACCTGGCATGTATTTAGTGTGCCCCATATATACTGACATAAATTGCTACTTTAATGAACAATTCCCTCGTTCACACACAGTTTATCATAATATAATCATAATACCACCAATGACATGTGATTCCGAAATTCTAAAAGTATTTACAAAAGAATGTTTACGTTCTGCTTTCTCTGGCTGTTTCAGCAAGAAACACAAATCATATATATTTGCAACTACCTTACCACCATAGTTTCTGATTCAGCTTGTGTCTCTGATGTAATGACCATGGCTATGTCCATGGACTGATGAATTAGAAATTTGGGTTATGGTTGTTGCACCATAGAGACTGCCTAAATGCAGAGATTAAGCACTACAAAAGTGATGAATATAACAGAATCTCAATGAATTAAAACAAGCAAAACCATTATAGAAATATTAAAGGTATTAGCAAATTCGTACCGGAAACTGTTATATTTTTATGCAAAAGTGGAAAGGAAAAAACAATGAATCGGGACAACATTTATCAAAGGTAAATAAGTATGAAAGATAAAAAACTTAAGTTAGTAAGTTTAGTTTAAAAAGCTGCAATGTTCAGCCAATCTTTTGCGAGTCCATGAAGTGACTAGGCCCCCACTCACACACACCATAAAAGGTGTGATTACAAAAGTGGCAATGTTGAGGGCTTGTCCCAATGACCCTGCCTGTTAAAGAAGACGTAACACCAGGTCACATATGCCTTGTTCTCAGCTTGGACTTCTCATTGCTTATAACGGAAAGTCGTCCCAACATAGGTTTCAATTCTGTACAAACACCCACAAATGTGTTTTGAATGAAACACACGTGACTTCCCCAACATTAAAGCTTCAATATTTCCACATATGGATGTATTCTTCTCATCGTGTGAATTTTGCCTGCACACTTCTGCCATTCGTGCACATTCTCTCTTTCGGGAAGATTTTTCATTAGTAAACAGCTAAACTCCACATACTCCACATCTCAATTTATGTATTTTTCAAATTTTAAATACAAAATTGTTATTTTTCACCTATTTCTCTCATGCACACATGCAGAACACGTTGCTTTGCCCAAAGACGTCAAATGGTCAATTCTCTACCAAATATACCACTTTCATTAGAGCCTCTGTGGTGACAGTTTGTATAATGTGAACATTCGTCACAAATATTTCTTCCCAATTAACCTGCACCAAAGCACCTCACAGGTTATAAAACCCAAGGTGTCTGAATAGCTTTCTCTCCCAATATTTCAAACTAACATGCGTTCTGTTGTACATGCATTAACTATTGACTTACTTGTCGTTTTCTTTTGTTGTAATAAACGTTTTATAAGACAATGGTGAAGGTTATCCGGTCAGTCTATTTGCCCTGGATGTCTGCATCTTTCTATCCTGAGAAAATATTTATTCACCAACATTGCAGCAACTTGTTGTTAAAAGATAATTGCCATATTTACTTACTTATTATTACTTACTTATTTACGTACTACAACATTGCAGCAACTTGTTGTTAAAAGATAATTGCCATATTTACTTACTTATTATTACTTACTTATTTACGTACTATTTACAGTTTTGGAATGTAGACAACAGACGTTTAAAGGTCTCCAAGTTAGATCAGTTAACAGACAGATGTAAGGATGGAGGCAGGCTATTTTATCCTCGTCCTGTAAACTACCCATCACAATATGACCCTGGCTGTTGAACGCAATGTAAAACAACAAATAAATAAACTTAAAAACAAGGTTCTTAGTTCAATACATAATTCAATAGTGGAAGACAAGTGAGTTGTCATTACACTACTGGCCAGCCAAAATGAGGACATTTGAGGTTGGAAGGTCAGAATAGCCGTTTGTATGGTGCAAGAAAGAGCTCGATAAATCCAGCCACTTGCCCAAAGCCCTAGCCTGATAGGCCCAAGTAATCAGAATAAAATTGCAGAAACCAAATAATTTATAGTGTTACCACCAAAATGAGTTCACATATTGCAATAAGTTGCAAATAGTTTAACTTACACAGGATTCAATTCCAAAGTTTCTGGCAAGGCTGCAGTTTGAACCCATAGCCTGAGAGGGGATATGGCCCTGTTGAACCACTGCATATTTTAAGCCCATACTTCAAATTCCAACTAGGCCATAAAGGTGTTTTGGATGAGAAAACAGAATAACAAACAACTGCATTTTTCAATTATCATTATATTTAAATAAAAGCAGATGAAGAGACTATGTACATATTATTTTATGTAATTTTCACTTACCAACAGAAATTTTAAATTAAATTAATTCATTTAAATTTAAACACAATATTGTTATAATTATACACACAGATATAAATTTATCTTATTGTGAAGGACATCCCATTAAAAATTACAAAGCAAATAAATGATATAAAAAAGACATGCCACTTTCTTTCCTGAAACGAAGTCTAACACAATACATCTAGCTGTTCCAATAATTGTTCCCAATCAGTGTAATTTCATTTGTAATTGTTTTAATTCACACAAAATACCATTCACAATTATTCACAATTAGGCAACAATTGATTTAACAATTATATCAAGCCTTCTTGCACAGTCCCGAGGTCCCCACCCCAACACATGCAGAACATCAGTTGAATTTATTTTATTAATACACATAATTAATAATAATGTAATTATAGACAAAATCATGCATATACACAACTAATACTACTAGTATATTACATCTGATTCATGCAATGTATATATAAAACAAACCGCATGATCATATCAACCAACAGTCCAAGTCCATGTAATGTTCATGCACAACATATGTAAATTACTTACAGACACAAACACAAAATTAAAGTAACACTTAAAGTAATACAAATATAATACTAAAATAAGCTTGACATAAAGATCATACAAAACAAAATGGTTAAGAAGTTATGACTTAAGAACATAAAATAAGCAATACACATAATTAATAATAATGTAATTACAGACAAAATCATGCATACACACAACTAATACTACTAGTATATTACACCTGATTTATGCAATGTATATATAAAACAAACTACAAGATTATATCAACCAACAGTCGAAGTCCATGTAATGTTCATGCACAACATACGTAAATTACTTACAGACACAAACACAAAATTAAAGTAACAGTTAAAGTAATACAAATATAATGCTTGACATAAAGATGATACAAGACAAAATGGTTAAGAAGTTACGGCTTAAGTACATACAATAAGCAATACAAGTGACTAATAAATACAATGCACAATATTATTAAGAAGTTTTTACGACTTAAGAACATGACTAAGCACCTTCTTGCAAAGTACCTTGCAAAATGCTAGTTCGGGCAAAAAGTTACAATTCATTTAAGTTCTGAAGTTAAGATGTATGCTCTTTTTTCATTTTGCTATGGAATTATGATCACTGGATTGTTAAAATCATTATTAACATTATGAATGTGTACACTAGTGTCGTTTTTCGTAAATATTTTTGAAACTACAAAGCCTTCAAATATGGATATGCATATTCTGAGCTTCCACTTATTTTTGAAGCATTACATTTAAAGCAGATACGGCAGAAAAATCAGAAATTAAAAAAAGGATCAGATGCCCATACCACAGCCTGGAGAAATAACAATGCACTATTTGCCAATTAGTGTGGTTAGGTTGGTAACAATCAGCACTGTAACTGCTCCTGCTGGAACCTGAACTGGGTTGGGGGAAGAAAGCTGAATGATGAAGAGGGCTGTTCTTGAGGGCACACCAGGTGTCCGGTTTGTCTCCAGTTTTCAGATATTGCCAGTATGAGTTGTGAAGCAAGAAAGTCATGTTGGCAGCTTGGACAAAAGTGGTATCTGCCGTGTGTTGCATGGACTTTCTAAGCACCCTTTCAGACTTCCATATGTAAACCTTATTAACACACGCTGCAGCGTCGTTGGAAATGAGTTTGGCCTCTTTCAGGGACTTTCAAGACTTGCGCTTGGTTTCTTGCAATAGGGCCTGGAAGTGGGAGATATATGAGCCAGAGGATTTTGCAATCCTGGAGCTCAGCAGAGAGGCGTCACCAGATCATTTGTTAACCGACTTCCCTGGCTGAGTCAGAGCCGGGTTTGCAGCCAGTTCCTGCCCCCTGACTTAGAAATATTATCCTGAAGTAGGTAATTTGTTTGAATTTGGAACAGAACCAGTAATCACAGACAGAGACTTTCCCGGTGGGCTGAGACCTGCTGCTGGTCCATGGGTTATCCAAACAGGAGGGGCAGACATATTCATGATCTTGGATGAAAGATCATTTCATATAGGATCTGATGGCACATGATGTCTCTCTATAACTCTATTCCTCTGTGAGAAAAGATTCTGAATTGGCTCAGTCAGCTTCTGAACCGGAAGGCACTTCCAGTAGATCCTTATAAGAGACTGGTGCCCTGGTCAATGGGCCTGTCATATAAGGCATCAAAGTCTGATTCCTAGTCTGGGTATAGGTCAATCAAAGGTTAGACATATCCTTGGTCACCTGTGGCCTGCAGAGAGGTATCCTAATTGATAGGACCAGTAGATAATGCTAGAGTTTGATACTGAGGACTTAAGACCTGCAAAGCTTGCTGAGAAGGTTGCAGTGTCTGGGTGGCCGACGCGGTAGAACTATCAACCTGAGACTGATGAATGGCCGGCCCAGGCACAAAAGTTGCTGATGAGGCACTTAATTAGCTATACCAGTTGATGAGGACCAATCCCGCCTGTCATTATTCACTAAGTGGCGTGACCTACTTCCTGTCTAGGGAAAGTGACGTCATAGTATCTTTTTCATCGCCTAAACCTAGATAAACCCAGCAAGCTGATACCTAGGTCGGTTGGGAGGGCCTCTCTTGTTCATTAGATAAGGTATTAACTTATAAAATTTAATTTACTTATTAAATTTTCAATTTATTGCTTTAATACATCTTACATAATGGACAATTAAGTAGAATAACTACAACTTGGAAAGTGGGTAGCTTACAGGTGACTTAAGATTGAACTAAGATTTAACAGAGCTCCTCTGAGATGGGGGAACAGAAATATGAGTTCAGTCCCTAGAGAGGCCCTCTTTGTAAGTAAGAGGAGTCTAGCTGGTGGTCTTTGAGTAGGCCATTGCCACCTTAAAGACCGTACTTGGCAAAGTGGCAGGCTGCTTTTTTAGGTATGGGCTAGTAGTGGATCTAGTGGACAGCCACCACTGGGCTCTGATGAAAGAGCTCAGCCCAGACCACATCCTTCAAGTAAAACTATGTAAAGGTGTTATGTGATTTCCAGTAGCAGGCAAAGACCCTAATACCATTGGCTTTAACCTGATATAACGTAAGGGCCTTTTGATTAGAGATCTCATAGCATAGGATCACAGTCTGCTTGACCCATGATGAGATAGTGGCAGGCAATTTATCTTTGTCGAAAATTTTCTTGAAGGAGAAAAAGAGAAGTTCTTTGTTCTGCCTGAGGTTTGAGGTCCTGTCCAGATAGAGGTGCAGGAGCCTGACTGTGCATAGTGACCCGTCAGCCTTGAGAGGTTTATCCAGAGTTGGGGCCAGCACCAGAATAACCACTAGGGCCACACTGTCTGGACCCTTGTCAGTTATCAGGTTCTTTGAAGGAAAGCTGGGTGAGGGGTAAAGAGACATCTTACATCAGTCTGGTGCCTGATATTTTTTTTGAGCCAAGCATGAAAATCACTCCTGCATTTGCCTGAGCCCAGAGGTAAGAAGAAGACGGTCTTGAAGGCCACATGCTTCAACGAGGCCTCTTTAATAGGTTCAAAAAGAAGTTTTGTCAGTTGTCAACTTGGAACAATCAGAATGATTCTCCTGTACGTGTATTCCCTTAGTTTAACCACTTTGCAATGGGTCCAGGTCCTGCAAAGGTAGACTGAGTGCATCTATTGCCCAGGCTCGGGATTCTGGAAATGGTGGCACACACCGAGGTTGTTTGTTGTTGAACCTCATTACACAGAGGTATACTTGGGACTGGTGCACCTGTTGTATATCAACTGGAACACCCCCTGGAGAGACCACTCTGTCTGGACGATCTGACCAAGCCTTGATAGCTTGTCTGTTACCGCATTTAGCTGGCGTGGAATGTGTCAGGCCTTGAGGGTCACCCGATTCCTGGAGCACCAGGTCAGGATTTGCCATGGTAGGGCACACAGTGGGACCCACCCCATGCCCCCTTACTTGTTTAGAGACAGAAAGACCTCTTTTGATGTAAAGATGTAAATAGCATGACTGAGTGGGTGTAGTGGCTGACCTTGAAGGACATTTGCCTCACCCGACAGAAAGGGATAGTGAGAAGCTCCTGATTTTTTAAATTAAAGGTCTGCCGAAGTTCCTAGCTGGGTCTGACCTTGCCATCTGTGAAGTTGCACAGGTAATCTGTGAAGATCTGCTTCAGTTCTCCTAATTTATGACACAAAACTATAGAGTCTGGGTATGATGGAGACACGTTTGGTGGGATGTGGCTCTGACCAAGCAATCATTAAGGTACTGGTGGATTCCTATACCCTTGTTTTGAGCCATCAGTTTGACTTCCTTGACTACTATTGTGAAAGCCATTGGAGCGATGGCCAATCCAAATGGCAGAGCTTTGACTTGGCAGGATAAACCCTGGATGTGAAAGCGCAGGTATTTCCACGATTGTGGATTAACTGGTGTATGAAAGTAAGCGTCCTTGAAATCTATGCTTGCAAAGAAATCCTTATGCACTGTGGAGTCTCCATTTTGAACTTCTCTGATTTTAGATATTTGTTTGCTGAGCTTAGGTCTAGGATAGGTCTCCATTTATTGCTGGAATTTGGAACCAGAAAAAGTCTGAAGAAAGTCAGAGATGTCTGATTTTGAACCATTTCTACTGCATTCTTTTGAATAAGTTCATTCAATGCCTCTATCAGGTAACTGTTCTTGATGAGATGTATATAGCCACTTTTTATTATTGGAGACCTGGTCAAAGTTTGCCTGTTCTGGAATGGGAGGGTCTAGCCTTCCTTAATGATTTTTATGACATTGGAGCTGGCCCTTAGGGCCACAGCTGGTTCAGTTTGACCCCTACAGGCAGCTTATGAGCAACAATGTGGACATTGGTGGCACGTTGGACAGAACTGAACCCACACAGGAAAAGCCTTTCGCATATTATATTTGTTTTACAATGGGTCTTATGCCTTTATTTTGTGACTACCTGATGAAAAAGGTACATTATTCACAGCAAAACAATTTACATTTAAAGTCTGACAATTGTCCACAAATGTCTCCGTCATTCTGGCCATTTGCACAAAACCCCTCTGGCTTCCACAGTAATTCTCATTTATAAGAATTAGTATTTTCCTGATTGTCTGTATGACTTGCTTGATATCTGGAGAGATTATACATAATTGTTGAGTTGGCTGGTAGAGGGAAGAATCTAGCTTTTGGTGTAAAGTTCCAAATTTGTGCCAAGTAGTAATTTTACCGTTTTTAAATTATGTTATGGCTATATTTATTTAATTTCTGAGCCTGGATAGTACGATAGTGCAGTGGGTGGCCATGCTGCCCTGGACCTTGGTTAAGCAACGACTAAACCCTGCTGCCATGTTGTAAATAAAGTTTGAGTCCCTGGCCAACCTCTTCCATCTTCTCAGGGTATCCTGTACTATAGGACGGGAAGACGATGATGCAAAAGATAGTGACTGTCTAGCAAGTCAGGGAAAGAACTGTTGAATTACACCGGTTCATAAGGCCAGTTGTAAACTTTTGACCAGGAAAAGTCTTTATTTTCTGAGTACAAATCATACCATTTTTGTGTATGTGGAACCTTGATGAACTGGTCCCTGGACAGTCCACTGGTATCAGAACCTTCTGTCAAAGTTAGGTTCAACTCATCCATTTCTGGCAGAATCAATCATTGGATGGAAGTTTCACTAATATTTAGACGGTTGGCTGGGTCCTGGGACTGGCGAAGGGGTTTTCATCTTGGGAAAAAGGACCCAACACCCCTTAAAGTTTCCCAGTAGTTCTGCTCTTTCAGAAAGTTGTTGATCCAGTTTCTGTTCGGTTCACCAGCCTCTTTGTTAGAAACCTAGCGTTCTGCTTCCATGGGGTGTACAGGGGAGGTGGGGTAGGTCTTATGGTCAAAATCACAGTCTGGGCAGGAATTTTTTACCAGAACGGGCAGCAGGAAACTGGCTGACTGGTCTGGTAGATTGTAGCACTGGAATCTCTCTGGTACCAGTAGCATGCTGCCTTGAAGAGGCAGACTAGCTGGACTGGTAGGTTGAATAAGAGGCATCTCTAAAGTGATAACAGTGGCTGGCTGTTTCAGTCGTGAAATTGACATTGTGACTGGCTAACCGGTAGGTTGCTGGTAAATCTTTACCTGAAGCATGACCTCTAATCTGGAGAATCTCTCTGATCATTTTGCATCTAGTGCCTTAATATCTTCACTGGCAGAATTGGTAGAACTGGTCGACTACTTGGTAGTGGTCACATTCTCTGCACTTTTACTGTTCTCAATCTGCCCTAAAATCTGGACAGGGCCAGGATCCATTAGGGAGGGAAATGGGGTGGCTGTTTTCTTTTTCAGCTTTGTCTGTGGGGGTTGCTAGCTGGGACTTCTGATCACTAGAAAGTAAATTACAGAACTGGCAGTCTGTCTTAAGAATGAAGGGATCACTACATGATTGCCTAAAAGACTGGTTTGGTGTTGATGGTACTGTGTTGACATGGATAGATTCTTACCTTATCAATCGCAATCAGAAAATTAAATTAGGGGACAAGTTTTCTGAGGCTTTCCAACTCCCTTTTGGAATCCCCCACTGTTCAGTTCTGGGTCCCCCTTCTTTTTAAGCGCGACCCTCGCTACAGCTTGCTATCACTTTTTTTGTCTCTGGACTTTGATGAATTTTACCTGTGCAGTCTGAATTTCCCTCTCTTGCTCTCCAATAGCTAAAAGGACACATGTCCTTTTGGCTTGTTCCCATACATATGTCCTTTTGTTTCCGGACTTTGATGTCATTGACAACACTCCAATAGCCACAAGGATTTCCTTGAATTTTCTCCTCCGGTGAATTTTCAGTTTCATAAAGCCTCCTTCCTTAAAGGAGACCTTGAAAACTCCCTTAAATTTCAAGGAAGCTATATTTTGTTTCAATTTCCTTCAGGTCCTGCTATTCGTAATTCGATTTGGGAAGTACTAAAACGCAATGTTTTTCAGAATGGTGCTGGCTGAGAGGGATGACAAATCCTTAAGTATGACCTGTCCAAAGATACAGAGGAAGGGAGGCGTTATAGAGGGGGCATTTTTGATTTATGAATGGATTTTAACAAAAATTTTCCATAAGACAGTTACACAAGCAACTGATGGTAAAGTGTTGCAGGTAATACAGATCAATATCTGGATCAAGGATATTTTATGTTTTTTTTTATCATTGCTCTAAAGCAATATTGGAGCTGCTTCACCTAGGTGGAGGTATGAGTACTCGTTAGCAAGAAATGAAGGACTTTAAAAGACTTTAAACCATAATGCAGTAGCGGTGGCATGAATAGGTACATGGACGTGAATTGGCCCACCAGCACTAAAACCAAATAAGGTATTCAAGAGACACCAGAATACAGCTGGGGTGATCAGTCCACCTGACATGAAAACAAGTAAGTGCATCTATTATTGGGATTTTCTGACAATTTCATTGTCCACTGCAATGGGTGTCGAAATTCAGTGACCTGAAAATACGTGACTCCATATACTTGCTGTTTGTGTGGGCACGAGCGAATGAGCGTTATTGACGACTTTAAGAAAGCATGCAGAATTTTATTTTATTTTTTCCTCAATATTTTTTGGCTGGATATCATTTCAACTACATATTTCATATTTATTAATATTTCTGTTGCGTAATATATAACCTTTCCTCACGAATCCTGGTGGTATTTGAAGTTTATAAACTTCAATTTCATTTCTCGCAAAGACAATAATTTATTCTAATGGCTGCAAATAACATGGTTGCATCCTCGATTCTGATAGGGTAATGAAGTGACTTAAAATTTGGACAGATGCACGCTTTTTCAGGTTTCTTCTCTTGGGGCTCATATACGCCTTTTGTGATTATTTTACTTCAACTACAAATATAATATTGATACCATTTTAAAGGCGTTATTCAATACACTTTCTGGTGCATTTTATTTGAAGAAAATCCATTGACTAGTGTCAGAGATACAGACATTTTTGTAACATCCCCTGTAAATATTTTCGATTGTCACAGCTTGCACTTTCCAGGATTATTTACTTTTCTGATGAATTTTGTGTTTAGAGGCAGCCAGTCCATATAAGATCAGTGATGTTTTAGCTGAAAAGGTTATATTGTAAAAACATGTCACTCATGTCAAGAAAGAAAAGTTCATCCACAAATTTCTATTACAGTGACAAAACAATGGTCAAGATACCGAACGATCGTTTATTCAAAATTATTCAAAACTCACCGAAAACAACAATTAGTGAACACTCAAAACGCCACAAATTCGAGGATAAAGATTCGCAAAAACACAGAACAGTATAGAGTTTGGAAGCCATACACACCCCCAATTCTATAAAAACCTAGGAGTCACTTTTGACTCAGAAACTACCTTTGACAGTCATGTACGTAAAGTCTGCTGTGCCTGCTATAACCACCTTAAGGATTTGCTAAATATTTGTAAATTTCTGTTGATACTGCAATTTTTGGGCAAATACTATGGTCAGTAGTCAATTAGATTATTGTAATTCTATACTGCATGGAGTCTGCAAAGGCAATGTTGCTAAACTTTAGAAAGTTCAAAACGTGCTCTGCTGTATTGTTTACAGATTGGGCAAAATGAGTCATGTCAAACCCTACCTATAAAAACTCCACTAGGTTTTCATTTCATATTGTATCTTTTTCAAATACGACCACATTTTAAAGCCATAAACATCAAGTCTAGTAGTCTGACACCTGAAAACAGACTACCAGTTTCCTCAGTCCGTCCCAGAAAGTCTAACGGCAGACGTGGTTTTGTCACTCCTACCCCGATGGAATGGAACAGGCTCCCATTTAGTGACACATCACAACAGACCATTTCAAGCTTTAGAAGCCAACTTAATATTTACCATATTCAGAGTAGCTTAACCACCACCAAAGTCACCAATCATCCCTTGGCATGCACATGTTGGGTTAACGATTTTGCTAGGTTTAAGGACTGTCCCTTTTTGGATTCCAGATGCATTAGAGGATATTCATTAATTTTGGGCTATACAAATGCTTCTATTATTATTATTACCCAAACTTTGGCCTTGACTTCCTGCACACTTGCTCTACTGGTCAAACGTGGACCATAACATAGCCAAAACTTTGGCGTTTCTGTTCTAGTGAGGCCATGATGTATGTAAATGCACTTGACATAAAGTATTTGCAGAAATAAGATGTCTTCATAGTGAAGTTTACTGTTTTAAAAGTTCCTGCAACTTCTGAATGCAAATGTGCTAAATGACAATGATTTTATGACGTCACGTCTAGACAGGAAGAAAATAGGTCATGCCACCTAGTGAATTCATCAAACGACTGTTCTTGGCAGTACATACACAGAACGTCTTTTGATGTATGATGTATTAACACAACTAGACCTACGCATCGGAGGACCGATGCAAATTTGTATCCACCAAAAAGACAACTCATCAAAGCCAGTGAACCATCATTTGACCTTGAAGGAGGGGCCGAAGGTCAAATCTGAAAACATCAGAAGATTCCCGCCCATGACCTTCTATAAATTGGTTTCATATTGCAAACCTATAACACCAATAATAAGCAAGTTATCAGCACTTTTATGTTTGGCTATTATTATTTGACCTTGAAGGAGGGGCCCAAGGTCAAATCTGAGCACATCAAAGATTCCTAGCCCATGATTTTCTATGGATTGGTTTCACTTTGCAAACCTCTAGAACCAATAATAAGCGAGTTATAAGCACTTTTATTTTTGGATGTCCTCATTTGACCTTGAAGGAGGTGCCCAAGGTCAAATCCGACCACACTAAAATGTTGCCAGCCCATGATTTTCTATAGGTTGGTTTACTATCCCAAACCTCTAGGACCAATAATAAGCAAATTATAAGCACTTTTTAGTTTGGCTATCCTCGCTTAACCTTGAAGAAGGGGTACAAGGTCAAATCTGACCACACCAAAAGATTCTCAGCCCACGATTTCTTATAGGTTGGTTTACCATCCCAAACCTCCAGGACCAATAATAAGCAAAGTATAAGCACTTTTTAGTTTGGCTATCCTTGTTTGGCCTTGAAGGAGGGGTCCAAAGGCAAATCTGACCACATCAGAAGATTCCCACCCCATGATTTCCTATTGGTTGGTTTACCATCCGAAACCTGTACGACCAATAATAAGCAAGTTATAAGCACTTTTAAGTTTGGACACCCTCGTTTGACCTTGAAGGAGGGGTCCAAGGTCAAATCTGACCACACAAAAAGTTTCCCAGCCCATGATTTGCTATAGGTCGGTTTACCATCCCAAACCTCTAGGACCAATAATAAGCGAGTTATAAGCACTTTTAAGTTTGGCTATTCTTGTGTGACCTTAAAGGATGGGTCCAAAGTCAAACCAGACCACACCAAAAGAATCCCAGCCCATGATTTGCTGTAGGTCGGTTTACCATCCCAAACCTGTACCACCAATAACAAGCAAGTTATAAGCACTTTAAGGTTTGTCTATCCTCGTTCGACCTTGAAGGAGGAGTCCAAGGTCAAATCTGACCACATCAAAAGATTCCCAGCCCATGATTTCCTATATCTTGGTTTACCATCCCAAACCTGTATGACCAATAATAAGAGAGTTATAAGCACTTTTAGGTTTGGCTATCCTCGTTTGACCTTGAAGGAGGGTCGTAGGTCAAACCTGACCACATCAAAAGATTCCCAGCCCGTGATTTCCTATACGTTGGTTTACCATCCCAAAACTCTAGGACCAATAATAAGGTAGATATAAGCACTTTTCATGACTGACAAAGAAACACCTGTGCTGGCCATCTTGTTTTTTAAAATAAGGCAAAAAATATTCCCAGTCAAGATTTTGTAATGAGGAACATATCCTGCAAATGTGAGATCTCTACCTATAATACCCTTTGCTCTAGAGGGCCACCAAAAGTCCTTGCTCAAAGTTGAAAAAACGCCTGTGGCGGCCATCTTGTTTTTCAAAATGAGACCAAAAATATTCCCAGGCAAGATTTTATGGTTTAGAATATATCCTGCATATTTGAGAATGTTAGCTATAATATTATTTTTGTTAGAGTGGTAATGGTGAAATCTCTACACACTGCGAAGGCGGCGGTGTCAGCGGCGTAACAAAGTAAAATCTATTGTACCGGTGGATACAATAAAAGGGATAGTTAAAAAGACATTTTCTGCAATCATTTCAACTCGTATCAAAATCATTCATTTTGACATATTCCTACACAGGCAATAATATGCATAATAAATAACATGCATCACATATCATGGAATTTAAAATTTTCCACCATGCAATTTTTGTATTTATATTATCTTAAATAACACAATACAACAAACAAATCAATGCATAAGTTAAAGAATAAAATGCAAACTAAAAATTAAGACAGAAATTATACTGAAAAGGAGATAAAAGGGAGATAAACGTTCAATAAGTCTACACATGAAGTAAAATTATGACATAAATAATATACATAATATGATACCATGACAAAAAATTAACAATAAACAAAAATAATTAAATAGCACATTTAACTTAAGTATCATTATTAATTTAGTACACTTAATAATTTTGTTAAATTTAAGACATAACTTAAACTCATAGTCTGTACTTAAACAATTCCACAATTTTACACCATACATAGAAAGATATTTAAATTTCAAAGTAATTCTTGAACATTTAACGACAGATCTATTTACCTGTATAGTTACAGTACCACTGGATTAACCTGCATTGATAATAGATAAGGATTTTACAGAAAATTAATTATTTAGTTTAAAAGAATAATTTATGATTTAAAAAGAACATTAAATTTCAAAATGATTAAACCTTTTCAATTGATCTTGACAACTCTTTGTAGATTTCAAATTATTGACAAACTTCTGCAGATGACACTTAGTCGTGCATGATTACATCAAAACAGAAATCACAGAACATGTGTTACTTTGCATAATTCAGAGCAGTAAAGCAAACAAGTTTTAATTAATGTATAACACAATGATAGTGAAGAAGCTTTATTCAACAAAAATCTAACTTTATAAAGTAAAAACTTTTAAAAATTCAAGTAAGGGCAAATTGTATTTGACCCTTTAAATTCAAATTGCTGTTAATTTGAACCCCGTTAACTTTAGCAATAAACACTCTCTCAATTTAATTGAGTCAATACATTTATATCTTTTAGTGTCTTCCTTTTGCTAGATGTAATTTTTTTTTGGCAAATTTTTACAGAACTTGCACTGTACTTCATGTATTTACCTACTTTGTCAACCTAACATATGATGAACTTACTTTAGCTATAAACATTATTACCTCTATATTAATTTTGATGTTATCTGTAACCAATATGCTTTGATGTCTTGCTTATATCAAAACATATGAAGTGAAACATTTGTGGCCCAAAATAGAATATTAAAGCACCACACAAGAAATATTTCATGGGTCAGACTTAACATGATTCAAATACAGACATTTTTTCCAATATGACAAATAAGACTAAAACCATTTTAAGGTATTGCCATACTGAGCAGAATTCGAATTACACAAAACTAAACAGTCCATTTCTTTACATTGGCCAAGATTTCTGACAGGATGTATGATGGTGATGTAGCTAATGTTTTTTTGTCAGTTGGAAATTCTGACATATGGCAGGGTGGTGAACGCTTGAGATAAATCACAGGCTACAATATAAATAGGACACAGTCTATGCATTGTTAAACAAAAACTTAAAATTGTAAAAAATAAAAGTTATGATATTATTTCATTTCCAACAATTATAATTATAGTCACTCTGATCAGTAGAATTAAATTTATAGGCAAAAAATGTCTAGTCTTGAGCAAGTCTAATCCATGATAATTTTCACAGCTAATTGACCCCTCTAGGTGGGAAACTGAGGTAACAACCTGCTAGAGTAGTTGAAAAAACAACTTTTTACCGTAACTAAGTCAAATATTGAGCGTTAACAATGGAATTTCAGCCGGACATTAGTTGCTTGGCACTAGTGATGATAGCAATGATTTCATACTTATATCTAGGTGAGAAATGCATGTCACGACCTGTCCAGACTTCATTGCCCAAGTACCTGGAAAGTCTTTTTTCCTACATAATTAAGTCAAACATCGAGATGTAATGATGGAAGTTGTGCAGCACATTACTTATGTGACACTAGTGATTTCAGATATGATTTCAGACTTACATCGAGGTGGGAAATACATCTCACGGACAGTCCAGAATTACACGGGCTCCATAGCCCAAGTACCCAGAATCCCATTGTTTATCAGTAACTAGGTCAAATATTGAGATATAACACGGGAATTTAGACAGTGCATTAGTTTCGTGGCACTAGTGATTATAGGAATGATTTCAGACTTACATCTAGGTGGGAAACGCATGTCATGGCCTGTCACGGCTAAACAGCCCAGGTACTCATGTTGCGACTTTTCCAGGCTACATGGCCCAAGTACCCGGACCGCCTTTTATCCTCCGTAACTAAGTGAAATATTGAGATGTAACGCTGGAATGTGGCCAGGACATTAGTTTTATGGCATTAGTGATTATGGCAGTGATTTGAGAATTACATCTACATGGGAAACTCATGTTGTGACCTGTATAAGTACCCGGAGCGCCTTTATTCCTCTGTAACTAAGTCAAATATTAAGATGTAATGCTGGAATTTAGACAGTACATTAGTTTAGTGGCACTAGTCATTATAGGAATGATTTCAGACTTACATCTAGTTGGCAAACGCAAGTCACGACTTGTCCGGACTAAATGGCCCAAGTACCTGGAGTGCCAGTTTTCATCTGTAAGTAAGTCAAATATTCAGATTTAATGCTGCAATTTGGAAAGGACATTAGTTGGGTGGCACTAGTAATCATGGCAATGATTTCAGACCTACATCAAGGTTGGAAACTCATGTTGCGACTTTTCCAGGCTACAATGCCCAAGTACCCGGAACACCTTTTTTCCTCCGTAACTAAGTCAAATATTGAGATGTAACGCTGGAATTTGGCCAGGACATTAGTTTCGTGGCATTAGTGATTATGGCAGCGATTTGAGAATTACATCTACATGGGAAATTCGTGTCGTGACCAGTAAAAGTACCCATTTTTCATCTGTAACTAAGTCAAATATTGAGATGTAACGCCGGAATTGATATAGTACATTAGTTTTGTTCCACTAGTCATTATAGGAATGATTTCAGACTTACATCTAGGTGGCAAACGCAAGTCACGACTTGTCCGGACTAAATGGCCCAAGTACCCGAAGCACCATTTTTCATCTGTAAGTAAGCCAAATTTGAAAAATTTTGTTGTAATTTTAATTTTTATTAGATAAATACTTACCATTTCCTGACCATTGCTATATGTTGGTGCGTTACATCTCAATATTTGACTTAGTTACGGGGGAAAAAGACGCTCCGGGTACTTGGGGCCATGTAGCCTGGAAAAGTCGCAACATGAGTTTCCAACCTTGAAGTAGGTCTGAAATCACTGCTATGATTACTGGTGTCACCCAACTAATGTCCTTCCCAAATTCCGGCATTAAATCTGAATTTTTATTGCGAAAAATACACTTACCATTTCCTGACCATTGCTATATGTTGGTGCCATCCAACTCACTGGCCAACGTTGAGAAACGTTTTAAGAAACCTTAAGAGGCCAGTGAGTGAGTGTGAACTAGCATGTCCCCCTAGTGGTCATGTGACCACGCTAGTAAACAACCTTCATTATTTTTGTTGCAGAATATACTCCCCTAGTACTGAATCTGCGGGGAGGCAGGGGGGGGACTATCCTGGTCAGGAAATGGTAAGTATTTATCTAATAAAAATTAAAATTACAACAAAATTTTTCAATTTTATTGCGAAAAATACACTTACCATTTCCTGACCATTGCTGAATGCAGCCTTCATGGAAGGAGGGCAGTACTAGAATTTAAAGACCCAGTACACCACTCTGCACAGCTATCATACACAGCACAAACCTATAGGCATTCAGATCCAAACTAACCTCCCAGATGAGGCAGTGGAACTGTTGAGCACTACAAAACAACACAGCCTTGTTGTTGTTGTTGTTGCTGTTGTAGGAAGGAAGTAATCATAACAGAGACTCACTACCTAGCCTACAACTAAAACATTATGAGAAGTTTACATTGAAATTTACATGCATACCACAACATATAAACTTCCAACAGTCACCACATACCATACAGATCCCCTAAATCATAGTATGTAGTTGAAGTTCTCACAAACTGACAGTCATTGTCACAGTTGAATGCTGTATCTAGACAAACATCCAACACCCACACAGGTGACACAAATATTGGAAGTGTCATCAGCATATTGTGTAATTCCAAGCCTGAATGAAGTAAACAATTCTGCCTAATAAAAAGACAGATAGTATGACAGACATACAGATGCAAATGTATACTAAAGTATCAAAATAAGTATCACACATATACTTATAAGATAACAAACTGTAGGACACAATATCAAAGTCTGACCACAAGCAAACCAAGCAGGTGAGACTGAAAATTGGTGAAAAAGTTATGGTTTCCAGTAACTGGCATCTGAAAATTCATATACAGAAACACTATCCTAAAACCTAAAGATTCTTGCTTTGACTCGCTGCTGTTGAGAGTCAGAATTTGACTTCTCCTCAGTCAAAATGCTAGCCTGCCTACAGCAAGAAAAGATAGTTGACCTGAAAATATCTGCTGTAAAGCCTTCTTAACTAGGCACAGACAAGACATAATAATTCCTCATTGAATCCTTTGTCCCAAGTAAAAGTATTTCAAAACCTCACAAGACAAAGAGATCTATCTTGAGTAAAACTGCTGTCCCAGTGATTGAGAGCTGGCATATCGACCGGCTTAACTGAAGTAGGCCCATCCGAAGCCAACTGAATCTTGGCTAATAAATGGCCAGAGCCACTTGTGAGCAATACTCATTCAAAGTAAGGGAAGACAAAGCCAACGAGAATACCCTTCTTCCTTTGCCTAATGCCAAAGTCAAAAGAAAGACTGTCTTGAAAGTTAATAACCTCCAAGAAATCTTCCCCAAAGGCTCAAAAGGCTGTCTGGTGAGACCAAACAGGACCAGAGACAAAAGGAAAAGAAGGCTTAACCTATTGGCTACTGGATTGTCTCTATAGAAATATGTCAACAATCTATACAGCTGAAGAGTTCTAGAGACTTATTCCCCTTCAAGGAAAGCAATCTACCATTGTTATTCTGTAACCAGCAATAGTAGATGGCTTAAGATTCCTTTCCTTAAATAAATAATTAAGGAAATTTGCTACATCTAGAAAAGTAGTATCTGAGAAGTTCACCACCAAGAAGCCTCAGATGTGCATAGATTTACCAGGTCCCACAACCAAGAACATCCACCATGACCATCATGATTCAATCATGATGAATCTGCAACTGAAGGTGGTCATCTTCTAAATCACCTGAAGAATCTTTGGCTATCCTGGTGCAATCATGATGATTCTGCACCTGTAGGTGATCATCTTGAGTCACCTGAGGAATGAGAGCCACTGGAACAAACACAAAGCTGTCCAGATCCTCCCAAGAAATGAGAAATGCACCTGTTCCCCAAGCCCCACAGTCTAAGAAAGGAAACACATACACTGGTAGCTTAAGATTCAGGTTGTTGGATACCAATGGCATAATGATTGAACTCACCAGCAAGGGAAGCCTTAAAAGGAACCTTTGTGGAACAGATCCACCAGATCCCAAAAATAAGACATCCCTAGCCACTCTGATGCCATCCAGATGATTCTGCACCTAAATCTTGGAGTAGCCCTTCTTAATAGGTACAAAAAGAATTTTCTTGCCTTTCCTGAGATCTTTGACTTATCCAGATAACCTCTCAAGGCTCTCCCTGGACAAAGAAACCTATCTTGACCAAAGCAAGATCTAAAGAAGGTTCCAAAGCAGGAATGACTACAGGTTGCAAACCAAAGGAGCCTTAGAAGCCAAATGATTCACCTGCATCACCTGAAGAATCAAGGTCACAGGACCAAACAAACTGTCCAGTCCATCCCAAGAAAAGTTGAAAAAGACAAGCTTGTGGTTCAAACTAGTTGCAAAACAAACCCATCATTGGTGATTGTAATCAAAGACAGATTTGATTGAACACCTGAATCAGAATAGAAGATTCAAAAGTCATCCAAAAACACATTCAATTTGAATCATCTTGACTCTCATGAACAAAGAATTTGTTGGAATATTGTATACCCTGGGAAGTGATATGCCTGAATCTGAACCCATGGCATTCATCCAAAGAATGATTCTTCAGATAAGGAAACACATTCCTGAAAGCGGGTACCTCCCTACCTGTTCAGATAGGAAACCATATATAGATAGAAATATCTGGGGAAATCAACAGATTCAGAATCCGAATCAGACCTCCAAATGATTCTAAAGGTAGTAGCCCTGTTAATGTGGAGTCTTGACCCCTCATGATACAACAGACCACTGGCTGTTTGATGCCATAATTGTGCATCCCAACCCTTAAAGAAAGCATCTAATAACAGAAGGAGATTGTGCTCCTTCTGATGAAGTAATGGAAGCTCCTGCAAATTGAAAAGTCGTTCCACCACTGAAGATGGAACCTGAGAACAGAAAAACTGGTACATTATCTGTGTATTATGTGTGGTATCTGTGGTACATTAGCAGATAGCCTTGGGGTTACCTGATAAACAAATAACCCAATGGCACTGTTTTCTCCTATGAAGCCATACCGCCACCAAAGAAATGGCTTCCTTAGAAACCATTAGCCGGAGAAGATGTACCCTAAGGTGTAATCTGCAATCCAAACTCCTGGTGTATTAGCCAAGAAGTTTTTTTTTTTTTTTTTTTTATAAGCTGGTGAAACCCAATGCCTTCTACTGCAGCCATCAGGTTCAGTATCCGTTGATGCCATAGTAAAGTCGAAAATAAACCATTTTCAAGCGCAAGCAATGAAATGGTCTGTACTGGTAAAGAATGATGCGTTCTTATAGATCCCACATTCTCACCATGGACTAACATAGCAAACAGGCAGTGAACCGGTGTGAATTGTCATCAACAGGGAAGTGAAGATAAGAATTGCGTGAATCCGGCTACGAAAGAATGCAACTGTAAGGAAACGAGTGGGCACACCCATTTACTTACTAGTAACAATTAATTGCGAAAATCCCAACTATGCGAAATTAAGGTACATGTAAAGGTTTATTACCTGACCTCAACTATTAGTGGTAGCCATCTCTTCCCAGCTTATCACAACCAATAAAGTGTAAAATTGTAGCGATATCACCATCTCACTGGTGTTATCGCCCTTTTGTCGATCATTCCATACACAGCTTTATGCAAACTGATGTCTCCCGCATTTTATTCATTTATTCTTAACACCCATGTCCACAAACTGCTTTAGGAACATGAATAAGCAATCCCTCATGGCACTGTTGCCTCTGTGAAAGGTAAAGAATGGTTCAAGATTATCCTCTTACTATGTTGAGATGTAAGGTGTAGAATATCTGCACTAGTGGACAAACACTACTCCTAAAGATTACTCCTAACCCCTCTAAATCTTCAGAGGAGAGTTTTGTAACAGAGTTGGAGGATTAAGTATCATAATGGGAAGAAAAGTGCCCTGGGCACTAATCCCCTTTCTAGCCATGTGTAGGAGTTTGCTCCTTCCCAGACAGAAGAAACACTATACACCTGAGATCACAAAATGAAGTTTTCCTGGACATCTGACCAAAAGTTCAGCAGGAGAAAACCTCATTAAGAGTGAAAAATGCACTTTTAATTCTACCAAACTCATCTAAGAGATAAGATAGAGAAAAGTACGACTTGTAACACTCTTGTTGAATAACAAGTTGGAGAACTGATCCCAGCACTGCCCAACAAAAAATTCCTGATCACTGAGGACTGTAATTGCAAAAAACTCTTCACACAGCCCAAGGCAAAAAATAAACTCTGTGAGCTCCTGTTAATCCTTAGCTCCTTGAAGACGTCCTGCCAAAGGTCCTGCTAGACCACTTCAAAAAATTATCCAGGCCTTAACATGCTCTCTGTAGCAGAAACCAGAGAACCTGTACCCTGAATAATAAATTGACAATGGTTACAAGTTCATATGTACCGGTGACGGTTTCAGACCAGCTGAAAAACCGGTAAAAAATCACAGAAACAAAAGCCAATTACTGAGATGAATCACAGCTCCGGGAAACTGACAAACCGATTTCTGACCTTTTGGGAGGTATGGAAACTCGATTGTCTTCGGATGACGTCATGCAGGTATTTTCCTCCGTGAAAAGTTCCGACTGAACCTCACCGGAGGAAAAGAACGGTGAAAAAGATCAAATCTGCATCCGGAACTTGCCCACGATGTAGTATCCAAGAAAAACAATGATGTCTGCCACCACGGGGAATTCCAACCGGTGACCTATTCGGTAGAGCATGATGTGGTGAGATCTTTGCTACCAAACGCCTGGCTATACGAACTCGACGTGTGATAAGCTTTGTGACAATCGAATTGTCTCCATCATTTCCTTTGTCGCCTAGCAACATGTAAACTGTCCCTGCCGGAGCTAGTATGACTGCCGACAGTTTCAGTGTTAATAAAAGAAGTAAATCTTCAAAATTGCATAAAAAGGAACTCCCATATGATGTAATACGAGAGTTATGAAGAAAAAACAGGCATTCTGAGCAGCAGAAGATCTTCATCCAGCGACAAACTTCCCTGTCGCCATTTTACAAAAAGTGGTAAACAATCCATGAAAAAGTGTCTACAAAAGCACTTTTCCTCTGTGCTTTTCCTCTTAATTTGTCCTGAGAAGACATTGTCAATACAGACGTCTTATAACAGAACTCAAATCCACAAAAAGTCCAAATACTAAATAAAAATCCGAAAAGAAAATAAACATCCACACTCTAGGATGGCCAACAAAAATAATGAAGGTTGTTTACTAGCGTGGTCACATGACCACTAGGGGGACATGCTAGTTCACACTCACTCACTGGCCTCTTAAGGTTTCTTAAAACGTTTCTCAACGTTGGCCAGTGAGTTGGATGGCACCAACATATAGCAATGGTCAGGAAATGGTAAGTGTATTTTTCGCAATAAAAATTCAGATTTAATGCCGGAATTTGGGAAGGACATTAGTTGGGTGACACCAGTAATCATAGCAGTGATTTCAGACCTACTTCAAGGTTGGAAACTCATGTTGCGACTTTTCCAGGCTACATGGCCCCAAGTACCCGGAGCGTCTTTTTCCCCCGTAACTAAGTCAAATATTGAGATGTAACGCACCAACATATAGCAATGGTCAGGAAATGGTAAGTATTTATCTAATAAAAATTAAAATTACAACAAAATTTTTCAAATTTGGCTTACTTACAGATGAAAAATGGTGCTTCGGGTACTTGGGCCATTTAGTCCGGACAAGTCGTGACTTGCGTTTGCCACCTAGATGTAAGTCTGAAATCATTCCTATAATGACTAGTGGAACAAAACTAATGTACTATATCAATTCCGGCGTTACATCTCAATATTTGACTTAGTTACAGATGAAAAATGGGTACTTTTACTGGTCACGACACGAATTTCCCATGTAGATGTAATTCTCAAATCGCTGCCATAATCACTAATGCCACGAAACTAATGTCCTGGCCAAATTCCAGCGTTACATCTCAATATTTGACTTAGTTACGGAGGAAAAAAGGTGTTCCGGGTACTTGGGCATTGTAGCCTGGAAAAGTCGCAACATGAGTTTCCAACCTTGATGTAGGTCTGAAATCATTGCCATGATTACTAGTGCCACCCAACTAATGTCCTTTCCAAATTGCAGCATTAAATCTGAATATTTGACTTACTTACAGATGAAAACTGGCACTCCAGGTACTTGGGCCATTTAGTCCGGACAAGTCGTGACTTGCGTTTGCCAACTAGATGTAAGTCTGAAATCATTCCTATAATGACTAGTGCCACTAAACTAATGTACTGTCTAAATTCCAGCATTACATCTTAATATTTGACTTAGTTACAGAGGAATAAAGGCGCTCCGGGTACTTATACAGGTCACAACATGAGTTTCCCATGTAGATGTAATTCTCAAATCACTGCCATAATCACTAATGCCATAAAACTAATGTCCTGGCCACATTCCAGCGTTACATCTCAATATTTCACTTAGTTACGGAGGATAAAAGGCGGTCCGGGTACTTGGGCCATGTAGCCTGGAAAAGTCGCAACATGAGTACCTGGGCTGTTTAGCCGTGACAGGCCATGACATGCGTTTCCCACCTAGATGTAAGTCTGAAATCATTCCTATAATCACTAGTGCCACGAAACTAATGCACTGTCTAAATTCCCGTGTTATATCTCAATATTTGACCTAGTTACTGATAAACAATGGGATTCTGGGTACTTGGGCTATGGAGCCCGTGTAATTCTGGACTGTCCGTGAGATGTATTTCCCACCTCGATGTTTAGTTTCGTGGCATTAGTGATAATGACAATGATTACAGAATTGCAAATTTTAATTAGTCAATTAAATTTTTATTAGTTAATACCTTACCTACCAGACGATAGCTATAGCCCGGCGCCAGCCGGTCCCGCCAAACGAAAGAAAAGACGTCCTGGGTTTCACCCCCGGCAGGACCGGTACACTACACTCCACTCGCCAGGTGGCCTAGTTCCTGCTTCACTCGCCAGAGGGACGTGACGTCATAGCATCTTTTTTGTCCCTAAGGTTGAATTGTAAGGCTGAAAGCGGGGAAGGCTGGGTGGGAATTTCCCGTCTGGTAGGTAAGGTAGTAACTAATAAAAATTTAATTTACTAATTAAAATTTGCAATTTCATTGCGTTAATACATCTTACCTACCAGACGATAGCTAGAATAACTACCCAGTGGAAGGAGGGCAGCCTTCTGAGGATTGGAGAGAACTCTTATATTATGCTTAGGTGTGAGGTTCTAGCCCTTTTGGGGAGACATGTTAGTCTCGAGGGTAACTAGACCCACCTGCCCCCCCCCCCCTTTTTGACTGCTCTGAGGGGAGGAAGAGAGTAAGAGTTCAAGGCAATGAAATTCCACGGTTGACCTGGAAGAGTGGGGAAAGTCCTATACCCAGAGGATTATTCTGAAGTAAACGACTTTGAGAAGCCAAGGTCTAGGCTAAAGGTGAGCCTACACCTAAAACTAACTAGTATGTACACTATATAAAATTATATACAAAGAAGCTTAGGGGACTAGTGGTGGATCTGCTGGGCAGCCACCACAGGACCAAGTGAAAAAGCTCCTTATCTGCCCAGGCAACATCCTTAAGGTAAAACTGTGTAAAGGTGTTGTGGGATTTCCAGTGGCATGCTGCTAGAATCTGGTCCAGAGATATGCCACCTTGAAAGGCCTTGGAGGCCGCAAATGCCCTAACATCATGGGCCTTAACCTGATGTAGGGTCAAGGTATCTTGGTCAGAAAGATCATAACACAAAACTACTGTTTGTTTGATCCAGGATGAGATAGTGGCAGGAGAGATGTCCTTGTTAAAACCTTGTTTGAATGAAACAAAAACTAACTCCTTTCCCGTTCTTAGGTCCTGGGTTTTGTCCAGGTAGTAGCGAAGAGCCCGAACGGGGCAAAGGGATCTGTCTTCTTTCAAGGACTTATCCAGAGTGGGGGCTAAAGCCGGGATGACCACCGGGGCCACGCACTCTGGTCCCTCTTTTGCCAAGTGATTTTTCGCCAAGAAGCTTGGTGAAGGGTAGAGGGAAACTTTGGACCAGTCAGCTTGGTGTCTGATATTTTTGTTTAACCAAGCGTGAATCTCACTCCTGCGTTTTCCTGAAGCCAGGGCTAGGAGAAAAACCGTTTTGAAAGTAAGGTGTTTCAGAGAAGCCTTTCTGAGTGGTTCAAAAGGCGCCTTTGTAAGCTGGTGTAAAACCAGGGAGAGGTTCCAAGCAGGACCCCCCCTGCGCCCTTTGGGTCTATCTCTGTGAAAACTGTCTAACAGTCTAGTCAAATTGTCATCCTTGCCAACATTAACCGAGGCATTTCCCAGTTTGTCTGAAATGGCTGACCTGTAACCATCAATAGTGCTGGGCTGGAGATTCTTTTCCTGGAAAAGATGCAGGAGGAAATCTGCTATTTGTTTTATAGATGGGTTCCTGAAGTCCACCTGACTTGTTTCGCACCATCTAACAAAAAGGGCCCACTTTGCCTCGTAGACTGCTCTGGTTGAACGTCTTTGAGGCGCCTCAATTCTTGCCGCCACTGGGCTAGAGAACCCTTGCTCCTTGATGGTCTGGGCTCTAGGAGCCAGGCATGGAGATTTAAGCTTGTCAGATCCCTGTGACGTGCCTTGTTGAAAGGTTGGGTCACTAGATCTGGATGGTGTGGAAGACAAAGAGGAACCATGGCCGACAGCTCCACTAGGTCCCAAAACCAAGGCATGTTTGGCCATCCCGGAGCAATCAGGATTGCTCTGTGATACCAATGGTCTGACAGCTTGCTGACCACCTTCCCCATCAGAGACACTGGGGGGAAGAGGTACATGTCCAGGTTTTCCCAGGACAGCGTCAGAGCGTCCACTGACCAGGCCTTCGGGTCTGGGATTGGGGACACAAACCGGACTAGTTTGCAGTTGTACCTTGTTGCAAACATGTCCACTTGGGGATAATGCCAAGTTCGACAAAGGGTGTCGAAGATCTCCTGATGGAGGGACCACTCTGTCTGAATGACCTGTCCCTGGCGAGACAACTTGTCTGCAATTACATTCAGACGGCCCGGAATATGTCTGGCCTTCAGTACTGTTTGTCTGAGATTGCACCAACATAGGAGCCGCCAAAGAAGGGCACAAAGTGAACCTGACCTCATACCTCCCTCCTTGTTGATGTATGCCACAACTGTGGTGTTGTCTGTGGCAATCAGGACGACCTTTCCTTGCACTAATTGTTGGAATCTTTTTAGTGCTAACAACACGGCTTTTAGCTCTAAGAAGTTTATGTGCAATTTGCTTTCGGGCACTGACCAGGTCCCGCTTGCTGTGAAGTCGCCTAAGTGAGCACCCCAGCCTTCTTTTGAGGCGTCTGTAAAGATTTGTATTGCGTGTTGTAGGGGGTGTAAGGGTTGACCCTTTAGGACCTTTGACTCCTGGGTCCACCACTGTAGGTGCTGATGGAGAGACCTCGGAATTGGGATCTCCTTTTCCAGAGATTCCGGGACTCTCCAGTGTTTCTTGAGGTGCCACTGAATAGGTCTCATGTGCAGTCTGCCTAGGGTCACCTGTTTTTCTGTCGCAGTGAGAAGACCTATAAGAGACATGAAAGTTCTCACTCGGCAAGATCTCCTCTGTAATAGCCCTGTTATTTTTTGTTGAAGGGCTTCCCAACGGTTTTGAGTAGGTCTGACCAGTCCGTTGAGCAGGTCGTACTGGTAGCCTACAAATTCGAAGACTTGTTGGGGTTCCAGTTCTGATTTTTGCATGTTTACCATCCAGCCCAACTCCTGGCAAAGGGCTAGGAGGGACTGGGTTCCCTGGTGGCAAGATTCTTTGGTAGGGGCTCGAATCAACCAGTCGTCTAGGTACTGGTGGATTCTTATACCCCGTGACTGAGCCATTAACTTGACCTCTTTGACCACAGCAGTGAACTCCATGGGAGCTGTTGAAAGGCCAAAGGGAAGAGCCCGAAACTGGTACGACTGGTTCTGGAAGTGGAACCTGAGGAATTTTCGGGATGTGAAGTGGATTGGAATGTGGAAGTAGGCGTCGCTGAAATCTATCGATGACACCCACTCGCCTTGTTGTAGAGAGGTCCGGATTGTCTCTGGAGTCTCCATTTTGAATGTTTTTACGCATAAAAACTGATTTAGAGTACTGAGATCCAAGATTGGCCGCCACTTTTGGTTCGGCTTTGGGACAATGAACAATCTGTTGAAAAAGGCTAGTGAGGTTCGAACCCTGACCCTCTCTACTGCCTTTTTCTTGATCAGAGCTTGCACTGCTTCTTGTAAGTGGGAGTCTCTGGTGGGGTTTGCATAGCCGCTTACTATCAGGGGTTCCCTTATTAAGGGAGGCCTGACCTTGAAGGGAAGCACATAGCCCTCTTTCAAAATGGATACTACCTTCGGGTTTGCACCCTTGAGAGCCCATATTTTCCAAAAAATTTGTAGGCGTCCCCCTACTGATTGGACATTTGCAACACTGAGGACATTTGACACACTTGGGGCAAAGACACAGTGATTTACAAAAGAAGCACTTTTCACATACTTTATTGTATTTTGTGAGTTTAAGATTGGACTTATGCCTTTCTTTTGCGGCTGCCTGATGTTTTTTACAGAAAGTACATGATGAACAACATTGTGACAATTTACAGAGTCTTTCACAAGAACAGGAAGACTTGTCTTTGTTACATTCACAACACCAAACTCCGGACAGGATGTTACTTCCGGAGGAACTTTGCAGTGATTGTCATTTATACGCCTTAGCATCTCTGGCAGGGCGCGAACCGCGACCGGGTTGACCACCCCTGCCTCTGCCACGGGCTCTCCCGCGATTGCCAAATGTCTTCCATGCAGGCATCTCTTTGCCGGGAGCCCCGGAGTTTCCAGAATCCTCCTGTTTCCATGTTGAATATGGCTGGTAACGGTGTTGCTTCTTCTGAGTACCGGCGAACCCACCACGGCCCGGACCGGGCTGGTTGGTACGCTTATGTGACTCAAATGCTGCTATTTCATCTTCCGCCCTCCGGATAATGTCGTCCGGAAATGTAATTCATCAAGTGCACCCTGAGCTTTCGTGGAAGATTTTCCTTTTCCCAACTCTGTCTGAAGAATTTGTAACTGTTCTTGAACAGAGTCCTGTATTTTGGTGATGCACCTATTGAAACCAGCGGACTGGTTACAAATATAACTGGTCTCTTTTGCTGCTTTCTCCCACTTCCGGAGCGTATCCTGAGCAATAGGGCGGGAGGTGGGTTGGGATGAAGCAAGAGCAGGTTTACCAATTCGGGCAAAGGAACTGTTCAACTTCGCAGCGTCATTGGGCCAAGTAGTTACATATTTGCCCGGCCTAGTGATGTCTTTATTTTCAGCGGGATGAATCCCGTACCACCTTGCCTGAGACTTGGGGGGGCGGAGATACTGATCAACATGAAGTCCACCCGGTTCCGTAGACTTGGACGGGTAACCTTCTATGAGGACGAGGTTTAAATTTTCAAGTTTTTTACAAAGCCAGTCCTCTGGTGGTAAGTCGATAGAGACCTTGCCTACAGGTTGTGCCCGGTGGCCAATCCAGGGATTGTCTGACTTGGAACTTGGTGTATACTCAAGATCTGGGATATGTGACCAGCCCATGAAAGCACGTACTCCCCTAACAGTCTCTCTGTAGTTTTGATCTTCGCTCAATGTCTTATCCAAGTCTGGAGATTCTTGATCAGGATGGTCAGTGACGTCTTCTTGGTCAGATACCTCACCTTCCTCAAAGTGCTCCGGAGCTGACTTGAACAAGCTGGATTGCGGAGGAGGTTGAGGAAAAGCAGAGGCCACCGGGCCGGAAGAACTCTGTTGAGAGAATACCGGTTCCGGGTCCTGTTCAGAGTAAAGGCCTTCTAGAGGAGACGTCCTAGCTATTGAGCTGGAAGTGACAGTGGCACTAGGTTTTATCCTATCCGGGCCAGAAGCCGGGGCGGCTTGGCCGGAAGGGACAGATGATAAGAGAAAAGGTGCCTGAGAAAGAGCTCCCGCGGGAGCTTGATGCGGTACCGGTGCCTTGACCGGTGAGAAGGAAGGTTGAGGTGAAGGACGCTGCCCCAAGGTAATGAGTGCTTCCAGACGGGCCATACGTACTGACCACTTTTCGTCCAAGTCTTTTAACTCTTGGCGGAACATAGGTGGAGGTAAAGAGAGATCTTGCTCAGCAACATGGGGTGGAGAAGTTGAAGCAACTTCCTGAGATTCCACCTGCGACACGATAGTGACAGTGGACGGATCCACAAGGGCTTCTTTGCTTTTAGATTTCTCCTTCCGCAGTTTGTACGTAGGGGTTGAAAGCTGGAGCAATTGCTCAGGGGTTAAAGTGTCACAAAACTCACACTGCAACTTTAAAACACACGGGTCTTGGCCCAACCCTTTATCTCTGCATCTGGCACAACGAGAATGAGGGTCAAAAATAGCCATGATATGCCCGCAGGCTCCTTTCCTTTGTCCTGGAGATGCCATGGTAGTTTATCCAACTAAATGACAAATCGTAACACAAAACACACTGTATAACTTAAGAAATACTCAAAAATAAAAAGAGTTTCCAAAAATTCAAACTTTGAATATCGCGCCAAACGAAAAAGATGCTATGACGTCACGTCCCTCTGGCGAGTGAAGCAGGAACTAGGCCACCTGGCGAGTGGAGTGTAGTGTACCGGTCCTGCCGGGGGTGAAACCCAGGACGTCTTTTCTTTCGTTTGGCGGGACCGGCTGGCGCCGGGCTATAGCTATCGTCTGGTAGGTAAGATGTATTAACGCAATGAAATTACATCTACATGGGAAACTCATGTCGTGACCTGTACAAGTACCCGCAGCACCTTTTTTCCTCTGGAACTAAGTCAAATACTGAGATGTAATGCTGGAATTTAGACAGTACATTAGTTTAGTGGCACTAGTGATTATAGGAATGATTTCAGACTTACATCTAGCTAACAAACGCATGTCACGGGTTGTCCCGGCTAAACGTCCCAAGTACCCGAAGCGTCTTTTTTCATCTGTAAGTAAGTCAAATATTCAGATTTAATGCCGGAATTTGGGAAGGACATTGGTTGGGTGGCACTAGTAATCATGTCAATGATTTCAGACCTACATCCAGGTTGGAAACTCATGTTGCGACTTTTCCAGGCTACATGGCCCAAGTACCCAGAGCGCCTTTTTCCCCCGTAACTAAGTCAAATATTGAGATGTAACGCTGGAATTTGGCCAGGACATTAGTTTCGTGGCATTAGTGATAATGACAATGATTACAGAATTACATCTACATGGGAAACTCATATTGTGACCTGTACAAGTACCCGCAGTGCCTTTTTTCCTCTGTAACTAAGTCAAATACTGAGATGTAACGCTGGAATTTAGACAGTAAATGAGTTTTGTAGCACTAGTGATTATAGGAATGATTTCAGACTTACATCTAGCTGGCAAACGCATGTCACGGCTTGTCCCGGCTAAATGGCCCAAGTACCCGAAGCGTCTTTTTTCATCTGTAAGTAAGTCAAATATTCAGATTTAATGCCGGATTTTGGGAAGGACATTGCTTGGGTGGCACTAGTAATCATGGCAATGATTTCAGACCTACATCCAGGTTGGAAACTCATGTTGCGACTTTTCCAGGCTACATGGCCCCAAGTACCCGGAGCGTCTTTTTGCCCCGTAACTAAGTCAAATATTGAGATGTAACGCTGGAATTTGGCCAGGACATTAGTTTCGTGGCATTAGTGATAATGACAATGATTACAGAATTACATCTACATGGGAAACTCATGTCGTGACCTGTACAAGTACCCGCAGCGGGTTTTTTCCTTTGGAACTAAGTCAAATACTGAGATGTAACGCTGGAATTTAGACAGTACATTAGTTTAGTGGCACTAGTGATTATAGGAATGATTTCAGACTTACATCTAGCTAGCAAACGCATGTCACAGCTTGTCCCGGCTAAACGGCCCAAGTACCCGAAGCGTCTTTTTTCATCTGTAAGTAAGTCAAATATTCAGATTTAATGCCGGAATTTGGGAAGGACATTGCTTGGGTGGCACTAGTAATCATGGCAATGATTTCAGACCTACATCCAGGTTGGAAATTCATGTTGCAACTTTTCCAGGCTACATGGCCCCAAGTGCCCGGAGCGCCTTTTCCCCCTGCAACTAAGTCAAATATTGAGATGTAATGCTGGAATTTGGCCAGGACATTAGTTTCGTGGCATTAGTGATAATGAGAATGATTACAGAATTACATCTACATGGGAAACTCATGTCGTGACCTGTACAAGTACCCGCAGCGGCTTTTTTCCTCTGTAACTAAGTCAAATACTAAGATGTAACGCTGGAATTGATATAGTACATTAGTTTCATGGCACTAGTGATTATAGGAATGATTTCAGACTTACATTTATGTGGGAAACGCATGTCACAGCTTGTCCCAGCTTAACTGCCCAAGTACCCGAAGCACCATTTTTCATCTGTAAGTAAGCCAAATATTCAGATTTAATGCCGGAATTTGGGAAGGACATTAGTTGGCTGACACCAGTAATCATAGCAGTGATTTCAGACCTACTTCAAGGTTGGAAACTCATGTTGCGACTTTTCCAGGCTACATGGCCCCAAGTACCCGGAGCGTCTTTTTCCCCCGTAACTAAGTCAAATATTGAGATGTAACGCTGGAATTTGGCCAGGACATTAGTTTCGTGGCATTAGTGATAATGACAATGATTACAGAATTACATCTACATGGAAAACTCATGTCGTGACCTGTACAAGTACCCGCAGCACCTTTTTTCCTCTGGAACTAAGTCAAATACTGAGATGTAACGCTGGAATTTAGACAGTACATTAGTTTAGTGGCACTAGTGATTATAGGAATGATTTCAGACTTACATCTAGCTAACAAACGCATGTCACGGGTTGTCCCGGCTAAACGTCCCAAGTACCCGAAGCGTCTTTTTTCATCTGTAAGTAAGTCAAATTTGAAAAATTTTGTTGTAATTTTAATTTATATTAGATAAATACTTACCATTTCCTGACCATAGCTATTTGTTGGTGCCATCCAACTCACTGGCCAACGTTGAGAAACGTTTTAAGCTACCTTAAGAAGCCAGTGAGTGAGTGTGGAAGTAGGAAGCCCCCCAATGGTCATGTGACCACGCCAATAGGCGCCATTCATTGTTTTTGTTGCAAAGCTCACCCTTAGTAACCTAGTACTAAATTCTGCGGGGAGGCAGGGGGGGACTATCCTGGTCAGGAAATGGTAAGTATTTATCTAATAAAAATTAAAATTACAACAAAATTTTTCAATTTTATTGCGAAAAATATACTTACCATTTCCTGACCATAGCTGAATTCAGCCTTCATGGATGGCGGGTAGTACTAGAATATAAAGACCCTAGTTACAAACCAAATGAACAGTAATAAAGCACACCACAAGCATACAAGCATTCATACCCAGACTCACCTCAATCACGAGGAAGCCGATCTGTTGAGTATTACTGTGGAAGCCATAATCCATCTATTGAAACCGTTCATACCACCACCACTAACATCAAGAAAACAGCAACTAACATCAAACTGGAATATTTACAGCTGTACACCCATCTCAGAACTCATCTGAAAAACAAGAAGCCAAATATAAGAAAAACAATACAAATACTGGCTTCAAAATACAATAACATAGTCCAAATAGAATGACATTATAATAATAGAATACTAATAATGACATTACCTATTAACAATTTACAACATGTTGAGCCGCCACCACAGGCCCAATTTTCATTACATCACCATTATGCCAGCACAAATCTTTCAGATAAAAATTTGTGAACGTTGAATGGCTTCTCCAAAAGCAAGAAGCCATTATCTCATCTAGAGCAACTCCTCCCTTAAAAGCCAAAGAGGCAGCCAAAGCTCTAACCTCATGTGCCTTGACCTGGGAAACATTTTGAACCTCCTGATCACACTTTTGGTAGGCCAAAATGATAGACTGTTTGATCCAAGAAGATATAGTAGCCTTAGAGATATCCTTTGAGTAGCCGTCCTTAATAGCTACAAAAAGAAGTTTCTTGCCTTTCCTGAGATCTTTTGTCTTGTCAAGATAAAATCTCAAGGATCTCACAGGACAAAGAGACTTATCCTGAATCAAGGAAGGATCCAATGTAGGTTTCAAAGCAGGGATCACTACTGGTTGAATAGCCAAGGGTCCCTCAGAAGCCAACTGATTTTTAGCTATGAAAGCAGTTGAAGGTGAAAAAGTAACTTCTGACCAATCCCTTTTCCTACTGAAGGAGTCAAAAGTCCAAGCATGGATTTCACTACGCCTCTTACCAGAAGCCAAAGCCAGCAAGAATACTGTCTTGAAAGTCAAAATTTTGAGATCAGCTTTTGCCAAGGGCTCAAAAGGAGCCCGAGTAAGAGCAAGTAAGACCAAAGACAGGTCCCAATTCGGAATAGATCTATTTGCTGAAGGTCTGTCCCTATGAAAACTAGCAATCAAACGATTCAAATCTAAGCTTTGAGAAACCATTTGACCTGTAGAGCCTAGCCCATCTGCTACCGAGGTTCTGTAACCCGCAATAGTTCTAGGTTTCAAGTTCCTATCAGTGAAAAGATGATTCAGAAAATCAGCTATCTGAGGAATAGTTGGTTTTGTGACATCCACCTGATTCTCCTGGGCCCACTTTTGAAATATGGCCCACCTTGAATCATATACTCGCCTTGAGGATTGTCTCTGAGGTGCCTTAATTCTATCTGCCACCTCAACAGAGAATCCTCCTTGACCTTCTTGTAGGAGTCCAGATACCAAGCATGGAGGTTCAGATACTCCAGATTCTTGTGGAATCTGAGACTGAAGGGTTGCTTCAGGAGATTGTGCACTTGAGGAAGCCTCAGTGGAACCTTGGCTAACAATTCCACCAGATCCCAAAACCAAGGCATCCCCGGCCACCCTGGTGCTATCACAATGACTCTGCACCTGTAGGTGATCAATTTCTGAACTAACTGAGGAAGGATGGCTACTGGACAAAAAGCATAGGCGTCCAGAGCCTCCCAAGAGATGTTCAATGCATCTATCTGCCAGGCCTTGTCGTCTGGGACAGGAGATACGTAGGTTGGAAGCTTGGCATTCAAGCTGGTGGCAAACAGATCCACCATTGGCTTGTGCCAAACTTGGCAAATTCTTTGAAAGACCTGAGGATGCAAAGACCACTCCGTCTGAATGGCCTTGTCCCTCCTGGACAGGGAATCTGCTATCACATTGAGATTCCCTGGAATATGTCTGGCCCTGATCTGGATCTCCCTGACATTGGACCAAGCCAGAATTCTCCACATCAAAGCACACATTTCGAAGGAGTGAGTGCCTCCTTCCCTGTTGATATAGGAGACCACAGTTGAGTTGTCTGAAGAAACCAACACTATTTTTTGCCTTAATTGTCCTTGAAAATGTTTCAGAGCTAGAAAAACAGCTTTCAGTTCCAAAATATTGATATGGAAGTCTTTTTCTGATGGCTGCCAGAACCCACTTACAGTACAATTGTTCAAGTGAGCCCCCCAACCCTTCTCTGATGCATCTGTGAACATCAGAATATTGTGTTCTTTCTGATGCAGATTCGAACCCTTGAGTAAGTTTTGAGGATCCATCCACCAAGCCAGATGGTCCTTTATCAACTGAGAAATTGGGACCACCTTGTCCAATGACTGGGGAAACTGCCAGTTGGTCTTCAGAAACCACTGAAACGGTCTCATATGGATCCGACCCAAAGGAACTGTTTTCTCCATGGAAGCCATGACCCCAATTAGTGACATGAGCTTCCTTGGAGTAGTGTTGTGACCTTGCAAAATGGAAACTGCCAAAATTTTGAGCTTGTCCAATTTCTTTTGATTTGGGTAGACCAAACCTTCTCGAAGGTTGAACCGATAACCCAGAAACTCGAGATCCTGAGTTGGATTGAGTTCTGATTTTTTCAAATTGACAATCCAACCCAACTTCCCGACTAGACTGATCAATTTTTGAACATCCCGAGCACAAGAATCCGGATCTTTGGCCCTCACCAGCCAATCGTCCAAATACTGATGGATTCGAACCCCTTGTGAAAGAGCTATGAACTTGACTTCTTTCACTACTCGAGTGAACTCCAATGGAGCAGTGGCGATCCCGAAGGGTAGGGCTCTGAATTGGTAAGCCTGACCCTCCACATGAAAGCGAAGATATTTCTGAAACTTGGGATGTATGGGTACATGGAAGTAAGCGTCGGTTAAGTCTATCGAAGCCACCCACTCCCCTACCTGAAGAGAAGCCCGAATGACTTCCGCGGTTTCCATTTTGAAGGTGGGAACATGCAAATACGTATTTACCACACTGAGATCTATAACTGGCCGCCATTTGTTTTCTGGTTTTGGAACCAGAAACAAACGACTGTAGAATCCGAGAGAGTTCTTGTTTTGAACCGGAACCACTGCCCTTTTTTGAACCATTTGTTGAACCGCTTCCAGCAAAGCTTTCTGTTTTACTGGAGCTGTATAACTGCTTTTGATTGCCGGAAACCGGGTCAGTGGTGGTTTTTGTTTGAATGGAAGACAGTAACCTTGTTTTAAAACAAGAACTACCCTCGGATGTACTTTGAAGTTTTCCCACACTTTCCAATAACCTTCTAAACGGGCACCAGGATATTTTGAACTCACCTCCATGCAGTCACTTCCTCCTGCCCCTACCCCCTCGGGCAGATCCTCTGTTGGAATTGTAGGAGCCGGATTGCCTTTTGTTTTGATCACTCTGCTGCTTGTTTTGAGGACGAAAATTCTGGAAGGCAGAGTTCTGGTACCTGTTCTGTGAGGATTCCTTCTTCGAATCAGTAAAGGAACGGGAACCATAAGAATCACTTCTGTGCTTTTTGAAAGCCGGCTCTCTATTTATCTGGCTCCATTGAATGAAATTTTGTTCAACCTCAGACAGAACCTTTGAATTAAATAATTCTTTCTTTGTAAGAGAAGTATTCCTGAGCCTAGCAATGTCTTTATCTGTAACATCCCTGTGGCAAAGCTTCAACCAATTGTCTCTTCTGTTCAACAAAAAATTAGAAGCTAGTGTCATTGAGGTATCCAAGACATCATCCAATGCCTTACCAAGACATCCCATGGTAGTAGATTGAAGATGCAAGCAGTTTTGCAAATAGTTCATACTCTGCTGAATATCATCCTGATCAGTGGAATCATTCATTTTTTCTAATTCCACAGACATTTCACTGGTAGCCTTCTCCATAGCTGACTTGAACCAAAAGACATGATTCAAAATTTGAATATTCTCCCTGGAAACCGTTTCCCAAGCCAAATATTGCTTCAACGGTACTGAAACCAAAGATGGAGGCTGATAAGGAGGAGTTGCTATATTTTTAAAAGCATCCTGAATCCTAGGAGCCGTCAATGAGAAAGATTGAGGAGAAACTTGGTAGAATTTCATCTGCGGTTTTGGAAAATTCAGGAACTGTCCCTTAGACAGTGGAGGGTGATGAGGATCAGAATCATCTACATCATTACTGCCTAAAGCTGAGAATTCCTTATATCTCCACAATTCCACTAAAGGTTGTGCAGGTGGTAAGGCCATGGACTGTTGAACAGACCTCTTAACTTGATCTCTGGTAGAAAACACAGAAGGAGGTACAAAACATTCCACATTTTTTACCTCTAAATCCAGCCACTTCTTAATGGTCTCCAAGGTTTCAGTGTAACCTGGAGAATCCTCCTCTCTAGGCTGAATCTCACCCTGTTCCAAATCCAGATCCGGTTCATCAGATGATTGTGAATAAGATCTTTTCCTAGATGAAGTCTGTCCACCGGATTCATCAGGAATCTGATCAGAAGAAGACTGCTGTTCAAACTCTGCCCTAGTGATAGTCGCCAACCTTTTCGGGAGAGAAGAACTTGCCGAAGACACCGGTTGAGGTTTAGACCTCACCACCGGTTGCTTAGCAACCTGTAAACTGTCCCTGCCAGAGCTAACATGACTGCCGGCAGTTCCAGAGTCTTTATGCTCCAAATTCTCAATCCTTTGAGATAAAACAGCAAATTCACTGAAAAACCTGTCCCGTTTATCTTCTAAAGACCTATTCTTATGAGAAACAGGCGCTAGCTGAGAAGAAACTGACACTTCATCTTCGTCCAGTAACGAATCATCAATATTAACCTCCTTACCGCCATTATCCACAGAAACAGAAGAAACTTGATCTTTTTTGCTTTTATATCTGTTCCTATTCCTTATTTTCTTCTTCTGGTCCTCAGAAAAAGCAGAACAAATATGGCAATCTGCAGAATTTGCACAGGGATCGTCACCCTTTAAATCATCTCTACATTTAGGACAGTAATGGTGTTCGTCCCATTCCGCCATAAAATGGCCACAAAAAACACTTTTCCTCTGTCCTTTTTTAACTTTATCCTGAGAAGGCATTGTAAAAACAGATGCCCTACCTCAGAACAGTCAAAATCCACAAAAGGTCCAATAAACTTAAAGAAAAAACGAAAATTTCAAATACACATCCACACTCATAGATGGCCAACAAAAACAATGAATGGCGCCTATTGGCGTGGTCACATGACCATTGGGGGGCTTCCTACTTCCACACTCACTCACTTGCTTCTTAAGGTAGCTTAAAACGTTTCTCAATGTTGGCCAGTGAGTTGGATGGCACCAACAAATAGCTATGGTCAGGAAATGGTAAGTATATTTTTCGCAATAAAAATTCAGATTTAATGCCGGAATTTGGGAAGGACATTGGTTGGGTGGCACTAGTAATCATGTTAATGATTTCAGACCTACATCCAGGTTGGAAACTCATGCTGCGACTTTTCCAGGCTACATGGCCCAAGTACCCAGAGCACCTTTTTCCCCCGTAACTAAGTCAAATATTGAGATGTAACGCTGGAATTTGGCCAGGACATTAGTTTCGTGGCATTAGTGATAATGACAATGATTACAGAATTACATCTACATGGGAAACTCATATTGTGACCTGTACAAGTACCCGCAGTGCCTTTTTTCCTCTGTAACTAAGTCAAATACTGAGATGTAACGCTGGAATTTAGACAGTAAATAAGTTTCGTGGCACTAGTGATTATAGGAATGATTTCAGACTTACATCTAGCTGGCAAACGCATGTCACGACTTGTCCCGGCTAAACGGCCCAAGTACCCGAAGCGTCTTTTTTCATCTGTAAGTAAGTCAAATATTCAGATTTAATGCCGGAATTTGGGAAGGACATTGGTTGGGTGGCACTAGTAATCATGGCAATGATTTCAGACCTACATCCAGGTTGGAAACTCATGTTGCGACTTTTCCAGGCTACATGGCCCAAGTACCCGGAGCGCCTTTTTCCCCTGTAACTAAGTCAAATATTGAGATGTAACGCTGGAATTTGGCCAGGACATTAGTTTCATGGCATTAGTGATAATGACAATGATTACAGAATTACATCTACATGGGAAACTCATGTTGTGACTGTACAAGTACCCGCAGCGCCTTTTTTCCTCTGTAACTAAGTCAAATACTGAGATGTAACGCTGGAATTTAGACAGTAAATAAGTTTCGTGGCACTAGTGATTATAGGAATGATTCCAGACTTACATTTAGCTGGCAAACGCATGTCACGACTTGTCCCGGCTAAACGGCCCAAGTACCCGAAGCTTTTTTTTTCATCTGTAAGTAAGTCAAATATTCAGATTTAATGCCGGAATTTGGGAAGGACATTGGTTGGGTGGCACTAGTAATCATGGCAATGATTTCAGACCTACATACAGGTTGGAAACTCATGTTGCGACTTTTCCAGGCTACATGGCCCAAGCACCTAGAGCGCCTTTTTCCCCCGTAACTAAGTCAAATATTGAGATGTAACGCTGGAATTTGGCCAGAACATTAGTTTCGTGGCATTAGTGATGACAATGATTACAGAATTACATCTACATGGGAAACTCATGTTGTGACCTGTACAAGTACCCGCAGCGCCTTTTTTCCTCTGTAACTAAGTCAAATACTGAGATGTAATGCTGGAATTTAGACAGTAAATTAGTTTCGTGGCACTAGTGATTATAGGAATGATTCCAGACTTACATTTAGCTGGCAAACGCATGTCACGACTTGTCCCGGCTAAACGGCCCAAGTACCCGAAGCTTTTTTATTCATCTGTAAGTAAGTCAAATATTCAGATTTAATGCCGGAATTTGGGAAGGACATTGGTTGGGTGGCACTAGTAATCATGGCAATGATTTCAGACCTACATACAGGTTGGAAACTCATGTTGCGACTTTTCCAGGCTACATGGCCCAAGTACCTGAAGCGCCTTTTTCCCCCATAACTAAGTCAAATATTGAGATGTAACGCTGGAATTTGGCCAGGACATTAGTTTTGTGGCATTAGTGATAATGACAATGATTACAGAATTACATCTACATGGGAAACTCATATTGTGACCTGTACAACTACCCGCAGCGCCTTTTTTCCTCTGTAACTAAGTCAAATACTGAGATGTAACGCTGGAATTTAGACAGTAAATAAGTTTCGTGGCACTAGTGATTATAGGAATGATTCCAGACTTACATTTAGCTGGCAAACGCATGTCACGACTTGTCCCGGCTAAACGGCCCAAGTACCCAAAGCGTCTTTTTTCATCTGTAAGTAAGTCAAATATTCAGATTTAATGCCGGAATTTGGGAAGGACATTGGTTGGGTGGCACTAGTAATCATGGCAATGATTTCAGACCTACATACAGGTTGGAAACTCATGTTGCGACTTTTCCAGGCTACATGGCCCAAGTACCTGGAGCGCCTTTTTCCCCCGTAACTAAGTCAAATATTGAGATGTAACGCTGGAATTTGGCCAGGACATTAGTTTTGTGGCATTAGTGATAATGACAATGATTACAGAATTACATCAACATGGGAAACTCATATTGTGACCTGTACAAGTACCCGCAGCGCCTTTTTTCCTCTGTAACTAAGTCAAATACTGAGATGTAACGCTGGAATTTAGACAGTAAATAAATTTCGTGGCACTAGTGATTATAGGAATGATTCCAGACTTACATTTAGCTGGCAAACGCATGTCACGACTTGTCCCGGCTAAACGGCCCAAGTACCCGAAGCGTCTTTTTTCATCTGTAAGTAAGTCAAATATTCAGATTTAATGCCGGAATTTAGGAAGGACATTGGTTGGGTGGCACTAATAATCATGGCAATGATTTCAGACCTACATACAGGTTGGAAACTCATGTTGCGACTTTTCCAGGCTACATGGCCCAAGTACCTGGAGCGCCTTTTCCCCCCGTAACTAAGTCAAATATTGAGATGTAACGCTGGAATTTGGCCAGGACATTAGTTTTGTGGCATTAGTGATAATGACAATGATTACAGAATTACATCTACATGGGAAACTCGTATTGTGACCTGTACAAGTACCCGCAGCGCCTTTTTTCCTCTGTAACTAAGTCAAATACTGAGATGTAACGCTGGAATTTAGACAGTAAATAAGTTTCGTGGCACTAGTGATTATAGGAATGATTCCAGACTTACATTTAGCTGGCAAACGCATGTCACGACTTGTCCCGGCTAAACGGCCCAAGTACCCAAAGCGTCTTTTTTCATCTGTAAGTAAGTCAAATATTCAGATTTAATGCCGGAATTTGGGAAGGACATTGGTTGGGTGGCACTAGTAATCATGGCAATGATTTCAGACCTACATACAGGTTGGAAACTCATGTTGCGACTTTTCCAGGCTACATGGCCCAAGTACCTGGAGCGCCTTTTCCCCCCGTAACTAAGTCAAATATTGAGATGTAACGCTGGAATTTGGCCAGGACATTAGTTTTGTGGCATTAGTGATAATGACAATGATTACAGAATTACATCTACATGGGAAACTCGTATTGTGACCTGTACAAGTACCCGCAGCGCCTTTTTTCCTCTGTAACTAAGTCAAATACTGAGATGTAACGCTGGAATTTAGACAGTAAATAAGTTTCGTGGCACTAGTGATTATAGGAATGATTCCAGACTTACATTTAGCTGGCAAACGCATGTCACGACTTGTCCCGGCTAAACGGCCCAAGTACCCGAAGCTTTTTTTTTCATCTGTAAGTAAGTCAAATATTCAGATTTAATGCCGGAATTTGGGAAGGACATTGGTTGGGTGGCACTAGTAATCATGGCAATGATTTCAGACCTACATACAGGTTGGAAACTCATGTTGCGACTTTTCCAGGCTACATGGCCCAAGCACCTAGAGCGCCTTTTTCCCCCGTAACTAAGTCAAATATTGAGATGTAACGCTGGAATTTGGCCAGAACATTAGTTTCGTGGCATTAGTGATGACAATGATTACAGAATTACATCTACATGGGAAACTCATGTTGTGACCTGTACAAGTACCCGCAGCGCCTTTTTTCCTCTGTAACTAAGTCAAATACTGAGATGTAATGCTGGAATTTAGACAGTAAATTAGTTTCGTGGCACTAGTGATTATAGGAATGATTCCAGACTTACATTTAGCTGGCAAACGCATGTCACGACTTGTCCCGGCTAAACGGCCCAAGTACCCGAAGCTTTTTTTTTCATCTGTAAGTAAGTCAAATATTCAGATTTAATGCCGGAATTTGGGAAGGACATTGGTTGGGTGGCACTAGTAATCATGGCAATGATTTCAGACCTACATACAGGTTGGAAACTCATGTTGCGACTTTTCCAGGCTACATGGCCCAAGTACCTGAAGCGCCTTTTTCCCCCATAACTAAGTCAAATATTGAGATGTAACGCTGGAATTTGGCCAGGACATTAGTTTTGTGGCATTAGTGATAATGACAATGATTACAGAATTACATCTACATGGGAAACTCATATTGTGACCTGTACAACTACCCGCAGCGCCTTTTTTCCTCTGTAACTAAGTCAAATACTGAGATGTAACGCTGGAATTTAGACAGTAAATAAGTTTCGTGGCACTAGTGATTATAGGAATGATTCCAGACTTACATTTAGCTGGCAAACGCATGTCACGACTTGTCCCGGCTAAACGGCCCAAGTACCCAAAGCGTCTTTTTTCATCTGTAAGTAAGTCAAATATTCAGATTTAATGCCGGAATTTGGGAAGGACATTGGTTGGGTGGCACTAGTAATCATGGCAATGATTTCAGACCTACATACAGGTTGGAAACTCATGTTGCGACTTTTCCAGGCTACATGGCCCAAGTACCTGGAGCGCCTTTTTCCCCCATAACTAAGTCAAATATTGAGATGTAACGCTGAAATTTGGCCAGGACATTAGTTTTTTGGCATTAGTGATAATGACAATGATTACAGAATTACATCTACATGGGAAACTCATATTGTGACCTGTACAAGTACCCGCAGCGCCTTTTTTCCTCTGTAACTAAGTCAAATACTGAGATGTAACACTGGAATTTAGACAGTAAATAAGTTTCGTGGCACTAGTGATTATAGGAATGATTCCAGACTTACATTTAGCTGGCAAACGCATGTCACGACTTGTCCCGGCTAAACGGCCCAAGTACCCGAAGCGTCTTTTTTCATCTGTAAGTAAGTCAAATATTCAGATTTAATGCCGGAATTTGGGAAGGACATTGGTTGGGTGGCACTAATAATCATGGCAATGATTTCAGACCTACATACAGGTTGGAAACTCATGTTGCGACTTTTCCAGGCTACATGGCCCAAGTACCTGGAGCGCCTTTTCCCCCCGTAACTAAGTCAAATATTGAGATGTAACGCTGGAATTTGGCCAGGACATTAGTTTTGTGGCATTAGTGATAATGACAATGATTACAGAATTACATCTACATGGGAAACTCGTATTGTGACCTGTACAAGTACCCGCAGCGCCTTTTTTCCTCTGTAACTAAGTCAAATACTGAGATGTAACGCTGGAATTTAGACAGTAAATAAATTTCGTGGCACTAGTGATTATAGGAATGATTCCAGACTTACATTTAGCTGGCAAACGCATGTCACGACTTGTCCCGGCTAAACGGCCCAAGTACCCGAAGCGTCTTTTTTCATCTGTAAGTAAGTCAAATATTCAGATTTAATGCCGGAATTTGGGAAGGACATTGGTTGGGTGGCACTAATAATCATGGCAATGATTTCAGACCTACATACAGGTTGGAAACTCATGTTGCGACTTTTCCAGGCTACATGGCCCAAGTACCTGGAGCACCTTTTCCCCCCGTAACTAAGTCAAATATTGAGATGTAACGCTGGAATTTGGCCAGGACATTAGTTTTGTGGCATTAGTGATAATGACAATGATTACAGAATTACATCTACATGGGAAACTCGTATTGTGACCTGTACAAGTACCCGCAGCGCCTTTTTTCCTCTGTAACTAAGTCAAATACTGAGATGTAACGCTGGAATTTAGACAGTAAATAAGTTTCGTGGCACTAGTGATTATAGGAATGATTCCAGACTTACATTTAGCTGGCAAACGCATGTCACGACTTGTCCCGGCTAAACGGCCCAAGTACCCAAAGCGTCTTTTTTCATCTGTAAGTAAGTCAAATATTCAGATTTAATGCCGGAATTTGGGAAGGACATTGGTTGGGTGGCACTAGTAATCATGGCAATGATTTCAGACCTACATACAGGTTGGAAACTCATGTTGCGACTTTTCCAGGCTACATGGCCCAAGTACCTGGAGCGTCTTTTCCCCCCGTAACTAAGTCAAATATTGAGATGTAACGCTGGAATTTGGCCAGGACATTAGTTTTGTGGCATTAGTGATAATGACAATGATTACAGAATTACATCTACATGGGAAACTCGTATTGTGACCTGTACAAGTACCCGCAGCGCCTTTTTTCCTCTGTAACTAAGTCAAATACGGAGATGTAACGCTGGAATTTAGACAGTAAATAAGTTTCGTGGCACTAGTGATTATAGGAATGATTCCAGACTTACATTTAGCTGGCAAACGCATGTCACGACTTGTCCCGGCTAAACGGCCCAAGTACCCAAAGCGTCTTTTTTCATCTGTAAGTAAGTCAAATATTCAGATTTAATGCCGGAATTTGGGAAGGACATTGGTTGGGTGGCACTAGTAATCATGGCAATGATTTCAGACCTACATACAGGTTGGAAACTCATGTTGCGACTTTTCCAGGCTACATGGCCCAAGTACCTGGAGCGCCTTTTTCCCCCGTAACTAAGTCAAATATTGAGATGTAACGCTGGAATTTGGCCAGGACATTAGTTTCGTGGCATTAGTGATAATGACAATGATTACAGAATTACATCTACATGGGAAACCCATGTCGTGACCTGTACAAGTACCCGCAGCGCCTTTTTTCCTCTGTAACTAAGTCAAATACTGAGATGTAACGCTGGAATTTAGACAGTAAATGAGTTTTGTGGCACTAGTGATTATAGGAATGATTTCAGACTTACATCTAGCTGGCAAACGCATGTCACGGCTTGTCCCGGCTAAACTGCCCAAGTATCGAAGCGTCTTTTTTCATCTGTAAGTAAGTCAAATATTCAGATTTAATGCCGGAATTTGGGAAAGACATTGGCTGGGTGGCACTAGTAATCATGGCAATGATTTCAGACCTACATCCAGGTTGGAAACTCATGTTGCGACTTTTCCAGGCTACATGTCCCAAGTACCCAGGGCGCCTTTTTCCCCCGTAACTAAGTCAAATATTGAGACGTAACGCTGGAATTTGGCCAGGACATTGGTTTCGTGGCATTAGTGATAATGACAATGATTACAGAATTACTTCTACATGGGAAACTCATGTCGTGACCTGTACAAGTACCCGCAGTGCCTTTTCTCCTCTGTAACTAAGTCAAATACTGAGATGTAACGCTGGAATTTAGACAGTAAATGAGTTTTGTGGCACTAGTGATTATAGGAATGATTTCAGACTTACATCTAGCTGGCAAACGCATGTCACGGATTGTCCCGGCTAAACGGCCCAAGTACCCGAAGCGTCTTTTTTCATCTGTAAGTAAGTCAAATATTTAGATTTAATGCCGGAATTTGGGAAGGACATTGGTTGGGTGGCACTAGTAATCATGGCAATGATTTCAGACCTACATACAGGTTGGAAACTCATGTTGCGACTTTTCCAGGCTACATGTCCCAAGTACCCAGAGCGCCTTTTTCCCCCGTAACTAAGTCAAATATTGAGATGTAACACTGGAATTTGGCCAGGACATTAGTTTCGTGGCATTAGTGATAATGACAATGATTACAGAATTACATCTACATGGGAAACTCATGTCGTGGCCTGTACAAGTACCCGCAGCGCCTTTTTTCCTCTGTAACTAAGTCAAATACTGAGATGTAGCACTGGAATTTAGGCAGTAAATTAGTTTCGTGGCACTAGTGATTATTGGAATGATTTCAGACTTACATCTAGCTGGCAAACGCATGTCACGGCTTGTCCCAGCTAAACGGCCCAAGTACCCGAAGCGTCTTTTTTCATCTGTAAGTAAGTCAAATATTCAGATTTAATGCCGGAATTTGGGAAGGACATTGGTTGGGTGGCACTAGTAATCATGGCAATGATTTCAGACCTACATACAGGTTGGAAACTCATGTTGCGACTTTTCCAGGCTACATGTCCCAAGTACCCAGAGCGCCTTTTTCCCCCATAACTAAGTCAAATATAGAGATGTAACGCTGGAATTTGGCCAGGACATTAGTTTCGTGGCATTAGTGATAATGACAATGATTACAGAATTACATCTACATGGGAAACTCATGTCGTGGCCTGTACAAGTACCCAGAGCGCCTTTTTCCCCCGTAACTAAGTCAAATATTGAGATGTAGCGCTGGAATTTGGACAGGACATTAGCTGGGTGGCATTAGTGATAATGACAATGATTACAGAATTATATCTACATGGGAAACTCATGTCGTGACCTGTACAAGTACCCGCAGCGCCTTTTCTCCTCTGTAACTAAGTCAAATACTGAGATGTAACGCTGGAATTTAGACAGTAAATTAGTTTCATGGCACTAGTGATTATAGGAATGATTTCAGACTTACATCTAGCTGGCAAACGCATGTCACGACTTGTCCCAGCTAAACGGCCCAAGTACCCGAAGCATCTTTTTTCATCTGTAAGTAAGTCAAATATTCAGATTTAATGCCGGAATTTGGGAAGGACATTGGTTGGGTGGCACTAGTAATCATGGCAATGATTTCAGACCTACATCCAGGTTGGAAACTCATGTTGCGACTTTTCCAGGCTACATGGCCCAAGTACCCGGAGCGCCTTTTTCCCCCGTAACTAAGTCAAATATTGAGATGTAACGCTGGAATTTGGCCAGGACATTGGTTTCGTGGCATTAGTGATAATGACAATGATTACAGAATTACTTCTACATGGGAAACTCATGTCGTGACCTGTACAAGTACCCGCAGTGCCTTTTCTCCTCTGTAACTAAGTCAAATACTGAGATGTAACGCTGGAATTTAGACAGTAAATGAGTTTTGTGGCACTAGTGATTATAGGAATGATTTCAGACTTACATCTAGCTGGCAAACGCATGTCACGGATTGTCCCGGCTAAACGGCCCAAGTACCCGAAGCGTCTTTTTTCATCTGTAAGTAAGTCAAATATTCAGATTTAATGCCGGAATTTGGGAAGGACATTGGTTGGGTGGCACTAGTAATCATGGCAATGATTTCAGACCTACATACAGGTTGGAAACTCATGTTGCGACTTTTCCAGGCTACATGTCCCAAGTACCCAGAGCGCCTTTTTCCCCCGTAACTAAGTCAAATATTGAGATGTAACACTGGAATTTGGCCAGGACATTAGTTTCGTGGCATTAGTGATAATGACAATGATTACAGAATTACATCTACATGGGAAACTCATGTCGTGGTCTGTACAAGTACCCGCAGCGCCTTTTTTCCTCTGTAACTAAGTCAAATACTGAGATGTAGCACTGGAATTTAGGCAGTAAATTAGTTTTGTGGCACTAGTGATTATAGGAATGATTTCAGACTTACATCTAGCTGGCAAACACATGTCACGGCTTGTCCCAGCTAAACAGCCCAAGTACCCGAAGCGTCTGTTTTCATCTGTAAGTAAGTCAAATATTCAGATTTAATGCCGGAATTTGGGAAGGACATTGGATGGGTGGCACTAGTAATCATGGCAATGATTTCAGACCTACATCCAGGTTGGAAACTCATGTTGCGACTTTTCCAGGCTACATGGCCCAAGTACCCAGAGCGCCTTTTTCCCCCGTAACTAAGTCAAATATTGAGATGTAACGCTGGAATTTGGACAGGACATTAGCTGGGTGGCATTAGTGATAATGACAATGATTACAGAATTACATCTACATGGGAAACTCATGTCGTGACCTGTACAAGTACCCGCAGCGCCTTTTCTCCTCTGTAACTAAGTCAAATACTGAGATGTAACGCTGGAATTTAGACAGTAAATTAGTTTCATGGCACTAGTGATTATAGGAATGATTTCAGACTTACATCTAGCTGGCAAACGCATGTCACGACTTGTCCCAGCTAAACGGCCCAAGTACCCGAAGCATCTTTTTTCATCTGTAAGTAAGTCAAATATTCAGATTTAATGCCGGAATTTGGGAAGGACATTGGTTGGGTGGCACTAGTAATCATGGCAATGATTTCAGACCTACATCCAGGTTGGAAACTCATGTTGCGACTTTTCCAGGCTACATGGCCCAAGTACCCGGAGCGCCTTTTTCCCCCGTAACTAAGTCAAATATTGAGATGTAACGCTGGAATTTGGCCAGGACATTAGTTTCGTGGCATTAGTGATAATGACAATGATTACAGAATTACATCTACATGGGAAACTCATGTCGTGACCTGTACAAGTACCCGCAGCGCCTTTTCTCCTCTGTAACTAAGTCAAATACTGAGATGTAACGCTGGAATTTAGACAGTAAATGAGTTTTGTGGCACTAGTGATTATAGGAATGATTTCAGACTTACATCTAGCTGGCAAACACATGTCACGGCTTGTCCCAGCTAAACAGCCCAAGTACCCGAAGCGTCTTTTTTCATCTGTAAGTAAGTCAAATATTCAGATTTAATGCCGGAATTTGGGAAGGACATTGGTTGGGTGGCACTAGTAATCATGGCAATGATTTCAGACCTACATCCAGGTTGGAAACTCATGTTGCGACTTTTCCAGGCTACATGGCCCAAGTACCCAGAGCGCCTTTTTCCCCCGTAACTAAGTCAAATATTGAGATGTAACGCTGGAATTTGGCCAGGACATTAGTTTCGTGGCATTAGTGATAATGACAATGATTACAGAATTACATCTACATGGGAAACTCATGTCGTGGCCTGTACAAGTACCCAGAGCGCCTTTTTCCCCCGTAACTAAGTCAAATATTGAGATGTAACGCTGGAATTTGGACAGGACATTAGCTGGGTGGCATTAGTGATAATGACAATGATTACAGAATTACATCTACATGGGAAACTCATGTCGTGACCTGTACAAGTACCCGCAGCGCCTTTTCTCCTCTGTAACTAAGTCAAATACTGAGATGTAACGCTGGAATTTAGACAGTAGATTAGTTTCATGGCACTAGTGATTATAGGAATGATTTCAGACTTACATCTAGCTGGCAAACGCATGTCACGACTTGTCCCAGCTAAACGGCCCAAGTACCCGAAGCATCTTTTTTCATCTGTAAGTAAGTCAAATATTCAGATTTAATGCCGGAATTTGGGAAGGACATTGGTTGGGTGGCACTAGTAATCATGGCAATGATTTCAGACCTACATCCAGGTTGGAAACTCATGTTGCGACTTTTCCAGGCTACATGGCCCAAGTACCCGGAGCGCCTTTTTCCCCCGTAACTAAGTCAAATATTGAGATGTAACGCTGGAATTTGGCCAGGACATTAGTTTCGTGGCATTAGTGATAATGACAATGATTACAGAATTACATCTACATGGGAAACCCATGTCGTGACCTGTACAAGTACCCGCAGCGCCTTTTTTCCTCTGTAACTAAGTCAAATACTGAGATGTAGCACTGGAATTTAGACAGTAAATGAGTTTTGTGGCACTAGTGATTATAGGAATGATTTCAGACTTACATCTAGCTGGCAAACGCATGTCACGGCTTGTCCCGGCTAAACTGCCCAAGTATCGAAGCGTCTTTTTTCATCTGTAAGTAAGTCAAATATTCAGATTTAATGCCGGAATTTGGGAAAGACATTGGCTGGGTGGCACTAGTAATCATGGCAATGATTTCAGACCTACATCCAGGTTGGAAACTCATGTTGCGACTTTTCCAGGCTACATGTCCCAAGTACCCAGGGCGCCTTTTTCCCCCGTAACTAAGTCAAATATTGAGATGTAACGCTGGAATTTGGCCAGGACATTGGTTTTGTGGCATTAGTGATAATGACAATGATTACAGAATTACTTCTACATGGGAAACTCATGTCGTGACCTGTACAAGTACCCGCAGTGCCTTTTCTCCTCTGTAACTAAGTCAAATACTGAGATGTAACGCTGGAATTTAGACAGTAAATGAGTTTTGTGGCACTAGTGATTATAGGAATGATTTCAGACTTACATCTAGCTGGCAAACGCATGTCACGGATTGTCCCGGCTAAACGGCCCAAGTACCCGAAGCGTCTTTTTTCATCTGTAAGTAAGTCAAATATTCAGATTTAATGCCGGAATTTGGGAAGGACATTGGTTGGGTGGCACTAGTAATCATGGCAATGATTTCAGACCTACATACAGGTTGGAAACTCATGTTGCGACTTTTCCAGGCTACATGTCCCAAGTACCCAGAGCGCCTTTTTCCCCCGTAACTAAGTCAAATATTGAGATGTAACACTGGAATTTGGCCAGGACATTAGTTTCGTGGCATTAGTGATAATGACAATGATTACAGAATTACATCTACATGGGAAACTCATGTCGTGGTCTGTACAAGTACCCGCAGCGCCTTTTTTCCTCTGTAACTAAGTCAAATACTGAGATGTAACGCTGGAATTTAGACAGTAAATTAGTTTCATGGCACTAGTGATTATAGAAATGATTTCAGACTTACATCTAGCTGGCAAACGCATGTCACGACTTGTCCCAGCTAAACGGCCCAAGTACCCGAAGCATCTTTTTTCATCTGTAAGTAAGTCAAATATTCAGATTTAATGCCGGAATTTGGGAAGGACATTGGTTGGGTGGCACTAGTAATCATGGCAATGATTTCAGACCTACATCCAGGTTGGAAACTCATGTTGCGACTTTTCCAGGCTACATGGCCCAAGTACCCGGAGCGCCTTTTTCCCCCGTAACTAAGTCAAATATTGAGATGTAACGCTGGAATTTGGCCAGGACATTAGTTTCGTGGCATTAGTGATAATGACAATGATTACAGAATTACATCTACATGGGAAACTCATGTCGTGACCTGTACAAGTACCCGCAGCGCCTTTTCTCCTCTGTAACTAAGTCAAATACTGAGATGTAGCACTGGAATTTAGACAGTAAATGAGTTTTGTGGCACTAGTGATTATAGGAATGATTTCAGACTTACATCTAGCTGGCAAACGCATGTCACGGCTTGTCCCGGCTAAACTGCCCAAGTATCGAAGCGTCTTTTTTCATCTGTAAGTAAGTCAAATATTCAGATTTAATGCCGGAATTTGGGAAAGACATTGGCTGGGTGGCACTAGTAATCATGGCAATGATTTCAGACCTACATCCAGGTTGGAAACAAACTCATGTTGCGACTTTTCCAGGCTACATGTCCCAAGTACCCAGGGCGCCTTTTTCCCCCGTAACTAAGTCAAATATTGAGATGTAACGCTGGAATTTGGCCAGGACATTGGTTTTATGGCATTAGTGATAATGACAATGATTACAGAATTACTTCTACATGGGAAACTCATGTCGTGACCTGTACAAGTACCCGCAGTGCCTTTTCTCCTCTGTAACTAAGTCAAATACTGAGATGTAACGCTGGAATTTAGACAGTAAATGAGTTTTGTGGCACTAGTGATTATAGGAATGATTTCAGACTTACATCTAGCTGGCAAACGCATGTCACGGATTGTCCCGGCTAAACGGCCCAAGTACCCGAAGCGTCTTTTTTCATCTGTAAGTAAGTCAAATATTCAGATTTAATGCCGGAATTTGGGAAGGACATTGGTTGGGTGGCACTAGTAATCATGGCAATGATTTCAGACCTACATACAGGTTGGAAACTCATGTTGCGACTTTTCCAGGCTACATGTCCCAAGTACCCAGAGCGCCTTTTTCCCCCGTAACTAAGTCAAATATTGAGATGTAACACTGGAATTTGGCCAGGACATTAGTTTCGTGGCATTAGTGATAATGACAATGATTACAGAATTACATCTACATGGGAAACTCATGTCGTGGTCTGTACAAGTACCCGCAGCGCCTTTTTTCCTCTGTAACTAAGTCAAATACTGAGATGTAACGCTGGAATTTAGACAGTAAATTAGTTTCATGGCACTAGTGATTATAGGAATGATTTCAGACTTACATCTAGCTGGCAAACGCATGTCACGACTTGTCCCAGCTAAACGGCCCAAGTACCCGAAGCATCTTTTTTCATCTGTAAGTAAGTCAAATATTCAGATTTAATGCCGGAATTTGGGAAGGACATTGGTTGGGTGGCACTAGTAATCATGGCAATGATTTCAGACCTACATCCAGGTTGGAAACTCATGTTGCGACTTTTCCAGGCTACATGGCCCAAGTACCCGGAGCGCCTTTTTCCCCCGTAACTAAGTCAAATATTGAGATGTAACGCTGGAATTTGGCCAGGACATTAGTTTCGTGGCATTAGTGATAATGACAATGATTACAGAATTACATCTACATGGGAAACTCATGTCGTGACCTGTACAAGTACCCGCAGCGCCTTTTCTCCTCTGTAACTAAGTCAAATACTGAGATGTAACGCTGGAATTTAGACAGTAAATGAGTTTTGTGGCACTAGTGATTATAGGAATGATTTCAGACTTACATCTAGCTGGCAAACACATGTCACGGCTTGTCCCAGCTAAACAGCCCAAGTACCCGAAGCGTCTTTTTTCATCTGTAAGTAAGTCAAATATTCAGATTTAATGCCGGAATTTGGGAAGGACATTGGTTGGGTGGCACTAGTAATCATGGCAATGATTTCAGACCTACATCCAGGTTGGAAACTCATGTTGCGACTTTTCCAGGCTACATGGCCCAAGTACCCAGAGCGCCTTTTTCCCCCGTAACTAAGTCAAATATTGAGATGTAACGCTGGAATTTGGACAGGACATTAGCTGGGTGGCATTAGTGATAATGACAATGATTACAGAATTACATCTACATGGGAAACTCATGTCGTGACTGTACAAGTACCCGCAGCGCCTTTTTTCCTCTGTAACTAAGTCAAATACTGAGATGTAACGCTGGAATTGAGACAGTAAATAAGTTTCGTGGCACTAGTGATTATAGGAATGATTCCAGACTTACATTTAGCTGGCAAACGCATGTCACGACTTGTCCCGGCTAAACGGCCCAAGTACCCAAAGCGTCTTTTTTCATCTGTAAGTAAGTCAAATATTCAGATTTAATGCCGGAATTTGGGAAGGACATTGGTTGGGTGGCACTAGTAATCATGGCAATGATTTCAGACCTACATACAGGTTGGAAACTCATGTTGCGACTTTTCCAGGCTACATGGCCCAAGTACCTGGAGCGCCTTTTTCCCCCGTAACTAAGTCAAATATTGAGATGTAACGCTGGAATTTGGCCAGGACATTAGTTTTGTGGCATTAGTGATAATGACAATGATTACAGAATTACATCTACATGGGAAACTCATATTGTGACCTGTACAAGTACCCGCAGCGCCTTTTTTCCTCTGTAACTAAGTCAAATACTGAGATGTAACACTGGAATTTAGACAGTAAATAAGTTTCGTGGCACTAGTGATTATAGGAATGATTCCAGACTTACATTTAGCTGGCAAACGCATGTCACGACTTGTCCCGGTTAAACGGCCCAAGTACCCGAAGCTTTTTTTTTCATCTGTAAGTAAGTCAAATATTCAGATTTAATGCCGGAATTTGGGAAGGACATTGGTTGGGTGGCACTAGTAATCATGGCAATGATTTCAGACCTACATACAGGTTGGAAACTCATGTTGCGACTTTTCCAGGCTACATGGCCCAAGTACCTGGAGCGCCTTTTCCCCCCGTAACTAAGTCAAATATTGAGATGTAACGCTGGAATTTGGCCAGGACATTAGTTTTGTGGCATTAGTGATAATGACAATGATTACAGAATTACATCTACATGGGAAACTCGTATTGTGACCTGTACAAGTACCCGCAGCGCCTTTTTTCCTCTGTAACTAAGTCAAATACTGAGATGTAACGCTGGAATTTGGACAGTAAATAAGTTTCGTGGCACTAGTGATTATAGGAATGATTCCAGACTTACATTTAGCTGGCAAACGCATGTCACGACTTGTCCCGGCTAAACGGCCCAAGTACCCAAAGCGTCTTTTTTCATCTGTAAGTAAGTCAAATATTCAGATTTAATGCCGGAATTTGGGAAGGACATTGGTTGGGTGGCACTAGTAATCATGGCAATGATTTCAGACCTACATACAGGTTGGAAACTCATGTTGCGACTTTTCCAGGCTACATGTCCCAAGTACCCAGAGCGCCTTTTTCCCCCGTAACTAAGTCAAATATTGAGATGTAACGCTGGAATTTGGCCAGGACATTAGTTTCATGGCATTAGTGATAATGACAATGATTACAGAATTACATCTACATGGGAAACTCATGTCGTGGCCCGTACAAGTACCCGCAGCGCCTTTTCTCCTCTGTAACTAAGTCAAATACTGAGATGTAACGCTGGAATTTAGACAGTAAATTAGTTTTGTGGCACTAGTGATTATAGGAATGATTCCAGACTTACATTTAGCTGGCAAACGCATGTCACGACTTGTCCCGGTTAAACGGCCCAAGTACCCGAAGCTTTTTTTTTCATCTGTAAGTAAGTCAAATATTCAGATTTAATGCCGGAATTTGGGAAGGACATTGGTTGGGTGGCACTAGTAATCATGGCAATGATTTCAGACCTACATACAGGTTGGAAACTCATGTTGCGACTTTTCCAGGCTACATGGCCCAAGTACCTGGAGCGCCTTTTCCCCCCGTAACTAAGTCAAATATTGAGATGTAACGCTGGAATTTGGCCAGGACATTAGTTTTGTGGCATTAGTGATAATGACAATGATTACAGAATTACATCTACATGGGAAACTCGTATTGTGACCTGTACAAGTACCCGCAGCGCCTTTTTTCCTCTGTAACTAAGTCAAATACTGAGATGTAACGCTGGAATTTGGACAGTAAATAAGTTTCGTGGCACTAGTGATTATAGGAATGATTCCAGACTTACATTTAGCTGGCAAACGCATGTCACGACTTGTCCCGGCTAAACGGCCCAAGTACCCAAAGCGTCTTTTTTCATCTGTAAGTAAGTCAAATATTCAGATTTAATGCCGGAATTTGGGAAGGACATTGGTTGGGTGGCACTAGTAATCATGGCAATGATTTCAGACCTACATACAGGTTGGAAACTCATGTTGCGACTTTTCCAGGCTACATGTCCCAAGTACCCAGAGCGCCTTTTTCCCCCGTAACTAAGTCAAATATTGAGATGTAACGCTGGAATTTGGCCAGGACATTAGTTTCGTGGCATTAGTGATAATGACAATGATTACAGAATTACATCTACATGGGAAACTCATGTCGTGGCCCGTACAAGTACCCGCAGCGCCTTTTCTCCTCTGTAACTAAGTCAAATACTGAGATGTAACGCTGGAATTTAGACAGTAAATTAGTTTTGTGGCACTAGTGATTATAGGAATGATTCCAGACTTACATTTAGCTGGCAAACGCATGTCACGACTTGTCCCGGTTAAACGGCCCAAGTACCCGAAGCTTTTTTTTTCATCTGTAAGTAAGTCAAATATTCAGATTTAATGCCGGAATTTGGGAAGGACATTGGTTGGGTGGCACTAGTAATCATGGCAATGATTTCAGACCTACATACAGGTTGGAAACTCATGTTGCGACTTTTCCAGGCTACATGGCCCAAGTACCTGGAGCGCCTTTTCCCCCCGTAACTAAGTCAAATATTGAGATGTAACGCTGGAATTTGGCCAGGACATTAGTTTTGTGGCATTAGTGATAATGACAATGATTACAGAATTACATCTACATGGGAAACTCGTATTGTGACCTGTACAAGTACCCGCAGCGCCTTTTTTCCTCTGTAACTAAGTCAAATACTGAGATGTAACGCTGGAATTTGGACAGTAAATAAGTTTCGTGGCACTAGTGATTATAGGAATGATTCCAGACTTACATTTAGCTGGCAAACGCATGTCACGACTTGTCCCGGCTAAACGGCCCAAGTACCCAAAGCGTCTTTTTTCATCTGTAAGTAAGTCAAATATTCAGATTTAATGCCGGAATTTGGGAAGGACATTGGTTGGGTGGCACTAGTAATCATGGCAATGATTTCAGACCTACATACAGGTTGGAAACTCATGTTGCGACTTTTCCAGGCTACATGTCCCAAGTACCCAGAGCGCCTTTTTCCCCCGTAACTAAGTCAAATATTGAGATGTAACGCTGGAATTTGGCCAGGACATTAGTTTCGTGGCATTAGTGATAATGACAATGATTACAGAATTACATCTACATGGGAAACTCATGTCGTGGCCCGTACAAGTACCCGCAGCGCCTTTTCTCCTCTGTAACTAAGTCAAATACTGAGATGTAACGCTGGAATTTAGACAGTAAATTAGTTTTGTGGCACTAGTGATTATAGGAATGATTTCAGACTTACATCTAGCTGGCAAACACATGTCACGGCTTGTCCCGGCTAAACAGCCCAAGTACCCGAAGCTTTTTTTTTCATCTGTAAGTAAGTCAAATATTCAGATTTAATGCCGGAATTTGGGAAGGACATTGGTTGGGTGGCACTAGTAATCGTGGCAATGATTTCAGACCTACATCCAGGTTGGAAACTCATGTTGCGACTTTTCCAGGCTACATGGCCCAAGTACCTGGAGCGCCTTTTCCCCCCGTAACTAAGTCAAATATTGAGATGTAACGCTGGAATTTGGACAGGACATTAGCTGGGTGGCATTAGTGATAATGACAATGATTACAGAATTACATCTACATGGGAAACTCATGTCGTGACCTGTACAAGTACCCGCAGCGCCTTTTCTCCTCTGTAACTAAGTCAAATACTGAGATGTAACGCTGGAATTTAGGCAGTAAATTAGTTTCGTGGCACTAGTGATTATAGGAATGATTCCAGACTTACATTGAGCTGGCAAACGCATGTCACGACTTGTCCCGGTTAAACGGCCCAAGTACCCGAAGCTTTTTTTTTCATCTGTAAGTAAGTCAAATATTCAGATTTAATGCCGGAATTTGGGAAGGACATTGGTTGGGTGGCACTAGTAATCATGGCAATGATTTCAGACCTACATACAGGTTGGAAACTCATGTTGCGACTTTTCCAGGCTACATGGCCCAAGTACCTGGAGCGCCTTTTCCCCCCGTAACTAAGTCAAATATTGAGATGTAACGCTGGAATTTGGCCAGGACATTAGTTTTGTGGCATTAGTGATAATGACAATGATTACAGAATTACATCTACATGGGAAACTCGTATTGTGACCTGTACAAGTACCCGCAGCGCCTTTTTTCCTCTGTAACTAAGTCAAATACTGAGATGTAACGCTGGAATTTGGACAGTAAATAAGTTTCGTGGCACTAGTGATTATAGGAATGATTCCAGACTTACATTTAGCTGGCAAACGCATGTCACGACTTGTCCCGGCTAAACGGCCCAAGTACCCAAAGCGTCTTTTTTCATCTGTAAGTAAGTCAAATATTCAGATTTAATGCCGGAATTTGGGAAGGACATTGGTTGGGTGGCACTAGTAATCATGGCAATGATTTCAGACCTACATACAGGTTGGAAACTCATGTTGCGACTTTTCCAGGCTACATGTCCCAAGTACCCAGAGCGCCTTTTTCCCCCGTAACTAAGTCAAATATTGAGATGTAACGCTGGAATTTGGCCAGGACATTAGTTTCGTGGCATTAGTGATAATGACAATGATTACAGAATTACATCTACATGGGAAACTCATGTCGTGGCCCGTACAAGTACCCGCAGCGCCTTTTCTCCTCTGTAACTAAGTCAAATACTGAGATGTAACGCTGGAATTTAGACAGTAAATTAGTTTTGTGGCACTAGTGATTATAGGAATGATTTCAGACTTACATCTAGCTGGCAAACACATGTCACGGCTTGTCCCGGCTAAACAGCCCAAGTACCCGAAGCTTTTTTTTTCATCTGTAAGTAAGTCAAATATTCAGATTTAATGCCGGAATTTGGGAAGGACATTGGTTGGGTGGCACTAGTAATCGTGGCAATGATTTCAGACCTACATCCAGGTTGGAAACTCATGTTGCGACTTTTCCAGGCTACATGGCCCAAGTACCTGGAGCGCCTTTTCCCCCCGTAACTAAGTCAAATATTGAGATGTAACGCTGGAATTTGGACAGGACATTAGCTGGGTGGCATTAGTGATAATGACAATGATTACAGAATTACATCTACATGGGAAACTCATGTCGTGACCTGTACAAGTACCCGCAGCGCCTTTTCTCCTCTGTAACTAAGTCAAATACTGAGATGTAACGCTGGAATTTAGGCAGTAAATTAGTTTCGTGGCACTAGTGATTATAGGAATGATTCCAGACTTACATTGAGCTGGCAAACGCATGTCACGACTTGTCCCGGTTAAACGGCCCAAGTACCCGAAGCTTTTTTTTTCATCTGTAAGTAAGTCAAATATTCAGATTTAATGCCGGAATTTGGGAAGGACATTGGTTGGGTGGCACTAGTAATCATGGCAATGATTTCAGACCTACATACAGGTTGGAAACTCATGTTGCGACTTTTCCAGGCTACATGGCCCAAGTACCTGGAGCGCCTTTTCCCCCCGTAACTAAGTCAAATATTGAGATGTAACGCTGGAATTTGGCCAGGACATTAGTTTTGTGGCATTAGTGATAATGACAATGATTACAGAATTACATCTACATGGGAAACTCGTATTGTGACCTGTACAAGTACCCGCAGCGCCTTTTTTCCTCTGTAACTAAGTCAAATACTGAGATGTAACGCTGGAATTTGGACAGTAAATAAGTTTCGTGGCACTAGTGATTATAGGAATGATTCCAGACTTACATTTAGCTGGCAAACGCATGTCACGACTTGTCCCGGCTAAACGGCCCAAGTACCCAAAGCGTCTTTTTTCATCTGTAAGTAAGTCAAATATTCAGATTTAATGCCGGAATTTGGGAAGGACATTGGTTGGGTGGCACTAGTAATCATGTCAATGATTTCAGACCTACATACAGGTTGGAAACTCATGTTGCGACTTTTCCAGGCTACATGTCCCAAGTACCCAGAGCGCCTTTTTCCCCCGTAACTAAGTCAAATATTGAGATGTAACGCTGGAATTTGGCCAGGACATTAGTTTCGTGGCATTAGTGATAATGACAATGATTACAGAATTACATCTACATGGGAAACTCATGTCGTGGCCCGTACAAGTACCCGCAGCGCCTTTTCTCCTCTGTAACTAAGTCAAATACTGAGATGTAACGCTGGAATTTAGACAGTAAATTAGTTTTGTGGCACTAGTGATTATAGGAATGATTTCAGACTTACATCTAGCTGGCAAACACATGTCACGGCTTGTCCCGGCTAAACAGCCCAAGTACCCGAAGCTTTTTTTTTCATCTGTAAGTAAGTCAAATATTCAGATTTAATGCCGGAATTTGGGAAGGACATTGGTTGGGTGGCACTAGTAATCATGGCAATGATTTCAGACCTACATCCAGGTTGGAAACTCATGTTGCGACTTTTCCAGGCTACATGGCCCAAGTACCCAGAGCGCCTTTTTCCCCCGTAACTAAGTCAAATATTGAGATGTAACGCTGGAATTTGGACAGGACATTAGCTGGGTGGCATTAGTGATAATGACAATGATTACAGAATTACATCTACATGGGAAACTCATGTCGTGACCTGTACAAGTACCCGCAGCGCCTTTTCTCCTCTGTAACTAAGTCAAATACTGAGATGTAACGCTGGAATTTAGGCAGTAAATTAGTTTCGTGGCACTAGTGATTATAGGAATGATTCCAGACTTACATTTAGCTGGCAAACGCATGTCACGACTTGTCCCGGTTAAACGGCCCAAGTACCCGAAGCTTTTTTTTCATCTGTAAGTAAGTCAAATATTCAGATTTAATGCCGGAATTTGGGAAGGACATTGGTTGGGTGGCACTAGTAATCATGGCAATGATTTCAGACCTACATCCAGGTTGGAAACTCATGTTGCGACTTTTCCAGGCTACATGGCCCAAGTACCTGGAGCGCCATTTCCCCCCGTAACTAAGTCAAATATTGAGATGTAACGCTGGAATTTGGCCAGGACATTAGTTTTGTGGCATTAGTGATAATGACAATGATTACAGAATTACATCTACATGGGAAACTCGTATTGTGACCTGTACAAGTACCCGCAGCGCCTTTTTTCCTCTGTAACTAAGTCAAATACTGAGATGTAACGCTGGAATTTGGACAGTAAATAAGTTTCGTGGCACTAGTGATTATAGGAATGATTCTAGACTTACATTTAGCTGGCAAACGCATGTCACGACTTGTCCCGGCTAAACGGCCCAAGTACCCAAAGCGTCTTTTTTCATCTGTAAGTAAGTCAAATATTCAGATTTAATGCCGGAATTTGGGAAGGACATTGGTTGGGTGGCACTAGTAATCATGGCAATGATTTCAGACCTACATACAGGTTGGAAACTCATGTTGCGACTTTTCCAGGCTACATGTCCCAAGTACCCAGAGCGCCTTTTTCCCCCGTAACTAAGTCAAATATTGAGATGTAACGCTGGAATTTGGCCAGGACATTAGTTTCGTGGCATTAGTGATAATGACAATGATTACAGAATTACATCTACATGGGAAACTCATGTCGTGGCCCGTACAAGTACCCGCAGCGCCTTTTCTCCTCTGTAACTAAGTCAAATACTGAGATGTAACGCTGGAATTTAGACAGTAAATTAGTTTTGTGGCACTAGTGATTATAGGAATGATTTCAGACTTACATCTAGCTGGCAAACACATGTCACGGCTTGTCCCGGCTAAACAGCCCAAGTACCCGAAGCTTTTTTTTTCATCTGTAAGTAAGTCAAATATTCAGATTTAATGCCGGAATTTGGGAAGGACATTGGTTGGGTGGCACTAGTAATCGTGGCAATGATTTCAGACCTACATCCAGGTTGGAAACTCATGTTGCGACTTTTCCAGGCTACATGGCCCAAGTACCTGGAGCGCCTTTTCCCCCCGTAACTAAGTCAAATATTGAGATGTAACGCTGGAATTTGGACAGGACATTAGCTGGGTGGCATTAGTGATAATGACAATGATTACAGAATTACATCTACATGGGAAACTCATGTCGTGACCTGTACAAGTACCCGCAGCGCCTTTTCTCCTCTGTAACTAAGTCAAATACTGAGATGTAACGCTGGAATTTAGGCAGTAAATTAGTTTCGTGGCACTAGTGATTATAGGAATGATTCCAGACTTACATTGAGCTGGCAAACGCATGTCACGACTTGTCCCGGTTAAACGGCCCAAGTACCCGAAGCTTTTTTTTTCATCTGTAAGTAAGTCAAATATTCAGATTTAATGCCGGAATTTGGGAAGGACATTGGTTGGGTGGCACTAGTAATCATGGCAATGATTTCAGACCTACATACAGGTTGGAAACTCATGTTGCGACTTTTCCAGGCTACATGGCCCAAGTACCTGGAGCGCCTTTTCCCCCCGTAACTAAGTCAAATATTGAGATGTAACGCTGGAATTTGGCCAGGACATTAGTTTTGTGGCATTAGTGATAATGACAATGATTACAGAATTACATCTACATGGGAAACTCGTATTGTGACCTGTACAAGTACCCGCAGCGCCTTTTCACCTCTGTAACTAAGTCAAATACTGAGATGTAACGCTGGAATTTGGACAGTAAATAAGTTTCGTGGCACTAGTGATTATAGGAATGATTCCAGACTTACATTTAGCTGGCAAACGCATGTCACGACTTGTCCCGGCTAAACGGCCCAAGTACCCAAAGCGTCTTTTTTCATCTGTAAGTAAGTCAAATATTCAGATTTAATGCCGGAATTTGGGAAGGACATTGGTTGGGTGGCACTAGTAATCATGGCAATGATTTCAGACCTACATACAGGTTGGAAACTCATGTTGCGACTTTTCCAGGCTACATGTCCCAAGTACCCAGAGCGCCTTTTTCCCCCGTAACTAAGTCAAATATTGAGATGTAACGCTGGAATTTGGCCAGGACATTAGTTTCGTGGCATTAGTGATAATGACAATGATTACAGAATTACATCTACATGGGAAACTCATGTCGTGGCCCGTACAAGTACCCGCAGCGCCTTTTCTCCTCTGTAACTAAGTCAAATACTGAGATGTAACGCTGGAATTTAGACAGTAAATTAGTTTTGTGGCACTAGTGATTATAGGAATGATTTCAGACTTACATCTAGCTGGCAAACACATGTCACGGCTTGTCCCGGCTAAACAGCCCAAGTACCCGAAGCTTTTTTTTTCATCTGTAAGTAAGTCAAATATTCAGATTTAATGCCGGAATTTGGGAAGGACATTGGTTGGGTGGCACTAGTAATCATGGCAATGATTTCAGACCTACATACAGGTTGGAAACTCATGTTGCGACTTTTCCAGGCTACATGGCCCAAGTACCCAGAGCGCCTTTTTCCCCCGTAACTAAGTCAAATATTGAGATGTAACGCTGGAATTTGGACAGGACATTAGCTGGGTGGCATTAGTGATAATGACAATGATTACAGAATTACATCTACATGGGAAACTCATGTCGTGACCTGTACAAGTACCCGCAGCGCCTTTTCTCCTCTGTAACTAAGTCAAATACTGAGATGTAACGCTGGAATTTAGGCAGTAAATTAGTTTCGTGGCACTAGTGATTATAGGAATGATTCCAGACTTACATTTAGCTGGCAAACGCATGTCACGACTTGTCCCGGTTAAACGGCCCAAGTACCCGAAGCTTTTTTTTCATCTGTAAGTAAGTCAAATATTCAGATTTAATGCCGGAATTTGGGAAGGACATTGGTTGGGTGGCACTAGTAATCATGGCAATGATTTCAGACCTACATCCAGGTTGGAAACTCATGTTGCGACTTTTCCAGGCTACATGGCCCAAGTACCTGGAGCGCCATTTCCCCCCGTAACTAAGTCAAATATTGAGATGTAACGCTGGAATTTGGCCAGGACATTAGTTTTGTGGCATTAGTGATAATGACAATGATTACAGAATTACATCTACATGGGAAACTCGTATTGTGACCTGTACAAGTACCCGCAGCGCCTTTTTTCCTCTGTAACTAAGTCAAATACTGAGATGTAACGCTGCAATTTGGACAGTAAATAAGTTTCGTGGCACTAGTGACTATAGGAATGATTTCAGACTTACATCTAGCTGGCAAACGCATGTCACGACTTGTCCCAGCTAAACGGCCCAAGTACCCGAAGCGTCTTTTTTCATCTGTAAGTAAGTCAAATATTCAGATTTAATGCCGGAATTTGGGAAGGACATTGGTTGGGTGGCACTAGTAATCATGGCAATGATTTCAGACCTACATCCAGGTTGGAAACTCATGTTGCGTCTTTTCCAGGCTACATGGCCCAAGTACCCGGAGCGCCTTTTTCCCGCGTAACTAAGTCAAATATTGAGATGTAACGCTGGAATTTGGCCAGGACATTAGTTTCGTGGCATTAGTGATAATGACAATGATTACAGAATTACATCTACATGGGAAACTCATGTCGTGACCTGTACAAGTACCCGCAGCGCCTTTTTTCCTCTGTAACTAAGTCAAATACTGAGATGTAACGCTGGAATTTAGACAGTAAATGAGTTTTGTGGCACTAGTGATTATAGGAATGATTTCAGACTTACATCTAGCTGGCAAACGCATGTCACGGCTTGTCCCGGCTAAACTGCCCAAGTATCGAAGCGTCTTTTTTCATCTGTAAGTAAGTCAAATATTCAGATTTAATGCCGGAATTTGGGAAAGACATTGGCTGGGTGGCACTAGTAATCATGGCAATGATTTCAGACCTACATCCAGGTTGGAAACTCATGTTGCGACTTTTCCAGGCTACATGTCCCAAGTACCCACAGCGCCTTTTTCCCCCGTAACTAAGTCAAATATTGAGATGTAATGCTGGAATTTGGCCAGGACATTAGTTTCGTGGCATTAGTGATAATGACAATGATTACAGAATTACATCTACATGGGAAACTCATGTCGTGACCTGTACAAGTACCCGCAGTGCTTTTTTTTCCTCTGTAACTAATAAGTCAAATACTGAGATGTAATGCTGGAATTTAGACAGTAAATGAGTTTTGTGGCACTAGTGATTATAGGAATGATTTCAGACTTACATCTAGCTGGCAAACGCATGTCACGGATTGTCCCGGCTAAACGGCCCAAGTACCCGAAGCGTCTTTTTTCATCTGTAAGTAAGTCAAATATTCAGATTTAATGCCGGAATTTGGGAATCACATTGGTTGTTGGTTGGGTGGCACTAGTAATCATGGCAATGATTTCAGACCTACATCCAGGTTGGAAACTCATGTTGCGACTTTTCCAGGCTACATGGCCCAAGTACCCAGAGCGCCTTTTTCCCCCGTAACTAAGTCAAATATTGAGATGTAACGCTGGAATTTGGACAGGACATTAGCTGGGTGGCATTAGTGATAATGACAATGATTACAGAATTACATCTACATGGGAAACTCATGTCGTGACCTGTACAAGTACCCGCAGCGCCTTTTCTCCTCTGTAACTAAGTCAAATACTGAGATGTAACGCTGGAATTTAGGCAGTAAATTAGTTTCGTGGCACTAGTGATTATAGGAATGATTCCAGACTTACATTTAGCTGGCAAACGCATGTCACGACTTGTCCCGGTTAAACGGCCCAAGTACCCGAAGCTTTTTTTTCATCTGTAAGTAAGTCAAATATTCAGATTTAATGCCGGAATTTGGGAAGGACATTGGTTGGGTGGCACTAGTAATCATGGCAATGATTTCAGACCTACATACAGGTTGGAAACTCATGTTGCGACTTTTCCAGGCTACATGGCCCAAGTACCTGGAGCGCCTTTTCCCCCCGTAACTAAGTCAAATATTGAGATGTAACGCTGGAATTTGGCCAGGACATTAGTTTTGTGGCATTAGTGATAATGACAATGATTACAGAATTACATCTACATGGGAAACTCGTATTGTGACCTGTACAAGTACCCGCAGCGCCTTTTCACCTCTGTAACTAAGTCAAATACTGAGATGTAACGCTGGAATTTGGACAGTAAATAAGTTTCGTGGCACTAGTGATTATAGGAATGATTCCAGACTTACATTTAGCTGGCAAACGCATGTCACGACTTGTCCCGGCTAAACGGCCCAAGTACCCAAAGCGTCTTTTTTCATCTGTAAGTAAGTCAAATATTCAGATTTAATGCCGGAATTTGGGAAGGACATTGGTTGGGTGGCACTAGTAATCATGGCAATGATTTCAGACCTACATACAGGTTGGAAACTCATGTTGCGACTTTTCCAGGCTACATGTCCCAAGTACCCAGAGCGCCTTTTTCCCCCGTAACTAAGTCAAATATTGAGATGTAACGCTGGAATTTGGCCAGGACATTAGTTTCGTGGCATTAGTGATAATGACAATGATTACAGAATTACATCTACATGGGAAACTCATGTCGTGGCCCGTACAAGTACCCGCAGCGCCTTTTCTCCTCTGTAACTAAGTCAAATACTGAGATGTAACGCTGGAATTTAGACAGTAAATTAGTTTTGTGGCACTAGTGATTATAGGAATGATTTCAGACTTACATCTAGCTGGCAAACACATGTCACGGCTTGTCCCGGCTAAACAGCCCAAGTACCCGAAGCTTTTTTTTTCATCTGTAAGTAAGTCAAATATTCAGATTTAATGCCAGAATTTGGGAAGGACATTGGTTGGGTGGCACTAGTAATCATGGCAATGATTTCAGACCTACATACAGGTTGGAAACTCATGTTGCGACTTTTCCAGGCTACATGGCCCAAGTACCCAGAGCGCCTTTTTCCCCCGTAACTAAGTCAAATATTGAGATGTAACGCTGGAATTTGGACAGGACATTAGCTGGGTGGCATTAGTGATAATGACAATGATTACAGAATTACATCTACATGGGAAACTCATGTCGTGACCTGTACAAGTACCCGCAGCGCCTTTTCTCCTCTGTAACTAAGTCAAATACTGAGATGTAACGCTGGAATTTAGGCAGTAAATTAGTTTCGTGGCACTAGTGATTATAGGAATGATTCCAGACTTACATTTAGCTGGCAAACGCATGTCACGACTTGTCCCGGTTAAACGGCCCAAGTACCCGAAGCTTTTTTTTCATCTGTAAGTAAGTCAAATATTCAGATTTAATGCCGGAATTTGGGAAGGACATTGGTTGGGTGGCACTAGTAATCATGGCAATGATTTCAGACCTACATCCAGGTTGGAAACTCATGTTGCGACTTTTCCAGGCTACATGGCCCAAGTACCTGGAGCGCCATTTCCCCCCGTAACTAAGTCAAATATTGAGATGTAACGCTGGAATTTGGCCAGGACATTAGTTTTGTGGCATTAGTGATAATGACAATGATTACAGAATTACATCTACATGGGAAACTCGTATTGTGACCTGTACAAGTACCCGCAGCGCCTTTTTTCCTCTGTAACTAAGTCAAATACTGAGATGTAACGCTGCAATTTGGACAGTAAATAAGTTTCGTGGCACTAGTGATTATAGGAATGATTTCAGACTTACATCTAGCTGGCAAACGCATGTCACGACTTGTCCCAGCTAAACGGCCCAAGTACCCGAAGCGTCTTTTTTCATCTGTAAGTAAGTCAAATATTCAGATTTAATGCCGGAATTTGGGAAGGACATTGGTTGGGTGGCACTAGTAATCATGGCAATGATTTCAGACCTACATCCAGGTTGGAAACTCATGTTGCGACTTTTCCAGGCTACATGGCCCAAGTACCCGGAGCGCCTTTTTCCCGCGTAACTAAGTCAAATATTGAGATGTAACGCTGGAATTTGGCCAGGACATTAGTTTCGTGGCATTAGTGATAATGACAATGATTACAGAATTACATCTACATGGGAAACTCATGTCGTGACCTGTACAAGTACCCGCAGCGCCTTTTTTCCTCTGTAACTAAGTCAAATACTGAGATGTAACGCTGGAATTTAGACAGTAAATGAGTTTTGTGGCACTAGTGATTATAGGAATGATTTCAGACTTACATCTAGCTGGCAAACGCATGTCACGGCTTGTCCCGGCTAAACTGCCCAAGTATCGAAGCGTCTTTTTTCATCTGTAAGTAAGTCAAATATTCAGATTTAATGCCGGAATTTGGGAAAGACATTGGCTGGGTGGCACTAGTAATCATGGCAATGATTTCAGACCTACATCCAGGTTGGAAACTCATGTTGCGACTTTTCCAGGCTACATGTCCCAAGTACCCACAGCGCCTTTTTCCCCCGTAACTAAGTCAAATATTGAGATGTAATGCTGGAATTTGGCCAGGACATTAGTTTCGTGGCATTAGTGATAATGACAATGATTACAGAATTACATCTACATGGGAAACTCATGTCGTGACCTGTACAAGTACCCGCAGTGCTTTTTTTTCCTCTGTAACTAATAAGTCAAATACTGAGATGTAATGCTGGAATTTAGACAGTAAATGAGTTTTGTGGCACTAGTGATTATAGGAATGATTTCAGACTTACATCTAGCTGGCAAACGCATGTCACGGATTGTCCCGGCTAAACGGCCCAAGTACCCGAAGCGTCTTTTTTCATCTGTAAGTAAGTCAAATATTCAGATTTAATGCCGGAATTTGGGAATCACATTGGTTGTTGGTTGGGTGGCACTAGTAATCATGGCAATGATTTCAGACCTACATCCAGGTTGGAAACTCATGTTGCGACTTTTCCAGGCTACATGGCCCAAGTACCCAGAGCGCCTTTTTCCCCCGTAACTAAGTCAAATATTGAGATGTAACGCTGGAATTTGGACAGGACATTAGCTGGGTGGCATTAGTGATAATGACAATGATTACAGAATTACATCTACATGGGAAACTCATGTCGTGACCTGTACAAGTACCCGCAGCGCCTTTTCTCCTCTGTAACTAAGTCAAATACTGAGATGTAACGCTGGAATTTAGGCAGTAAATTAGTTTCGTGGCACTAGTGATTATAGGAATGATTCCAGACTTACATTTAGCTGGCAAACGCATGTCACGACTTGTCCCGGTTAAACGGCCCAAGTACCCGAAGCTTTTTTTTCATCTGTAAGTAAGTCAAATATTCAGATTTAATGCCGGAATTTGGGAAGGACATTGGTTGGGTGGCACTAGTAATCATGGCAATGATTTCAGACCTACATACAGGTTGGAAACTCATGTTGCGACTTTTCCAGGCTACATGGCCCAAGTACCTGGAGCGCCTTTTCCCCCCGTAACTAAGTCAAATATTGAGATGTAACGCTGGAATTTGGCCAGGACATTAGTTTCGTGGCATTAGTGATAATGACAATGATTACAGAATTACATCTACATGGGAAACTCATGTCGTGACCTGTACAAGTACCCGCAGCGCCTTTTTTCCTCTGTAACTAAGTCAAATACTGAGATGTAACGCTGGAATTTAGACAGTAAATGAGTTTTGTGGCACTAGTGATTATAGGAATGATTTCAGACTTACATCTAGCTGGCAAACGCATGTCACGGCTTGTCCCGGCTAAACTGCCCAAGTATCGAAGCGTCTTTTTTCATCTGTAAGTAAGTCAAATATTCAGATTTAATGCCGGAATTTGGGAAAGACATTGGCTGGGTGGCACTAGTAATCATGGCAATGATTTCAGACCTACATCCAGGTTGGAAACTCATGTTGCGACTTTTCCAGGCTACATGTCCCAAGTACCCACAGCGCCTTTTTCCCCCGTAACTAAGTCAAATATTGAGATGTAATGCTGGAATTTGGCCAGGACATTAGTTTCGTGGCATTAGTGATAATGACAATGATTACAGAATTACATCTACATGGGAAACTCATGTCGTGACCTGTACAAGTACCCGCAGTGCTTTTTTTTCCTCTGTAACTAATAAGTCAAATACTGAGATGTAATGCTGGAATTTAGACAGTAAATGAGTTTTGTGGCACTAGTGATTATAGGAATGATTTCAGACTTACATCTAGCTGGCAAACGCATGTCACGGATTGTCCCGGCTAAACGGCCCAAGTACCCGAAGCGTCTTTTTTCATCTGTAAGTAAGTCAAATATTCAGATTTAATGCCGGAATTTGGGAATCACATTGGTTGTTGGTTGGGTGGCACTAGTAATCATGGCAATGATTTCAGACCTACATCCAGGTTGGAAACTCATGTTGCGACTTTTCCAGGCTACATGGCCCAAGTACCCAGAGCGCCTTTTTCCCCCGTAACTAAGTCAAATATTGAGATGTAACGCTGGAATTTGGACAGGACATTAGCTGGGTGGCATTAGTGATAATGACAATGATTACAGAATTACATCTACATGGGAAACTCATGTCGTGACCTGTACAAGTACCCGCAGCGCCTTTTCTCCTCTGTAACTAAGTCAAATACTGAGATGTAACGCTGGAATTTAGGCAGTAAATTAGTTTCGTGGCACTAGTGATTATAGGAATGATTCCAGACTTACATTTAGCTGGCAAACGCATGTCACGACTTGTCCCGGTTAAACGGCCCAAGTACCCGAAGCTTTTTTTTCATCTGTAAGTAAGTCAAATATTCAGATTTAATGCCGGAATTTGGGAAGGACATTGGTTGGGTGGCACTAGTAATCATGGCAATGATTTCAGACCTACATACAGGTTGGAAACTCATGTTGCGACTTTTCCAGGCTACATGGCCCAAGTACCTGGAGCGCCTTTTCCCCCCGTAACTAAGTCAAATATTGAGATGTAACGCTGGAATTTGGCCAGGACATTAGTTTTGTGGCATTAGTGATAATGACAATGATTACAGAATTACATCTACATGGGAAACTCGTATTGTGACCTGTACAAGTACCCGCAGCGCCTTTTTTCCTCTGTAACTAAGTCAAATACTGAGATGTAACGCTGGAATTTGGACAGTAAATAAGTTTCGTGGCACTAGTGATTATAGGAATGATTCCAGACTTACATTTAGCTGGCAAACGCATGTCACGACTTGTCCCGGCTAAACGGCCCAAGTACCCAAAGCGTCTTTTTTCATCTGTAAGTAAGTCAAATATTCAGATTTAATGCCGGAATTTGGGAAGGACATTGGTTGGGTGGCACTAGTAATCATGGCAATGATTTCAGACCTACATACAGGTTGGAAACTCATGTTGCGACTTTTCCAGGCTACATGTCCCAAGTACCCAGAGCGCCTTTTTCCCCCGTAACTAAGTCAAATATTGAGATGTAACGCTGGAATTTGGCCAGGACATTAGTTTCGTGGCATTAGTGATAATGACAATGATTACAGAATTACATCTACATGGGAAACTCATGTCGTGGCCCGTACAAGTACCCGCAGCGCCTTTTCTCCTCTGTAACTAAGTCAAATACTGAGATGTAACGCTGGAATTTAGACAGTAAATTAGTTTTGTGGCACTAGTGATTATAGGAATGATTTCAGACTTACATCTAGCTGGCAAACACATGTCACGGCTTGTCCCGGCTAAACAGCCCAAGTACCCGAAGCTTTTTTTTTCATCTGTAAGTAAGTCAAATATTCAGATTTAATGCCGGAATTTGGGAAGGACATTGGTTGGGTGGCACTAGTAATCATGGCAATGATTTCAGACCTACATCCAGGTTGGAAACTCATGTTGCGACTTTTCCAGGCTACATGGCCCAAGTACCCAGAGCGCCTTTTTCCCCCGTAACTAAGTCAAATATTGAGATGTAACGCTGGAATTTGGACAGGACATTAGCTGGGTGGCATTAGTGATAATGACAATGATTACAGAATTACATCTACATGGGAAACTCATGTCGTGACCTGTACAAGTACCCGCAGCGCCTTTTCACCTCTGTAACTAAGTCAAATACTGAGATGTAACGCTGGAATTTAGGCAGTAAATTAGTTTCGTGGCACTAGTGATTATAGGAATGATTCCAGACTTACATTTAGCTGGCAAACGCATGTCACGACTTGTCCCGGCTAAACGGCCCAAGTACCCGAAGCTTTTTTTTTCATCTGTAAGTAAGTCAAATATTCAGATTTAATGCCGGAATTTGGGAAGGACATTGGTTGGGTGGCACTAGTAATCATGGCAATGATTTCAGACCTACATACAGGTTGGAAACTCATGTTGCGACTTTTCCAGGCTACATGGCCCAAGTACCTGGAGCGCCTTTTCCCCCCGTAACTAAGTCAAATATTGAGATGTAACGCTGGAATTTGGCCAGGTCATTAGTTTTGTGGCATTAGTGATAATGACAATGATTACAGAATTACATCTACATGGGAAACTCGTATTGTGACCTGTACAAGTACCCGCAGCGCCTTTTTTCCTCTGTAACTAAGTCAAATACTGAGATGTAACGCTGGAATTTGGACAGTAAATAAGTTTCGTGGCACTAGTGATTATAGGAATGATTTCAGACTTACATCTAGCTGGCAAACGCATGTCACGACTTGTCCCAGCTAAACGGCCCAAGTACCCGAAGCGTCTTTTTTCATCTGTAAGTAAGTCAAATATTCAGATTTAATGCCGGAATTTGGGAAGGACATTGGTTGGGTGGCACTAGTAATCATGGCAATGATTTCAGACCTACATACAGGTTGGAAACTCATGTTGCGACTTTTCCAGGCTACATGTCCCAAGTACCCAGAGCGCCTTTTTCCCCCGTAACTAAGTCAAATATTGAGATGTAACGCTGGAATTTGGCCAGGACATTAGTTTCGTGGCTTTAGTGATAATGACAATGATTACAGAATTACATCTACATGGGAAACTCATGTCGTGGCCTGTACAAGTACCCGCAGCGCCTTTTCTCCTCTGTAACTAAGTCAAATACTGAGATGTAACGCTGGAATTTAGACAGTAAATTAGTTTTGTGGCACTAGTGATTATAGGAATGATTTCAGACTTACATCTAGCTGGCAAACACATGTCACGGCTTGTCCCGGCTAAACAGCCCAAGTACCCGAAGCTTTTTTTTTCATCTGTAAGTAAGTCAAATATTCAGATTTAATGCCGGAATTTGGGAAGGACATTGGTTGGGTGGCACTAGTAATCATGGCAATGATTTCAGACCTACATCCAGGTTGGAAACTCATGTTGCGACTTTTCCAGGCTACATGGCCCAAGTACCTGGAGCGCCTTTTTCCCCCGTAACTAAGTCAAATATTGAGATGTAACGCTGGAATTTGGCCAGGACATTACTTTTGTGGCATTAGTGATAATGACAATGATTACAGAATTACATCTACATGGGAAACTCATATTGTGACCTGTACAAGTACCCGCAGCGCCTTTTTTCCTCTGTAACTAAGTCAAATACTGAGATGTAACACTGGAATTTAGACAGTAAATAAGTTTCGTGGCACTAGTGATTATAGAAATGATTCCAGACTTACATTTAGCTGGCAAACGCATGTCACGACTTGTCCCGGCTAAACGGCCCAAGTACCCGAAGCTTTTTTTTTCATCTGTAAGTAAGTCAAATATTCAGATTTAATGCCGGAATTTGGGAAGGACATTGGTTGGGTGGCACTAGTAATCATGGCAATGATTTCAGACCTACATCCAGGTTGGAAACTCATGTTGCGACTTTTCCAGGCTACATGGCCCAAGTACCCAGAGCGCCTTTTTCCCCCGTAACTAAGTCAAATATTGAGATGTAACGCTGGAATTTGGACAGGACATTAGTTGGGTGGCATTAGTGATAATGACAATGATTACAGAATTACATCTACATGGGAAACTCATGTCGTGACCTGTACAAGTACCCGCAGCGCCTTTTCTCCTCTGTAACTAAGTCAAATACTGAGATGTAACGCTGGAATTTAGACAGTAAATTAGTTTCATGGCACTAGTGATTATAGGAATGATTTCAGACTTACATCTAGCTGGCAAACGCATGTCACGACTTGTCCCAGCTAAACGGCCCAAGTACCCGAAGCGTCTTTTTTCATCTGTAAGTAAGTCAAATATTCAGATTTAATGCCGGAATTTGGGAAGGACATTGGTTGGGTGGCACTAGTAATCATGGCAATGATTTCAGACCTACATCCAGGTTGGAAACTCATGTTGCGACTTTTCCAGGCTACATGGCCCAAGTACCCGGAGCGCCTTTTTCCCCCGTAACTAAGTCAAATGTTGAGATGTAACGCTGGAATTTGGCCAGGACATTAGTTTCGTGGCATTAGTGATAATGACAATGATTACAGAATTACATCTACATGGGAAACTCATGTCGTGACCTGTACAAGTACCCGCAGCGCCTTTTTTCCTCTGTAACTAAGTCAAATACTGAGATGTAACGCTGGAATTTGGACAGTAAATAAGTTTCGTGGCACTAGTGATTATAGGAATGATTCCAGACTTACATTTAGCTGGCAAACGCATGTCACGACTTGTCCCGGCTAAACGGCCCAAGTACCCAAAGCGTCTTTTTTCATCTGTAAGTAAGTCAAATATTCAGATTTAATGCCGGAATTTGGGAAGGACATTGGTTGGGTGGCACTAGTAATCATGGCAATGATTTCAGACCTACATACAGGTTGGAAACTCATGTTGCGACTTTTCCAGGCTACATGTCCCAAGTACCCAGAGCGCCTTTTTCCCCCGTAACTAAGTCAAATATTGAGATGTAACGCTGGAATTTGGCCAGGACATTAGTTTCGTGGCATTAGTGATAATGACAATGATTACAGAATTACATCTACATGGGAAACTCATGTCGTGGCCTGTACAAGTACCCGCAGCGCCTTTTCTCCTCTGTAACTAAGTCAAATACTGAGATGTAACACTGGAATTTAGACAGTAAATAAGTTTCGTGGCACTAGTGATTATAGGAATGATTTCAGACTTACATCTAGCTGGCAAACGCATGTCACGACTTGTCCCGGCTAAACGGCCCAAGTACCCGAAGCGTCTTTTTTCATCTGTAAGTAAGTCAAATATTCAGATTTAATGCCGGAATTTGGGAAGGACATTGGTTGGGTGGCACTAGTAATCATGGCAATGATTTCAGACCTACATACAGGTTGGAAACTCATGTTGCGACTTTTCCAGGCTACATGGCCCAAGCACCTAGAGTGCCTTTTTCCCCCGTAACTAAGTCAAATATTGAGATGTAACGCTGGAATTTGGCCAGAACATTAGTTTCGTAGCATTAGTGATAATGACAATGATTACAGAATTACATCTACATGGGAAACTCATGTCGTGACCTGTACAAGTACCCGCAGTGCCTTTTCTCCTCTGTAACTAAGTCAAATACTGAGATGTAACGCTGGAATTTAGACAGTAAATAAGTTTCGTGGCACTAGTGATTATAGGAATGATTCCAGACTTACATTTAGCTGGCAAACGCATGTCACGACTTGTCCCGGCTAAACGGCCCAAGTACCCAAAGCGTCTTTTTTCATCTGTAAGTAAGTCAAATATTCAGATTTAATGCCGGAATTTGGGAAGGACATTGGTTGGGTGGCACTAGTAATCATGGCAATGATTTCAGACCTACATACAGGTTGGAAACTCATGTTGCGACTTTTCCAGGCTACATGGCCCAAGTACCTGGAGCGCCTTTTTCCCCCGTAACTAAGTCAAATATTGAGATGTAACGCTGGAATTTGGCCAGGACATTAGTTTTGTGGCATTAGTGATAATGACAATGATTACAGAATTACATCTACATGGGAAACTCGTATTGTGACCTGTACAAGTACCCGCAGCGCCTTTTTTCCTCTGTAACTAAGTCAAATACTGAGATGTAACGCTGGAATTTGGACAGTAAATAAGTTTCGTGGCACTAGTGATTATAGGAATGATTCCAGACTTACATTTAGCTGGCAAACGCATGTCACGACTTGTCCCGGCTAAACGGCCCAAGTACCCAAAGCGTCTTTTTTCATCTGTAAGTAAGTCAAATATTCAGATTTAATGCCGGAATTTGGGAAGGACATTGGTTGGGTGGCACTAGTAATCATGGCAATGATTTCAGACCTACATACAGGTTGGAAACTCATGTTGCGACTTTTCCAGGCTACATGTCCCAAGTACCCAGAGCGCCTTTTTCCCCCGTAACTAAGTCAAATATTGAGATGTAACGCTGGAATTTGGCCAGGACATTAGTTTCGTGGCATTAGTGATAATGACAATGATTACAGAATTACATCTACATGGGAAACTCATGTCGTGGCCTGTACAAGTACCCGCAGCGCCTTTTCTCCTCTGTAACTAAGTCAAATACTGAGATGTAACGCTGGAATTTAGACAGTAAATTAGTTTTGTGGCACTAGTGATTATAGGAATGATTTCAGACTTACATCTAGCTGGCAAACACATGTCACGGCTTGTCCCGGCTAAACAGCCCAAGTACCCGAAGCTTTTTTTTTCATCTGTAAGTAAGTCAAATATTCAGATTTAATGCCGGAATTGGGGAAGGACATTGGTTGGGTGGCACTAGTAATCATGGCAATGATTTCAGACCTACATCCAGGTTGGAAACTCATGTTGCGACTTTTCCAGGCTACATGGCCCAAGTACCCAGAGCGCCTTTTTCCCCCGTAACTAAGTCAAATATTGAGATGTAACGCTGGAATTTGGACAGGACATTAGCTGGGTGGCATTAGTGATAATGACAATGATTACAGAATTACATCTACATGGGAAACTCATGTCGTGACCTGTACAAGTACCCGCAGCGCCTTTTCTCCTCTGTAACTAAGTCAAATACTGAGATGTAACGCTGGAATTTAGACAGTAAATTAGTTTCATGGCACTAGTGATTATAGGAATGATTTCAGACTTACATCTAGCTGGCAAACGCATGTCACGACTTGTCCCAGCTAAACGGCCCAAGTACCCGAAGCGTCTTTTTTCATCTGTAAGTAAGTCAAATATTCAGATTTAATGCCGGAATTTGGGAAGGACATTGGTTGGGTGGCACTAGTAATCATGGCAATGATTTCAGACCTACATCCAGGTTGGAAACTCATGTTGCGACTTTTCCAGGCTACATGGCCCAAGTACCCGGAGCGCCTTTTTCCCCCGTAACTAAGTCAAATATTGAGATGTAACGCTGGAATTTGGCCAGGACATTAGTTTCGTGGCATTAGTGATAATGACAATGATTACAGAATTACATCTACATGGGAAACTCATGTCGTGACCTGTACAAGTACCCGCAGCGCCTTTTTTCCTCTGTAACTAAGTCAAATACTGAGATGTAACGCTGTAATTTAGACAGTAAATGAGTTTTGTGGCACTAGTGATTATAGGAATGATTTCAGACTTACATCTAGCTGGCAAACGCATGTCACGGCTTGTCCCGGCTAAACTGCCCAAGTATCGAAGCGTCTTCTTTCATCTGTAAGTAAGTCAAATATTCAGATTTAATGCCGGAATTTGGGAAAGACATTGGCTGGGTGGCACTAGTAATCATGGCAATGATTTCAGACCTACATCCAGGTTGGAAACTCATGTTGCGACTTTTCCAGGCTACATGTCCCAAGTACCCACAGCGCCTTTTTCCCCCGTAACTAAGTCAAATATTGAGATGTAATGCTGGAATTTGGCCAGGACATTAGTTTCGTGGCATTAGTGATAATGACAATGATTACAGAATTACATCTACATGGGAAACTCATGTCGTGACCTGTACAAGTACCCGCAGTGCTTTTTTTTCCTCTGTAACTAATAAGTCAAATACTGAGATGTAATGCTGGAATTTAGACAGTAAATGAGTTTTGTGGCACTAGTGATTATAGGAATGATTTCAGACTTACATCTAGCTGGCAAACGCATGTCACGGATTGTCCCGGCTAAACGGCCCAAGTACCCGAAGTGTCTTTTTTCATCTGTAAGTAAGTCAAATATTCAGATTTAATGCCGGAATTTGGGAATCACATTGGTTGTTGGTTGGGTGGCACTAGTAATCATGGCAATGATTTCAGACCTACATCCAGGTTGGAAACTCATGTTGCGACTTTTCCAGGCTACATGGCCCAAGTACCCAGAGCGCCTTTTTCCCCCGTAACTAAGTCAAATATTGAGATGTAACGCTGGAATTTGGACAGGACATTAGTTGGGTGGCATTAGTGATAATGACAATGATTACAGAATTACATCTACATGGGAAACTCATGTCGTGACCTGTACAAGTACCCGCAGCGCCTTTTCTCCTCTGTAACTAAGTCAAATACTGAGATGTAACGCTGGAATTTAGACAGTAAATTAGTTTCATGGCACTAGTGATTATAGGAATGATTTCAGACTTACATCTAGCTGGCAAACGCATGTCACGACTTGTCCCAGCTAAACGGCCCAAGTACCCGAAGCGTCTTTTTTCATCTGTAAGTAAGTCAAATATTCAGATTTAATGCCGGAATTTGGGAAGGACATTGGTTGGGTGGCACTAGTAATCATGGCAATGATTTCAGACCTACATCCAGGTTGGAAACTCATGTTGCGACTTTTCCAGGCTACATGGCCCAAGTACCCGGAGCGCCTTTTTCCCCCGTAACTAAGTCAAATATTGAGATGTAACGCTGGAATTTGGCCAGGACATTAGTTTCGTGGCATTAGTGATAATGACAATGATTACAGAATTACATCTACATGGGAAACTCATGTCGTGACTGTACAAGTACCCGCAGCGCCTTTTTTCCTCTGTAACTAAGTCAAATACTGAGATGTAACGCTGGAATTGAGACAGTAAATAAGTTTCGTGGCACTAGTGATTATAGGAATGATTCCAGACTTACATTTAGCTGGCAAACGCATGTCACGACTTGTCCCGGCTAAACGGCCCAAGTACCCAAAGCGTCTTTTTTCATCTGTAAGTAAGTCAAATATTCAGATTTAATGCCGGAATTTGGGAAGGACATTGGTTGGGTGGCACTAGTAATCATGGCAATGATTTCAGACCTACATACAGGTTGGAAACTCATGTTGCGACTTTTCCAGGCTACATGGCCCAAGTACCTGGAGCGCCTTTTTCCCCCGTAACTAAGTCAAATATTGAGATGTAACGCTGGAATTTGGCCAGGACATTAGTTTTGTGGCATTAGTGATAATGACAATGATTACAGAATTACATCTACATGGGAAATTCGTATTGTGACCTGTACAAGTACCCGCAGCGCCTTTTTTCCTCTGTAACTAAGTCAAATACTGAGATGTAACGCTGGAATTTGGACAGTAAATAAGTTTCGTGGCACTAGTGATTATAGGAATGATTCCAGACTTACATTTAGCTGGCAAACGCATGTCACGACTTGTCCCGGCTAAACGGCCCAAGTACCCAAAGCGTCTTTTTTCATCTGTAAGTAAGTCAAATATTCAGATTTAATGCCGGAATTTGGGAAGGACATTGGTTGGGTGGCACTAGTAATCATGGCAATGATTTCAGACCTACATACAGGTTGGAAACTCATGTTGCGACTTTTCCAGGCTACATGTCCCAAGTACCCAGAGCGCCTTTTTCCCCCGTAACTAAGTCAAATATTGAGATGTAACGCTGGAATTTGGCCAGGACATTAGTTTCGTGGCATTAGTGATAATGACAATGATTACAGAATTACATCTACATGGGAAACTCATGTCGTGGCCTGTACAAGTACCCGCAGCGCCTTTTCTCCTCTGTAACTAAGTCAAATACTGAGATGTAACGCTGGAATTTAGACAGTAAATTAGTTTTGTGGCACTAGTGATTATAGGAATGATTTCAGACTTACATCTAGCTGGCAAACACATGTCACGGCTTGTCCCGGCTAAACAGCCCAAGTACCCGAAGCTTTTTGTTTCATCTGTAAGTAAGTCAAATATTCAGATTTAATGCCGGAATTTGGGAAGGACATTGGTTGGGTGGCACTAGTAATCATGGCAATGATTTCAGACCTACATCCAGGTTGGAAACTCATGTTGCGACTTTTCCAGGCTACATGGCCCAAGTACCCAGAGCGCCTTTTTCCCCCGTAACTAAGTCAAATATTGAGATGTAACGCTGGAATTTGGACAGGACATTAGCTGGGTGGCATTAGTGATAATGACAATGATTACAGAATTACATCTACATGGGAAACTCATGTCGTGACCTGTACAAGTACCCGCAGCGCCTTTTCTCCTCTGTAACTAAGTCAAATACTGAGATGTAACGCTGGAATTTAGACAGTAAATTAGTTTCATGGCACTAGTGATTATAGGAATGATTTCAGACTTACATCTAGCTGGCAAACGCATGTCACGACTTGTCCCAGCTAAACGGCCCAAGTACCCGAAGCGTCTTTTTTCATCTGTAAGTAAGTCAAATATTCAGATTTAATGCCGGAATTTGGGAAGGACATTGGTTGGGTGGCACTAGTAATCATGGCAATGATTTCAGACCTACATCCAGGTTGGAAACTCATGTTGCGACTTTTCCAGGCTACATGGCCCAAGTACCCGGATCGCCTTTTTCCCCCGTAACTAAGTCAAATATTGAGATGTAACGCTGGAATTTGGCCAGGACATTAGTTTCGTGGCATTAGTGATAATGACAATGATTACAGAATTACATCTACATGGGAAACTCATGTCGTGACCTGTACAAGTACCCGCAGCGCCTTTTTTCCTCTGTAACTAAGTCAAATACTGAGATGTAACGCTGGAATTTAGACAGTAAATGAGTTTTGTGGCACTAGTGATTATAGGAATGATTTCAGACTTACATCTAGCTGGCAAACGCATGTCACGGCTTGTCCCGGCTAAACTGCCCAAGTATCGAAGCGTCTTCTTTCATCTGTAAGTAAGTCAAATATTCAGATTTAATGCCGGAATTTGGGAAAGACATTGGCTGGGTGGCACTAGTAATCATGGCAATGATTTCAGACCTACATCCAGGTTGGAAACTCATGTTGCGACTTTTCCAGGCTACATGTCCCAAGTACCCACAGCGCCTTTTTCCCCCGTAACTAAGTCAAATATTGAGATGTAATGCTGGAATTTGGCCAGGACATTAGTCTCGTGGCATTAGTGATAATGACAATGATTACAGAATTACATCTACATGGGAAACTCATGTCGTGACCTGTACAAGTACCCGCAGTGCTTTTTTTTCCTCTGTAACTAATAAGTCAAATACTTAGATGTAATGCTGGAATTTAGACAGTAAATGAGTTTTGTGGCACTAGTGATTATAGGAATGATTTCAGACTTACATCTAGCTGGCAAACGCATGTCACGGATTGTCCCGGCTAAACGGCCCAAGTACCCGAAGCGTCTTTTTTCATCTGTAAGTAAGTCAAATATTCAGATTTAATGCCGGAATTTGGGAATCACATTGGTTGTTGGTTGGGTGGCACTAGTAATCATGGCAATGATTTCAGACCTACATCCAGGTTGGAAACTCATGTTGCGACTTTTCCAGGCTACATGGCCCAAGTACCCAGAGCGCCTTTTTCCCCCGTAACTAAGTCAAATATTGAGATGTAACGCTGGAATTTGGACAGGACATTAGTTGGGTGGCATTAGTGATAATGACAATGATTACAGAATTACATCTACATGGGAAACTCATGTCGTGACCTGTACAAGTACCCGGATCGCCTTTTTCCCCCGTAACTAAGTCAAATATTGAGATGTAACGCTGGAATTTGGCCAGGACATTAGTTTTGTGGCATTAGTGATAATGACAATGATTACAGAATTACATCTACATGGGAAATTCGTATTGTGACCTGTACAAGTACCCGCAGCGCCTTTTTTCCTCTGTAACTAAGTCAAATACTGAGATGTAACGCTGGAATTTGGACAGTAAATAAGTTTCGTGGCACTAGTGATTATAGGAATGATTCCAGACTTACATTTAGCTGGCAAACGCATGTCACGACTTGTCCCGGCTAAACGGCCCAAGTACCCAAAGCGTCTTTTTTCATCTGTAAGTAAGTCAAATATTCAGATTTAATGCCGGAATTTGGGAAGGACATTGGTTGGGTGGCACTAGTAATCATGGCAATGATTTCAGACCTACATACAGGTTGGAAACTCATGTTGCGACTTTTCCAGGCTACATGTCCCAAGTACCCAGAGCGCCTTTTTCCCCCGTAACTAAGTCAAATATTGAGATGTAACGCTGGAATTTGGCCAGGACATTAGTTTCGTGGCATTAGTGATAATGACAATGATTACAGAATTACATCTACATGGGAAACTCATGTCGTGGCCTGTACAAGTACCCGCAGCGCCTTTTCTCCTCTGTAACTAAGTCAAATACTGAGATGTAACGCTGGAATTTAGACAGTAAATTAGTTTTGTGGCACTAGTGATTATAGGAATGATTTCAGACTTACATCTAGCTGGCAAACACATGTCACGGCTTGTCCCGGCTAAACAGCCCAAGTACCCGAAGCTTTTTGTTTCATCTGTAAGTAAGTCAAATATTCAGATTTAATGCCGGAATTTGGGAAGGACATTGGTTGGGTGGCACTAGTAATCATGGCAATGATTTCAGACCTACATCCAGGTTGGAAACTCATGTTGCGACTTTTCCAGGCTACATGGCCCAAGTACCCAGAGCGCCTTTTTCCCCCGTAACTAAGTCAAATATTGAGATGTAACGCTGGAATTTGGACAGGACATTAGCTGGGTGGCATTAGTGATAATGACAATGATTACAGAATTACATCTACATGGGAAACTCATGTCGTGACCTGTACAAGTACCCGCAGCGCCTTTTCTCCTCTGTAACTAAGTCAAATACTGAGATGTAACGCTGGAATTTAGACAGTAAATTAGTTTCATGGCACTAGTGATTATAGGAATGATTTCAGACTTACATCTAGCTGGCAAACGCATGTCACGACTTGTCCCAGCTAAACGGCCCAAGTACCCGAAGCGTCTTTTTTCATCTGTAAGTAAGTCAAATATTCAGATTTAATGCCGGAATTTGGGAAGGACATTGGTTGGGTGGCACTAGTAATCATGGCAATGATTTCAGACCTACATCCAGGTTGGAAACTCATGTTGCGACTTTTCCAGGCTACATGGCCCAAGTACCCGGATCGCCTTTTTCCCCCGTAACTAAGTCAAATATTGAGATGTAACGCTGGAATTTGGCCAGGACATTAGTTTCGTGGCATTAGTGATAATGACAATGATTACAGAATTACATCTACATGGGAAACTCATGTCGTGACCTGTACAAGTACCCGCAGCGCCTTTTTTCCTCTGTAACTAAGTCAAATACTGAGATGTAACGCTGGAATTTAGACAGTAAATGAGTTTTGTGGCACTAGTGATTATAGGAATGATTTCAGACTTACATCTAGCTGGCAAACGCATGTCACGGCTTGTCCCGGCTAAACTGCCCAAGTATCGAAGCGTCTTCTTTCATCTGTAAGTAAGTCAAATATTCAGATTTAATGCCGGAATTTGGGAAAGACATTGGCTGGGTGGCACTAGTAATCATGGCAATGATTTCAGACCTACATCCAGGTTGGAAACTCATGTTGCGACTTTTCCAGGCTACATGTCCCAAGTACCCACAGCGCCTTTTTCCCCCGTAACTAAGTCAAATATTGAGATGTAATGCTGGAATTTGGCCAGGACATTAGTCTCGTGGCATTAGTGATAATGACAATGATTACAGAATTACATCTACATGGGAAACTCATGTCGTGACCTGTACAAGTACCCGCAGTGCTTTTTTTTCCTCTGTAACTAATAAGTCAAATACTTAGATGTAATGCTGGAATTTAGACAGTAAATGAGTTTTGTGGCACTAGTGATTATAGGAATGATTTCAGACTTACATCTAGCTGGCAAACGCATGTCACGGATTGTCCCGGCTAAACGGCCCAAGTACCCGAAGCGTCTTTTTTCATCTGTAAGTAAGTCAAATATTCAGATTTAATGCCGGAATTTGGGAATCACATTGGTTGTTGGTTGGGTGGCACTAGTAATCATGGCAATGATTTCAGACCTACATCCAGGTTGGAAACTCATGTTGCGACTTTTCCAGGCTACATGGCCCAAGTACCCAGAGCGCCTTTTTCCCCCGTAACTAAGTCAAATATTGAGATGTAACGCTGGAATTTGGACAGGACATTAGTTGGGTGGCATTAGTGATAATGACAATGATTACAGAATTACATCTACATGGGAAACTCATGTCGTGACCTGTACAAGTACCCGCAGCGCCTTTTCTCCTCTGTAACTAAGTCAAATACTGAGATGTAACGCTGGAATTTAGACAGTAAATTAGTTTCATGGCACTAGTGATTATAGGAATGATTTCAGACTTACATCTAGCTGGCAAACGCATGTCACGACTTGTCCCAGCTAAACGGCCCAAGTACCCGAAGCGTCTTTTTTCATCTGTAAGTAAGTCAAATATTCAGATTTAATGCCGGAATTTGGGAAGGACATTGGTTGGGTGGCACTAGTAATCATGGCAATGATTTCAGACCTACATACAGGTTGGAAACTCATGTTGCGACTTTTCCAGGCTACATGGCCCAAGTACCCGGAGCGCCTTTTTCCCCCGTAACTAAGTCAAATATTGAGATGTAACGCTGGAATTTGGCCAGGACATTAGTTTCGTGGCATTAGTGATAATGACAATGATTACAGAATTACATCTACATGGGAAACTCATGTCGTGACCTGTACAAGTACCCGCAGCGCCTTTTTTCCTCTGTAACTAAGTCAAATACTGAGATGTAACACTGGAATTTAGACAGTAAATAAGTTTCGTGGCACTAGTGATTATAGGAATGATTTCAGACTTACATCTAGCTGGCAAACGCATGTCACGACTTGTCCCGGCTAAACGGCCCAAGTACCCGAAGCGTCTTTTTTCATCTGTAAGTAAGTCAAATATTCAGATTTAATGCCGGAATTTGGGAAGGACATTGGTTGGGTGGCACTAGTAATCATGGCAATGATTTCAGACCTACATACAGGTTGGAAACTCATGTTGCGACTTTTCCAGGCTACATGGCCCAAGCACCTAGAGTGCCTTTTTCCCCCGTAACTAAGTCAAATATTGAGATGTAACGCTGGAATTTGGCCAGAACATTAGTTTCGTAGCATTAGTGATAATGACAATGATTACAGAATTACATCTACATGGGAAACTCATGTCGTGACCTGTACAAGTACCCGCAGTGCCTTTTCTCCTCTGTAACTAAGTCAAATACTGAGATGTAACGCTGGAATTTAGACAGTAAATTAGTTTCGTGGCACTAGTGATTATAGGAATAATTTCAGACTTACATTTAGCTGGAAACCACATGTCACGGCTTGTCCCGGCTAAACGGCCCAAGTACCCGAAGCGTCTTTTTTCATCTGTAAGTAAGTCAAATATTCAGATTTAATGCCGGAATTTGGGAAGGACATTGGTTGGGTGGCACTAGTAATCATGGCAATGATTTCAGACCTACATCCAGGTTGGAAACTCATGTTGCGACTTTTCCAGGCTACATGGCCCAAGTACCTGGAGCGCCTTTTTCCCCCGTAACTAAGTCAAATATTGAGATGTAACGCTGGAATTTGGCCAGGACATTAGTTTTGTGGCATTAGTGATAATGACAATGATTACAGAATTACATCTACATGGGAAACTCATATTGTGACCTGTACAAGTACCCGCAGCGCCTTTTTTCCTCTGTAACTAAGTCAAATACTGAGATGTAACACTGGAATTTAGACAGTAAATAAGTTTCGTGGCACTAGTGATTATAGGAATGATTCCAGACTTACATTTAGCTGGCAAACGCATGTCACGACTTGTCCCGGTTAAACGGCCCAAGTACCCAAAGCGTCTTTTTTCATCTGTAAGTAAGTCAAATATTCAGATTTAATGCCGGAATTTGGGAAGGACATTGGTTGGGTGGCACTAGTAATCATGGCAATGATTTCAGACCTACATACAGGTTGGAAACTCATGTTGCGACTTTTCCAGGCTACATGGCCCAAGTACCTGGAGCGCCTTTTCCCCCCGTAACTAAGTCAAATATTGAGATGTAACGCTGGAATTTGGCCAGGACATTAGTTTTGTGGCATTAGTGATAATGACAATGATTACAGAATTACATCTACATGGGAAACTCGTATTGTGACCTGTACAAGTACCCGCAGCGCCTTTTTTCCTCTGTAACTAAGTCAAATACTGAGATGTAACGCTGGAATTTGGACAGTAAATAAGTTTCGTGGCACTAGTGATTATAGGAATGATTCCAGACTTACATTTAGCTGGCAAACGCATGTCACGACTTGTCCCGGCTAAACGGCCCAAGTACCCAAAGCGTCTTTTTTCATCTGTAAGTAAGTCAAATATTCAGATTTAATGCCGGAATTTGGGAAGGACATTGGTTGGGTGGCACTAGTAATCATGGCAATGATTTCAGACCTACATACAGGTTGGAAACTCATGTTGCGACTTTTCCAGGCTACATGTCCCAAGTACCCAGAGCGCCTTTTTCCCCCGTAACTAAGTCAAATATTGAGATGTAACGCTGGAATTTGGCCAGGACATTAGTTTCGTGGCATTAGTGATAATGACAATGATTACAGAATTACATCTACATGGGAAACTCATGTCGTGGCCTGTACAAGTACCCGCAGCGCCTTTTCTCCTCTGTAACTAAGTCAAATACTGAGATGTAACGCTGGAATTTAGACAGTAAATTAGTTTTGTGGCACTAGTGATTATAGGAATGATTTCAGACTTACATCTAGCTGGCAAACACATGTCACGGCTTGTCCCGGCTAAACAGCCCAAGTACCCGAAGCTTTTTTTTTCATCTGTAAGTAAGTCAAATATTCAGATTTAATGCCGGAATTTGGGAAGGACATTGGTTGGGTGGCACTAGTAATCATGGCAATGATTTCAGACCTACATCCAGGTTGGAAACTCATGTTGCGACTTTTCCAGGCTACATGGCCCAAGTACCCAGAGCGCCTTTTTCCCCCGTAACTAAGTCAAATATTGAGATGTAACGCTGGAATTTGGACAGGACATTAGCTGGATGGCATTAGTGATAATGACAATGATTACAGAATTACATCTACATGGGAAACTCATGTCGTGACCTGTACAAGTACCCGCAGCGCCTTTTCTCCTCTGTAACTAAGTCAAATACTGAGATGTAACGCTGGAATTTAGGCAGTAAATTAGTTTCGTGGCACTAGTGATTATAGGAATGATTCCAGACTTACATTTAGCTGGCAAACGCATGTCACGACTTGTCCCGGCTAAACGGCCCAAGTACCCAAAGCGTCTTTTTTCATCTGTAAGTAAGTCAAATATTCAGATTTAATGCTGGAATTTGGGAAGGACATTGGTTGGGTGGCACTAGTAATCATGGCAATGATTTCAGACCTACATACAGGTTGGAAACTCATGTTGCGACTTTTCCAGGCTACATGGCCCAAGTACCTGGAGCGCCTTTTTCCCCCGTAACTAAGTCAAATATTGAGATGTAACGCTGGAATTTGGCCAGGACATTACTTTTGTGGCATTAGTGATAATGACAATGATTACAGAATTACATCTACATGGGAAACTCGTATTGTGACCTGTACAAGTACCCGCAGCGCCTTTTTTCCTCTGTAACTAAGTCAAATACTGAGATGTAACACTGGAATTTAGACAGTAAATAAGTTTCGTGGCACTAGTGATTATAGGAATGATTCCAGACTTACATTTAGCTGGCAAACGCATGTCACGACTTGTCCCGGCTAAACGGCCCAAGTACCCGAACCTTTTTTTTTCATCTGTAAGTAAGTCAAATATTCAGATTTAATGCCGGAATTTGGGAAGGACATTGGTTGGGTGGCACTAGTAATCATGGCAATGATTTCAGACCTACATACAGGTTGGAAACTCATGTTGCGACTTTTCCAGGCTACATGGCCCAAGAACCTGGAGCGCCTTTTCCCCCCGTAACTAAGTCAAATATTGAGATGTAACGCTGGAATTTGGCCAGGACATTAGTTTTGTGGCATTAGTGATAATGACAATGATTACAGAATTACATCTACATGGGAAACTCGTATTGTGACCTGTACAAGTACCCGCAGCGCCTTTTTTCCTCTGTAACTAAGTCAAATACTGAGATGTAACGCTGGAATTTAGACAGTAAATAAGTTTCGTGGTACTAGTGATTATAGGAATGATTCCAGACTTACATTTAGCTGGCAAACGCATGTCACGACTTGTCCCGGCTAAACGGCCCAAGTACCCAAAGCATCTTTTTTCATCTGTAAGTAAGTCAAATATTCAGATTTAATGCCGGAATTTGGGAAGGACATTGGTTGGGTGGCACTAGTAATCATGGCAATGATTTCAGACCTACATACAGGTTGGAAACTCATGTTGCGACTTTTCCAGGCTACATGTCCCAAGTACCCAGAGCGCCTTTTTCCCCGTAACTAAGTCAAATATTGAGATGTAACGCTGGAATTTGGCCAGGACATTAGTTTCGTGGCATTAGTGATAATGACAATGATTACAGAATTACATCTACATGGGAAACTCATGTCGTGGCCTGTACAAGTACCCGCAGCGCCTTTTCTCCTCTGTAACTAAGTCAAATACTGAGATGTAACGCTGGAATTTGGACAGTAAATAAGTTTCGTGGCACTAGTGATTATAGGAATGATTCCAGACTTACATTTAGCTGGCAAACGCATGTCACGACTTGTCCCGGCTAAACGGCCCAAGTACCCAAAGCGTCTTTTTTCATCTGTAAGTAAGTCAAATATTCAGATTTAATGCCGGAATTTGGGAAGGACATTGGTTGGGTGGCACTAGTAATCATGGCAATGATTTCAGACCTACATACAGGTTGGAAACTCATGTTGCGACTTTTCCAGGCTACATGTCCCAAGTACCCAGAGCGCCTTTTTCCCCCGTAACTAAGTCAAATATTGAGATATAACGCTGGAATTTGGCCAGGACATTAGTTTCGTGGCATTAGTGATAATGACAATGATTACAGAATTACATCTACATGGGAAACTCATGTCGTGGCCTGTACAAGTACCCGCAGCGCCTTTTCTCCTCTGTAACTAAGTCAAATACTGAGATGTAACGCTGGAATTTAGACAGTAAATTAGTTTTGTGGCACTAGTGATTATAGGAATGATTTCAGACTTACATCTAGCTGGCAAACACATGTTACGGCTTGTCCCGGCTAAACAGCCCAAGTACCCGAAGCTTTTTTTTTCATCTGTAAGTAAGTCAAATATTCAGATTTAATGCCGGAATTTGGGAAGGACATTGGTTGGGTGGCACTAGTAATCATGGCAATGATTTCAGACCTACATCCAGGTTGGAAACTCATGTTGCGACTTTTCCAGGCTACATGGCCCAAGTACCCAGAGCGCCTTTTTCCCCCGTAACTAAGTCAAATATTGAGATGTAACGCTGGAATTTGGACAGGACATTAGCTGGGTGGCATTAGTGATAATGACAATGATTACAGAATTACATCTACATGGGAAACTCATGTCGTGACCTGTACAAGTACCCGCAGCGCCTTTTCTCCTCTGTAACTAAGTCAAATACTGAGATGTAACGCTGGAATTTAGGCAGTAAATTAGTTTCGTGGCACTAGTGATTATAGGAATGATTCCAGACTTACATTTAGCTGGCAAACGCATGTCACGACTTGTCCCGGCTAAACGGCCCAAGTACCCAAAGCGTCTTTTTTCATCTGTAAGTAAGTCAAATATTCAGATTTAATGCTGGAATTTGGGAAGGACATTGGTTGGGTGGCACTAGTAATCATGGCAATGATTTCAGACCTACATACAGGTTGGAAACTCATGTTGCGACTTTTCCAGGCTACATGGCCCAAGTACCTGGAGCGCCTTTTTCCCCCGTAACTAAGTCAAATATTGAGATGTAACGCTGGAATTTGGCCAGGACATTACTTTTGTGGCATTAGTGATAATGACAATGATTACAGAATTACATCTACATGGGAAACTCATATTGTGACCTGTACAAGTACCCGCAGCGCCTTTTTTCCTCTGTAACTAAGTCAAATACTGAGATGTAACACTGGAATTTAGACAGTAAATAAGTTTCGTGGCACTAGTGATTATAGGAATGATTCCAGACTTACATTTAGCTGGCAAACGCATGTCACGACTTGTCCCGGCTAAACGGCCCAAGTACCCGAAGCTTTTTTTTTCATCTGTAAGTAAGTCAAATATTCAGATTTAATGCCGGAATTTGGGAAGGACATTGGTTGGGTGGCACTAGTAATCATGGCAATGATTTCAGACCTACATACAGGTTGGAAACTCATGTTGCGACTTTTCCAGGCTACATGGCCCAAGTACCTGGAGCGCCTTTTCCCCCCGTAACTAAGTCAAATATTGAGATGTAACGCTGGAATTTGGCCAGGACATTAGTTTTGTGGCATTAGTGATAATGACAATGATTACAGAATTACATCTACATGGGAAACTCGTATTGTGACCTGTACAAGTACCCGCAGCGCCTTTTTTCCTCTGTAACTAAGTCAAATACTGAGATGTAACACTGGAATTTAGACAGTAAATAAGTTTCGTGGCACTAGTGATTATAGGAATGATTCCAGACTTACATTTAGCTGGCAAACGCATGTCACGACTTGTCCCGGCTAAACGGCCCAAGTACCCGAACCTTTTTTTTTCATCTGTAAGTAAGTCAATTATTCAGATTTAATGCCGGAATTTGGGAAGGACATTGGTTGGGTGGCACTAGTAATCATGGCAATGATTTCAGACCTACATACAGGTTGGAAACTCATGTTGCGACTTTTCCAGGCTACATGGCCCAAGTACCTGGAGCGCCTTTTCCCCCCGTAACTAAGTCAAATATTGAGATGTAACGCTGGAATTTGGCCAGGACATTAGTTTTGTGGCATTAGTGATAATGACAATGATTACAGAATTACATCTACATGGGAAACTCGTATTGTGACCTGTACAAGTACCCGCAGCGCCTTTTTTCCTCTGTAACTAAGTCAAATACTGAGATGTAACGCTGGAATTTAGACAGTAAATAAGTTTCGTGGTACTAGTGATTATAGGAATGATTCCAGACTTACATTTAGCTGGCAAACGCATGTCACGACTTGTCCCGGCTAAACGGCCCAAGTACCCAAAGCATCTTTTTTCATCTGTAAGTAAGTCAAATATTCAGATTTAATGCCGGAATTTGGGAAGGACATTGGTTGGGGGGCACTAGTAATCATGGCAATGATTTCAGACCTACATACAGGTTGGAAACTTATGTTGCGACTTTTCCAGGCTACATGTCCCAAGTACCCAGAGCGCCTTTTTCCCCCGTAACTAAGTCAAATATTGAGATGTAACGCTGGAATTTGGCCAGGACATTAGTTTCGTGGCATTAGTGATAATGACAATGATTACAGAATTACATCTACATGGGAAACTCATGTCGTGACCTGTACAAGTACCCGCAGCGCCTTTTCTCCTCTGTAACTAAGTCAAATACTGAGATGTAACGCTGGAATTTAGGCAGTAAATTAGTTTCGTGGCACTAGTGATTATAGGAATGATTCCAGACTTACATTTAGCTGGCAAACGCATGTCACGACTTGTCCCGGCTAAACGGCCCAAGTACCCAAAGCGTCTTTTTTCATCTGTAAGTAAGTCAAATATTCAGATTTAATGCTGGAATTTGGGAAGGACATTGGTTGGGTGGCACTAGTAATCATGGCAATGATTTCAGACCTACATACAGGTTGGAAACTCATGTTGCGACTTTTCCAGGCTACATGGCCCAAGTACCTGGAGCGCCTTTTTCCCCCGTAACTAAGTCAAATATTGAGATGTAACGCTGGAATTTGGCCAGGACATTACTTTTGTGGCATTAGTGATAATGACAATGATTACAGAATTACATCTACATGGGAAACTCATATTGTGACCTGTACAAGTACCCGCAGCGCCTTTTTTCCTCTGTAACTAAGTCAAATACTGAGATGTAACACTGGAATTTAGACAGTAAATAAGTTTCGTGGCACTAGTGATTATAGGAATGATTCCAGACTTACATTTAGCTGGCAAACGCATGTCACGACTTGTCCCGGCTAAACGGCCCAAGTACCCGAACCTTTTTTTTTCATCTGTAAGTAAGTCAAATATTCAGATTTAATGCCGGAATTTGGGAAGGACATTGGTTGGGTGGCACTAGTAATCATGGCAATGATTTCAGACCTACATACAGGTTGGAAACTCATGTTGCGACTTTTCCAGGCTACATGGCCCAAGTACCTGGAGCGCCTTTTCCCCCCGTAACTAAGTCAAATATTGAGATGTAACGCTGGAATTTGGCCAGGACATTAGTTTTGTGGCATTAGTGATAATGACAATGATTACAGAATTACATCTACATGGGAAACTCGTATTGTGACCTGTACAAGTACCCGCAGCGCCTTTTTTCCTCTGTAACTAAGTCAAATACTGAGATGTAACACTGGAATTTAGACAGTAAATAAGTTTCGTGGCACTAGTGATTATAGGAATGATTCCAGACTTACATTTAGCTGGCAAACGCATGTCACGACTTGTCCCGGCTAAACGGCCCAAGTACCCGAAGCTTTTTTTTTCATCTGTAAGTAAGTCAAATATTCAGATTTAATGCCGGAATTTGGGAAGGACATTGGTTGGGTGGCACTAGTAATCATGGCAATGATTTCAGACCTACATACAGGTTGGAAACTCATGTTGCGACTTTTCCAGGCTACATGGCCCAAGTACCTGGAGCGCCTTTTCCCCCCGTAACTAAGTCAAATATTGAGATGTAACGCTGGAATTTGGCCAGGACATTAGTTTTGTGGCATTAGTGATAATGACAATGATTACAGAATTACATCTACATGGGAAACTCGTATTGTGACCTGTACAAGTACCCGCAGCGCCTTTTTTCCTCTGTAACTAAGTCAAATACTGAGATGTAACACTGGAATTTAGACAGTAAATAAGTTTCGTGGCACTAGTGATTATAGGAATGATTCCAGACTTACATTTAGCTGGCAAACGCATGTCACGACTTGTCCCGGCTAAACGGCCCAAGTACCCGAAGCTTTTTTTTTCATCTGTAAGTAAGTCAAATATTCAGATTTAATGCCGGAATTTGGGAAGGACATTGGTTGGGTGGCACTAGTAATCATGGCAATGATTTCAGACCTACATACAGGTTGGAAACTCATGTTGCGACTTTTCCAGGCTACATGGCCCAAGTACCTGGAGCGCCTTTTCCCCCCGTAACTAAGTCAAATATTGAGATGTAACGCTGGAATTTGGCCAGGACATTAGTTTTGTGGCATTAGTGATAATGACAATGATTACAGAATTACATCTACATGGGAAACTCGTATTGTGACCTGTACAAGTACCCGCAGCGCCTTTTTTCCTCTGTAACTAAGTCAAATACTGAGATGTAACACTGGAATTTAGACAGTAAATAAGTTTCGTGGCACTAGTGATTATAGGAATGATTCCAGACTTACATTTAGCTGGCAAACGCATGTCACGACTTGTCCCGGCTAAACGGCCCAAGTACCCGAACCTTTTTTTTTCATCTGTAAGTAAGTCAATTATTCAGATTTAATGCCGGAATTTGGGAAGGACATTGGTTGGGTGGCACTAGTAATCATGGCAATGATTTCAGACCTACATACAGGTTGGAAACTCATGTTGCGACTTTTCCAGGCTACATGGCCCAAGTACCTGGAGCGCCTTTTCCCCCCGTAACTAAGTCAAATATTGAGATGTAACGCTGGAATTTGGCCAGGACATTAGTTTTGTGGCATTAGTGATAATGACAATGATTACAGAATTACATCTACATGGGAAACTCGTATTGTGACCTGTACAAGTACCCGCAGCGCCTTTTTTCCTCTGTAACTAAGTCAAATACTGAGATGTAACGCTGGAATTTAGACAGTAAATAAGTTTCGTGGTACTAGTGATTATAGGAATGATTCCAGACTTACATTTAGCTGGCAAACGCATGTCACGACTTGTCCCGGCTAAACGGCCCAAGTACCCAAAGCATCTTTTTTCATCTGTAAGTAAGTCAAATATTCAGATTTAATGCCGGAATTTGGGAAGGACATTGGTTGGGGGGCACTAGTAATCATGGCAATGATTTCAGACCTACATACAGGTTGGAAACTTATGTTGCGACTTTTCCAGGCTACATGTCCCAAGTACCCAGAGCGCCTTTTTCCCCCGTAACTAAGTCAAATATTGAGATGTAACGCTGGAATTTGGCCAGGACATTAGTTTCGTGGCATTAGTGATAATGACAATGATTACAGAATTACATCTACATGGGAAACTCATGTCGTGACCTGTACAAGTACCCGCAGCGCCTTTTCTCCTCTGTAACTAAGTCAAATACTGAGATGTAACGCTGGAATTTAGGCAGTAAATTAGTTTCGTGGCACTAGTGATTATAGGAATGATTCCAGACTTACATTTAGCTGGCAAACGCATGTCACGACTTGTCCCGGCTAAACGGCCCAAGTACCCAAAGCGTCTTTTTTCATCTGTAAGTAAGTCAAATATTCAGATTTAATGCTGGAATTTGGGAAGGACATTGGTTGGGTGGCACTAGTAATCATGGCAATGATTTCAGACCTACATACAGGTTGGAAACTCATGTTGCGACTTTTCCAGGCTACATGGCCCAAGTACCTGGAGCGCCTTTTTCCCCCGTAACTAAGTCAAATATTGAGATGTAACGCTGGAATTTGGCCAGGACATTACTTTTGTGGCATTAGTGATAATGACAATGATTACAGAATTACATCTACATGGGAAACTCATATTGTGACCTGTACAAGTACCCGCAGCGCCTTTTTTCCTCTGTAACTAAGTCAAATACTGAGATGTAACACTGGAATTTAGACAGTAAATAAGTTTCGTGGCACTAGTGATTATAGGAATGATTCCAGACTTACATTTAGCTGGCAAACGCATGTCACGACTTGTCCCGGCTAAACGGCCCAAGTACCCGAACCTTTTTTTTTCATCTGTAAGTAAGTCAAATATTCAGATTTAATGCCGGAATTTGGGAAGGACATTGGTTGGGTGGCACTAGTAATCATGGCAATGATTTCAGACCTACATACAGGTTGGAAACTCATGTTGCGACTTTTCCAGGCTACATGGCCCAAGTACCTGGAGCGCCTTTTCCCCCCGTAACTAAGTCAAATATTGAGATGTAACGCTGGAATTTGGCCAGGACATTAGTTTTGTGGCATTAGTGATAATGACAATGATTACAGAATTACATCTACATGGGAAACTCGTATTGTGACCTGTACAAGTACCCGCAGCGCCTTTTTTCCTCTGTAACTAAGTCAAATACTGAGATGTAACACTGGAATTTAGACAGTAAATAAGTTTCGTGGCACTAGTGATTATAGGAATGATTCCAGACTTACATTTAGCTGGCAAACGCATGTCACGACTTGTCCCGGCTAAACGGCCCAAGTACCCGAAGCTTTTTTTTTCATCTGTAAGTAAGTCAAATATTCAGATTTAATGCCGGAATTTGGGAAGGACATTGGTTGGGTGGCACTAGTAATCATGGCAATGATTTCAGACCTACATACAGGTTGGAAACTCATGTTGCGACTTTTCCAGGCTACATGGCCCAAGTACCTGGAGCGCCTTTTCCCCCCGTAACTAAGTCAAATATTGAGATGTAACGCTGGAATTTGGCCAGGACATTAGTTTTGTGGCATTAGTGATAATGACAATGATTACAGAATTACATCTACATGGGAAACTCGTATTGTGACCTGTACAAGTACCCGCAGCGCCTTTTTTCCTCTGTAACTAAGTCAAATACTGAGATGTAACGCTGGAATTTAGACAGTAAATAAGTTTCGTGGTACTAGTGATTATAGGAATGATTCCAGACTTACATTTAGCTGGCAAACGCATGTCACGACTTGTCCCGGCTAAACGGCCCAAGTACCCAAAGCATCTTTTTTCATCTGTAAGTAAGTCAAATATTCAGATTTAATGCCGGAATTTGGGAAGGACATTGGTTGGGGGGCACTAGTAATCATGGCAATGATTTCAGACCTACATACAGGTTGGAAACTTATGTTGCGACTTTTCCAGGCTACATGTCCCAAGTACCCAGAGCGCCTTTTTCCCCCGTAACTAAGTCAAATATTGAGATGTAACGCTGGAATTTGGCCAGGACATTAGTTTCGTGGCATTAGTGATAATGACAATGATTACAGAATTACATCTACATGGGAAACTCATGTCGTGACCTGTACAAGTACCCGCAGCGCCTTTTCTCCTCTGTAACTAAGTCAAATACTGAGATGTAACGCTGGAATTTAGGCAGTAAATTAGTTTCGTGGCACTAGTGATTATAGGAATGATTCCAGACTTACATTTAGCTGGCAAACGCATGTCACGACTTGTCCCGGCTAAACGGCCCAAGTACCCAAAGCGTCTTTTTTCATCTGTAAGTAAGTCAAATATTCAGATTTAATGCTGGAATTTGGGAAGGACATTGGTTGGGTGGCACTAGTAATCATGGCAATGATTTCAGACCTACATACAGGTTGGAAACTCATGTTGCGACTTTTCCAGGCTACATGGCCCAAGTACCTGGAGCGCCTTTTTCCCCCGTAACTAAGTCAAATATTGAGATGTAACGCTGGAATTTGGCCAGGACATTACTTTTGTGGCATTAGTGATAATGACAATGATTACAGAATTACATCTACATGGGAAACTCATATTGTGACCTGTACAAGTACCCGCAGCGCCTTTTTTCCTCTGTAACTAAGTCAAATACTGAGATGTAACACTGGAATTTAGACAGTAAATAAGTTTCGTGGCACTAGTGATTATAGGAATGATTCCAGACTTACATTTAGCTGGCAAACGCATGTCACGACTTGTCCCGGCTAAACGGCCCAAGTACCCGAACCTTTTTTTTTCATCTGTAAGTAAGTCAAATATTCAGATTTAATGCCGGAATTTGGGAAGGACATTGGTTGGGTGGCACTAGTAATCATGGCAATGATTTCAGACCTACATACAGGTTGGAAACTCATGTTGCGACTTTTCCAGGCTACATGGCCCAAGTACCTGGAGCGCCTTTTCCCCCCGTAACTAAGTCAAATATTGAGATGTAACGCTGGAATTTGGCCAGGACATTAGTTTTGTGGCATTAGTGATAATGACAATGATTACAGAATTACATCTACATGGGAAACTCGTATTGTGACCTGTACAAGTACCCGCAGCGCCTTTTTTCCTCTGTAACTAAGTCAAATACTGAGATGTAACACTGGAATTTAGACAGTAAATAAGTTTCGTGGCACTAGTGATTATAGGAATGATTCCAGACTTACATTTAGCTGGCAAACGCATGTCACGACTTGTCCCGGCTAAACGGCCCAAGTACCCGAAGCTTTTTTTTTCATCTGTAAGTAAGTCAAATATTCAGATTTAATGCCGGAATTTGGGAAGGACATTGGTTGGGTGGCACTAGTAATCATGGCAATGATTTCAGACCTACATACAGGTTGGAAACTCATGTTGCGACTTTTCCAGGCTACATGGCCCAAGTACCTGGAGCGCCTTTTCCCCCCGTAACTAAGTCAAATATTGAGATGTAACGCTGGAATTTGGCCAGGACATTAGTTTTGTGGCATTAGTGATAATGACAATGATTACAGAATTACATCTACATGGGAAACTCGTATTGTGACCTGTACAAGTACCCGCAGCGCCTTTTTTCCTCTGTAACTAAGTCAAATACTGAGATGTAACACTGGAATTTAGACAGTAAATAAGTTTCGTGGCACTAGTGATTATAGGAATGATTCCAGACTTACATTTAGCTGGCAAACGCATGTCACGACTTGTCCCGGCTAAACGGCCCAAGTACCCGAACCTTTTTTTTTCATCTGTAAGTAAGTCAATTATTCAGATTTAATGCCGGAATTTGGGAAGGACATTGGTTGGGTGGCACTAGTAATCATGGCAATGATTTCAGACCTACATACAGGTTGGAAACTCATGTTGCGACTTTTCCAGGCTACATGGCCCAAGTACCTGGAGCGCCTTTTCCCCCCGTAACTAAGTCAAATATTGAGATGTAACGCTGGAATTTGGCCAGGACATTAGTTTTGTGGCATTAGTGATAATGACAATGATTACAGAATTACATCTACATGGGAAACTCGTATTGTGACCTGTACAAGTACCCGCAGCGCCTTTTTTCCTCTGTAACTAAGTCAAATACTGAGATGTAACGCTGGAATTTAGACAGTAAATAAGTTTCGTGGTACTAGTGATTATAGGAATGATTCCAGACTTACATTTAGCTGGCAAACGCATGTCACGACTTGTCCCGGCTAAACGGCCCAAGTACCCAAAGCATCTTTTTTCATCTGTAAGTAAGTCAAATATTCAGATTTAATGCCGGAATTTGGGAAGGACATTGGTTGGGGGGCACTAGTAATCATGGCAATGATTTCAGACCTACATACAGGTTGGAAACTTATGTTGCGACTTTTCCAGGCTACATGTCCCAAGTACCCAGAGCGCCTTTTTCCCCCGTAACTAAGTCAAATATTGAGATGTAACGCTGGAATTTGGCCAGGACATTAGTTTCGTGGCATTAGTGATAATGACAATGATTACAGAATTACATCTACATGGGAAACTCATGTCGTGACCTGTACAAGTACCCGCAGCGCCTTTTCTCCTCTGTAACTAAGTCAAATACTGAGATGTAACGCTGGAATTTAGGCAGTAAATTAGTTTCGTGGCACTAGTGATTATAGGAATGATTCCAGACTTACATTTAGCTGGCAAACGCATGTCACGACTTGTCCCGGCTAAACGGCCCAAGTACCCAAAGCGTCTTTTTTCATCTGTAAGTAAGTCAAATATTCAGATTTAATGCTGGAATTTGGGAAGGACATTGGTTGGGTGGCACTAGTAATCATGGCAATGATTTCAGACCTACATACAGGTTGGAAACTCATGTTGCGACTTTTCCAGGCTACATGGCCCAAGTACCTGGAGCGCCTTTTTCCCCCGTAACTAAGTCAAATATTGAGATGTAACGCTGGAATTTGGCCAGGACATTACTTTTGTGGCATTAGTGATAATGACAATGATTACAGAATTACATCTACATGGGAAACTCATATTGTGACCTGTACAAGTACCCGCAGCGCCTTTTTTCCTCTGTAACTAAGTCAAATACTGAGATGTAACGCTGGAATTTAGACAGTAAATAAGTTTCGTGGCACTAGTGATTATAGGAATGATTCCAGACTTACATTTAGCTGGCAAACGCATGTCACGACTTGTCCCGGCTAAACGGCCCAAGTACCCGAACCTTTTTTTTTCATCTGTAAGTAAGTCAAATATTCAGATTTAATGCCGGAATTTGGGAAGGACATTGGTTGGGTGGCACTAGTAATCATGGCAATGATTTCAGACCTACATACAGGTTGGAAACTCATGTTGCGACTTTTCCAGGCTACATGGCCCAAGTACCTGGAGCGCCTTTTCCCCCCGTAACTAAGTCAAATATTGAGATGTAACGCTGGAATTTGGCCAGGACATTAGTTTTGTGGCATTAGTGATAATGACAATGATTACAGAATTACATCTACATGGGAAACTCGTATTGTGACCTGTACAAGTACCTGCAGCGCCTTTTTTCCTCTGTAACTAAGTCAAATACTGAGATGTAACGCTGGAATTTAGACAGTAAATAAGTTTCGTGGTACTAGTGATTATAGGAATGATTCCAGACTTACATTTAGCTGGCAAACGCATGTCACGACTTGTCCCGGCTAAACGGCCCAAGTACCCAAAGCATCTTTTTTCATCTGTAAGTAAGTCAAATATTCAGATTTAATGCCGGAATTTGGGAAGGACATTGGTTGGGTGGCACTAGTAATCATGGCAATGATTTCAGACCTACATACAGGTTGGAAACTCATGTTGCGACTTTTCCAGGCTACATGTCCCAAGTACCCAGAGCGCCTTTTTCCCCCGTAACTAAGTCAAATATTGAGATGTAACGCTGGAATTTGGCCAGGACATTAGTTTCGTGGCATTAGTGATAATGACAATGATTACAGAATTACATCTACATGGGAAACTCATGTCGTGGCCTGTACAAGTACCCGCAGCGCCTTTTCTCCTCTGTAACTAAGTCAAATACTGAGATGTAACGCTGGAATTTGGACAGTAAATAAGTTTCGTGGCACTAGTGATTATAGGAATGATTCCAGACTTACATTTAGCTGGCAAACGCATGTCACGACTTGTCCCGGCTAAACGGCCCAAGTACCCAAAGCGTCTTTTTTCATCTGTAAGTAAGTCAAATATTCAGATTTAATGCCGGAATTTGGGAAGGACATTGGTTGGGTGGCACTAGTAATCATGGCAATGATTTCAGACCTACATACAGGTTGGAAACTTATGTTGCGACTTTTCCAGGCTACATGTCCCAAGTACCCAGAGCGCCTTTTTCCCCCGTAACTAAGTCAAATATTGAGATGTAACGCTGGAATTTGGCCAGGACATTAGTTTCGTGGCATTAGTGATAATGACAATGATTACAGAATTACATCTACATGGGAAACTCATGTCGTGGCCTGTACAAGTACCCGCAGCGCCTTTTCTCCTCTGTAACTAAGTCAAATACTGAGATGTAACGCTGGAATTTAGACAGTAAATTAGTTTTGTGGCACTAGTGATTATAGGAATGATTTCAGACTTACATCTAGCTGGCAAACACATGTCACGGCTTGTCCCGGCTAAACAGCCCAAGTACCCGAAGCTTTTTTTTTCATCTGTAAGTAAGTCAAATATTCAGATTTAATGCCGGAATTTGGGAAGGACATTGGTTGGGTGGCACTAGTAATCATGGCAATGATTTCAGACCTACATCCAGGTTGGAAACTCATGTTGCGACTTTTCCAGGCTACATGGCCCAAGTACCCAGAGCGCCATTTTCCCCCGTAACTAAGTCAAATATTGAGATGTAACGCTGGAATTTGGACAGGACATTAGCTGGGTGGCATTAGTGATAATGACAATGATTACAGAATTACATCTACATGGGAAACTCATTTCGTGACCTGTACAAGTACCCGCAGCGCCTTTTCTCCTCTGTAACTAAGTCAAATACTGAGATGTAACGCTGGAATTTAGGCAGTAAATTAGTTTCGTGGCACTAGTGATTATAGGAATGATTCCAGACTTACATTTAGCTGGCAAACGCATGTCACGACTTGTCCCGGCTAAACGGCCCAAGTACCCAAAGCGTCTTTTTTCATCTGTAAGTAAGTCAAATATTCAGATTTAATGCTGGAATTTGGGAAGGACATTGGTTGGGTGGCACTAGTAATCATGGCAATGATTTCAGACCTACATACAGGTTGGAAACTCATGTTGCGACTTTTCCAGGCTACATGGCCCAAGTACCTGGAGCGCCTTTTTCCCCCGTAACTAAGTCAAATATTGAGATGTAACGCTGGAATTTGGCCAGGACATTACTTTTGTGGCATTAGTGATAATGACAATGATTACAGAATTACATCTACATGGGAAACTCGTATTGTGACCTGTACAAGTACCCGCAGCGCCTTTTTTCCTCTGTAACTAAGTCAAATACTGAGATGTAACACTGGAATTTAGACAGTAAATAAGTTTCGTGGCACTAGTGATTATAGGAATGATTCCAGACTTACATTTAGCTGGCAAACGCATGTCACGACTTGTCCCGGCTAAACGGCCCAAGTACCCGAACCTTTTTTTTTCATCTGTAAGTAAGTCAAATATTCAGATTTAATGCCGGAATTTGGGAAGGACATTGGTTGGGTGGCACTAGTAATCATGGCAATGATTTCAGACCTACATACAGGTTGGAAACTCATGTTGCGACTTTTCCAGGCTACATGGCCCAAGTACCTGGAGCGCCTTTTCCCCCCGTAACTAAGTCAAATATTGAGATGTAACGCTGGAATTTGGCCAGGACATTAGTTTTGTGCCATTAGTGATAATGACAATGATTACAGAATTACATCTACATGGGAAACTCGTATTGTGACCTGTACAAGTACCCGCAGCGCCTTTTTTCCTCTGTAACTAAGTCAAATACTGAGATGTAACGCTGGAATTTAGACAGTAAATTAGTTTCATGGCACTAGTGATTATAGGAATGATTTCAGACTTACATCTAGCTGGCAAACGCATGTCACGACTTGTCCCAGCTAAACGGCCCAAGTACCCGAAGCGTCTTTTTTCATCTGTAAGTAAGTCAAATATTCAGATTTAATGCCGGAATTTGGGAAGGACATTGGTTGGGTGGCACTAGTAATCATGGCAATGATTTCAGACCTACATCCAGGTTGGAAACTCATGTTGCGACTTTTCCAGGCTACATGGCCCAAGTACCCAGAGCGCCTTTTTCCCCCGTAACTAAGTCAAATATTGAGATGTAACGCTGGAATTTGGCCAGGACATTAGTTTCGTGGCATTAGTGATAATGACAATGATTACAGAATTACATCTACATGGGAAACTCATGTCGTGACCTGTACAAGTACCCGCAGCGCCTTTTTTCCTCTGTAACTAAGTCAAATACTGAGATGTAACACTGGAATTTAGACAGTAAATGAGTTTTGTGGCACTAGTGATTATAGGAATGATTTCAGACTTACATCTAGCTGGCAAACGCATGTCACGGCTTGTCCCGGCTAAACTGCCCAAGTATCGAAGCGTCTTTTTTCATCTGTAAGTAAGTCAAATATTCAGATTTAATGCCGGAATTTGGGAAAGACATTGGCTGGGTGGCACTAGTAATCATGGCAATGATTTCAGACCTACATCCAGGTTGGAAACTCATGTTGCGACTTTTGCAGGCTACATGTCCCAAGTACCCACAGCGCCTTTTTCCCCCGTAACTAAGTCAAATATTGAGATGTAATGCTGGAATTTGGCCAGGACATTAGTTTTGTGGCATTAGTGATAATGACAATGATTACAGAATTACATCTACATGGGAAACTCATGTCGTGACCTGTACAAGTACCCGCAGTGCTTTTTTTTCCTCTGTAACTAATAAGTCAAATACTGAGATGTAATGCTGGAATTTAGACAGTAAATGAGTTTTGTGGCACTAGTGATTATAGGAATGATTTCAGACTTACATCTAGCTGGCAAACGCATGTCACGGATTGTCCCGGCTAAACGGCCCAAGTACCCGAAGCGTCTTTTTTCATCTGTAAGTAAGTCAAATATTCAGATTTAATGCCGGAATTTGGGAATCACATTGGTTGTTGGTTGGGTGGCACTAGTAATCATGGTAATGATTTCAGACCTACATCCAGGTTGGAAACTCATGTTGCGACTTTTCCAGGCTACATGGCCCAAGTACCCAGAGCGCCTTTTTCCCCCGTAACTAAGTCAAATATTGAGATGTAACGCTGGAATTTGGACAGGACATTAGTTGGGTGGCATTAGTGATAATGACAATGATTACAGAATTACATCTACATGGGAAACTCATGTCGTGACCTGTACAAGTACCCGCAGCGCCTTTTCTCCTCTGTAACTAAGTCAAATACTGAGATGTAACCCTGGAATTTAGACAGTAAATTAGTTTCATGGCACTAGTGATTATAGGAATGATTTCAGACTTACATCTAGCTGGCAAACGCATGTCACGACTTGTCCCAGCTAAACGGCCCAAGTACCCGAAGCGTCTTTTTTCATCTGTAAGTAAGTCAAATATTCAGATTTAATGCCGAAATTTGGGAAGGACATTGGTTGGGTGGCACTAGTAATCATGGCAATGATTTCAGACCTACATCCAGGTTGGAAACTCATGTTGCGACTTTTCCAGGCTACATGGCCCAAGTACCCGGAGCGCCTTTTTCCCCCGTAACTAAGTCAAATATTGAGATGTAACGCTGGAATTTGGCCAGGACATTAGTTTCGTGGCATTAGTGATAATGACAATGATTACAGAATTACATCTACATGGGAAACTCATGTCGTGACCTGTACAAGTACCCGCAGCGCCTTTTTTCCTCTGTAACTAAGTCAAATACTGAGATGTAACACTGGAATTTAGACAGTAAATAAGTTTCGTGGCACTAGTGATTATAGGAATGATTTCAGACTTACATCTAGCTGGCAAACGCATGTCACGACTTGTCCCGGCTAAACGGCCCAAGTACCCGAAGCGTCTTTTTTCATCTGTAAGTAAGTCAAATATTCAGATTTAATGCCGGAATTTGGGAAGGACATTGGTTGGGTGGCACTAGTAATCATGGCAATGATTTCAGACCTACATACAGGTTGGAAACTCATGTTGCGACTTTTCCAGGCTACATGGCCCAAGCACCTAGAGTGCCTTTTTCCCCCGTAACTAAGTCAAATATTGAGATGTAACGCTGGAATTTGGCCAGAACATTAGTTTCGTAGCATTAGTGATAATGACAATGATTACAGAATTACATCTACATGGGAAACTCATGTCGTGACCTGTACAAGTACCCGCAGTGCCTTTTCTCCTCTGTAACTAAGTCAAATACTGAGATGTAACGCTGGAATTTAGACAGTAAATTAGTTTCGTGGCACTAGTGATTATAGGAATAATTTCAGACTTACATTTAGCTGGAAACCACATGTCACGGCTTGTCCCGGCTAAACGGCCCAAGTACCCGAAGCGTCTTTTTTCATCTGTAAGTAAGTCAAATATTCAGATTTAATGCCGGAATTTGGGAAGGACATTGGTTGGGTGGCACTAGTAATCATGGCAATGATTTCAGACCTACATCCAGGTTGGAAACTCATGTTGCGACTTTTCCAGGCTACATGGCCCAAGTACCCGGAGCGCCTTTTTCCCCTGTAACTAAGTCAAATATTGAGATGTAACGCTGGAATTTGGCCAGGACATTAGTTTCATGGCATTAGTGATAATGACAATGATTACAGAATTACATCTACATGGGAAACTCATGTCGTGACCTGTACAAGTACCCGCAGTGCCTTTTTTCCTCTGTAACTAAGTCAAATACTGAGATGTAACGCTGGAATTGAGACAGTAAATAAGTTTCGTGGCACTAGTGATTATAGGAATGATTCCAGACTTACATTTAGCTGGCAAACGCATGTCACGACTTGTCCCGGCTAAACGGCCCAAGTACCCAAAGCGTCTTTTTTCATCTGTAAGTAAGTCAAATATTCAGATTTAATGCCGGAATTTGGGAAGGACATTGGTTGGGTGGCACTAGTAATCATGGCAATGATTTCAGACCTACATACAGGTTGGAAACTCATGTTGCGACTTTTCCAGGCTACATGGCCCAAGTACCTGGAGCGCCTTTTTCCCCCGTAACTAAGTCAAATATTGAGATGTAACGCTGGAATTTGGCCAGGACATTAGTTTTGTGGCATTAGTGATAATGACAATGATTACAGAATTACATCTACATGGGAAACTCGTATTGTGACCTGTACAAGTACCCGCAGCGCCTTTTTTCCTCTGTAACTAAGTCAAATACTGAGATGTAACGCTGGAATTTGGACAGTAAATAAGTTTCGTGGCACTAGTGATTATAGGAATGATTCCAGACTTACATTTAGCTGGCAAACGCATGTCACGACTTGTCCCGGCTAAACGGCCCAAGTACCCAAAGCGTCTTTTTTCATCTGTAAGTAAGTCAAATATTCAGATTTAATGCCGGAATTTGGGAAGGACATTGGTTGGGTGGCACTAGTAATCATGGCAATGATTTCAGACCTACATACAGGTTGGAAACTCATGTTGCGACTTTTCCAGGCTACATGTCCCAAGTACCCAGAGCGCCTTTTTCCCCCGTAACTAAGTCAAATATTGAGATGTAACGCTGGAATTTGGCCAGGACATTAGTTTCGTGGCATTAGTGATAATGACAATGATTACAGAATTACATCTACATGGGAAACTCATGTCGTGGCCTGTACAAGTACCCGCAGCGCCTTTTCTCCTCTGTAACTAAGTCAAATACTGAGATGTAACGCTGGAATTTAGACAGTAAATTAGTTTTGTGGCACTAGTGATTATAGGAATGATTTCAGACTTACATCTAGCTGGCAAACACATGTCACGGCTTGTCCCGGCTAAACAGCCCAAGTACCCGAAGCTTTTTTTTTCATCTGTAAGTAAGTCAAATATTCAGATTTAATGCCGGAATTGGGGAAGGACATTGGTTGGGTGGCACTAGTAATCATGGCAATGATTTCAGACCTACATCCAGGTTGGAAACTCATGTTGCGACTTTTCCAGGCTACATGGCCCAAGTACCCAGAGCGCCTTTTTCCCCCGTAACTAAGTCAAATATTGAGATGTAACGCTGGAATTTGGACAGGACATTAGCTGGGTGGCATTAGTGATAATGACAATGATTACAGAATTACATCTACATGGGAAACTCATGTCGTGACCTGTACAAGTACCCGCAGCGCCTTTTCTCCTCTGTAACTAAGTCAAATACTGAGATGTAACGCTGGAATTTAGACAGTAAATTAGTTTCATGGCACTAGTGATTATAGGAATGATTTCAGACTTACATCTAGCTGGCAAACGCATGTCACGACTTGTCCCAGCTAAACGGCCCAAGTACCCGAAGCGTCTTTTTTCATCTGTAAGTAAGTCAAATATTCAGATTTAATGCCGGAATTTGGGAAGGACATTGGTTGGGTGGCACTAGTAATCATGGCAATGATTTCAGACCTACATCCAGGTTGGAAACTCATGTTGCGACTTTTCCAGGCTACATGGCCCAAGTACCCGGAGCGCCTTTTTCCCCCGTAACTAAGTCAAATATTGAGATGTAACGCTGGAATTTGGCCAGGACATTAGTTTCGTGGCATTAGTGATAATGACAATGATTACAGAATTACATCTACATGGGAAACTCATGTCGTGACCTGTACAAGTACCCGCAGCGCCTTTTTTCCTCTGTAACTAAGTCAAATACTGAGATGTAACGCTGGAATTTAGACAGTAAATGAGTTTTGTGGCACTAGTGATTATAGGAATGATTTCAGACTTACATCTAGCTGGCAAACGCATGTCACGGCTTGTCCCGGCTAAACTGCCCAAGTATCGAAGCGTCTTCTTTCATCTGTAAGTAAGTCAAATATTCAGATTTAATGCCGGAATTTGGGAAAGACATTGGCTGGGTGGCACTAGTAATCATGGCAATGATTTCAGACCTACATCCAGGTTGGAAACTCATGTTGCGACTTTTCCAGGCTACATGTCCCAAGTACCCACAGCGCCTTTTTCCCCCGTAACTAAGTCAAATATTGAGATGTAATGCTGGAATTTGGCCAGGACATTAGTTTCGTGGCATTAGTGATAATGACAATGATTACAGAATTACATCTACATGGGAAACTCATGTCGTGACCTGTACAAGTACCCGCAGTGCTTTTTTTTCCTCTGTAACTAATAAGTCAAATACTGAGATGTAATGCTGGAATTTAGACAGTAAATGAGTTTTGTGGCACTAGTGATTATAGGAATGATTTCAGACTTACATCTAGCTGGCAAACGCATGTCACGGATTGTCCCGGCTAAACGGCCCAAGTACCCGAAGCGTCTTTTTTCATCTGTAAGTAAGTCAAATATTCAGATTTAATGCCGGAATTTGGGAATCACATTGGTTGTTGGTTGGGTGGCACTAGTAATCATGGCAATGATTTCAGACCTACATCCAGGTTGGAAACTCATGTTGCGACTTTTCCAGGCTACATGGCCCAAGTACTCAGAGCGCCTTTTTCCCCCGTAACTAAGTCAAATATTGAGATGTAACGCTGGAATTTGGACAGGACATTAGTTGGGTGGCATTAGTGATAATGACAATGATTACAGAATTACATCTACATGGGAAACTCATGTCGTGACCTGTACAAGTACCCGCAGCGCCTTTTCTCCTCTGTAACTAAGTCAAATACTGAGATGTAACGCTGGAATTTAGACAGTAAATTAGTTTCATGGCACTAGTGATTATAGGAATGATTTCAGACTTACATCTAGCTGGCAAACGCATGTCACGACTTGTCCCAGCTAAACGGCCCAAGTACCCGAAGCGTCTTTTTTCATCTGTAAGTAAGTCAAATATTCAGATTTAATGCCGGAATTTGGGAAGGACATTGGTTGGGTGGCACTAGTAATCATGGCAATGATTTCAGACCTACATCCAGGTTGGAAACTCATGTTGCGACTTTTCCAGGCTACATGGCCCAAGTACCCGGAGCGCCTTTTTCCCCCGTAACTAAGTCAAATATTGAGATGTAACGCTGGAATTTGGCCAGGACATTAGTTTCGTGGCATTAGTGATAATGACAATGATTACAGAATTACATCTACATGGGAAACTCATGTCGTGACTGTACAAGTACCCGCAGCGCCTTTTTTCCTCTGTAACTAAGTCAAATACTGAGATGTAACGCTGGAATTGAGACAGTAAATAAGTTTCGTGGCACTAGTGATTATAGGAATGATTCCAGACTTACATTTAGCTGGCAAACGCATGTCACGACTTGTCCCGGCTAAACGGCCCAAGTACCCAAAGCGTCTTTTTTCATCTGTAAGTAAGTCAAATATTCAGATTTAATGCCGGAATTTGGGAAGGACATTGGTTGGGTGGCACTAGTAATCATGGCAATGATTTCAGACCTACATACAGGTTGGAAACTCATGTTGCGACTTTTCCAGGCTACATGGCCCAAGTACCTGGAGCGCCTTTTTCCCCCGTAACTAAGTCAAATATTGAGATGTAACGCTGGAATTTGGCCAGGACATTAGTTTTGTGGCATTAGTGATAATGACAATGATTACAGAATTACATCTACATGGGAAACTCGTATTGTGACCTGTACAAGTACCCGCAGCGCCTTTTTTCCTCTGTAACTAAGTCAAATACTGAGATGTAACGCTGGAATTTGGACAGTAAATAAGTTTCGTGGCACTAGTGATTATAGGAATGATTCCAGACTTACATTTAGCTGGCAAACGCATGTCACGACTTGTCCCGGCTAAACGGCCCAAGTACCCAAAGCGTCTTTTTTCATCTGTAAGTAAGTCAAATATTCAGATTTAATGCCGGAATTTGGGAAGGACATTGGTTGGGTGGCACTAGTAATCATGGCAATGATTTCAGACCTACATACAGGTTGGAAACTCATGTTGCGACTTTTCCAGGCTACATGTCCCAAGTACCCAGAGCGCCTTTTTCCCCCGTAACTAAGTCAAATATTGAGATGTAACGCTGGAATTTGGCCAGGACATTAGTTTCGTGGCATTAGTGATAATGACAATGATTACAGAATTACATCTACATGGGAAACTCATGTCGTGGCCTGTACAAGTACCCGCAGCGCCTTTTCTCCTCTGTAACTAAGTCAAATACTGAGATGTAACGCTGGAATTTAGACAGTAAATTAGTTTTGTGGCACTAGTGATTATAGGAATGATTTCAGACTTACATCTAGCTGGCAAACACATGTCACGGCTTGTCCCGGCTAAACAGCCCAAGTACCCGAAGCTTTTTTTTTCATCTGTAAGTAAGTCAAATATTCAGATTTAATGCCGGAATTTGGGAAGGACATTGGTTGGGTGGCACTAGTAATCATGGCAATGATTTCAGACCTACATCCAGGTTGGAAACTCATGTTGCGACTTTTCCAGGCTACATGGCCCAAGTACCCAGAGCGCCTTTTTCCCCCGTAACTAAGTCAAATATTGAGATGTAACGCTGGAATTTGGACAGGACATTAGCTGGGTGGCATTAGTGATAATGACAATGATTACAGAATTACATCTACATGGGAAACTCATGTCGTGACCTGTACAAGTACCCGCAGCGCCTTTTCTCCTCTGTAACTAAGTCAAATACTGAGATGTAACGCTGGAATTTAGACAGTAAATTAGTTTCATGGCACTAGTGATTATAGGAATGATTTCAGACTTACATCTAGCTGGCAAACGCATGTCACGACTTGTCCCAGCTAAACGGCCCAAGTACCCGAAGCGTCTTTTTTCATCTGTAAGTAAGTCAAATATTCAGATTTAATGCCGGAATTTGGGAAGGACATTGGTTGGGTGGCACTAGTAATCATGGCAATGATTTCAGACCTACATCCAGGTTGGAAACTCATGTTGCGACTTTTCCAGGCTACATGGCCCAAGTACCCGGATCGCCTTTTTCCCCCGTAACTAAGTCAAATATTGAGATGTAACGCTGGAATTTGGCCAGGACATTAGTTTCGTGGCATTAGTGATAATGACAATGATTACAGAATTACATCTACATGGGAAACTCATGTCGTGACCTGTACAAGTACCCGCAGCGCCTTTTTTCCTCTGTAACTAAGTCAAATACTGAGATGTAACGCTGGAATTTAGACAGTAAATGAGTTTTGTGGCACTAGTGATTATAGGAATGATTTCAGACTTACATCTAGCTGGCAAACGCATGTCACGGCTTGTCCCGGCTAAACTGCCCAAGTATCGAAGCGTCTTCTTTCATCTGTAAGTAAGTCAAATATTCAGATTTAATGCCGGAATTTGGGAAAGACATTGGCTGGGTGGCACTAGTAATCATGGCAATGATTTCAGACCTACATCCAGGTTGGAAACTCATGTTGCGACTTTTCCAGGCTACATGTCCCAAGTACCCACAGCGCCTTTTTCCCCCGTAACTAAGTCAAATATTGAGATGTAATGCTGGAATTTGGCCAGGACATTAGTCTCGTGGCATTAGTGATAATGACAATGATTACAGAATTACATCTACATGGGAAACTCATGTCGTGACCTGTACAAGTACCCGCAGTGCTTTTTTTTCCTCTGTAACTAATAAGTCAAATACTTAGATGTAATGCTGGAATTTAGACAGTAAATGAGTTTTGTGGCACTAGTGATTATAGGAATGATTTCAGACTTACATCTAGCTGGCAAACGCATGTCACGGATTGTCCCGGCTAAACGGCCCAAGTACCCGAAGCGTCTTTTTTCATCTGTAAGTAAGTCAAATATTCAGATTTAATGCCGGAATTTGGGAATCACATTGGTTGTTGGTTGGGTGGCACTAGTAATCATGGCAATGATTTCAGACCTACATCCAGGTTGGAAACTCATGTTGCGACTTTTCCAGGCTACATGGCCCAAGTACCCAGAGCGCCTTTTTCCCCCGTAACTAAGTCAAATATTGAGATGTAACGCTGGAATTTGGACAGGACATTAGTTGGGTGGCATTAGTGATAATGACAATGATTACAGAATTACATCTACATGGGAAACTCATGTCGTGACCTGTACAAGTACCCGCAGCGCCTTTTCTCCTCTGTAACTAAGTCAAATACTGAGATGTAACGCTGGAATTTAGACAGTAAATTAGTTTCATGGCACTAGTGATTATAGGAATGATTTCAGACTTACATCTAGCTGGCAAACGCATGTCACGACTTGTCCCAGCTAAACGGCCCAAGTACCCGAAGCGTCTTTTTTCATCTGTAAGTAAGTCAAATATTCAGATTTAATGCCGGAATTTGGGAAGGACATTGGTTGGGTGGCACTAGTAATCATGGCAATGATTTCAGACCTACATCCAGGTTGGAAACTCATGTTGCGACTTTTCCAGGCTACATGGCCCAAGTACCCGGAGCGCCTTTTTCCCCCGTAACTAAGTCAAATATTGAGATGTAACGCTGGAATTTGGCCAGGACATTAGTTTCGTGGCATTAGTGATAATGACAATGATTACAGAATTACATCTACATGGGAAACTCATGTCGTGACCTGTACAAGTACCCGCAGCGCCTTTTTTCCTCTGTAACTAAGTCAAATACTGAGATGTAACACTGGAATTTAGACAGTAAATAAGTTTCGTGGCACTAGTGATTATAGGAATGATTTCAGACTTACATCTAGCTGGCAAACGCATGTCACGACTTGTCCCGGCTAACGGCCCAAGTACCCGAAGCGTCTTTTTTCATCTGTAAGTAAGTCAAATATTCAGATTTAATGCCGGAATTTGGGAAGGACATTGGTTGGGTGGCACTAGTAATCATGGCAATGATTTCAGACCTACATACAGGTTGGAAACTCATGTTGCGACTTTTCCAGGCTACATGGCCCAAGCACCTAGAGTGCCTTTTTCCCCCGTAACTAAGTCAAATATTGAGATGTAACGCTGGAATTTGGCCAGAACATTAGTTTCGTAGCATTAGTGATAATGACAATGATTACAGAATTACATCTACATGGGAAACTCATGTCGTGACCTGTACAAGTACCCGCAGTGCCTTTTCTCCTCTGTAACTAAGTCAAATACTGAGATGTAACGCTGGAATTTAGACAGTAAATTAGTTTCGTGGCACTAGTGATTATAGGAATAATTTCAGACTTACATTTAGCTGGAAACCACATGTCACGGCTTGTCCCGGCTAAACGGCCCAAGTACCCGAAGCGTCTTTTTTCATCTGTAAGTAAGTCAAATATTCAGATTTAATGCCGGAATTTGGGAAGGACATTGGTTGGGTGGCACTAGTAATCATGGCAATGATTTCAGACCTACATCCAGGTTGGAAACTCATGTTGCGACTTTTCCAGGCTACATGGCCCAAGTACCTGGAGCGCCTTTTTCCCCCGTAACTAAGTCAAATATTGAGATGTAACGCTGGAATTTGGCCAGGACATTAGTTTTGTGGCATTAGTGATAATGACAATGATTACAGAATTACATCTACATGGGAAACTCATATTGTGACCTGTACAAGTACCCGCAGCGCCTTTTTTCCTCTGTAACTAAGTCAAATACTGAGATGTAACACTGGAATTTAGACAGTAAATAAGTTTCGTGGCACTAGTGATTATAGGAATGATTCCAGACTTACATTTAGCTGGCAAACGCATGTCACGACTTGTCCCGGTTAAACGGCCCAAGTACCCAAAGCGTCTTTTTTCATCTGTAAGTAAGTCAAATATTCAGATTTAATGCCGGAATTTGGGAAGGACATTGGTTGGGTGGCACTAGTAATCATGGCAATGATTTCAGACCTACATACAGGTTGGAAACTCATGTTGCGACTTTTCCAGGCTACATGGCCCAAGTACCTGGAGCGCCTTTTCCCCCCGTAACTAAGTCAAATATTGAGATGTAACGCTGGAATTTGGCCAGGACATTAGTTTTGTGGCATTAGTGATAATGACAATGATTACAGAATTACATCTACATGGGAAACTCGTATTGTGACCTGTACAAGTACCCGCAGCGCCTTTTTTCCTCTGTAACTAAGTCAAATACTGAGATGTAACGCTGGAATTTGGACAGTAAATAAGTTTCGTGGCACTAGTGATTATAGGAATGATTCCAGACTTACATTTAGCTGGCAAACGCATGTCACGACTTGTCCCGGCTAAACGGCCCAAGTACCCAAAGCGTCTTTTTTCATCTGTAAGTAAGTCAAATATTCAGATTTAATGCCGGAATTTGGGAAGGACATTGGTTGGGTGGCACTAGTAATCATGGCAATGATTTCAGACCTACATACAGGTTGGAAACTCATGTTGCGACTTTTCCAGGCTACATGTCCCAAGTACCCAGAGCGCCTTTTTCCCCCGTAACTAAGTCAAATATTGAGATGTAACGCTGGAATTTGGCCAGGACATTAGTTTCGTGGCATTAGTGATAATGACAATGATTACAGAATTACATCTACATGGGAAACTCATGTCGTGGCCTGTACAAGTACCCGCAGCGCCTTTTCTCCTCTGTAACTAAGTCAAATACTGAGATGTAACGCTGGAATTTAGACAGTAAATTAGTTTTGTGGCACTAGTGATTATAGGAATGATTTCAGACTTACATCTAGCTGGCAAACACATGTCACGGCTTGTCCCGGCTAAACAGCCCAAGTACCCGAAGCTTTTTTTTTCATCTGTAAGTAAGTCAAATATTCAGATTTAATGCCGGAATTTGGGAAGGACATTGGTTGGGTGGCACTAGTAATCATGGCAATGATTTCAGACCTACATCCAGGTTGGAAACTCATGTTGCGACTTTTCCAGGCTACATGGCCCAAGTACCCAGAGCGCCTTTTTCCCCCGTAACTAAGTCAAATATTGAGATGTAACGCTGGAATTTGAACAGGACATTAGCTGGGTGGCATTAGTGATAATGACAATGATTACAGAATTACATCTACATGGGAAACTCATGTCGTGACCTGTACAAGTACCCGCAGCGCCTTTTCTCCTCTGTAACTAAGTCAAATACTGAGATGTAACGCTGGAATTTAGGCAGTAAATTAGTTTCGTGGCACTAGTGATTATAGGAATGATTCCAGACTTACATTTAGCTGGCAAACGCATGTCACGACTTGTCCCGGCTAAACGGCCCAAGTACCCAAAGCGTCTTTTTTCATCTGTAAGTAAGTCAAATATTCAGATTTAATGCTGGAATTTGGGAAGGACATTGGTTGGGTGGCACTAGTAATCATGGCAATGATTTCAGACCTACATACAGGTTGGAAACTCATGTTGCGACTTTTCCAGGCTACATGGCCCAAGTACCTGGAGCGCCTTTTTCCCCCGTAACTAAGTCAAATATTGAGATGTAACGCTGGAATTTGGCCAGGACATTACTTTTGTGGCATTAGTGATAATGACAATGATTACAGAATTACATCTACATGGGAAACTCGTATTGTGACCTGTACAAGTACCCGCAGCGCCTTTTTTCCTCTGTAACTAAGTCAAATACTGAGATGTAACACTGGAATTTAGACAGTAAATAAGTTTCGTGGCACTAGTGATTATAGGAATGATTCCAGACTTACATTTAGCTGGCAAACGCATGTCACGACTTGTCCCGGCTAAACGGCCCAAGTACCCGAACCTTTTTTTTTCATCTGTAAGTAAGTCAAATATTCAGATTTAATGCCGGAATTTGGGAAGGACATTGGTTGGGTGGCACTAGTAATCATGGCAATGATTTCAGACCTACATACAGGTTGGAAACTCATGTTGCGACTTTTCCAGGCTACATGGCCCAAGTACCTGGAGCGCCTTTTCCCCCCGTAACTAAGTCAAATATTGAGATGTAACGCTGGAATTTGGCCAGGACATTAGTTTTGTGGCATTAGTGATAATGACAATGATTACAGAATTACATCTACATGGGAAACTCGTATTGTGACCTGTACAAGTACCCGCAGCGCCTTTTTTCCTCTGTAACTAAGTCAAATACTGAGATGTAACGCTGGAATTTAGACAGTAAATAAGTTTCGTGGTACTAGTGATTATAGGAATGATTCCAGACTTACATTTAGCTGGCAAACGCATGTCACGACTTGTCCCGGCTAAACGGCCCAAGTACCCAAAGCATCTTTTTTCATCTGTAAGTAAGTCAAATATTCAGATTTAATGCCGGAATTTGGGAAGGACATTGGTTGGGTGGCACTAGTAATCATGGCAATGATTTCAGACCTACATACAGGTTGGAAACTCATGTTGCGACTTTTCCAGGCTACATGTCCCAAGTACCCAGAGCGCCTTTTTCCCCCGTAACTAAGTCAAATATTGAGATGTAACGCTGGAATTTGGCCAGGACATTAGTTTCGTGGCATTAGTGATAATGACAATGATTACAGAATTACATCTACATGGGAAACTCATGTCGTGGCCTGTACAAGTACCCGCAGCGCCTTTTCTCCTCTGTAACTAAGTCAAATACTGAGATGTAACGCTGGAATTTGGACAGTAAATAAGTTTCGTGGCACTAGTGATTATAGGAATGATTCCAGACTTACATTTAGCTGGCAAACGCATGTCACGACTTGTCCCGGCTAAACGGCCCAAGTACCCAAAGCGTCTTTTTTCATCTGTAAGTAAGTCAAATATTCAGATTTAATGCCGGAATTTGGGAAGGACATTGGTTGGGTGGCACTAGTAATCATGGCAATGATTTCAGACCTACATACAGGTTGGAAACTCATGTTGCGACTTTTCCAGGCTACATGTCCCAAGTACCCAGAGCGCCTTTTTCCCCCGTAACTAAGTCAAATATTGAGATATAACGCTGGAATTTGGCCAGGACATTAGTTTCGTGGCATTAGTGATAATGACAATGATTACAGAATTACATCTACATGGGAAACTCATGTCGTGGCCTGTACAAGTACCCGCATCGCCTTTTCTCCTCTGTAACTAAGTCAAATACTGAGATGTAACGCTGGAATTTAGACAGTAAATTAGTTTTGTGGCACTAGTGATTATAGGAATGATTTCAGACTTACATCTAGCTGGCAAACACATGTTACGGCTTGTCCCGGCTAAACAGCCCAAGTACCCGAAGCTTTTTTTTTCATCTGTAAGTAAGTCAAATATTCAGATTTAATGCCGGAATTTGGGAAGGACATTGGTTGGGTGGCACTAGTAATCATGGCAATGATTTCAGACCTACATCCAGGTTGGAAACTCATGTTGCGACTTTTCCAGGCTACATGGCCCAAGTACCCAGAGCGCCTTTTTCCCCCGTAACTAAGTCAAATATTGAGATGTAATGCTGGAATTTGGCCAGGACATTACTTTTGTGGCATTAGTGATAATGACAATGATTACAGAATTACATCTACATGGGAAACTCATATTGTGACCTGTACAAGTACCCGCAGCGCCTTTTTTCCTCTGTAACTAAGTCAAATACTGAGATGTAACACTGGAATTTAGACAGTAAATAAGTTTCGTGGCACTAGTGATTATAGGAATGATTCCAGACTTACATTTAGCTGGCAAACGCATGTCACGACTTGTCCCGGCTAAACGGCCCAAGTACCCGAAGCTTTTTTTTTCATCTGTAAGTAAGTCAAATATTCAGATTTAATGCCGGAATTTGGGAAGGACATTGGTTGGGTGGCACTAGTAATCATGGCAATGATTTCAGACCTACATACAGGTTGGAAACTCATGTTGCGACTTTTCCAGGCTACATGGCCCAAGTACCTGGAGCGCCTTTTCCCCCCGTAACTAAGTCAAATATTGAGATGTAACGCTGGAATTTGGCCAGGACATTAGTTTTGTGGCATTAGTGATAATGACAATGATTACAGAATTACATCTACATGGGAAACTCGTATTGTGACCTGTACAAGTACCCGCAGCGCCTTTTTTCCTCTGTAACTAAGTCAAATACTGAGATGTAACACTGGAATTTAGACAGTAAATAAGTTTCGTGGCACTAGTGATTATAGGAATGATTCCAGACTTACATTTAGCTGGCAAACGCATGTCACGACTTGTCCCGGCTAAACGGCCCAAGTACCCAAAGCATCTTTTTTCATCTGTAAGTAAGTCAAATATTCAGATTTAATGCCGGAATTTGGGAAGGACATTGGTTGGGGGGCACTAGTAATCATGGCAATGATTTCAGACCTACATACAGGTTGGAAACTTATGTTGCGACTTTTCCAGGCTACATGTCCCAAGTACCCAGAGCGCCTTTTTCCCCCGTAACTAAGTCAAATATTGAGATGTAACGCTGGAATTTGGCCAGGACATTAGTTTCGTGGCATTAGTGATAATGACAATGATTACAGAATTACATCTACATGGGAAACTCATGTCGTGACCTGTACAAGTACCCGCAGCGCCTTTTCTCCTCTGTAACTAAGTCAAATACTGAGATGTAACGCTGGAATTTAGGCAGTACATTAGTTTCGTGGCACTAGTGATTATAGGAATGATTCCAGACTTACATTTAGCTGGCAAACGCATGTCACGACTTGTCCCGGCTAAACGGCCCAAGTACCCAAAGCGTCTTTTTTCATCTGTAAGTAAGTCAAATATTCAGATTTAATGCTGGAATTTGGGAAGGACATTGGTTGGGTGGCACTAGTAATCATGGCAATGATTTCAGACCTACATACAGGTTGGAAACTCATGTTGCGACTTTTCCAGGCTACATGGCCCAAGTACCTGGAGCGCCTTTTTCCCCCGTAACTAAGTCAAATATTGAGATGTAACGCTGGAATTTGGCCAGGACATTAGTTTTGTGGCATTAGTGATAATGACAATGATTACAGAATTACATCTACATGGGAAACTCGTATTGTGACCTGTACAAGTACCCGCAGCGCCTTTTTTCCTCTGTAACTAAGTCAAATACTGAGATGTAACGCTGGAATTTAGACAGTAAATAAGTTTCGTGGTACTAGTGATTATAGGAATGATTCCAGACTTACATTTAGCTGGCAAACGCATGTCACGACTTGTCCCGGCTAAACGGCCCAAGTACCCAAAGCATCTTTTTTCATCTGTAAGTAAGTCAAATATTCAGATTTAATGCCGGAATTTGGGAAGGACATTGGTTGGGTGGCACTAGTAATCATGGCAATGATTTCAGACCTACATACAGGTTGGAAACTCATGTTGCGACTTTTCCAGGCTACATGTCCCAAGTACCCAGAGCGCCTTTTTCCCCCGTAACTAAGTCAAATATTGAGATGTAACGCTGGAATTTGGCCAGGACATTAGTTTCGTGGCATTAGTGATAATGACAATGATTACAGAATTACATCTACATGGGAAACTCATGTCGTGGCCTGTACAAGTACCCGCAGCGCCTTTTCTCCTCTGTAACTAAGTCAAATACTGAGATGTAACGCTGGAATTTGGACAGTAAATAAGTTTCGTGGCACTAGTGATTATAGGAATGATTCCAGACTTACATTTAGCTGGCAAACGCATGTCACGACTTGTCCCGGCTAAACGGCCCAAGTACCCAAAGCGTCTTTTTTCATCTGTAAGTAAGTCAAATATTCAGATTTAATGCCGGAATTTGGGAAGGACATTGGTTGGGTGGCACTAGTAATCATGGCAATGATTTCAGACCTACATACAGGTTGGAAACTCATGTTGCGACTTTTCCAGGCTACATGGCCCAAGTACCTGGAGCGCCTTTTCCCCCCGTAACTAAGTCAAATATTGAGATGTAACGCTGGAATTTGGCCAGGACATTAGTTTTGTGGCATTAGTGATAATGACAATGATTACAGAATTACATCTACATGGGAAACTCGTATTGTGACCTGTACAAGTACCCGCAGCGCCTTTTTTCCTCTGTAACTAAGTCAAATACTGAGATGTAACACTGGAATTTAGACAGTAAATAAGTTTCGTGGCACTAGTGATTATAGGAATGATTCCAGACTTACATTTAGCTGGCAAACGCATGTCACGACTTGTCCCGGCTAAACGGCCCAAGTACCCGAAGCTTTTTTTTTCATCTGTAAGTAAGTCAAATATTCAGATTTAATGCCGGAATTTGGGAAGGACATTGGTTGGGTGGCACTAGTAATCATGGCAATGATTTCAGACCTACATACAGGTTGGAAACTCATGTTGCGACTTTTCCAGGCTACATGGCCCAAGTACCTGGAGCGCCTTTTCCCCCCGTAACTAAGTCAAATATTGAGATGTAACGCTGGAATTTGGCCAGGACATTAGTTTTGTGGCATTAGTGATAATGACAATGATTACAGAATTACATCTACATGGGAAACTCGTATTGTGACCTGTACAAGTACCCGCAGCGCCTTTTTTCCTCTGTAACTAAGTCAAATACTGAGATGTAACACTGGAATTTAGACAGTAAATAAGTTTCGTGGCACTAGTGATTATAGGAATGATTCCAGACTTACATTTAGCTGGCAAACGCATGTCACGACTTGTCCCGGCTAAACGGCCCAAGTACCCGAACCTTTTTTTTTCATCTGTAAGTAAGTCAATTATTCAGATTTAATGCCGGAATTTGGGAAGGACATTGGTTGGGTGGCACTAGTAATCATGGCAATGATTTCAGACCTACATACAGGTTGGAAACTCATGTTGCGACTTTTCCAGGCTACATGGCCCAAGTACCTGGAGCGCCTTTTCCCCCCGTAACTAAGTCAAATATTGAGATGTAACGCTGGAATTTGGCCAGGACATTAGTTTTGTGGCATTAGTGATAATGACAATGATTACAGAATTACATCTACATGGGAAACTCGTATTGTGACCTGTACAAGTACCCGCAGCGCCTTTTTTCCTCTGTAACTAAGTCAAATACTGAGATGTAACGCTGGAATTTAGACAGTAAATAAGTTTCGTGGTACTAGTGATTATAGGAATGATTCCAGACTTACATTTAGCTGGCAAACGCATGTCACGACTTGTCCCGGCTAAACGGCCCAAGTACCCAAAGCATCTTTTTTCATCTGTAAGTAAGTCAAATATTCAGATTTAATGCCGGAATTTGGGAAGGACATTGGTTGGGGGGCACTAGTAATCATGGCAATGATTTCAGACCTACATACAGGTTGGAAACTTATGTTGCGACTTTTCCAGGCTACATGTCCCAAGTACCCAGAGCGCCTTTTTCCCCCGTAACTAAGTCAAATATTGAGATGTAACGCTGGAATTTGGCCAGGACATTAGTTTCGTGGCATTAGTGATAATGACAATGATTACAGAATTACATCTACATGGGAAACTCATGTCGTGACCTGTACAAGTACCCGCAGCGCCTTTTCTCCTCTGTAACTAAGTCAAATACTGAGATGTAACGCTGGAATTTAGGCAGTACATTAGTTTCGTGGCACTAGTGATTATAGGAATGATTCCAGACTTACATTTAGCTGGCAAACGCATGTCACGACTTGTCCCGGCTAAACGGCCCAAGTACCCAAAGCGTCTTTTTTCATCTGTAAGTAAGTCAAATATTCAGATTTAATGCTGGAATTTGGGAAGGACATTGGTTGGGTGGCACTAGTAATCATGGCAATGATTTCAGACCTACATACAGGTTGGAAACTCATGTTGCGACTTTTCCAGGCTACATGGCCCAAGTACCTGGAGCGCCTTTTTCCCCCGTAACTAAGTCAAATATTGAGATGTAACGCTGGAATTTGGCCAGGACATTAGTTTTGTGGCATTAGTGATAATGACAATGATTACAGAATTACATCTACATGGGAAACTCGTATTGTGACCTGTACAAGTACCCGCAGCGCCTTTTTTCCTCTGTAACTAAGTCAAATACTGAGATGTAACGCTGGAATTTAGACAGTAAATAAGTTTCGTGGTACTAGTGATTATAGGAATGATTCCAGACTTACATTTAGCTGGCAAACGCATGTCACGACTTGTCCCGGCTAAACGGCCCAAGTACCCAAAGCATCTTTTTTCATCTGTAAGTAAGTCAAATATTCAGATTTAATGCCGGAATTTGGGAAGGACATTGGTTGGGTGGCACTAGTAATCATGGCAATGATTTCAGACCTACATACAGGTTGGAAACTCATGTTGCGACTTTTCCAGGCTACATGTCCCAAGTACCCAGAGCGCCTTTTTCCCCCGTAACTAAGTCAAATATTGAGATGTAACGCTGGAATTTGGCCAGGACATTAGTTTCGTGGCATTAGTGATAATGACAATGATTACAGAATTACATCTACATGGGAAACTCATGTCGTGGCCTGTACAAGTACCCGCAGCGCCTTTTCTCCTCTGTAACTAAGTCAAATACTGAGATGTAACGCTGGAATTTGGACAGTAAATAAGTTTCGTGGCACTAGTGATTATAGGAATGATTCCAGACTTACATTTAGCTGGCAAACGCATGTCACGACTTGTCCCGGCTAAACGGCCCAAGTACCCAAAGCGTCTTTTTTCATCTGTAAGTAAGTCAAATATTCAGATTTAATGCCGGAATTTGGGAAGGACATTGGTTGGGTGGCACTAGTAATCATGGCAATGATTTCAGACCTACATACAGGTTGGAAACTCATGTTGCGACTTTTCCAGGCTACATGGCCCAAGTACCTGGAGCGCCTTTTCCCCCCGTAACTAAGTCAAATATTGAGATGTAACGCTGGAATTTGGCCAGGACATTAGTTTTGTGGCATTAGTGATAATGACAATGATTACAGAATTACATCTACATGGGAAACTCGTATTGTGACCTGTACAAGTACCCGCAGCGCCTTTTTTCCTCTGTAACTAAGTCAAATACTGAGATGTAACACTGGAATTTAGACAGTAAATAAGTTTCGTGGCACTAGTGATTATAGGAATGATTCCAGACTTACATTTAGCTGGCAAACGCATGTCACGACTTGTCCCGGCTAAACGGCCCAAGTACCCGAAGCTTTTTTTTTCATCTGTAAGTAAGTCAAATATTCAGATTTAATGCCGGAATTTGGGAAGGACATTGGTTGGGTGGCACTAGTAATCATGGCAATGATTTCAGACCTACATACAGGTTGGAAACTCATGTTGCGACTTTTCCAGGCTACATGGCCCAAGTACCTGGAGCGCCTTTTCCCCCCGTAACTAAGTCAAATATTGAGATGTAACGCTGGAATTTGGCCAGGACATTAGTTTTGTGGCATTAGTGATAATGACAATGATTACAGAATTACATCTACATGGGAAACTCGTATTGTGACCTGTACAAGTACCCGCAGCGCCTTTTTTCCTCTGTAACTAAGTCAAATACTGAGATGTAACACTGGAATTTAGACAGTAAATAAGTTTCGTGGCACTAGTGATTATAGGAATGATTCCAGACTTACATTTAGCTGGCAAACGCATGTCACGACTTGTCCCGGCTAAACGGCCCAAGTACCCGAACCTTTTTTTTTCATCTGTAAGTAAGTCAATTATTCAGATTTAATGCCGGAATTTGGGAAGGACATTGGTTGGGTGGCACTAGTAATCATGGCAATGATTTCAGACCTACATACAGGTTGGAAACTCATGTTGCGACTTTTCCAGGCTACATGGCCCAAGTACCTGGAGCGCCTTTTCCCCCCGTAACTAAGTCAAATATTGAGATGTAACGCTGGAATTTGGCCAGGACATTAGTTTTGTGGCATTAGTGATAATGACAATGATTACAGAATTACATCTACATGGGAAACTCGTATTGTGACCTGTACAAGTACCCGCAGCGCCTTTTTTCCTCTGTAACTAAGTCAAATACTGAGATGTAACGCTGGAATTTAGACAGTAAATAAGTTTCGTGGTACTAGTGATTATAGGAATGATTCCAGACTTACATTTAGCTGGCAAACGCATGTCACGACTTGTCCGGGCTAAACGGCCCAAGTACCCAAAGCATCTTTTTTCATCTGTAAGTAAGTCAAATATTCAGATTTAATGCCGGAATTTGGGAAGGACATTGGTTGGGGGGCACTAGTAATCATGGCAATGATTTCAGACCTACATACAGGTTGGAAACTTATGTTGCGACTTTTCCAGGCTACATGTCCCAAGTACCCAGAGCGCCTTTTTCCCCCGTAACTAAGTCAAATATTGAGATGTAACGCTGGAATTTGGCCAGGACATTAGTTTCGTGGCATTAGTGATAATGACAATGATTACAGAATTACATCTACATGGGAAACTCATGTCGTGACCTGTACAAGTACCCGCAGCGCCTTTTCTCCTCTGTAACTAAGTCAAATACTGAGATGTAACGCTGGAATTTAGGCAGTAAATTAGTTTCGTGGCACTAGTGATTATAGGAATGATTCCAGACTTACATTTAGCTGGCAAACGCATGTCACGACTTGTCCCGGCTAAACGGCCCAAGTACCCAAAGCGTCTTTTTTCATCTGTAAGTAAGTCAAATATTCAGATTTAATGCTGGAATTTGGGAAGGACATTGGTTGGGTGGCACTAGTAATCATGGCAATGATTTCAGACCTACATACAGGTTGGAAACTCATGTTGCGACTTTTCCAGGCTACATGGCCCAAGTACCTGGAGCGCCTTTTTCCCCCGTAACTAAGTCAAATATTGAGATGTAACGCTGGAATTTGGCCAGGACATTACTTTTGTGGCATTAGTGATAATGACAATGATTACAGAATTACATCTACATGGGAAACTCATATTGTGACCTGTACAAGTACCCGCAGCGCCTTTTTTCCTCTGTAACTAAGTCAAATACTGAGATGTAACACTGGAATTTAGACAGTAAATAAGTTTCGTGGCACTAGTGATTATAGGAATGATTCCAGACTTACATTTAGCTGGCAAACGCATGTCACGACTTGTCCCGGCTAAACGGCCCAAGTACCCGAAGCTTTTTTTTTCATCTGTAAGTAAGTCAAATATTCAGATTTAATGCCGGAATTTGGGAAGGACATTGGTTGGGTGGCACTAGTAATCATGGCAATGATTTCAGACCTACATACAGGTTGGAAACTCATGTTGCGACTTTTCCAGGCTACATGGCCCAAGTACCTGGAGCGCCTTTTCCCCCCGTAACTAAGTCAAATATTGAGATGTAACGCTGGAATTTGGCCAGGACATTAGTTTTGTGGCATTAGTGATAATGACAATGATTACAGAATTACATCTACATGGGAAACTCGTATTGTGACCTGTACAAGTACCCGCAGCGCCTTTTTTCCTCTGTAACTAAGTCAAATACTGAGATGTAACGCTGGAATTTAGACAGTAAATAAGTTTCGTGGTACTAGTGATTATAGGAATGATTCCAGACTTACATTTAGCTGGCAAACGCATGTCACGACTTGTCCCGGCTAAACGGCCCAAGTACCCAAAGCATCTTTTTTCATCTGTAAGTAAGTCAAATATTCAGATTTAATGCCGGAATTTGGGAAGGACATTGGTTGGGTGGCACTAGTAATCATGGCAATGATTTCAGACCTACATACAGGTTGGAAACTCATGTTGCGACTTTTCCAGGCTACATGTCCCAAGTACCCAGAGCGCCTTTTTCCCCCGTAACTAAGTCAAATATTGAGATGTAACGCTGGAATTTGGCCAGGACATTAGTTTCGTGGCATTAGTGATAATGACAATGATTACAGAATTACATCTACATGGGAAACTCATGTCGTGGCCTGTACAAGTACCCGCAGCGCCTTTTCTCCTCTGTAACTAAGTCAAATACTGAGATGTAACGCTGGAATTTGGACAGTAAATAAGTTTCGTGGCACTAGTGATTATAGGAATGATTCCAGACTTACATTTAGCTGGCAAACGCATGTCACGACTTGTCCCGGCTAAACGGCCCAAGTACCCAAAGCGTCTTTTTTCATCTGTAAGTAAGTCAAATATTCAGATTTAATGCCGGAATTTGGGAAGGACATTGGTTGGGTGGCACTAGTAATCATGGCAATGATTTCAGACCTACATACAGGTTGGAAACTCATGTTGCGACTTTTCCAGGCTACATGTCCCAAGTACCCAGAGCGCCTTTTTCCCCCGTAACTAAGTCAAATATTGAGATGTAACGCTGGAATTTGGCCAGGACATTAGTTTCGTGGCATTAGTGATAATGACAATGATTACAGAATTACATCTACATGGGAAACTCATGTCGTGGCCTGTACAAGTACCCGCAGCGCCTTTTCTCCTCTGTAACTAAGTCAAATACTGAGATGTAACGCTGGAATTTAGACAGTAAATTAGTTTTGTGGCACTAGTGATTATAGGAATGATTTCAGACTTACATCTAGCTGGCAAACACATGTCACGGCTTGTCCCGGCTAAACAGCCCAAGTACCCGAAGCTTTTTTTTTCATCTGTAAGTAAGTCAAATATTCAGATTTAATGCCGGAATTTGGGAAGGACATTGGTTGGGTGGCACTAGTAATCATGGCAATGATTTCAGACCTACATACAGGTTGGAAACTCATGTTGCGACTTTTCCAGGCTACATGGCCCAAGTACCTGGAGCGCCTTTTCCCCCCGTAACTAAGTCAAATATTGAGATGTAACGCTGGAATTTGGCCAGGACATTAGTTTTGTGGCATTAGTGATAATGACAATGATTACAGAATTACATCTACATGGGAAACTCGTATTGTGACCTGTACAAGTACCCGCAGCGCCTTTTTTCCTCTGTAACTAAGTCAAATACTGAGATGTAACGCTGGAATTTAGACAGTAAATAAGTTTCGTGGTACTAGTGATTATAGGAATGATTCCAGACTTACATTTAGCTGGCAAACGCATGTCACGACTTGTCCCGGCTAAACGGCCCAAGTACCCAAAGCATCTTTTTTCATCTGTAAGTAAGTCAAATATTCAGATTTAATGCCGGAATTTGGGAAGGACATTGGTTGGGTGGCACTAGTAATCATGGCAATGATTTCAGACCTACATACAGGTTGGAAACTCATGTTGCGACTTTTCCAGGCTACATGTCCCAAGTACCCAGAGCGCCTTTTTCCCCCGTAACTAAGTCAAATATTGAGATGTAACGCTGGAATTTGGCCAGGACATTAGTTTCGTGGCATTAGTGATAATGACAATGATTACAGAATTACATCTACATGGGAAACTCATGTCGTGGCCTGTACAAGTACCCGCAGCGCCTTTTCTCCTCTGTAACTAAGTCAAATACTGAGATGTAACGCTGGAATTTGGACAGTAAATAAGTTTCGTGGCACTAGTGATTATAGGAATGATTCCAGACTTACATTTAGCTGGCAAACGCATGTCACGACTTGTCCCGGCTAAACGGCCCAAGTACCCAAAGCGTCTTTTTTCATCTGTAAGTAAGTCAAATATTCAGATTTAATGCCGGAATTTGGGAAGGACATTGGTTGGGTGGCACTAGTAATCATGGCAATGATTTCAGACCTACATACAGGTTGGAAACTCATGTTGCGACTTTTCCAGGCTACATGTCCCAAGTACCCAGAGCGCCTTTTTCCCCCGTAACTAAGTCAAATATTGAGATGTAACGCTGGAATTTGGCCAGGACATTAGTTTCGTGGCATTAGTGATAATGACAATGATTACAGAATTACATCTACATGGGAAACTCATGTCGTGGCCTGTACAAGTACCCGCAGCGCCTTTTCTCCTCTGTAACTAAGTCAAATACTGAGATGTAACGCTGGAATTTAGACAGTAAATTAGTTTTGTGGCACTAGTGATTATAGGAATGATTTCAGACTTACATCTAGCTGGCAAACACATGTCACGGCTTGTCCCGGCTAAACAGCCCAAGTACCCGAAGCTTTTTTTTTCATCTGTAAGTAAGTCAAATATTCAGATTTAATGCCGGAATTTGGGAAGGACATTGGTTGGGTGGCACTAGTAATCATGGCAATGATTTCAGACCTACATCCAGGTTGGAAACTCATGTTGCGACTTTTCCAGGCTACATGGCCCAAGTACCCAGAGCGCCATTTTCCCCCGTAACTAAGTCAAATATTGAGATGTAACGCTGGAATTTGGACAGGACATTAGCTGGGTGGCATTAGTGATAATGACAATGATTACAGAATTACATCTACATGGGAAACTCATGTCGTGACCTGTACAAGTACCCGCAGCGCCTTTTCTCCTCTGTAACTAAGTCAAATACTGAGATGTAACGCTGGAATTTAGGCAGTAAATTAGTTTCGTGGCACTAGTGATTATAGGAATGATTCCAGACTTACATTTAGCTGGCAAACGCATGTCACGACTTGTCCCGGCTAAACGGCCCAAGTACCCAAAGCGTCTTTTTTCATCTGTAAGTAAGTCAAATATTCAGATTTAATGCTGGAATTTGGGAAGGACATTGGTTGGGTGGCACTAGTAATCATGGCAATGATTTCAGACCTACATACAGGTTGGAAACTCATGTTGCGACTTTTCCAGGCTACATGGCCCAAGTACCTGGAGCGCCTTTTTCCCCTGTAACTAAGTCAAATATTGAGATGTAACGCTGGAATTTGGCCAGGACATTACTTTTGTGGCATTAGTGATAATGACAATGATTACAGAATTACATCTACATGGGAAACTCGTATTGTGACCTGTACAAGTACCCGCAGCGCCTTTTTTCCTCTGTAACTAAGTCAAATACTGAGATGTAACACTGGAATTTAGACAGTAAATAAGTTTCGTGGCACTAGTGATTATAGGAATGATTCCAGACTTACATTTAGCTGGCAAACGCATGTCACGACTTGTCCCGGCTAAACGGCCCAAGTACCCGAACCTTTTTTTTTCATCTGTAAGTAAGTCAAATATTCAGATTTAATGCCGGAATTTGGGAAGGACATTGGTTGGGTGGCACTAGTAATCATGGCAATGATTTCAGACCTACATACAGGTTGGAAACTCATGTTGCGACTTTTCCAGGCTACATGGCCCAAGTACCTGGAGCGCCTTTTCCCCCCGTAACTAAGTCAAATATTGAGATGTAACGCTGGAATTTGGCCAGGACATTAGTTTTGTGCCATTAGTGATAATGACAATGATTACAGAATTACATCTACATGGGAAACTCGTATTGTGACCTGTACAAGTACCCGCAGCGCCTTTTTTCCTCTGTAACTAAGTCAAATACTGAGATGTAACGCTGGAATTTAGACAGTAAATAAGTTTCGTGGTACTAGTGATTATAGGAATGATTCCAGACTTACATTTAGCTGGCAAACGCATGTCACGACTTGTCCCGGCTAAACGGCCCAAGTACCCAAAGCATCTTTTTTCATCTGTAAGTAAGTCAAATATTCAGATTTAATGCCGGAATTTGGGAAGGACATTGGTTGGGTGGCACTAGTAATCATGGCAATGATTTCAGACCTACATACAGGTTGGAAACTCATGTTGCGACTTTTCCAGGCTACATGTCCCAAGTACCCAGAGCGCCTTTTTCCCCCGTAACTAAGTCAAATATTGAGATGTAACGCTGGAATTTGGCCAGGACATTAGTTTCGTGGCATTAGTGATAATGACAATGATTACAGAATTACATCTACATGGGAAACTCATGTCGTGGCCTGTACAAGTACCCGCAGCGCCTTTTCTCCTCTGTAACTAAGTCAAATACTGAGATGTAACGCTGGAATTTGGACAGTAAATAAGTTTCGTGGCACTAGTGATTATAGGAATGATTCCAGACTTACATTTAGCTGGCAAACGCATGTCACGACTTGTCCCGGCTAAACGGCCCAAGTACCCAAAGCGTCTTTTTTCATCTGTAAGTAAGTCAAATATTCAGATTTAATGCCGGAATTTGGGAAGGACATTGGTTGGGTGGCACTAGTAATCATGGCAATGATTTCAGACCTACATACAGGTTGGAAACTCATGTTGCGACTTTTCCAGGCTACATGTCCCAAGTACCCAGAGCGCCTTTTTCCCCCGTAACTAAGTCAAATATTGAGATGTAACGCTGGAATTTGGCCAGGACATTAGTTTCGTGGCATTAGTGATAATGACAATGATTACAGAATTACATCTACATGGGAAACTCATGTCGTGGCCTGTACAAGTACCCGCAGCGCCTTTTCTCCTCTGTAACTAAGTCAAATACTGAGATGTAACGCTGGAATTTAGACAGTAAATTAGTTTTGTGGCACTAGTGATTATAGGAATGATTTCAGACTTACATCTAGCTGGCAAACACATGTTACGGCTTGTCCCGGCTAAACAGCCCAAGTACCCGAAGCTTTTTTTTTCATCTGTAAGTAAGTCAAATATTCAGATTTAATGCCGGAATTTGAAAAGGACATTGGTTGGGTGGCACTAGTAATCATGGCAATGATTTCAGACCTACATCCAGGTTGGAAACTCATGTTGCGACTTTTCCAGGCTACATGGCCCAAGTACCCAGAGCGCCTTTTTCCCCCGTAACTAAGTCAAATATTGAGATGTAACGCTGGAATTTGGACAGGACATTAGCTGGGTGGCATTAGTGATAATGACAATGATTACAGAATTACATCTACATGGGAAACTCATGTCGTGACCTGTACAAGTACCCGCAGCGCCTTTTCTCCTCTGTAACTAAGTCAAATACTGAGATGTAACGCTGGAATTTAGGCAGTAAATTAGTTTCGTGGCACTAGTGATTATAGGAATGATTCCAGACTTACATTTAGCTGGCAAACGCATGTCACGACTTGTCCCGGCTAAACGGCCCAAGTACCCAAAGCGTCTTTTTTCATCTGTAAGTAAGTCAAATATTCAGATTTAATGCTGGAATTTGGGAAGGACATTGGTTGGGTGGCACTAGTAATCATGGCAATGATTTCAGACCTACATACAGGTTGGAAACTCATGTTGCGACTTTTCCAGGCTACATGGCCCAAGTACCTGGAGCGCCTTTTTCCCCCGTAACTAAGTCAAATATTGAGATGTAACGCTGGAATTTGGCCAGGACATTACTTTTGTGGCATTAGTGATAATGACAATGATTACAGAATTACATCTACATGGGAAACTCATATTGTGACCTGTACAAGTACCCGCAGCGCCTTTTTTCCTCTGTAACTAAGTCAAATACTGAGATGTAACACTGGAATTTAGACAGTAAATAAGTTTCGTGGCACTAGTGATTATAGGAATGATTCCAGACTTACATTTAGCTGGCAAACGCATGTCACGACTTGTCCCGGCTAAACGGCCCAAGTACCCGAACCTTTTTTTTTCATCTGTAAGTAAGTCAAATATTCAGATTTAATGCCGGAATTTGGGAAGGACATTGGTTGGGTGGCACTAGTAATCATGGCAATGATTTCAGACCTACATACAGGTTGGAAACTCATGTTGCGACTTTTCCAGGCTACATGGCCCAAGTACCTGGAGCGCCTTTTCCCCCCGTAACTAAGTCAAATATTGAGATGTAACGCTGGAATTTGGCCAGGACATTAGTTTTGTGGCATTAGTGATAATGACAATGATTACAGAATTACATCTACATGGGAAACTCGTATTGTGACCTGTACAAGTACCCGCAGCGCCTTTTTTCCTCTGTAACTAAGTCAAATACTGAGATGTAACGCTGGAATTTAGACAGTAAATAAGTTTCGTGGTACTAGTGATTATAGGAATGATTCCAGACTTACATTTAGCTGGCAAACGCATGTCACGACTTGTCCCGGCTAAACGGCCCAAGTACCCAAAGCATCTTTTTTCATCTGTAAGTAAGTCAAATATTCAGATTTAATGCCGGAATTTGGGAAGGACATTGGTTGGGTGGCACTAGTAATCATGGCAATGATTTCAGACCTACATACAGGTTGGAAACTCATGTTGCGACTTTTCCAGGCTACATGTCCCAAGTACCCAGAGCGCCTTTTTCCCCCGTAACTAAGTCAAATATTGAGATGTAACGCTGGAATTTGGCCAGGACATTAGTTTCGTGGCATTAGTGATAATGACAATGATTACAGAATTACATCTACATGGGAAACTCATGTCGTGGCCTGTACAAGTACCCGCAGCGCCTTTTCTCCTCTGTAACTAAGTCAAATACTGAGATGTAACGCTGGAATTTGGACAGTAAATAAGTTTCGTGGCACTAGTGATTATAGGAATGATTCCAGACTTACATTTAGCTGGCAAACGCATGTCACGACTTGTCCCGGCTAAACGGCCCAAGTACCCAAAGCGTCTTTTTTCATCTGTAAGTAAGTCAAATATTCAGATTTAATGCCGGAATTTGGGAAGGACATTGGTTGGGTGGCACTAGTAATCATGGCAATGATTTCAGACCTACATACAGGTTGGAAACTCATGTTGCGACTTTTCCAGGCTACATGTCCCAAGTACCCAGAGCGCCTTTTTCCCCCGTAACTAAGTCAAATATTGAGATGTAACGCTGGAATTTGGCCAGGACATTAGTTTCGTGGCATTAGTGATAATGACAATGATTACAGAATTACATCTACATGGGAAACTCATGTCGTGGCCTGTACAAGTACCCGCAGCGCCTTTTCTCCTCTGTAACTAAGTCAAATACTGAGATGTAACGCTGGAATTTAGACAGTAAATTAGTTTTGTGGCACTAGTGATTATAGGAATGATTTCAGACTTACATCTAGCTGGCAAACACATGTCACGGCTTGTCCCGGCTAAACAGCCCAAGTACCCGAAGCTTTTTTTTTCATCTGTAAGTAAGTCAAATATTCAGATTTAATGCCGGAATTTGGGAAGGACATTGGTTGGGTGGCACTAGTAATCATGGCAATGATTTCAGACCTACATCCAGGTTGGAAACTCATGTTGCGACTTTTCCAGGCTACATGGCCCAAGTACCTGGAGCGCCTTTTCCCCCCGTAACTAAGTCAAATATTGAGATGTAACGCTGGAATTTGGCCAGGACATTAGTTTTGTGGCATTAGTGATAATGACAATGATTACAGAATTACATCTACATGGGAAACTCGTATTGTGACCTGTACAAGTACCCGCAGCGCCTTTTTTCCTCTGTAACTAAGTCAAATACTGAGATGTAACGCTGGAATTTAGACAGTAAATAAGTTTCGTGGTACTAGTGATTATAGGAATGATTCCAGACTTACATTTAGCTGGCAAACGCATGTCACGACTTGTCCCGGCTAAACGGCCCAAGTACCCAAAGCATCTTTTTTCATCTGTAAGTAAGTCAAATATTCAGATTTAATGCCGGAATTTGGGAAGGACATTGGTTGGGTGGCACTAGTAATCATGGCAATGATTTCAGACCTACATACAGGTTGGAAACTCATGTTGCGACTTTTCCAGGCTACATGTCCCAAGTACCCAGAGCGCCTTTTTCCCCCGTAACTAAGTCAAATATTGAGATGTAACGCTGGAATTTGGCCAGGACATTAGTTTCGTGGCATTAGTGATAATGACAATGATTACAGAATTACATCTACATGGGAAACTCATGTCGTGGCCTGTACAAGTACCCGCAGCGCCTTTTCTCCTCTGTAACTAAGTCAAATACTGAGATGTAACGCTGGAATTTGGACAGTAAATAAGTTTCGTGGCACTAGTGATTATAGGAATGATTCCAGACTTACATTTAGCTGGCAAACGCATGTCACGACTTGTCCCGGCTAAACGGCCCAAGTACCCAAAGCGTCTTTTTTCATCTGTAAGTAAGTCAAATATTCAGATTTAATGCCGGAATTTGGGAAGGACATTGGTTGGGTGGCACTAGTAATCATGGCAATGATTTCAGACCTACATACAGGTTGGAAACTCATGTTGCGACTTTTCCAGGCTACATGTCCCAAGTACCCAGAGCGCCTTTTTCCCCCGTAACTAAGTCAAATATTGAGATGTAACGCTGGAATTTGGCCAGGACATTAGTTTCGTGGCATTAGTGATAATGACAATGATTACAGAATTACATCTACATGGGAAACTCATGTCGTGGCCTGTACAAGTACCCGCAGCGCCTTTTCTCCTCTGTAACTAAGTCAAATACTGAGATGTAACGCTGGAATTTAGACAGTAAATTAGTTTTGTGGCACTAGTGATTATAGGAATGATTTCAGACTTACATCTAGCTGGCAAACACATGTCACGGCTTGTCCCGGCTAAACAGCCCAAGTACCCGAAGCTTTTTTTTTCATCTGTAAGTAAGTCAAATATTCAGATTTAATGCCGGAATTTGGGAAGGACATTGGTTGGGTGGCACTAGTAATCATGGCAATGATTTCAGACCTACATCCAGGTTGGAAACTCATGTTGCGACTTTTCCAGGCTACATGGCCCAAGTACCCAGAGCGCCATTTTCCCCCGTAACTAAGTCAAATATTGAGATGTAACGCTGGAATTTGGACAGGACATTAGCTGGGTGGCATTAGTGATAATGACAATGATTACAGAATTACATCTACATGGGAAACTCATGTCGTGACCTGTACAAGTACCCGCAGCGCCTTTTCTCCTCTGTAACTAAGTCAAATACTGAGATGTAACGCTGGAATTTAGGCAGTAAATTAGTTTCGTGGCACTAGTGATTATAGGAATGATTCCAGACTTACATTTAGCTGGCAAACGCATGTCACGACTTGTCCCGGCTAAACGGCCCAAGTACCCAAAGCGTCTTTTTTCATCTGTAAGTAAGTCAAATATTCAGATTTAATGCTGGAATTTGGGAAGGACATTGGTTGGGTGGCACTAGTAATCATGGCAATGATTTCAGACCTACATACAGGTTGGAAACTCATGTTGCGACTTTTCCAGGCTACATGGCCCAAGTACCTGGAGCGCCTTTTTCCCCCGTAACTAAGTCAAATATTGAGATGTAACGCTGGAATTTGGCCAGGACATTACTTTTGTGGCATTAGTGATAATGACAATGATTACAGAATTACATCTACATGGGAAACTCGTATTGTGACCTGTACAAGTACCCGCAGCGCCTTTTTTCCTCTGTAACTAAGTCAAATACTGAGATGTAACACTGGAATTTAGACAGTAAATAAGTTTCGTGGCACTAGTGATTATAGGAATGATTCCAGACTTACATTTAGCTGGCAAACGCATGTCACGACTTGTCCCGGCTAAACGGCCCAAGTACCCGAACCTTTTTTTTTCATCTGTAAGTAAGTCAAATATTCAGATTTAATGCCGGAATTTGGGAAGGACATTGGTTGGGTGGCACTAGTAATCATGGCAATGATTTCAGACCTACATACAGGTTGGAAACTCATGTTGCGACTTTTCCAGGCTACATGTCCCAAGTACCCAGAGCGCCTTTTTCCCCCGTAACTAAGTCAAATATTGAGATGTAACGCTGGAATTTGGCCAGGACATTAGTTTCGTGGCATTAGTGATAATGACAATGATTACAGAATTACATCTACATGGGAAACTCATGTCGTGGCCTGTACAAGTACCCGCAGCGCCTTTTCTCCTCTGTAACTAAGTCAAATACTGAGATGTAACGCTGGAATTTGGACAGTAAATAAGTTTCGTGGCACTAGTGATTATAGGAATGATTCCAGACTTACATTTAGCTGGCAAACGCATGTCACGACTTGTCCCGGCTAAACGGCCCAAGTACCCAAAGCGTCTTTTTTCATCTGTAAGTAAGTCAAATATTCAGATTTAATGCCGGAATTTGGGAAGGACATTGGTTGGGTGGCACTAGTAATCATGGCAATGATTTCAGACCTACATACAGGTTGGAAACTCATGTTGCGACTTTTCCAGGCTACATGTCCCAAGTACCCAGAGCGCCTTTTTCCCCCGTAACTAAGTCAAATATTGAGATGTAACGCTGGAATTTGGCCAGGACATTAGTTTCGTGGCATTAGTGATAATGACAATGATTACAGAATTACATCTACATGGGAAACTCATGTCGTGGCCTGTACAAGTACCCGCAGCGCCTTTTCTCCTCTGTAACTAAGTCAAATACTGAGATGTAACGCTGGAATTTAGACAGTAAATTAGTTTTGTGGCACTAGTGATTATAGGAATGATTTCAGACTTACATCTAGCTGGCAAACACATGTTACGGCTTGTCCCGGCTAAACAGCCCAAGTACCCGAAGCTTTTTTTTTCATCTGTAAGTAAGTCAAATATTCAGATTTAATGCCGGAATTTGGGAAGGACATTGGTTGGGTGGCACTAGTAATCATGGCAATGATTTCAGACCTACATCCAGGTTGGAAACTCATGTTGCGACTTTTCCAGGCTACATGGCCCAAGTACCCAGAGCGCCTTTTTCCCCCGTAACTAAGTCAAATATTGAGATGTAACGCTGGAATTTGGACAGGACATTAGCTGGGTGGCATTAGTGATAATGACAATGATTACAGAATTACATCTACATGGGAAACTCATGTCGTGACCTGTACAAGTACCCGCAGCGCCTTTTCTCCTCTGTAACTAAGTCAAATACTGAGATGTAACGCTGGAATTTAGGCAGTAAATTAGTTTCGTGGCACTAGTGATTATAGGAATGATTCCAGACTTACATTTAGCTGGCAAACGCATGTCACGACTTGTCCCGGCTAAACGGCCCAAGTACCCAAAGCGTCTTTTTTCATCTGTAAGTAAGTCAAATATTCAGATTTAATGCTGGAATTTGGGAAGGACATTGGTTGGGTGGCACTAGTAATCATGGCAATGATTTCAGACCTACATACAGGTTGGAAACTCATGTTGCGACTTTTCCAGGCTACATGGCCCAAGTACCTGGAGCGCCTTTTTCCCCCGTAACTAAGTCAAATATTGAGATGTAACGCTGGAATTTGGCCAGGACATTACTTTTGTGGCATTAGTGATAATGACAATGATTACAGAATTACATCTACATGGGAAACTCATATTGTGACCTGTACAAGTACCCGCAGTGCCTTTTTTCCTCTGTAACTAAGTCAAATACTGAGATGTAACACTGGAATTTAGACAGTAAATAAGTTTCGTGGCACTAGTGATTATAGGAATGATTCCAGACTTACATTTAGCTGGCAAACGCATGTCACGACTTGTCCCGGCTAAACGGCCCAAGTACCCGAAGCTTTTTTTTTCATCTGTAAGTAAGTCAAATATTCAGATTTAATGCCGGAATTTGGGAAGGACATTGGTTGGGTGGCACTAGTAATCATGGCAATGATTTCAGACCTACATACAGGTTGGAAACTCATGTTGCGACTTTTCCAGGCTACATGGCCCAAGTACCTGGAGCGCCTTTTCCCCCCGTAACTAAGTCAAATATTGAGATGTAACGCTGGAATTTGGCCAGGACATTAGTTTTGTGGCATTAGTGATAATGACAATGATTACAGAATTACATCTACATGGGAAACTCGTATTGTGACCTGTACAAGTACCCGCAGCGCCTTTTTTCCTCTGTAACTAAGTCAAATACTGAGATGTAACACTGGAATTTAGACAGTAAATAAGTTTCGTGGCACTAGTGATTATAGGAATGATTCCAGACTTACATTTAGCTGGCAAACGCATGTCACGACTTGTCCCGGCTAAACGGCCCAAGTACCCGAACCTTTTTTTTTCATCTGTAAGTAAGTCAATTATTCAGATTTAATGCCGGAATTTGGGAAGGACATTGGTTGGGTGGCACTAGTAATCATGGCAATGATTTCAGACCTACATACAGGTTGGAAACTCATGTTGCGACTTTTCCAGGCTACATGGCCCAAGTACCTGGAGCGCCTTTTCCCCCCGTAACTAAGTCAAATATTGAGATGTAACGCTGGAATTTGGCCAGGACATTAGTTTTGTGGCATTAGTGATAATGACAATGATTACAGAATTACATCTACATGGGAAACTCGTATTGTGACCTGTACAAGTACCCGCAGCGCCTTTTTTCCTCTGTAACTAAGTCAAATACTGAGATGTAACGCTGGAATTTAGACAGTAAATAAGTTTCGTGGTACTAGTGATTATAGGAATGATTCCAGACTTACATTTAGCTGGCAAACGCATGTCACGACTTGTCCCGGCTAAACGGCCCAAGTACCCAAAGCATCTTTTTTCATCTGTAAGTAAGTCAAATATTCAGATTTAATGCCGGAATTTGGGAAGGACATTGGTTGGGGGGCACTAGTAATCATGGCAATGATTTCAGACCTACATACAGGTTGGAAACTTATGTTGCGACTTTTCCAGGCTACATGTCCCAAGTACCCAGAGCGCCTTTTTCCCCCGTAACTAAGTCAAATATTGAGATGTAACGCTGGAATTTGGCCAGGACATTAGTTTCGTGGCATTAGTGATAATGACAATGATTACAGAATTACATCTACATGGGAAACTCATGTCGTGACCTGTACAAGTACCCGCAGCGCCTTTTCTCCTCTGTAACTAAGTCAAATACTGAGATGTAACGCTGGAATTTAGGCAGTAAATTAGTTTCGTGGCACTAGTGATTATAGGAATGATTCCAGACTTACATTTAGCTGGCAAACGCATGTCACGACTTGTCCCGGCTAAACGGCCCAAGTACCCAAAGCGTCTTTTTTCATCTGTAAGTAAGTCAAATATTCAGATTTAATGCTGGAATTTGGGAAGGACATTGGTTGGGTGGCACTAGTAATCATGGCAATGATTTCAGACCTACATACAGGTTGGAAACTCATGTTGCGACTTTTCCAGGCTACATGGCCCAAGTACCTGGAGCGCCTTTTTCCCCCGTAACTAAGTCAAATATTGAGATGTAACGCTGGAATTTGGCCAGGACATTACTTTTGTGGCATTAGTGATAATGACAATGATTACAGAATTACATCTACATGGGAAACTCATATTGTGACCTGTACAAGTACCCGCAGCGCCTTTTTTCCTCTGTAACTAAGTCAAATACTGAGATGTAACACTGGAATTTAGACAGTAAATAAGTTTCGTGGCACTAGTGATTATAGGAATGATTCCAGACTTACATTTAGCTGGCAAACGCATGTCACGACTTGTCCCGGCTAAACGGCCCAAGTACCCGAAGCTTTTTTTTTCATCTGTAAGTAAGTCAAATATTCAGATTTAATGCCGGAATTTGGGAAGGACATTGGTTGGGTGGCACTAGTAATCATGGCAATGATTTCAGACCTACATACAGGTTGGAAACTCATGTTGCGACTTTTCCAGGCTACATGGCCCAAGTACCTGGAGCGCCTTTTCCCCCCGTAACTAAGTCAAATATTGAGATGTAACGCTGGAATTTGGCCAGGACATTAGTTTTGTGGCATTAGTGATAATGACAATGATTACAGAATTACATCTACATGGGAAACTCGTATTGTGACCTGTACAAGTACCCGCAGCGCCTTTTTTCCTCTGTAACTAAGTCAAATACTGAGATGTAACACTGGAATTTAGACAGTAAATAAGTTTCGTGGCACTAGTGATTATAGGAATGATTCCAGACTTACATTTAGCTGGCAAACGCATGTCACGACTTGTCCCGGCTAAACGGCCCAAGTACCCGAACCTTTTTTTTTCATCTGTAAGTAAGTCAATTATTCAGATTTAATGCCGGAATTTGGGAAGGACATTGGTTGGGTGGCACTAGTAATCATGGCAATGATTTCAGACCTACATACAGGTTGGAAACTCATGTTGCGACTTTTCCAGGCTACATGGCCCAAGTACCTGGAGCGCCTTTTCCCCCCGTAACTAAGTCAAATATTGAGATGTAACGCTGGAATTTGGCCAGGACATTAGTTTTGTGGCATTAGTGATAATGACAATGATTACAGAATTACATCTACATGGGAAACTCGTATTGTGACCTGTACAAGTACCCGCAGCGCCTTTTTTCCTCTGTAACTAAGTCAAATACTGAGATGTAACGCTGGAATTTAGACAGTAAATAAGTTTCGTGGTACTAGTGATTATAGGAATGATTCCAGACTTACATTTAGCTGGCAAACGCATGTCACGACTTGTCCCGGCTAAACGGCCCAAGTACCCAAAGCATCTTTTTTCATCTGTAAGTAAGTCAAATATTCAGATTTAATGCCGGAATTTGGGAAGGACATTGGTTGGGGGGCACTAGTAATCATGGCAATGATTTCAGACCTACATACAGGTTGGAAACTTATGTTGCGACTTTTCCAGGCTACATGTCCCAAGTACCCAGAGCGCCTTTTTCCCCCGTAACTAAGTCAAATATTGAGATGTAACGCTGGAATTTGGCCAGGACATTAGTTTCGTGGCATTAGTGATAATGACAATGATTACAGAATTACATCTACATGGGAAACTCATGTCGTGACCTGTACAAGTACCCGCAGCGCCTTTTCTCCTCTGTAACTAAGTCAAATACTGAGATGTAACGCTGGAATTTAGGCAGTAAATTAGTTTCGTGGCACTAGTGATTATAGGAATGATTCCAGACTTACATTTAGCTGGCAAACGCATGTCACGACTTGTCCCGGCTAAACGGCCCAAGTACCCAAAGCGTCTTTTTTCATCTGTAAGTAAGTCAAATATTCAGATTTAATGCTGGAATTTGGGAAGGACATTGGTTGGGTGGCACTAGTAATCATGGCAATGATTTCAGACCTACATACAGGTTGGAAACTCATGTTGCGACTTTTCCAGGCTACATGGCCCAAGTACCTGGAGCGCCTTTTTCCCCCGTAACTAAGTCAAATATTGAGATGTAACGCTGGAATTTGGCCAGGACATTACTTTTGTGGCATTAGTGATAATGACAATGATTACAGAATTACATCTACATGGGAAACTCATATTGTGACCTGTACAAGTACCCGCAGCGCCTTTTTTCCTCTGTAACTAAGTCAAATACTGAGATGTAACACTGGAATTTAGACAGTAAATAAGTTTCGTGGCACTAGTGATTATAGGAATGATTCCAGACTTACATTTAGCTGGCAAACGCATGTCACGACTTGTCCCGGCTAAACGGCCCAAGTACCCGAACCTTTTTTTTTCATCTGTAAGTAAGTCAAATATTCAGATTTAATGCCGGAATTTGGGAAGGACATTGGTTGGGTGGCACTAGTAATCATGGCAATGATTTCAGACCTACATACAGGTTGGAAACTCATGTTGCGACTTTTCCAGGCTACATGGCCCAAGTACCTGGAGCGCCTTTTCCCCCCGTAACTAAGTCAAATATTGAGATGTAACGCTGGAATTTGGCCAGGACATTAGTTTTGTGGCATTAGTGATAATGACAATGATTACAGAATTACATCTACATGGGAAACTCGTATTGTGACCTGTACAAGTACCCGCAGCGCCTTTTTTCCTCTGTAACTAAGTCAAATACTGAGATGTAACGCTGGAATTTAGACAGTAAATAAGTTTCGTGGTACTAGTGATTATAGGAATGATTCCAGACTTACATTTAGCTGGCAAACGCATGTCACGACTTGTCCCGGCTAAACGGCCCAAGTACCCAAAGCATCTTTTTTCATCTGTAAGTAAGTCAAATATTCAGATTTAATGCCGGAATTTGGGAAGGACATTGGTTGGGTGGCACTAGTAATCATGGCAATGATTTCAGACCTACATACAGGTTGGAAACTCATGTTGCGACTTTTCCAGGCTACATGTCCCAAGTACCCAGAGCGCCTTTTTCCCCCGTAACTAAGTCAAATATTGAGATGTAACGCTGGAATTTGGCCAGGACATTAGTTTCGTGGCATTAGTGATAATGACAATGATTACAGAATTACATCTACATGGGAAACTCATGTCGTGGCCTGTACAAGTACCCGCAGCGCCTTTTCTCCTCTGTAACTAAGTCAAATACTGAGATGTAACGCTGGAATTTGGACAGTAAATAAGTTTCGTGGCACTAGTGATTATAGGAATGATTCCAGACTTACATTTAGCTGGCAAACGCATGTCACGACTTGTCCCGGCTAAACGGCCCAAGTACCCAAAGCGTCTTTTTTCATCTGTAAGTAAGTCAAATATTCAGATTTAATGCCGGAATTTGGGAAGGACATTGGTTGGGTGGCACTAGTAATCATGGCAATGATTTCAGACCTACATACAGGTTGGAAACTCATGTTGCGACTTTTCCAGGCTACATGTCCCAAGTACCCAGAGCGCCTTTTTCCCCCGTAACTAAGTCAAATATTGAGATGTAACGCTGGAATTTGGCCAGGACATTAGTTTCGTGGCATTAGTGATAATGACAATGATTACAGAATTACATCTACATGGGAAACTCATGTCGTGGCCTGTACAAGTACCCGCAGCGCCTTTTCTCCTCTGTAACTAAGTCAAATACTGAGATGTAACGCTGGAATTTAGACAGTAAATTAGTTTTGTGGCACCAGTGATTATAGGAATGATTTCAGACTTACATCTAGCTGGCAAACACATGTCACGGCTTGTCCCGGCTAAACAGCCCAAGTACCCGAAGCTTTTTTTTTCATCTGTAAGTAAGTCAAATATTCAGATTTAATGCCGGAATTTGGGAAGGACATTGGTTGGGTGGCACTAGTAATCATGGCAATGATTTCAGACCTACATCCAGGTTGGAAACTCATGTTGCGACTTTTCCAGGCTACATGGCCCAAGTACCCAGAGCGCCTTTTTCCCCCGTAACTAAGTCAAATATTGAGATGTAACGCTGGAATTTGGACAGGACATTAGCTGGGTGGCATTAGTGATAATGACAATGATTACAGAATTACATCTACATGGGAAACTCATGTCGTGACCTGTACAAGTACCCGCAGCGCCTTTTCTCCTCTGTAACTAAGTCAAATACTGAGATGTAACGCTGGAATTTAGGCAGTAAATTAGTTTCGTGGCACTAGTGATTATAGGAATGATTCCAGACTTACATTTAGCTGGCAAACGCATGTCACGACTTGTCCCGGCTAAACGGCCCAAGTACCCAAAGCGTCTTTTTTCATCTGTAAGTAAGTCAAATATTCAGATTTAATGCTGGAATTTGGGAAGGACATTGGTTGGGTGGCACTAGTAATCATGGCAATGATTTCAGACCTACATACAGGTTGGAAACTCATGTTGCGACTTTTCCAGGCTACATGGCCCAAGTACCTGGAGCGCCTTTTTCCCCCGTAACTAAGTCAAATATTGAGATGTAACGCTGGAATTTGGCCAGGACATTAGTTTTGTGGCATTAGTGATAATGACAATGATTACAGAATTACATCTACATGGGAAACTCATATTGTGACCTGTACAAGTACCCGCAGCGCCTTTTTTCCTCTGTAACTAAGTCAAATACTGAGATGTAACACTGGAATTTAGACAGTAAATAAGTTTCGTGGCACTAGTGATTATAGGAATGATTCCAGACTTACATTTAGCTGGCAAACGCATGTCACGACTTGTCCCGGCTAAACGGCCCAAGTACCCGAAGCTTTTTTTTTCATCTGTAAGTAAGTCAAATATTCAGATTTAATGCCGGAATTTGGGAAGGACATTGGTTGGGTGGCACTAGTAATCATGGCAATGATTTCAGACCTACATACAGGTTGGAAACTCATGTTGCGACTTTTCCAGGCTACATGGCCCAAGTACCTGGAGCGCCTTTTCCCCCCGTAACTAAGTCAAATATTGAGATGTAACGCTGGAATTTGGCCAGGACATTAGTTTTGTGGCATTAGTGATAATGACAATGATTACAGAATTACATCTACATGGGAAACTCGTATTGTGACCTGTACAAGTACCCGCAGCGCCTTTTTTCCTCTGTAACTAAGTCAAATACTGAGATGTAACGCTGGAATTTAGACAGTAAATAAATTTCGTGGTACTAGTGATTATAGGAATGATTCCAGACTTACATTTAGCTGGCAAACGCATGTCACGACTTGTCCCGGCTAAACGGCCCAAGTACCCAAAGCGTCTTTTTTCATCTGTAAGTAAGTCAAATATTCAGATTTAATGCCGGAATTTGGGAAGGACATTGGTTGGGTGGCACTAGAAATCATGGCAATGATTTCAGACCTACATACAGGTTGGAAACTCATGTTGCGACTTTTCCAGGCTACATGTCCCAAGTACCCAGAGCGCCTTTTTCCCCCGTAACTAAGTCAAATATTGAGATGTAACGCTGGAATTTGGCCAGGACATTAGTTTCGTGGCATTAGTGATAATGACAATGATTACAGAATTACATCTACATGGGAAACTCATGTCGTGGCCTGTACAAGTACCCGCAGCGCCTTTTCTCCTCTGTAACTAAGTCAAATACTGAGATGTAACGCTGGAATTTAGACAGTAAATTAGTTTTGTGGCACTAGTGATTAGAGGAATGATTTCAGACTTACATCTAGCTGGAAAACACATGTCACGGCTTGTCCCGGCTAAACAGCCCAAGTACCCGAAGCGTCTTTTTTCATCTGTAAGTAAGTCAAATATTCAGATTTAATGCCGGAATTTGGGAAGGACATTGGTTGGGTGGCACTAGTAATCATGGCAATGATTTCAGACCTACATCCAGGTTGGAAACTCATGTTGCGACTTTTCCAGGCTACATGGCCCAAGTACCCAGAGCGCCTTTTTCCCCCGTAACTAAGTCAAATATTGAGATGTAACGCTGGAATTTGGACAGGACATTAGCTGGGTGGCATTAGTGATAATGACAATGATTACAGAATTACATCTACATGGGAAACTCATGTCGTGACCTGTACAAGTACCCGCAGCGCCTTTTCTCCTCTGTAACTAAGTCAAATACTGAGATGTAACGCTGGAATTTAGGCAGTAAATTAGTTTCGTGGCACTAGTGATTATTGGAATGATTTCAGACTTACATCTAGCTGGCAAACGCATGTCACGGCTTGTCCCAGCTAAACGGCCCAAGTACCCGAAGCGTCTTTTTTCATCTGTAAGTAAGTCAAATATTCAGATTTAATGCCGGAATTTGGGAAGGACATTGGTTGGGTGGCACTAGTAATCATGGCAATGATTTCAGACCTACATACAGGTTGGAAACTCATGTTGCGACTTTTCCAGGCTACATGGCCCAAGTACCTGGAGCGCCTTTTTCCCCCGTAACTAAGTCAAATATTGAGATGTAACGCTGGAATTTGGCCAGGACATTAGTTTTGTGGCATTAGTGATAATGACAATGATTACAGAATTACATCTACATGGGAAACTCATATTGTGACCTGTACAAGTACCCGCAGCGCCTTTTTTCCTCTGTAACTAAGTCAAATACTGAGATGTAACACTGGAATTTAGACAGTAAATAAGTTTCGTGGCACTAGTGATTATAGGAATGATTCCAGACTTACATTTAGCTGGCAAACGCATGTCACGACTTGTCCCGGCTAAACGGCCCAAGTACCCGAACCTTTTTTTTTCATCTGTAAGTAAGTCAAATATTCAGATTTAATGCCGGAATTTGGGAAGGACATTGGTTGGGTGGCACTAGTAATCATGGCAATGATTTCAGACCTACATACAGGTTGGAAACTCATGTTGCGACTTTTCCAGGCTACATGGCCCAAGTACCTGGAGCGCCTTTTCCCCCCGTAACTAAGTCAAATATTGAGATGTAACGCTGGAATTTGGCCAGGACATTAGTTTTGTGGCATTAGTGATAATGACAATGATTACAGAATTACATCTACATGGGAAACTCGTATTGTGACCTGTACAAGTACCCGCAGCGCCTTTTTTCCTCTGTAACTAAGTCAAATACTGAGATGTAACGCTGGAATTTAGACAGTAAATAAGTTTCGTGGTACTAGTGATTATAGGAATGATTCCAGACTTACATTTAGCTGGCAAACGCATGTCACGACTTGTCCCGGCTAAACGGCCCAAGTACCCAAAGCATCTTTTTTCATCTGTAAGTAAGTCAAATATTCAGATTTAATGCCGGAATTTGGGAAGGACATTGGTTGGGTGGCACTAGTAATCATGGCAATGATTTCAGACCTACATACAGGTTGGAAACTCATGTTGCGACTTTTCCAGGCTACATGTCCCAAGTACCCAGAGCGCCTTTTTCCCCCGTAACTAAGTCAAATATTGAGATGTAACGCTGGAATTTGGCCAGGACATTAGTTTCGTGGCATTAGTGATAATGACAATGATTACAGAATTACATCTACATGGGAAACTCATGTCGTGGCCTGTACAAGTACCCGCAGCGCCTTTTCTCCTCTGTAACTAAGTCAAATACTGAGATGTAACGCTGGAATTTGGACAGTAAATAAGTTTCGTGGCACTAGTGATTATAGGAATGATTCCAGACTTACATTTAGCTGGCAAACGCATGTCACGACTTGTCCCGGCTAAACGGCCCAAGTACCCAAAGCGTCTTTTTTCATCTGTAAGTAAGTCAAATATTCAGATTTAATGCCGGAATTTGGGAAGGACATTGGTTGGGTGGCACTAGTAATCATGGCAATGATTTCAGACCTACATACAGGTTGGAAACTCATGTTGCGACTTTTCCAGGCTACATGTCCCAAGTACCCAGAGCGCCTTTTTCCCCCGTAACTAAGTCAAATATTGAGATGTAACGCTGGAATTTGGCCAGGACATTAGTTTCGTGGCATTAGTGATAATGACAATGATTACAGAATTACATCTACATGGGAAACTCATGTCGTGGCCTGTACAAGTACCCGCAGCGCCTTTTCTCCTCTGTAACTAAGTCAAATACTGAGATGTAACGCTGGAATTTAGACAGTAAATTAGTTTTGTGGCACCAGTGATTATAGGAATGATTTCAGACTTACATCTAGCTGGCAAACACATGTCACGGCTTGTCCCGGCTAAACAGCCCAAGTACCCGAAGCTTTTTTTTTCATCTGTAAGTAAGTCAAATATTCAGATTTAATGCCGGAATTTGGGAAGGACATTGGTTGGGTGGCACTAGTAATCATGGCAATGATTTCAGACCTACATCCAGGTTGGAAACTCATGTTGCGACTTTTCCAGGCTACATGGCCCAAGTACCCAGAGCGCCTTTTTCCCCCGTAACTAAGTCAAATATTGAGATGTAACGCTGGAATTTGGACAGGACATTAGCTGGGTGGCATTAGTGATAATGACAATGATTACAGAATTACATCTACATGGGAAACTCATGTCGTGACCTGTACAAGTACCCGCAGCGCCTTTTCTCCTCTGTAACTAAGTCAAATACTGAGATGTAACGCTGGAATTTAGGCAGTAAATTAGTTTCGTGGCACTAGTGATTATAGGAATGATTCCAGACTTACATTTAGCTGGCAAACGCATGTCACGACTTGTCCCGGCTAAACGGCCCAATTACCCAAAGCGTCTTTTTTCATCTGTAAGTAAGTCAAATATTCAGATTTAATGCTGGAATTTGGGAAGGACATTGGTTGGGTGGCACTAGTAATCATGGCAATGATTTCAGACCTACATACAGGTTGGAAACTCATGTTGCGACTTTTCCAGGCTACATGGCCCAAGTACCTGGAGCGCCTTTTTCCCCCGTAACTAAGTCAAATATTGAGATGTAACGCTGGAATTTGGCCAGGACATTACTTTTGTGGCATTAGTGATAATGACAATGATTACAGAATTACATCTACATGGGAAACTCATATTGTGACCTGTACAAGTACCCGCAGCGCCTTTTTTCCTCTGTAACTAAGTCAAATACTGAGATGTAACACTGGAATTTAGACAGTAAATAAGTTTCGTGGCACTAGTGATTATAGGAATGATTCCAGACTTACATTTAGCTGGCAAACGCATGTCACGACTTGTCCCGGCTAAACGGCCCAAGTACCCGAAGCTTTTTTTTTCATCCGTAAGTAAGTCAAATATTCAGATTTAATGCCGGAATTTGGGAAGGACATTGGTTGGGTGGCACTAGTAATCATGGCAATGATTTCAGACCTACATACAGGTTGGAAACTCATGTTGCGACTTTTCCAGGCTACATGGCCCAAGTACCTGGAGCGCCTTTTCCCCCCGTAACTAAGTCAAATATTGAGATGTAACGCTGGAATTTGGCCAGGACATTAGTTTTGTGGCATTAGTGATAATGACAATGATTACAGAATTACATCTACATGGGAAACTCGTATTGTGACCTGTACAAGTACCCGCAGCGCCTTTTTTCCTCTGTAACTAAGTCAAATACTGAGATGTAACGCTGGAATTTAGACAGTAAATAAATTTCGTGGTACTAGTGATTATAGGAATGATTCCAGACTTACATTTAGCTGGCAAACGCATGTCACGACTTGTCCCGGCTAAACGGCCCAAGTACCCAAAGCGTCTTTTTTCATCTGTAAGTAAGTCAAATATTCAGATTTAATGCCGGAATTTGGGAAGGACATTGGTTGGGTGGCACTAGTAATCATGGCAATGATTTCAGACCTACATACAGGTTGGAAACTCATGTTGCGACTTTTCCAGGCTACATGTCCCAAGTACCCAGAGCGCCTTTTTCCCCCGTAACTAAGTCAAATATTGAGATGTAACGCTGGAATTTGGCCAGGACATTAGTTTCATGGCATTAGTGATAATGACAATGATTACAGAATTACATCTACATGGGAAACTCATGTCGTGGCCTGTACAAGTACCCGCAGCGCCTTTTCTCCTCTGTAACTAAGTCAAATACTGAGATGTAACGCTGGAATTTAGACAGTAAATTAGTTTTGTGGCACTAGTGATTAGAGGAATGATTTCAGACTTACATCTAGCTGGAAAACACATGTCACGGCTTGTTCCGGCTAAACAGCCCAAGTACCCGAAGCGTCTTTTTTCATCTGTAAGTAAGTCAAATATTCAGATTTAATGCCGGAATTTGGGAAGGACATTGGTTGGGTGGCACTAGTAATCATGGCAATGATTTCAGACCTACATCCAGGTTGGAAACTCATGTTGCGACTTTTCCAGGCTACATGGCCCAAGTACCCAGAGCGCCTTTTTCCCCCGTAACTAAGTCAAATATTGAGATGTAACGCTGGAATTTGGACAGGACATTAGCTGGGTGGCATTAGTGATAATGACAATGATTACAGAATTACATCTACATGGGAAACTCATGTCGTGACCTGTACAAGTACCCGCAGCGCCTTTTCTCCTCTGTAACTAAGTCAAATACTGAGATGTAACGCTGGAATTTAGGCAGTAAATTAGTTTCGTGGCACTAGTGATTATTGGAATGATTTCAGACTTACATCTAGCTGGCAAACGCATGTCACGGCTTGTCCCAGCTAAACGGCCCAAGTACCCGAAGCGTCTTTTTTCATCTGTAAGTAAGTCAAATATTCAGATTTAATGCCGGAATTTGGGAAGGACATTGGTTGGGTGGCACTAGTAATCATGGCAATGATTTCAGACCTACATACAGGTTGGAAACTCATGTTGCGACTTTTCCAGGCTACATGGCCCAAGTACCTGGAGCGCCTTTTTCCCCCGTAACTAAGTCAAATATTGAGATGTAACGCTGGAATTTGGCCAGGACATTAGTTTTGTGGCATTAGTGATAATGACAATGATTACAGAATTACATCTACATGGGAAACTCGTATTGTGACCTGTACAAGTACCCGCAGCGCCTTTTTTCCTCTGTAACTAAGTCAAATACTGAGATGTAACGCTGGAATTTAGACAGTAAATAAGTTTCGTGGTACTAGTGATTATAGGAATGATTCCAGACTTACATTTAGCTGGCAAACGCATGTCACGACTTGTCCCGGCTAAACGGCCCAAGTACCCAAAGCATCTTTTTTCATCTGTAAGTAAGTCAAATATTCAGATTTAATGCCGGAATTTGGGAAGGACATTGGTTGGGTGGCACTAGTAATCATGGCAATGATTTCAGACCTACATACAGGTTGGAAACTCATGTTGCGACTTTTCCAGGCTACATGTCCCAAGTACCCAGAGCGCCTTTTTCCCCCGTAACTAAGTCAAATATTGAGATGTAACGCTGGAATTTGGCCAGGACATTAGTTTCATGGCATTAGTGATAATGACAATGATTACAGAATTACATCTACATGGGAAACTCATGTCGTGGCCTGTACAAGTACCCGCAGCGCCTTTTCTCCTCTGTAACTAAGTCAAATACTGAGATGTAACGCTGGAATTTAGACAGTAAATTAGTTTTGTGGCACTAGTGATTAGAGGAATGATTTCAGACTTACATCTAGCTGGAAAACACATGTCACGGCTTGTTCCGGCTAAACAGCCCAAGTACCCGAAGCGTCTTTTTTCATCTGTAAGTAAGTCAAATATTCAGATTTAATGCCGGAATTTGGGAAGGACATTGGTTGGGTGGCACTAGTAATCATGGCAATGATTTCAGACCTACATACAGGTTGGAAACTCATGTTGCGACTTTTCCAGGCTACATGTCCCAAGTACCCAGAGCGCCTTTTTCCCCCGTAACTAAGTCAAATATTGAGATGTAACGCTGGAATTTGGCCAGGACATTAGTTTCGTGGCATTAGTGATAATGACAATGATTACAGAATTACATCTACATGGGAAACTCATGTCGTGGCCTGTACAAGTACCCGCAGCGCCTTTTCTCCTCTGTAACTAAGTCAAATACTGAGATGTAACGCTGGAATTTAGACAGTAAATTAGTTTTGTGGCACCAGTGATTATAGGAATGATTTCAGACTTACATCTAGCTGGCAAACACATGTCACGGCTTGTCCCGGCTAAACAGCCCAAGTACCCGAAGCTTTTTTTTTCATCTGTAAGTAAGTCAAATATTCAGATTTAATGCCGGAATTTGGGAAGGACATTGGTTGGGTGGCACTAGTAATCATGGCAATGATTTCAGACCTACATCCAGGTTGGAAACTCATGTTGCGACTTTTCCAGGCTACATGGCCCAAGTACCCAGAGCGCCTTTTTCCCCCGTAACTAAGTCAAATATTGAGATGTAACGCTGGAATTTGGACAGGACATTAGCTGGGTGGCATTAGTGATAATGACAATGATTACAGAATTACATCTACATGGGAAACTCATGTCGTGACCTGTACAAGTACCCGCAGCGCCTTTTCTCCTCTGTAACTAAGTCAAATACTGAGATGTAACGCTGGAATTTAGGCAGTAAATTAGTTTCGTGGCACTAGTGATTATAGGAATGATTCCAGACTTACATTTAGCTGGCAAACGCATGTCACGACTTGTCCCGGCTAAACGGCCCAATTACCCAAAGCGTCTTTTTTCATCTGTAAGTAAGTCAAATATTCAGATTTAATGCTGGAATTTGGGAAGGACATTGGTTGGGTGGCACTAGTAATCATGGCAATGATTTCAGACCTACATACAGGTTGGAAACTCATGTTGCGACTTTTCCAGGCTACATGGCCCAAGTACCTGGAGCGCCTTTTTCCCCCGTAACTAAGTCAAATATTGAGATGTAACGCTGGAATTTGGCCAGGACATTACTTTTGTGGCATTAGTGATAATGACAATGATTACAGAATTACATCTACATGGGAAACTCATATTGTGACCTGTACAAGTACCCGCAGCGCCTTTTTTCCTCTGTAACTAAGTCAAATACTGAGATGTAACACTGGAATTTAGACAGTAAATAAGTTTCGTGGCACTAGTGATTATAGGAATGATTCCAGACTTACATTTAGCTGGCAAACGCATGTCACGACTTGTCCCGGCTAAACGGCCCAAGTACCCGAAGCTTTTTTTTTCATCCGTAAGTAAGTCAAATATTCAGATTTAATGCCGGAATTTGGGAAGGACATTGGTTGGGTGGCACTAGTAATCATGGCAATGATTTCAGACCTACATACAGGTTGGAAACTCATGTTGCGACTTTTCCAGGCTACATGGCCCAAGTACCTGGAGCGCCTTTTCCCCCCGTAACTAAGTCAAATATTGAGATGTAACGCTGGAATTTGGCCAGGACATTAGTTTTGTGGCATTAGTGATAATGACAATGATTACAGAATTACATCTACATGGGAAACTCGTATTGTGACCTGTACAAGTACCCGCAGCGCCTTTTTTCCTCTGTAACTAAGTCAAATACTGAGATGTAACGCTGGAATTTAGACAGTAAATAAATTTCGTGGTACTAGTGATTATAGGAATGATTCCAGACTTACATTTAGCTGGCAAACGCATGTCACGACTTGTCCCGGCTAAACGGCCCAAGTACCCAAAGCGTCTTTTTTCATCTGTAAGTAAGTCAAATATTCAGATTTAATGCCGGAATTTGGGAAGGACATTGGTTGGGTGGCACTAGTAATCATGGCAATGATTTCAGACCTACATACAGGTTGGAAACTCATGTTGCGACTTTTCCAGGCTACATGTCCCAAGTACCCAGAGCGCCTTTTTCCCCCGTAACTAAGTCAAATATTGAGATGTAACGCTGGAATTTGGCCAGGACATTAGTTTCATGGCATTAGTGATAATGACAATGATTACAGAATTACATCTACATGGGAAACTCATGTCGTGGCCTGTACAAGTACCCGCAGCGCCTTTTCTCCTCTGTAACTAAGTCAAATACTGAGATGTAACGCTGGAATTTAGACAGTAAATTAGTTTTGTGGCACTAGTGATTAGAGGAATGATTTCAGACTTACATCTAGCTGGAAAACACATGTCACGGCTTGTTCCGGCTAAACAGCCCAAGTACCCGAAGCGTCTTTTTTCATCTGTAAGTAAGTCAAATATTCAGATTTAATGCCGGAATTTGGGAAGGACATTGGTTGGGTGGCACTAGTAATCATGGCAATGATTTCAGACCTACATCCAGGTTGGAAACTCATGTTGCGACTTTTCCAGGCTACATGGCCCAAGTACCCAGAGCGCCTTTTTCCCCCGTAACTAAGTCAAATATTGAGATGTAACGCTGGAATTTGGACAGGACATTAGCTGGGTGGCATTAGTGATAATGACAATGATTACAGAATTACATCTACATGGGAAACTCATGTCGTGACCTGTACAAGTACCCGCAGCGCCTTTTCTCCTCTGTAACTAAGTCAAATACTGAGATGTAACGCTGGAATTTAGGCAGTAAATTAGTTTCGTGGCACTAGTGATTATTGGAATGATTTCAGACTTACATCTAGCTGGCAAACGCATGTCACGGCTTGTCCCAGCTAAACGGCCCAAGTACCCGAAGCGTCTTTTTTCATCTGTAAGTAAGTCAAATATTCAGATTTAATGCCGGAATTTGGGAAGGACATTGGTTGGGTGGCACTAGTAATCATGGCAATGATTTCAGACCTACATACAGGTTGGAAACTCATGTTGCGACTTTTCCAGGCTACATGGCCCAAGTACCTGGAGCGCCTTTTTCCCCCGTAACTAAGTCAAATATTGAGATGTAACGCTGGAATTTGGCCAGGACATTAGTTTTGTGGCATTAGTGATAATGACAATGATTACAGAATTACATCTACATGGGAAACTCGTATTGTGACCTGTACAAGTACCCGCAGCGCCTTTTTTCCTCTGTAACTAAGTCAAATACTGAGATGTAACGCTGGAATTTAGACAGTAAATAAGTTTCGTGGTACTAGTGATTATAGGAATGATTCCAGACTTACATTTAGCTGGCAAACGCATGTCACGACTTGTCCCGGCTAAACGGCCCAAGTACCCAAAGCATCTTTTTTCATCTGTAAGTAAGTCAAATATTCAGATTTAATGCCGGAATTTGGGAAGGACATTGGTTGGGTGGCACTAGTAATCATGGCAATGATTTCAGACCTACATACAGGTTGGAAACTCATGTTGCGACTTTTCCAGGCTACATGTCCCAAGTACCCAGAGCGCCTTTTTCCCCCGTAACTAAGTCAAATATTGAGATGTAACGCTGGAATTTGGCCAGGACATTAGTTTCATGGCATTAGTGATAATGACAATGATTACAGAATTACATCTACATGGGAAACTCATGTCGTGGCCTGTACAAGTACCCGCAGCGCCTTTTCTCCTCTGTAACTAAGTCAAATACTGAGATGTAACGCTGGAATTTAGACAGTAAATTAGTTTTGTGGCACTAGTGATTAGAGGAATGATTTCAGACTTACATCTAGCTGGAAAACACATGTCACGGCTTGTTCCGGCTAAACAGCCCAAGTACCCGAAGCGTCTTTTTTCATCTGTAAGTAAGTCAAATATTCAGATTTAATGCCGGAATTTGGGAAGGACATTGGTTGGGTGGCACTAGTAATCATGGCAATGATTTCAGACCTACATCCAGGTTGGAAACTCATGTTGCGACTTTTCCAGGCTACATGGCCCAAGTACCCAGAGCGCCTTTTTCCCCCGTAACTAAGTCAAATATTGAGATGTAACGCTGGAATTTGGACAGGACATTAGCTGGGTGGCATTAGTGATAATGACAATGATTACAGAATTACATCTACATGGGAAACTCATGTCGTGACCTGTACAAGTACCCGCAGCGCCTTTTCTCCTCTGTAACTAAGTCAAATACTGAGATGTAACGCTGGAATTTAGGCAGTAAATTAGTTTCGTGGCACTAGTGATTATTGGAATGATTTCAGACTTACATCTAGCTGGCAAACGCATGTCACGGCTTGTCCCAGCTAAACGGCCCAAGTACCCGAAGCGTCTTTTTTCATCTGTAAGTAAGTCAAATATTCAGATTTAATGCCGGAATTTGGGAAGGACATTGGTTGGGTGGCACTAGTAATCATGGCAATGATTTCAGACCTACATACAGGTTGGAAACTCATGTTGCGACTTTTCCAGGCTACATGGCCCAAGTACCTGGAGCGCCTTTTTCCCCCGTAACTAAGTCAAATATTGAGATGTAACGCTGGAATTTGGCCAGGACATTAGTTTTGTGGCATTAGTGATAATGACAATGATTACAGAATTACATCTACATGGGAAACTCGTATTGTGACCTGTACAAGTACCCGCAGCGCCTTTTTTCCTCTGTAACTAAGTCAAATACTGAGATGTAACGCTGGAATTTAGACAGTAAATAAGTTTCGTGGTACTAGTGATTATAGGAATGATTCCAGACTTACATTTAGCTGGCAAACGCATGTCACGACTTGTCCCGGCTAAACGGCCCAAGTACCCAAAGCATCTTTTTTCATCTGTAAGTAAGTCAAATATTCAGATTTAATGCCGGAATTTGGGAAGGACATTGGTTGGGTGGCACTAGTAATCATGGCAATGATTTCAGACCTACATACAGGTTGGAAACTCATGTTGCGACTTTTCCAGGCTACATGTCCCAAGTACCCAGAGCGCCTTTTTCCCCCGTAACTAAGTCAAATATTGAGATGTAACGCTGGAATTTGGCCAGGACATTAGTTTCGTGGCATTAGTGATAATGACAATGATTACAGAATTACATCTACATGGGAAACTCATGTCGTGGCCTGTACAAGTACCCGCAGCGCCTTTTCTCCTCTGTAACTAAGTCAAATACTGAGATGTAACGCTGGAATTTGGACAGTAAATAAGTTTCGTGGCACTAGTGATTATAGGAATGATTCCAGACTTACATTTAGCTGGCAAACGCATGTCACGACTTGTCCCGGCTAAACGGCCCAAGTACCCAAAGCGTCTTTTTTCATCTGTAAGTAAGTCAAATATTCAGATTTAATGCCGGAATTTGGGAAGGACATTGGTTGGGTGGCACTAGTAATCATGGCAATGATTTCAGACCTACATACAGGTTGGAAACTCATGTTGCGACTTTTCCAGGCTACATGTCCCAAGTACCCAGAGCGCCTTTTTCCCCCGTAACTAAGTCAAATATTGAGATGTAACGCTGGAATTTGGCCAGGACATTAGTTTCGTGGCATTAGTGATAATGACAATGATTACAGAATTACATCTACATGGGAAACTCATGTCGTGGCCTGTACAAGTACCCGCAGCGCCTTTTCTCCTCTGTAACTAAGTCAAATACTGAGATGTAACGCTGGAATTTAGACAGTAAATTAGTTTTGTGGCACCAGTGATTATAGGAATGATTTCAGACTTACATCTAGCTGGCAAACACATGTCACGGCTTGTCCCGGCTAAACAGCCCAAGTACCCGAAGCTTTTTTTTTCATCTGTAAGTAAGTCAAATATTCAGATTTAATGCCGGAATTTGGGAAGGACATTGGTTGGGTGGCACTAGTAATCATGGCAATGATTTCAGACCTACATCCAGGTTGGAAACTCATGTTGCGACTTTTCCAGGCTACATGGCCCAAGTACCCAGAGCGCCTTTTTCCCCCATAACTAAGTCAAATATTGAGATGTAACGCTGGAATTTGGACAGGACATTAGCTGGGTGGCATTAGTGATAATGACAATGATTACAGAATTACATCTACATGGGAAACTCATGTCGTGACCTGTACAAGTACCCGCAGCGCCTTTTCTCCTCTGTAACTAAGTCAAATACTGAGATGTAACGCTGGAATTTAGGCAGTAAATTAGTTTCGTGGCACTAGTGATTATAGGAATGATTCCAGACTTACATTTAGCTGGCAAACGCATGTCACGACTTGTCCCGGCTAAACGGCCCAAGTACCCAAAGCGTCTTTTTTCATCTGTAAGTAAGTCAAATATTCAGATTTAATGCTGGAATTTGGGAAGGACATTGGTTGGGTGGCACTAGTAATCATGGCAATGATTTCAGACCTACATACAGGTTGGAAACTCATGTTGCGACTTTTCCAGGCTACATGGCCCAAGTACCTGGAGCGCCTTTTTCCCCCGTAACTAAGTCAAATATTGAGATGTAACGCTGGAATTTGGCCAGGACATTACTTTTGTGGCATTAGTGATAATGACAATGATTACAGAATTACATCTACATGGGAAACTCATATTGTGACCTGTACAAGTACCCGCAGCGCCTTTTTTCCTCTGTAACTAAGTCAAATACTGAGATGTAACACTGGAATTTAGACAGTAAATAAGTTTCGTGGCACTAGTGATTATAGGAATGATTCCAGACTTACATTTAGCTGGCAAACGCATGTCACGACTTGTCCCGGCTAAACGGCCCAAGTACCCGAAGCTTTTTTTTTCATCTGTAAGTAAGTCAAATATTCAGATTTAATGCCGGAATTTGGGAAGGACATTGGTTGGGTGGCACTAGTAATCATGGCAATGATTTCAGACCTACATACAGGTTGGAAACTCATGTTGCGACTTTTCCAGGCTACATGGCCCAAGTACCTGGAGCGCCTTTTCCCCCCGTAACTAAGTCAAATATTGAGATGTAACGCTGGAATTTGGCCAGGACATTAGTTTTGTGGCATTAGTGATAATGACAATGATTACAGAATTACATCTACATGGGAAACTCGTATTGTGACCTGTACAAGTACCCGCAGCGCCTTTTTTCCTCTGTAACTAAGTCAAATACTGAGATGTAACGCTGGAATTTAGACAGTAAATAAGTTTCGTGGTACTAGTGATTATAGGAATGATTCCAGACTTACATTTAGCTGGCAAACGCATGTCACGACTTGTCCCGGCTAAACGGCCCAAGTACCCAAAGCGTCTTTTTTCATCTGTAAGTAAGTCAAATATTCAGATTTAATGCCGGAATTTGGGAAGGACATTGGTTGGGTGGCACTAGTAATCATGGCAATGATTTCAGACCTACATACAGGTTGGAAACTCATGTTGCGACTTTTCCAGGCTACATGTCCCAAGTACCCAGAGCGCCTTTTTCCCCCGTAACTAAGTCAAATATTGAGATGTAACGCTGGAATTTGGCCAGGACATTAGTTTCGTGGCATTAGTGATAATGACAATGATTACAGAATTACATCTACATGGGAAACTCATGTCGTGGCCTGTACAAGTACCCGCAGCGCCTTTTCTCCTCTGTAACTAAGTCAAATACTGAGATGTAACGCTGGAATTTAGACAGTAAATTAGTTTTGTGGCACTAGTGATTAGAGGAATGATTTCAGACTTACATCTAGCTGGAAAACACATGTCACGGCTTGTCCCGGCTAAACAGCCCAAGTACCCGAAGCGTCTTTTTTCATCTGTAAGTAAGTCAAATATTCAGATTTAATGCCGGAATTTGGGAAGGACATTGGTTGGGTGGCACTAGTAATCATGGCAATGATTTCAGACCTACATCCAGGTTGGAAACTCATGTTGCGACTTTTCCAGGCTACATGGCCCAAGTACCCAGAGCGCCTTTTTCCCCCGTAACTAAGTCAAATATTGAGATGTAACGCTGGAATTTGGACAGGACATTAGCTGGGTGGCATTAGTGATAATGACAATGATTACAGAATTACATCTACATGGGAAACTCATGTCGTGACCTGTACAAGTACCCGCAGCGCCTTTTCTCCTCTGTAACTAAGTCAAATACTGAGATGTAACGCTGGAATTTAGGCAGTAAATTAGTTTCGTGGCACTAGTGATTATTGGAATGATTTCAGACTTACATCTAGCTGGCAAACGCATGTCACGGCTTGTCCCAGCTAAACGGCCCAAGTACCCGAAGCGTCTTTTTTCATCTGTAAGTAAGTCAAATATTCAGATTTAATGCCGGAATTTGGGAAGGACATTGGTTGGGTGGCACTAGTAATCATGGCAATGATTTCAGACCTACATACAGGTTGGAAACTCATGTTGCGACTTTTCCAGGCTACATGGCCCAAGTACCTGGAGCGCCTTTTTCCCCCGTAACTAAGTCAAATATTGAGATGTAACGCTGGAATTTGGCCAGGACATTAGTTTTGTGGCATTAGTGATAATGACAATGATTACAGAATTACATCTACATGGGAAACTCGTATTGTGACCTGTACAAGTACCCGCAGCGCCTTTTTTCCTCTGTAACTAAGTCAAATACTGAGATGTAACGCTGGAATTTAGACAGTAAATAAGTTTCGTGGTACTAGTGATTATAGGAATGATTCCAGACTTACATTTAGCTGGCAAACGCATGTCACGACTTGTCCCGGCTAAACGGCCCAAGTACCCAAAGCATCTTTTTTCATCTGTAAGTAAGTCAAATATTCAGATTTAATGCCGGAATTTGGGAAGGACATTGGTTGGGTGGCACTAGTAATCATGGCAATGATTTCAGACCTACATACAGGTTGGAAACTCATGTTGCGACTTTTCCAGGCTACATGTCCCAAGTACCCACAGCGCCTTTTTCCCCCGTAACTAAGTCAAATATTGAGATGTAACGCTGGAATTTGGCCAGGACATTAGTTTCGTGGCATTAGTGATAATGACAATGATTACAGAATTACATCTACATGGGAAACTCATGTCGTGGCCTGTACAAGTACCCGCAGCGCCTTTTCTCCTCTGTAACTAAGTCAAATACTGAGATGTAACGCTGGAATTTGGACAGTAAATAAGTTTCGTGGCACTAGTGATTATAGGAATGATTCCAGACTTACATTTAGCTGGCAAACGCATGTCACGACTTGTCCCGGCTAAACGGCCCAAGTACCCAAAGCGTCTTTTTTCATCTGTAAGTAAGTCAAATATTCAGATTTAATGCCGGAATTTGGGAAGGACATTGGTTGGGTGGCACTAGTAATCATGGCAATGATTTCAGACCTACATACAGGTTGGAAACTCATGTTGCGACTTTTCCAGGCTACATGTCCCAAGTACCCAGAGCGCCTTTTTCCCCCGTAACTAAGTCAAATATTGAGATGTAACGCTGGAATTTGGCCAGGACATTAGTTTCGTGGCATTAGTGATAATGACAATGATTACAGAATTACATCTACATGGGAAACTCATGTCGTGGCCTGTACAAGTACCCGCAGCGCCTTTTCTCCTCTGTAACTAAGTCAAATACTGAGATGTAACGCTGGAATTTAGACAGTAAATTAGTTTTGTGGCACTAGTGATTATAGGAATGATTTCAGACTTACATCTAGCTGGCAAACACATGTCACCGCTTGTCCCGGCTAAACAGCCCAAGTACCCGAAGCTTTTTTTTTCATCTGTAAGTAAGTCAAATATTCAGATTTAATGCCGGAATTTGGGAAGGACATTGGTTGGGTGGCACTAGTAATCATGGCAATGATTTCAGACCTACATCCAGGTTGGAAACTCATGTTGCGACTTTTCCAGGCTACATGGCCCAAGTACCCAGAGCGCCTTTTTCCCCCGTAACTAAGTCAAATATTGAGATGTAACGCTGGAATTTGGACAGGACATTAGCTGGGTGGCATTAGTGATAATGACAATGATTACAGAATTACATCTACATGGGAAACTCATGTCGTGACCTGTACAAGTACCCGCAGCGCCTTTTCTCCTCTGTAACTAAGTCAAATACTGAGATGTAACGCTGGAATTTAGGCAGTAAATTAGTTTCGTGGCACTAGTGATTATAGGAATGATTCCAGACTTACATTTAGCTGGCAAACGCATGTCACGACTTGTCCCGGCTAAACGGCCCAAGTACCCAAAGCGTCTTTTTTCATCTGTAAGTAAGTCAAATATTCAGATTTAATGCTGGAATTTGGGAAGGACATTGGTTGGGTGGCACTAGTAATCATGGCAATGATTTCAGACCTACATACAGGTTGGAAACTCATGTTGCGACTTTTCCAGGCTACATGGCCCAAGTACCTGGAGCGCCTTTTTCCCCCGTAACTAAGTCAAATATTGAGATGTAACGCTGGAATTTGGCCAGGACATTACTTTTGTGGCATTAGTGATAATGACAATGATTACAGAATTACATCTACATGGGAAACTCATATTGTGACCTGTACAAGTACCCGCAGCGCCTTTTTTCCTCTGTAACTAAGTCAAATACTGAGATGTAACACTGGAATTTAGACAGTAAATAAGTTTCGTGGCACTAGTGATTATAGGAATGATTGCAGACTTACATTTAGCTGGCAAACGCATGTCACGACTTGTCCCGGCTAAACGGCCCAAGTACCCGAAGCTTTTTTTTTCATCTGTAAGTAAGTCAAATATTCAGATTTAATGCCGGAATTTGGGAAGGACATTGGTTGGGTGGCACTAGTAATCATGGCAATGATTTCAGACCTACATACAGGTTGGAAACTCATGTTGCGACTTTTCCAGGCTACATGGCCCAAGTACCTGGAGCGCCTTTTCCCCCCGTAACTAAGTCAAATATTGAGATGTAACGCTGGAATTTGGCCAGGACATTAGTTTTGTGGCATTAGTGATAATGACAATGATTACAGAATTACATCTACATGGGAAACTCGTATTGTGACCTGTACAAGTACCCGCAGCGCCTTTTTTCCTCTGTAACTAAGTCAAATACTGAGATGTAACGCTGGAATTTAGACAGTAAATAAGTTTCGTGGTACTAGTGATTATAGGAATGATTCCAGACTTACATTTAGCTGGCAAACGCATGTCACGACTTGTCCCGGCTAAACGGCCCAAGTACCCAAAGCGTCTTTTTTCATCTGTAAGTAAGTCAAATATTCAGATTTAATGCCGGAATTTGGGAAGGACATTGGTTGGGTGGCACTAGTAATCATGGCAATGATTTCAGACCTACATACAGGTTGGAAACTCATGTTGCGACTTTTCCAGGCTACATGTCCCAAGTACCCAGAGCGCCTTTTTCCCCCGTAACTAAGTCAAATATTGAGATGTAACGCTGGAATTTGGCCAGGACATTAGTTTCGTGGCATTAGTGATAATGACAATGATTACAGAATTACATCTACATGGGAAACTCATGTCGTGGCCTGTACAAGTACCCGCAGCGCCTTTTCTCCTCTGTAACTAAGTCAAATACTGAGATGTAACGCTGGAATTTAGACAGTAAATTAGTTTTGTGGCACTAGTGATTAGAGGAATGATTTCAGACTTACATCTAGCTGGAAAACACATGTCACGGCTTGTCCCGGCTAAACAGCCCAAGTACCCGAAGCGTCTTTTTTCATCTGTAAGTAAGTCAAATATTCAGATTTAATGCCGGAATTTGGGAAGGACATTGGTTGGGTGGCACTAGTAATCATGGCAATGATTTCAGACCTACATCCAGGTTGGAAACTCATGTTGCGACTTTTCCAGGCTACATGGCCCAAGTACCCAGAGCGCCTTTTTCCCCCGTAACTAAGTCAAATATTGAGATGTAACGCTGGAATTTGGACAGGACATTAGCTGGGTGGCATTAGTGATAATGACAATGATTACAGAATTACATCTACATGGGAAACTCATGTCGTGACCTGTACAAGTACCCGCAGCGCCTTTTCTCCTCTGTAACTAAGTCAAATACTGAGATGTAGCGCTGGAATTTAGGCAGTAAATTAGTTTCGTGGCACTAGTGATTATTGGAATGATTTCAGACTTACATCTAGCTGGCAAACGCATGTCACGGCTTGTCCCAGCTAAACGGCCCAAGTACCCGAAGCGTCTTTTTTCATCTGTAAGTAAGTCAAATATTCAGATTTAATGCCGGAATTTGGGAAGGACATTGGTTGGGTGGCACTAGTAATCATGGCAATGATTTCAGACCTACATACAGGTTGGAAACTCATGTTGCGACTTTTCCAGGCTACATGGCCCAAGTACCTGGAGCGCCTTTTTCCCCCGTAACTAAGTCAAATATTGAGATGTAACGCTGGAATTTGGCCAGGACATTACTTTTGTGGCATTAGTGATAAGGACAATGATTACAGAATTACATCTACATGGGAAACTCATATTGTGACCTGTACAAGTACCCGCAGCGCCTTTTTTCCTCTGTAACTAAGTCAAATACTGAGATGTAACACTGGAATTTAGACAGTAAATAAGTTTCGTGGCACTAGTGATTATAGGAATGATTCCAGACTTACATTTAGCTGGCAAACGCATGTCACGACTTGTCCCGGCTAAACGGCCCAAGTACCCGAAGCTTTTTTTTTCATCTGTAAGTAAGTCAAATATTCAGATTTAATGCCGGAATTTGGGAAGGACATTGGTTGGGTGGCACTAGTAATCATGGCAATGATTTCAGACCTACATACAGGTTGGAAACTCATGTTGCGACTTTTCCAGGCTACATGGCCCAAGTACCTGGAGCGCCTTTTCCCCCCGTAACTAAATCAAATATTGAGATGTAACGCTGGAATTTGGCCAGAACATTAGTTTTGTGGCATTAGTGATAATGACAATGATTACAGAATTACATCTACATGGGAAACTCGTATTGTGACCTGTACAAGTACCCGCAGCGCCTTTTTTCCTCTGTAACTAAGTCAAATACTGAGATGTAACGCTGGAATTTAGACAGTAAATTAGTTTTGTGGCACTAGTGATTATAGGAATGATTTCAGACTTACATCTAGCTGGCAAACACATGTCACGGCTTGTCCCGGCTAAACAGCCCAAGTACCCGAAGCGTCTTTTTTCATCTGTAAGTAAGTCAAATATTCAGATTTAATGCCGGAATTTGGGAAGGACATTGGTTGGGTGGCACTAGTAATCATGGCAATGATTTCAGACCTACATCCAGGTTGGAAACTCATGTTGCGACTTTTCCAGGCTACATGGCCCAAGTACCCAGAGCGCCTTTTTCCCCCGTAACTAAGTCAAATATTGAGATGTAACGCTGGAATTTGGACAGGACATTAGCTGGGTGGCATTAGTGATAATGACAATGATTACAGAATTACATCTACATGGGAAACTCATGTCGTGACCTGTACAAGTACCCGCAGCGCCTTTTCTCCTCTGTAACTAAGTCAAATACTGAGATGTAACGCTGGAATTTAGGCAGTAAATTAGTTTCGTGGCACTAGTGATTATTGGAATGATTTCAGACTTACATCTAGCTGGCAAACGCATGTCACGGCTTGTCCCAGCTAAACGGCCCAAGTACCCGAAGCGTCTTTTTTCATCTGTAAGTAAGTCAAATTGGAAAATTTAATGGTTAAATTAAATTTTTATTAGTTAATATCTTACCTAGTGGACCAGTGCATTTGTCCGGCGCGCAGCCGGTCCCGCCAAACGTTAGACAAAAACGTCCTGAGCTGGGCTCTGACCGGGACCGGTAGTGTATTCCTCATTCGCCAGGTGTCGTGACTGCACCCAGCTCCCCTACTGCGCGTGCGCGCGCATGCGTACTTCCTCTTTTTGTGGCCTACCTAAGAATGTCCCCCTTTGAGCTATTGCGGGGCAGGTAGGGTGGGACTCTCTTGGTCCACTAGGTAAGATATTAACTAATAAAAATTTAATTTAACCATTAAATTTTCCATTTTATTGCGTTAATATATCTTACCTAGTGGACCAGTGCAGAATAACTACCCAGTGGTTGGCGGGTAGCTATGGGCAAAGGGGAGACCGAGACTCTAAGATCTACATATATACTCCGTAAATCCAGAGGAAATCACCCGGGAAGGGTTTCTAACTACCCTGGATAGGTACAGTCTCTCTCCCCCCCCCCCTTTTGTTTTGTAGCTGACGAGTTCCCGAGGAAGTGAAGAAGGGGAATTGAAGATTAAGATGGTCCCCCATCTTCTTGCAACGCAAGACAGACTGCAGGGACGTTTTTTTTTTTTTTTTTTTTTTTTTTTTTTATGTACATGTATGAATACATATATACACCACTATACACTATATACATGGGAGCCTCTACTTAGTCCCTAATTTGTTGGGCAGCTACCACAGGACCCAAATGGTACACATCCGAGTCTGCCCATGCCAAGTCCTTCAAGTAAAATTGGGTGAAGGTGTTATGAGATTTCCAGTGACAGGCTGCCAAAATCTGGTCTAAGGGAACACCCCCCTGAAAGGCTTTGGACGCCGCGAACGTCATGAGCCCGAACCTGATGCAACTGTTGAGCCTGTTGGTCTGACATCTGGTAACAAAGGACTATGGTTTGTTTGATCCAGGAGGAAACGGTAGCAGGGACAATATCCTTCTGGAAACTCTTCCTAAAGGAAACAAAAACCAATTCCTTGCCTGAACGGAGATCTTTGGTTTTGTCCAAGTAATAACGGAGTGCCCGGACCGGGCACAGACTCCTATCCTCCTTGAGGGATTTGTCCAATGAAGGAGCCAAGGCTGGAATGATAACAGGGGCCACGCAAGCGGGACCCTCTTTAGCCAGGTGGTTCTTAGAGATGAAACTAGGAGAAGGCGATAATGAAACATTTGACCAATCCTCTTGGTGCCTAATGTTCCTGTGGACCCAAGCATGAATTTCACTCCTCCGTTTCCCAGAGCCCAAGGCTAGAAGGAAGACAGTCTTAAAGGTGAGGTACTTCAGCGAAGCCTTCCTGAGAGGTTCAAAAGGAGGTTGTGTAAGTTGGTGAAGGACCAAAGACAAATTCCACGTAGGAACCCCACGCCTGCCTTTTGGTTTGTCCCTATGAAAACTGTCCAACAACCTGGACAAGTTTTCATCCTTGCTGATGTTAATTCTGGAATTCCCCACTTTGTCGGCTATGGCAGTCCTATAGCCTTCTATGGTACTAGGTTGAAGATGTTTCTCCTGAAAAAGGGAAAGGAGAAAATCCGCAATTTGCTCTATAGAGGGAGTCCTGAAGTCCACCTGATTCTTTTCACACCATCTGACAAAAACGGACCACTTTGATTCATAAATGGCTCTGGTAGAGCGTCTTTGAGGAGCCTCAATTCTTGTTGCCACTTCTGCCGAGAACCCGGCCTGCTGGATGGCAGAGGCTCTAGGAGCCACGCATGAAGGTTCAGATTGGGCAGGTCCCGGTGAGGACACTGATTGAACGGTTGAGTGATCAATTTCGACACCTGAGGGAGCAGGAGAGGAACTTGAGCTGACATGTTGACCAGGTCCCAAAACCAAGGCATGTTGGGCCAACCTGGTGCTATCAGAATGAGACGACGGAATCCGTGGTCCAAGAGTTTCGTTACCACCTGATGAAGAAGGGCCGTTGGTGGAAAGGCATAAGCGTCCAGGTCCTCCCAAGGGAGACTTAAGGCGTCCACTCCCCACGCTGATTGGTCTGGAACCGGGGATACAAACCGGGGAAGTTTGTGATTGAACCGGGTGGCAAACAGGTCCACAGACGGGCGGTGCCAACGCCGGCATATTTGAGCAAACACCTCCGGGAGGAGGGACCATTCTGTTTGGATCACCTGATTGAGTCGGGACAGCTTGTCAGCTATGACGTTCAGGTGACCCGGAATATGCCTGGCCCTCAAGACGATCTGCCTTTGATTGCACCAAAGCATCAGTCTCCAAAGGAGGGCACAGAGTGAGCCTGATTTCATACCCCCTTCCTTGTTGATGTAAGAGACCACAGTGGTGTTGTCTGTACAAACAAGAACTATCTGGTTGCAACATAACTGCTCGAACCGTTTTAAGGCTAGCAGGACCGCCTTGAGCTCCAACAAATTTATGTGCAAGGCGCTTTCTGACTCCAACCAAACTCCTTTTGCCATGTAATCGCCTAAGTGAGCGCCCCAACCTTCGTTTGAGGCGTCTGTAAACAGTTGAAGGGCGTGTCGAAGAGGGTGTAAGGGTTGACCGGAGAGCACCTTGGCCGGGTCCAACCACCACCTTAGATGTACATGGAGAGATGAAGGAATTGGGATGACCTTTTCCAGCGATTCCGGGGCATGCCAATGCTTTTTTAGGTGCCACTGAATGGGCCTCATATGCAGCCGCCCCGACACTACTTGTTTTTCTGTTGCTGTCAGAAGGCCGATTAAAGACATGAACTGCCTGACTGTGCAACATTCCAGTCCCAGGAGAAGGTTGAGTTTCTGAGATAGACTCCTCCACCTGTCCTGAGTTGGTTTGACTAACCCCTGAGATAGGTCGAAATGATAACCTACGAAGTCGAAGGTTTGTTGGGGAACTAGCTCTGACTTGTCCATGTTGACTACCCACCCTAGCGAGCGGCAAAGGTCCAAAAGGATCTGGGTATGACGTAGGCAAATTTCCCGGCATGGGGCTCTCAGTAACCAATCGTCTAGGTATTGGTGGATTCGAATACCCCTCGATTGAGCCATGAGTTTTACCTCCTTGACCACCTTTGTGAACTCCAACGGAGCCGTCGACAGGCCAAAGGGAAGTGCTGTGAACTGAAAAGTCTGACCTTTTAAGTGGAACCGGAGATATTTTCGCGACCTGTGGTTTATGGGAATGTGAAAATAAGCATCGCTGAAATCCAGCGAAGAGACCCACTCCCCCTGTTGCAGGGAGAGTCTGATGGTCTCCGGAGTTTCCATCTTGAACGTTGCTGGGGCAAGGTAAAGGTTCAGTTGGCTTAGATCTAGAATGGGCCTCCATTTCCCGTTGGGTTTTGGCACCAGGAACAACCGGTTGTAGAAACCCAGAGATGACTGAACGGCCACCTTTTCGATAGTCTGTTTTTGACCTAGGGAATGCAATGCCTCGTTCAGACTTTTGTTTCGAAAGGGATTTGATGAACCACTGATAATCACAGGAAATCTTGCCAGAGGTGGTCTCTCCTTGAAGGGTAGTTGATACCCTTCCCTGAGGATGGAGACTACCCTTGGATTTGAACCCAGGGAGAGCCAAACCTGCCAAAACAGTTGCAGACGGCCTCCCACAGGTGGATCTTTTGCAACACATGGGGCATTTGTTACATTTGGGGCAAAAAGACACTGATTTACAGACAAAGCACTGTTCACAGATTTTATTCCTATTTGAGAATGAGAGGGTCTTACGTTTTTCTTTTGTAACAGCCCTTTTACAAAAGGTACAGGAGGAACAACATGCAAATTTACAGTCTCTTGAAAAGTCTCTTTGTTTGCTGATGACACTAGATTGAGATCCCCTAAACTTGAACTTAACACAACTGGGGGACTCAGTAGATGTTGATTGTCATTTATACGGTTTTGTACCACGGGCAGGCTTGGAGTAGTAAGTAGAACCAGATCCACCTCTACCACGACCTCTACCCCTGCCTCTGCCTGAGAATTGCCTCCAAGGTTGTTGATTTTGGGAAGAGGAGAAGCCGGATTGACGACTCTCTTTCTTTTCATATGGTTGATACCGGAATTGATGCTTCTTTGAGTGCTGATATGTGCCCGGGCCGGGACCAGTAGCACTCTTGTTTGAATCATACTTTTGAATATCCTGCTCCGCTACTGCCAGTACATCATCCGGGAATAACCCGTAAGTGAACAGGGGAGCATTTCGTAGTTTATTCCAGGTATCAGGTTTCAGGCCTGGTTTAACGTACTCGAGATAAGAATCTCTCCTCAACAAAATGAAGTTGGCTAGCTGAACAAATAAACTGTCTGCGAGGTGCTGGAAGGCAGTACCTAAGGCAACAGAAACACTACTGTGGAAAGCTGACAAGTCTTTCAAATCCCTGATGGCGTCGGTGACCTCCTTAGGGGCCTTGCCCTGAACAATGGTAGCGTTTAAAAATGAAATGTGTTGATTCATTTTGTCCTGAATTTCACTAACGCACCTGTTGAATCCTGCTGCGTGATTGGTAATCAAAGAGCCTTCCTTAGCACATTGCTCCCACCTTCGAAGAATCTCCTGAGGGATAGGCCTAGATGCTGGTCCTGAAGATGGATATGAGGAAGTCTTGGCAATACGGGAGAATTGAGAGTTCAGGCGTGCTTCGGAACCCGACCAGCCAAAGATTGTACGTCCAGGTCTTTGATTTATATCCTGTTTGAGTCGTGACTGTGTATACCACTTTGCCTGGCTTTTGGGTGTTCTGACAAACTGGTCTTGTTTCAGACCTGCGGCCTCTTGGGAACGAGAAGGGTAACCTTCTGCAACACGAGTGTTCAGTTTTTCCATTTTATAGCAAAGCCAGTCGTCAGCTGGTAACTCCACTGAAACTTTGCCTGAGCGACGAGGATATTTCCCCTTCCAAGGGTTGTCAGAACGGTTGTCTGCATCACTTGCTGAAGCCTCAAAATCTGGTATGTGAGACCAGCCAAGAAAGGAACGGACCGACCGGACCGTTTCTCTGTAGTTCATTTCCTCATTTTTCTCATTGATTTCAGTATCTGAAAGTTCACCCTCCTCACCAGATTCCTTATCTGACCGGTCCGGAAGGGGTTCCCCGTCTGACAGAGCCGGATCCGGCTGAGTAAAACTATCCGGTGCAAAGGAAGCAGAAGTACTGGTATACTGCGGACCGGTAATGACCGGTTGAGAGGAGGACCCTAAGGAAGAGACACTGGTGATAGCAGGCACAGTTTCCTCCGGTTCACCAAGAACTTGTAAACCCGGACCGGGTACCACTGTCTTGGGAGGAATAGGGTCCCTAGCAACCTGACTTGCAGAACCGGCAGCAGCGGCCGGTTTGATAGACTTCTTATGTTTTGATTTCCCTTTCTGTTTTTTAACAGAAGAAGCAGAATCCTCTACAGCCTGACCCGGAGGCCTCACCGGACCGGTGGCTCTGGGGTCAGGAGAGGGATTGATAAAGGGCGTGTCAGAAACAGGGGCTTGACTCTTTGAAACAGGCATCTTTGGAGTAGAAAATATGTTGGTCCTTGTAAGGAGAGCCTCAAAACGGGCGAATTTTTCCTCCAACTGATTATTCAATAGTTCAAAATCCTGACGGGAGACAAAGTCTCCAGTACCTGTCTGATCAGAAACCGGGAAAGCACCGGCAACAATCTGTCCCTGCGCATGCGCAGTGTCCGGAGGCATCTCAAGTTCATCCTGTTCCTCCACCGGACCCACAACCGTAACTTTACTGGGAGAAATCAAAATCCCTGCTTTTTTGTCTTTTCGGATTTGATACTGTGGGGTTGCAAGCATACCTTTTTGGGAGTCAGACAACGCATCACACAATTCACAGTCCTGACCTTTGACACAAGGGTCATCTCCCACCTTTTTGTCCCTACAGCGGGCACACTTTTTATGAAGGTCAAACCCCGCCATAACATGGCCACAACTACCACGCCTCTGTCCTGGTGATGCCATGGTAAATATATTTTGCAATATCCAAAGCTTTCCTTCTAACTTGTTTGCAAATAGACAATATAATTTAAAGTTTATTTTACTGAAATTTATCCGCTAACACACTATGGCGCCAAACAAAAAGAGGAAGTACGCATGCGCGCGCACGCGCAGTAGGGGAGATGGGTGCAGTCACGACACCAGGCGAATGAGGAATACACTACCGGTCCCGGTCAGAGCCCAGCTCAGGACGTTTTTGTCTAACGTTTGGCGGGACCGGCTGCGCGCCGGACAAATGCACTGGTCCACTAGGTAAGATATATTAACGCAATAAAAATTCAGATTTAATGCCGGAATTTGGGAAGGACATTGGTTGGGTGGCACTAGTAATCATGGCAATGATTTCAGACCTACATACAGGTTGGAAACTCATGTTGCGACTTTTCCAGGCTACATGTCCCAAGTACCCAGAGCGCCTTTTTCCCCCATAACTAAGTCAAATATTGAGATGTAACGCTGGAATTTGGCCAGGACATTAGTTTCGTGGCATTAGTGATAATGACAATGATTACAGAATTACATCTACATGGGAAACTCATGTCGTGACCTGTACAAGTACCCGCAGCGCCTTTTCTCCTCTGTAACTAAGTCAAATACTGAGATGTAACGCTGGAATTTAGACAGTAAATTAGTTTCATGGCACTAGTGATTATAGGAATGATTTCAGACTTACATCTAGCTGGCAAACGCATGTCACGACTTGTCCCAGCTAAACGGCCCAAGTACCCGAAGCATCTTTTTTCATCTGTAAGTAAGTCAAATATTCAGATTTAATGCCGGAATTTGGGAAGGACATTGGTTGGGTGGCACTAGTAATCATGGCAATGATTTCAGACCTACATCCAGGTTGGAAACTCATGTTGCGACTTTTCCAGGCTACATGGCCCAAGTACCCGGAGCCTCCTTTTTCCCCCGTAACTAAGTCAAATATTGAGATGTAACGCTGGAATTTGGCCAGGACATTAGTTTCGTGGCATTAGTGATAATGACAATGATTACAGAATTACATCTACATGGGAAACTCATGTCGTGACCTGTACAAGTACCCGCAGCGCCTTTTCTCCTCTGTAACTAAGTCAAATACTGAGATGTAACGCTGGAATTTAGACAGTAAATTAGTTTCATGGCACTAGTGATTATAGGAATGATTTCAGACTTACATCTAGCTGGCAAACGCATGTCACGACTTGTCCCAGCTAAACGGCCCAAGTACCCGAAGCGTCTTTTTTCATCTGTAAGTAAGTCAAATATTCAGATTTAATGCCGGAATTTGGGAAGGACATTGGTTGGGTGGCACTAGTAATCATGGCAATGATTTCAGACCTACATCCAGGTTGGAAACTCATGTTGCGACTTTTCCAGGCTACATGTCCCAAGTACCCAGAGCGCCTTTTTCCCCCGTAACTAAGTCAAATATTGAGATGTAACGCTGGAATTTGGCCAGGACATTGGTTTCGTGGCATTAATGATAATGACAATGATTACAGAATTACTTCTACATGGGAAACTCATGTCGTGACCTGTACAAGTACCCGCAGTGCCTTTTCTCCTCTGTAACTAAGTCAAATACTGAGATGTAACGCTGGAATTTAGACAGTAAATGAGTTTTGTGGCACTAGTGATTATAGGAATGATTTCAGACTTACATCTTGCTGGCAAACGCATGTCACGGATTGTCCCGGCTAAACGGCCCAAGTACCCGAAGCGTCTTTTTTCATCTGTAAGTAAGTCAAATATTCAGATTTAATGCCGGAATTTGGGAAGGACATTGGTTGGGTGGCACTAGTAATCATGGCAATGATTTCAGACCTACATACAGGTTGGAAACTCATGTTGCGACTTTTCCAGGCTACATGTCCCAAGTACCCAGAGCGCCTTTTTCCCCCGTAACTAAGTCAAATATTGAGATGTAACACTGGAATTTGGCCAGGACATTAGTTTCGTGGCATTAGTGATAATGACAATGATTACAGAATTACATCTACATGGGAAACTCATGTCGTGGCCTGTACAAGTACCCGCAGCGCCTTTTTTCCTCTGTAACTAAGTCAAATACTGAGATGTAGCACTGGAATTTAGGCAGTAAATTAGTTTCGTGGCACTAGTGATTATTGGAATGATTTCAGACTTACATCTAGCTGGCAAACGCATGTCACGGCTTGTCCCAGCTAAACGGCCCAAGTACCCGAAGCGTCTTTTTTCATCTGTAAGTAAGTCAAATATTCAGATTTAATGCCGGAATTTGGGAAGGACATTGGTTGGGTGGCACTAGTAATCATGGCAATGATTTCAGACCTACATACAGGTTGGAAACTCATGTTGCGACTTTTCCAGGCTACATGTCCCAAGTACCCAGAGCGCCTTTTTCCCCCGTAACTAAGTCAAATATTGAGATGTAACGCTGGAATTTGGCCAGGACATTACTTTTGTGGCATTAGTGATAATGACAATGATTACAGAATTACATCTACATGGGAAACTCATATTGTGACCTGTACAAGTACCCGCAGCGCCTTTTTTCCTCTGTAACTAAGTCAAATACTGAGATGTAACACTGGAATTTAGACAGTAAATAAGTTTCGTGGCACTAGTGATTATAGGAATGATTCCAGACTTACATTTAGCTGGCAAACGCATGTCACGACTTGTCCCGGCTAAACGGCCCAAGTACCCGAAGCTTTTTTTTTCATCTGTAAGTAAGTCAAATATTCAGATTTAATGCCGGAATTTGGGAAGGACATTGGTTGGGTGGCACTAGTAATCATGGCAATGATTTCAGACCTACATACAGGTTGGAAACTCATGTTGCGACTTTTCCAGGCTACATGGCCCAAGTACCTGGAGCGCCTTTTCCCCCCGTAACTAAGTCAAATATTGAGATGTAACGCTGGAATTTGGCCAGGACATTAGTTTTGTGGCATTAGTGATAATGACAATGATTACAGAATTACATCTACATGGGAAACTCGTATTGTGACCTGTACAAGTACCCGCAGCGCCTTTTTTCCTCTGTAACTAAGTCAAATACTGAGATGTAACGCTGGAATTTAGACAGTAAATAAGTTTCGTGGTACTAGTGATTATAGTAATGATTCCAGACTTACATTTAGCTGGCAAACGCATGTCACGACTTGTCCCGGCTAAACGGCCCAAGTACCCAAAGCGTCTTTTTTCATCTGTAAGTAAGTCAAATATTCAGATTTAATGCCGGAATTTGGGAAGGACATTGGTTGGGTGGCACTAGTAATCATGGCAATGATTTCAGACCTACATACAGGTTGGAAACTCATGTTGCGACTTTTCCAGGCTACATGTCCCAAGTACCCAGAGCGCCTTTTTCCCCCATAACTAAGTCAAATATTGAGATGTAACGCTGGAATTTGGCCAGGACATTAGTTTCGTGGCATTAGTGATAATGACAATGATTACAGAATTACATCTACATGGGAAACTCATGTCGTGACCTGTACAAGTACCCGCAGCGCCTTTTCTCCTCTGTAACTAAGTCAAATACTGAGATGTAACGCTGGAATTTAGACAGTAAATTAGTTTCATGGCACTAGTGATTATAGGAATGATTTCAGACTTACATCTAGCTGGCAAACGCATGTCACGACTTGTCCCAGCTAAACGGCCCAAGTACCCGAAGCATCTTTTTTCATCTGTAAGTAAGTCAAATATTCAGATTTAATGCCGGAATTTGGGAAGGACATTGGTTGGGTGGCACTAGTAATCATGGCAATGATTTCAGACCTACATCCAGGTTGGAAACTCATGTTGCGACTTTTCCAGGCTACATGGCCCAAGTACCCGGAGCCTCCTTTTTCCCCCGTAACTAAGTCAAATATTGAGATGTAACGCTGGAATTTGGCCAGGACATTAGTTTCGTGGCATTAGTGATAATGACAATGATTACAGAATTACATCTACATGGGAAACTCATGTCGTGACCTGTACAAGTACCCGCAGCGCCTTTTCTCCTCTGTAACTAAGTCAAATACTGAGATGTAACGCTGGAATTTAGACAGTAAATTAGTTTCATGGCACTAGTGATTATAGGAATGATTTCAGACTTACATCTAGCTGGCAAACGCATGTCACGACTTGTCCCAGCTAAACGGCCCAAGTACCCGAAGCGTCTTTTTTCATCTGTAAGTAAGTCAAATATTCAGATTTAATGCCGGAATTTGGGAAGGACATTGGTTGGGTGGCACTAGTAATCATGGCAATGATTTCAGACCTACATCCAGGTTGGAAACTCATGTTGCGACTTTTCCAGGCTACATGTCCCAAGTACCCAGAGCGCCTTTTTCCCCCGTAACTAAGTCAAATATTGAGATGTAACGCTGGAATTTGGCCAGGACATTGGTTTCGTGGCATTAATGATAATGACAATGATTACAGAATTACTTCTACATGGGAAACTCATGTCGTGACCTGTACAAGTACCCGCAGTGCCTTTTCTCCTCTGTAACTAAGTCAAATACTGAGATGTAACGCTGGAATTTAGATAGTAAATGAGTTTTGTGGCACTAGTGATTATAGGAATGATTTCAGACTTACATCTTGCTGGCAAACGCATGTCACGGATTGTCCCGGCTAAACGGCCCAAGTACCCGAAGCGTCTTTTTTCATCTGTAAGTAAGTCAAATATTCAGATTTAATGCCGGAATTTGGGAAGGACATTGGTTGGGTGGCACTAGTAATCATGGCAATGATTTCAGACCTACATACAGGTTGGAAACTCATGTTGCGACTTTTCCAGGCTACATGTCCCAAGTACCCAGAGCGCCTTTTTCCCCCGTAACTAAGTCAAATATTGAGATGTAACACTGGAATTTGGCCAGGACATTAGTTTCGTGGCATTAGTGATAATGACAATGATTACAGAATTACATCTACATGGGAAACTCATGTCGTGGCCTGTACAAGTACCCGCAGCGCCTTTTTTCCTCTGTAACTAAGTCAAATACTGAGATGTAGCACTGGAATTTAGGCAGTAAATTAGTTTCGTGGCACTAGTGATTATTGGAATCATTTCAGACTTACATCTAGCTGGCAAACGCATGTCACGGCTTGTCCCAGCTAAACGGCCCAAGTACCCGAAGCGTCTTTTTTCATCTGTAAGTAAGTCAAATATTCAGATTTAATGCCGGAATTTGGGAAGGACATTGGTTGGGTGGCACTAGTAATCATGGCAATGATTTCAGACCTACATACAGGTTGGAAACTCATGTTGCGACTTTTCCAGGCTACATGTCCCAAGTACCCAGAGCGCCTTTTTCCCCCGTAACTAAGTCAAATATTGAGATGTAACGCTGGAATTTGGCCAGGACATTACTTTTGTGGCATTAGTGATAATGACAATGATTACAGAATTACATCTACATGGGAAACTCATATTGTGACCTGTACAAGTACCCGCAGCGCCTTTTTTCCTCTGTAACTAAGTCAAATACTGAGATGTAACACTGGAATTTAGACAGTAAATAAGTTTCGTGGCACTAGTGATTATAGGAATGATTCCAGACTTACATTTAGCTGGCAAACGCATGTCACGACTTGTCCCGGCTAAACGGCCCAAGTACCCGAAGCTTTTTTTTTCATCTGTAAGTAAGTCAAATATTCAGATTTAATGCCGGAATTTGGGAAGGACATTGGTTGGGTGGCACTAGTAATCATGGCAATGATTTCAGACCTACATACAGGTTGGAAACTCATGTTGCGACTTTTCCAGGCTACATGGCCCAAGTACCTGGAGCGCCTTTTCCCCCCGTAACTAAGTCAAATATTGAGATGTAACGCTGGAATTTGGCCAGGACATTAGTTTTGTGGCATTAGTGATAATGACAATGATTACAGAATTACATCTACATGGGAAACTCGTATTGTGACCTGTACAAGTACCCGCAGCGCCTTTTTTCCTCTGTAACTAAGTCAAATACTGAGATGTAACGCTGGAATTTAGACAGTAAATAAGTTTCGTGGTACTAGTGATTATAGGAATGATTCCAGACTTACATTTAGCTGGCAAACGCATGTCACGACTTGTCCCGGCTAAACGGCCCAAGTACCCAAAGCGTCTTTTTTCATCTGTAAGTAAGTCAAATATTCAGATTTAATGCCGGAATTTGGGAAGGACATTGGTTGGGTGGCACTAGTAATCATGGCAATGATTTCAGACCTACATACAGGTTGGAAACTCATGTTGCGACTTTTCCAGGCTACATGTCCCAAGTACCCAGAGCGCCTTTTTCCCCCGTAACTAAGTCAAATATTGAGATGTAACGCTGGAATTTGGCCAGGATATTAGTTTCGTGGCATTAGTGATAATGACAATGATTACAGAATTACATCTACATGGGAAACTCATGTCGTGGCCTGTACAAGTACCCGCAGCGCCTTTTCTCCTCTGTAACTAAGTCAAATACTGAGATGTAACGCTGGAATTTAGACAGTAAATTAGTTTTGTGGCACTAGTGATTAGAGGAATGATTTCAGACTTACATCTAGCTGGAAAACACATGTCACGGCTTGTCCCGGCTAAACAGCCCAAGTACCCGAAGCGTCTTTTTTCATCTGTAAGTAAGTCAAATATTCAGATTTAATGCCGGAATTTGGGAAGGACATTGGTTGGGTGGCACTAGTAATCATGGCAATGATTTCAGACCTACATCCAGGTTGGAAACTCATGTTGCGACTTTTCCAGGCTACATGGCCCAAGTACCCAGAGCGCCTTTTTCCCCCGTAACTAAGTCAAATATTGAGATGTAACGCTGGAATTTGGACAGGACATTAGCTGGGTGGCATTAGTGATAATGACAATGATTACAGAATTACATCTACATGGGAAACTCATGTCGTGACCTGTACAAGTACCCGCAGCGCCTTTTCTCCTCTGCAACTAAGTCAAATACTGAGATGTAACGCTGGAATTTAGGCAGTAAATTAGTTTCGTGGCACTAGTGATTATTGGAATGATTTCAGACTTACATCTAGCTGGCAAACGCATGTCACGGCTTGTCCCAGCTAAACGGCCCAAGTACCCGAAGCGTCTTTTTTCATCTGTAAGTAAGTCAAATATTCAGATTTAATGCCGGAATTTGGGAAGGACATTGGTTGGGTGGCACTAGTAATCATGGCAATGATTTCAGACCTACATACAGGTTGGAAACTCATGTTGCGACTTTTCCAGGCTACATGGCCCAAGTACCTGGAGCGCCTTTTTCCCCCGTAACTAAGTCAAATATTGAGATGTAACGCTGGAATTTGGCCAGGACATTAGTTTCGTGGCATTAGTGATAATGACAATGATTACAGAATTACATCTACATGGGAAACTCATGTCGTGGCCTGTACAAGTACCCGCAGCGCCTTTTCTCCTCTGTAACTAAGTCAAATACTGAGATGTAACGCTGGAATTTAGACAGTAAATTAGTTTTGTGGCACTAGTGATTAGAGGAATGATTTCAGACTTACATCTAGCTGGAAAACACATGTCACGGCTTGTCCCGGCTAAACAGCCCAAGTACCCGAAGCGTCTTTTTTCATCTGTAAGTAAGTCAAATATTCAGATTTAATGCCGGAATTTGGGAAGGACATTGGTTGGGTGGCACTAGTAATCATGGCAATGATTTCAGACCTACATCCAGGTTGGAAACTCATGTTGCGACTTTTCCAGGCTACATGGCCCAAGTACCCAGAGCGCCTTTTTCCCCCGTAACTAAGTCAAATATTGAGATGTAACGCTGGAATTTGGACAGGACATTAGCTGGGTGGCATTAGTGATAATGACAATGATTACAGAATTACATCTACATGGGAAACTCATGTCGTGACCTGTACAAGTACCCGCAGCGCCTTTTCTCCTCTGCAACTAAGTCAAATACTGAGATGTAACGCTGGAATTTAGGCAGTAAATTAGTTTCGTGGCACTAGTGATTATTGGAATGATTTCAGACTTACATCTAGCTGGCAAACGCATGTCACGGCTTGTCCCAGCTAAACGGCCCAAGTACCCGAAGCGTCTTTTTTCATCTGTAAGTAAGTCAAATATTCAGATTTAATGCCGGAATTTGGGAAGGACATTGGTTGGGTGGCACTAGTAATCATGGCAATGATTTCAGACCTACATACAGGTTGGAAACTCATGTTGCGACTTTTCCAGGCTACATGGCCCAAGTACCTGGAGCGCCTTTTTCCCCCGTAACTAAGTCAAATATTGAGATGTAACGCTGGAATTTGGCCAGGACATTAGTTTTGTGGCATTAGTGATAATGACAATGATTACAGAATTACATCTACATGGGAAACTCGTATTGTGACCTGTACAAGTACCCGCAGCGCCTTTTTTCCTCTGTAACTAAGTCAAATACTGAGATGTAACGCTGGAATTTAGACAGTAAATAAGTTTCGTGGTACTAGTGATTATAGGAATGATTCCAGACTTACATTTAGCTGGCAAACGCATGTCACGACTTGTCCCGGCTAAACGGCCCAAGTACCCAAAGCGTCTTTTTTCATCTGTAAGTAAGTCAAATATTCAGATTTAATGCCGGAATTTGGGAAGGACATTGGTTGGGTGGCACTAGTAATCATGGCAATGATTTCAGACCTACATACAGGTTGGAAACTCATGTTGCGACTTTTCCAGGCTACATGTCCCAAGTACCCAGAGCGCCTTTTTCCCCCATAACTAAGTCAAATATTGAGATGTAACGCTGGAATTTGGCCAGGACATTAGTTTCGTGGCATTAGTGATAATGACAATGATTACAGAATTACATCTACATGGGAAACTCATGTCGTGACCTGTACAAGTACCCGCAGCGCCTTTTCTCCTCTGTAACTAAGTCAAATACTGAGATGTAACGCTGGAATTTAGACAGTAAATTAGTTTCATGGCACTAGTGATTATAGGAATGATTTCAGACTTACATCTAGCTGGCAAACGCATGTCACGACTTGTCCCAGCTAAATGGCCCAAGTACCCGAAGCATCTTTTTTCATCTGTAAGTAAGTCAAATATTCAGATTTAATGCCGGAATTTGGGAAGGACATTGGTTGGGTGGCACTAGTAATCATGGCAATGATTTCAGACCTACATCCAGGTTGGAAACTCATGTTGCGACTTTTCCAGGCTACATGGCCCAAGTACCCGGAGCCTCCTTTTTCCCCCGTAACTAAGTCAAATATTGAGATGTAACGCTGGAATTTGGCCAGGACATTAGTTTCGTGGCATTAGTGATAATGACAATGATTACAGAATTACATCTACATGGGAAACTCATGTCGTGACCTGTACAAGTACCCGCAGCGCCTTTTCTCCTCTGTAACTAAGTCAAATACTGAGATGTAACGCTGGAATTTAGACAGTAAATTAGTTTCATGGCACTAGTGATTATAGGAATGATTTCAGACTTACATCTAGCTGGCAAACGCATGTCACGACTTGTCCCAGCTAAACGGCCCAAGTACCCGAAGCGTCTTTTTTCATCTGTAAGTAAGTCAAATATTCAGATTTAATGCCGGAATTTGGGAAGGACATTGGTTGGGTGGCACTAGTAATCATGGCAATGATTTCAGACCTACATCCAGGTTGGAAACTCATGTTGCGACTTTTCCAGGCTACATGTCCCAAGTACCCAGAGCGCCTTTTTCCCCCGTAACTAAGTCAAATATTGAGATGTAACGCTGGAATTTGGCCAGGACATTGGTTTCGTGGCATTAATGATAATGACAATGATTACAGAATTACTTCTACATGGGACACTCATGTCGTGACCCGTACAAGTACCCGCAGTGCCTTTTCTCCTCTGTAACTAAGTCAAATACTGAGATGTAACGCTGGAATTTAGACAGTAAATGAGTTTTGTGGCACTAGTGATTATAGGAATGATTTCAGACTTACATCTTGCTGGCAAACGCATGTCACGGATTGTCCCGGCTAAACGGCCCAAGTACCCGAAGCGTCTTTTTTCATCTGTAAGTAAGTCAAATATTCAGATTTAATGCCGGAATTTGGGAAGGACATTGGTTGGGTGGCACTAGTAATCATGGCAATGATTTCAGACCTACATACAGGTTGGAAACTCATGTTGCGACTTTTCCAGGCTACATGTCCCAAGTACCCAGAGCGCCTTTTTCCCCCGTAACTAAGTCAAATATTGAGATGTAACACTGGAATTTGGCCAGGACATTAGTTTCGTGGCATTAGTGATAATGACAATGATTACAGAATTACATCTACATGGGAAACTCATGTCGTGGCCTGTACAAGTACCCGCAGCGCCTTTTTTCCTCTGTAACTAAGTCAAATACTGAGATGTAGCACTGGAATTTAGGCAGTAAATTAGTTTCGTGGCACTAGTGATTATTGGAATGATTTCAGACTTACATCTAGCTGGCAAACGCATGTCACGGCTTGTCCCAGCTAAACGGCCCAAGTACCCGAAGCGTCTTTTTTCATCTGTAAGTAAGTCAAATATTCAGATTTAATGCCGGAATTTGGGAAGGACATTGGTTGGGTGGCACTAGTAATCATGGCAATGATTTCAGACCTACATACAGGTTGGAAACTCATGTTGCGACTTTTCCAGGCTACATGTCCCAAGTACCCAGAGCGCCTTTTTCCCCCGTAACTAAGTCAAATATTGAGATGTAACGCTGGAATTTGGCCAGGACATTACTTTTGTGGCATTAGTGATAATGACAATGATTACAGAATTACATCTACATGGGAAACTCATATTGTGACCTGTACAAGTACCCGCAGCGCCTTTTTTCCTCTGTAACTAAGTCAAATACTGAGATGTAACACTGGAATTTAGACAGTAAATAAGTTTCGTGGCACTAGTGATTATAGGAATGATTCCAGACTTACATTTAGCTGGCAAACGCATGTCACGACTTGTCCCGGCTAAACGGCCCAAGTACCCGAAGCGTCTTTTTTCATCTGTAAGTAAGTCAAATATTCAGATTTAATGCCGGAATTTGGGAAGGACATTGGTTGGGTGGCACTAGTAATCATGGCAATGATTTCAGACCTACATACAGGTTGGAAACTCATGTTGCGACTTTTCCAGGCTACATGGCCCAAGTACCTGGAGCGCCTTTTTCCCCCGTAACTAAGTCAAATATTGAGAGGTAACGCTGGAATTTGGCCAGGACATTAGTTTCGTGGCATTAGTGATAATGACAATGATTACAGAATTACATCTACATGGGAAACTCATGTCGTGGCCTGTACAAGTACCCGCAGCGCCTTTTCTCCTCTGTAACTAAGTCAAATACTGAGATGTAACGCTGGAATTTAGACAGTAAATTAGTTTTGTGGCACTAGTGATTAGAGGAATGATTTCAGACTTACATCTAGCTGGAAAACACATGTCACGGCTTGTCCCGGCTAAACAGCCCAAGTACCCGAAGCGTCTTTTTTCATCTGTAAGTAAGTCAAATATTCAGATTTAATGCCGGAATTTGGGAAGGACATTGGTTGGGTGGCACTAGTAATCATGGCAATGATTTCAGACCTACATCCAGGTTGGAAACTCATGTTGCGACTTTTCCAGGCTACATGGCCCAAGTACCCGGAGCGCCTTTTTCCCCCGTAACTAAGTCAAATATTGAGATGTAACGCTGGAATTTGGACAGGACATTAGCTGGGTGGCATTAGTGATAATGACAATGATTACAGAATTACATCTACATGGGAAACTCATGTCGTGACCTGTACAAGTACCCGCAGCGCCTTTTCTCCTCTGCAACTAAGTCAAATACTGAGATGTAACGCTGGAATTTAGGCAGTAAATTAGTTTCGTGGCACTAGTGATTATTGGAATGATTTCAGACTTACATCTAGCTGGCAAACGCATGTCACGGCTTGTCCCAGCTAAACGGCCCAAGTACCCGAAGCGTCTTTTTTCATCTGTAAGTAAGTCAAATATTCAGATTTAATGCCGGAATTTGGGAAGGACATTGGTTGGGTGGCACTAGTAATCATGGCAATGATTTCAGACCTACATACAGGTTGGAAACTCATGTTGCGACTTTTCCAGGCTACATGGCCCAAGTACCTGGAGCGCCTTTTTCCCCCGTAACTAAGTCAAATATTGAGATGTAACGCTGGAATTTGGCCAGGACATTAGTTTTGTGGCATTAGTGATAATGACAATGATTACAGAATTACATCTACATGGGAAACTCGTATTGTGACCTGTACAAGTACCCGCAGCGCCTTTTTTCCTCTGTAACTAAGTCAAATACTGAGATGTAACGCTGGAATTTAGACAGTAAATAAGTTTCGTGGTACTAGTGATTATAGGAATGATTCCAGACTTACATTTAGCTGGCAAACGCATGTCACGACTTGTCCCGGCTAAACGGCCCAAGTACCCAAAGCATCTTTTTTCATCTGTAAGTAAGTCAAATATTCAGATTTAATGCCGGAATTTGGGAAGGACATTGGTTGGGTGGCACTAGTAATCATGGCAATGATTTCAGACCTACATACAGGTTGGAAACTCATGTTGCGACTTTTCCAGGCTACATGTCCCAAGTACCCAGAGCGCCTTTTTCCCCCGTAACTAAGTCAAATATTGAGATGTAACGCTGGAATTTGGCCAGGACATTAGTTTCGTGGCATTAGTGATAATGACAATGATTACAGAATTACATCTACATGGGAAACTCATGTCGTGGCCTGTACAAGTACCCGCAGCGCCTTTTCTCCTCTGTAACTAAGTCAAATACTGAGATGTAACGCTGGAATTTGGACAGTAAATAAGTTTCGTGGCACTAGTGATTATAGGAATGATTCCAGACTTACATTTAGCTGGCAAACGCATGTCACGACTTGTCCCGGCTAAACGGCCCAAGTACCCAAAGCGTCTTTTTTCATCTGTAAGTAAGTCAAATATTCAGATTTAATGCCGGAATTTGGGAAGGACATTGGTTGGGTGGCACTAGTAATCATGGCAATGATTTCAGACCTACATACAGGTTGGAAACTCATGTTGCGACTTTTCCAGGCTACATGTCCCAAGTACCCAGAGCGCCTTTTTCCCCCGTAACTAAGTCAAATATTGAGATGTAACGCTGGAATTTGGCCAGGACATTAGTTTCGTGGCATTAGTGATAATGACAATGATTACAGAATTACATCTACATGGGAAACTCATGTCGTGGCCTGTACAAGTACCCGCAGCGCCTTTTCTCCTCTGTAACTAAGTCAAATACTGAGATGTAACGCTGGAATTTAGACAGTAAATTAGTTTTGTGGCACTAGTGATTATAGGAATGATTTCAGACTTACATCTAGCTGGCAAACACATGTCACGGCTTGTCCCGGCTAAACAGCCCAAGTACCCGAAGCTTTTTTTTTCATCTGTAAGTAAGTCAAATATTCAGATTTAATGCCGGAATTTGGGAAGGACATTGGTTGGGTGGCACTAGTAATCATGGCAATGATTTCAGACCTACATCCAGGTTGGAAACTCATGTTGCGACTTTTCCAGGCTACATGGCCCAAGTACCCAGAGCGCCTTTTTCCCCCGTAACTAAGTCAAATATTGAGATGTAACGCTGGAATTTGGCCAGGACATTAGTTTTGTGGCATTAGTGATAATGACAATGATTACAGAATTACATCTACATGGGAAACTCATGTCGTGACCTGTACAAGTACCCGCAGCGCCTTTTCTCCTCTGTAACTAAGTCAAATACTGAGATGTAACGCTGGAATTTAGGCAGTAAATTAGTTTCGTGGCACTAGTGATTATAGGAATGATTCCAGACTTACATTTAGCTGGCAAACGCATGTCACGACTTGTCCCGGCTAAACGGCCCAAGTACCCAAAGCTTCTTTTTTCATCTGTAAGTAAGTCAAATATTCAGATTTAATGCTGGAATTTGGGAAGGACATTGGTTGGGTGGCACTAGTAATCATGGCAATGATTTCAGACCTACATACAGGTTGGAAACTCATGTTGCGACTTTTCCAGGCTACATGGCCCAAGTACCTGGAGCGCCTTTTTCCCCCGTAACTAAGTCAAATATTGAGATGTAACGCTGGAATTTGGCCAGGACATTACTTTTGTGGCATTAGTGATAATGACAATGATTACAGAATTACATCTACATGGGAAACTCATATTGTGACCTGTACAAGTACCCGCAGCGCCTTTTTTCCTCTGTAACTAAGTCAAATACTGAGATGTAACACTGGAATTTAGACAGTAAATAAGTTTCGTGGCACTAGTGATTATAGGAATGATTGCAGACTTACATTTAGCTGGCAAACGCATGTCACGACTTGTCCCGGCTAAACGGCCCAAGTACCCGAAGCTTTTTTTTTCATCTGTAAGTAAGTCAAATATTCAGATTTAATGCCGGAATTTGGGAAGGACATTGGTTGGGTGGCACTAGTAATCATGGCAATGATTTCAGACCTACATACAGGTTGGAAACTCATGTTGCGACTTTTCCAGGCTACATGGCCCAAGTACCTGGAGCGCCTTTTCCCCCCGTAACTAAGTCAAATATTGAGATGTAACGCTGGAATTTGGCCAGGACATTAGTTTCGTGGCATTAGTGATAATGACAATGATTACAGAATTACATCTACATGGGAAACTCATGTCGTGGCCTGTACAAGTACCCGCAGCGCCTTTTCTCCTCTGTAACTAAGTCAAATACTGAGATGTAACGCTGGAATTTAGACAGTAAATTAGTTTTGTGGCACTAGTGATTAGAGGAATGATTTCAGACTTACATCTAGCTGGAAAACGCATGTCACGGCTTGTCCCGGCTAAACAGCCCAAGTACCCGAAGCGTCTTTTTTCATCTGTAAGTAAGTCAAATATTCAGATTTAATGCCGGAATTTGGGAAGGACATTGGTTGGGTGGCACTAGTAATCATGGCAATGATTTCAGACCTACATCCAGGTTGGAAACTCATGTTGCGACTTTTCCAGGCTACATGGCCCAAGTACCCAGAGCGCCTTTTTCCCCCGTAACTAAGTCAAATATTGAGATGTAACGCTGGAATTTGGCCAGGACATTACTTTTGAGGCATTAGTGATAAGGACAATGATTACAGAATTACATCTACATGGGAAACTCATATTGTGACCTGTACAAGTACCCGCAGCGCCTTTTTTCCTCTGTAACTAAGTCAAATACTGAGATGTAACACTGGAATTTAGACAGTAAATAAGTTTCGTGGCACTAGTGATTATAGGAATGATTCCAGACTTACATTTAGCTGGCAAACGCATGTCACGACTTGTCCCGGCTAAACGGCCCAAGTACCCGAAGCTTTTTTTTTCATCTGTAAGTAAGTCAAATATTCAGATTTAATGCCGGAATTTGGGAAGGACATTGGTTGGGTGGCACTAGTAATCATGGCAATGATTTCAGACCTACATACAGGTTGGAAACTCATGTTGCGACTTTTCCAGGCTACATGGCCCAAGTACCTGGAGCGCCTTTTCCCCCCGTAACTAAGTCAAATATTGAGATGTAACGCTGGAATTTGGCCAGGACATTAGTTTTGTGGCATTAGTGATAATGACAATGATTACAGAATTACATCTACATGGGAAACTCGTATTGTGACCTGTACAAGTACCCGCAGCGCCTTTTTTCCTCTGTAACTAAGTCAAATACTGAGATGTAACACTGGAATTTAGACAGTAAATAAGTTTCGTGGCACTAGTGATTATAGGAATGATTGCAGACTTACATTTAGCTGGCAAACGCATGTCACGACTTGTCCCGGCTAAACGGCCCAAGTACCCGAAGCTTTTTTTTTCATCTGTAAGTAAGTCAAATATTCAGATTTAATGCCGGAATTTGGGAAGGACATTGGTTGGGTGGCACTAGTAATCATGGCAATGATTTCAGACCTACATCCAGGTTGGAAACTCATGTTGCGACTTTTCCAGGCTACATGGCCCAAGTACCCAGAGCGCCTTTTTCCCCCGTAACTAAGTCAAATATTGAGATGTAACGCTGGAATTTGGACAGGACATTAGCTGGGTGGCATTAGTGATAATGACAATGATTACAGAATTACATCTACATGGGAAACTCATGTCGTGACCTGTACAAGTACCCGCAGCGCCTTTTCTCCTCTGTAACTAAGTCAAATACTGAGATGTAACGCTGGAATTTAGGCAGTAAATTAGTTTCGTGGCACTAGTGATTATTGGAATGATTTCAGACTTACATCTAGCTAGCAAACACATGTCACGGCTTGTCCCAGCTAAACAGCCCAAGTACCCGAAGCGTCTTTTTTCATCTGTAAGTAAGTCAAATATTCAGATTTAATGCCGGAATTTGGGAAGGACATTGGTTGGGTGGCACTAGTAATCATGGCAATGATTTCAGACCTACATCCAGGTTGGAAACTCATGTTGCGACTTTTCCAGGCTACATGGCCCAAGTACCCAGAGCGCCTTTTTCCCCCGTAACTAAGTCAAATATTGAGATGTAACGCTGGAATTTGGACAGGACATTAGCTGGGTGGCATTAGTGATAATGACAATGATTACAGAATTACATCTACATGGGAAACTCATGTCGTGACCTGTACAAGTACCCGCAGCGCCTTTTCTCCTCTGTAACTAAGTCAAATACTGAGATGTAACGCTGGAATTTAGACAGTAAATTAGTTTCATGGCACTAGTGATTATAGGAATGATTTCAGGCTTACATCTAGCTGGCAAACGCATGTCACGACTTGTCCCGGCTAAACGGCCCAAGTACCCGAAGCATCTTTTTTCATCTGTAAGTAAGTCAAATATTCAGATTTAATGCCGGAATTTGGGAAGGACATTGGTTGGGTGGCACTAGTAATCATGGCAATGATTTCAGACCTACATCCAGGTTGGAAACTCATGTTGCGACTTTTCCAGGCTACATGGCCCAAGTACCCGGAGCGCCTTTTTCCCCCGTAACTAAGTCAAATATTGAGATGTAACGCTGGAATTTGGCCAGGACATTAGTTTCGTGGCATTAGTGATAATGACAATGATTACAGAATTACATCTACATGGGAAACTCATGTCGTGACCTGTACAAGTACCCGCAGCGCCTTTTCTCCTCTGTAACTAAGTCAAATACTGAGATGTAACGCTGGAATTTATACAGTAAATTAGTTTCATGGCACTAGTGATTATAGGAATGATTTCAGACTTACATCTAGCTGGCAAACGCATGTCACGACTTGTCCCAGCTAAACGGCCCAAGTACCCGAAGCGTCTTTTTTCATCTGTAAGTAAGTCAAATATTCAGATTTAATGCCGGAATTTGGGAAGGACATTGGTTGGGTGGCACTAGTAATCATGGCAATGATTTCAGACCTACATCCAGGTTGGAAACTCATGTTGCGACTTTTCCAGGCTACATGTCCCAAGTACCCAGAGCGCCTTTTTCCCCCGTAACTAAGTCAAATATTGAGATGTAACGCTGGAATTTGGCCAGGACATTGGTTTCATGGCATTAGTGATAATGACAATGATTACAGAATTACTTCTACATGGGAAACTCATGTCGTGACCTGTACAAGTACCCGCAGTGCCTTTTCTCCTCTGTAACTAAGTCAAATACTGAGATGTAACGCTGGAATTTAGACAGTAAATGAGTTTTGTGGCACTAGTGATTAGAGGAATGATTTCAGACTTACATCTAGCTGGCAAACGCATGTCACGGATTGTCCCGGCTAAACGGCCCAAGTACCCGAAGCGTCTTTTTTCATCTGTAAGTAAGTCAAATATTCAGATTTAATGCCGGAATTTGGGAAGGACATTGGTTGGGTGGCACTAGTAATCATGGCAATGATTTCAGACCTACATACAGGTTGGAAACTCATGTTGCGACTTTTCCAGGCTACATGTCCCACGTACCCAGAGCACCTTTTTCCCCCGTAACTAAGTCAAATATTGAGATGTAACACTGGAATTTGGCCAGGACATTAGTTTCGTGGCATTAGTGATAATGACAATGATTACAGAATTACATCTACATGGGAAACTCATGTCGTGGCCTGTACAAGTACCCGCAGCGCCTTTTCTCCTCTGTAACTAAGTCAAATACTGAGATGTAACGCTGGAATTTAGACAGTAAATTAGTTTTGTGGCACTAGTGATTATAGGAATGATTTCAGACTTACATCTAGCTGGCAAACACATGTCACGGCTTGTCCCGGCTAAACAGCCCAAGTACCCGAAGCGTCTTTTTTCATCTGTAAGTAAGTCAAATATTCAGATTTAATGCCGGAATTTGGGAAGGACATTGGTTGGGTGGCACTAGTAATCATGGCAATGATTTGAGACCTACATCCAGGTTGGAAACTGATGTTGCGACTTTTCCAGGCTACATGGCCCAAGTACCCAGAGCGCCTTTTTCCCCCGTAACTAAGTCAAATATTGAGATGTAACGCTGGAATTTGGACAGGACATTAGTTTCGTGGCATTAGTGATAATGACAATGATTACAGAATTACATCTACATGGGAAACTCATGTCGTGGCCTGTACAAGTACCCGCAGCGCCTTTTCTCCTCTGTAACTAAGTCAAGTACTGAGATGTAACGCTGGAATTTAGACAGTAAATTAGTTTTGTGGCACTAGTGATTATAGGAATGATTTCAGACTTACATCTAGCTGGCAAACACATGTCACGGCTTGTCCCGGCTAAACAGCCCAAGTACCCGAAGCTTTTTTTTTCATCTGTAAGTAAGTCAAATATTCAGATTTAATGCCGGAATTTGGGAAGGACATTGGTTGGGTGGCACTAGTAATCATGGCAATGATTTCAGACCTACATCCAGGTTGGAAACTCATGTTGCGACTTTTCCAGGCTACATGGCCCAAGTACCCAGAGCGCCATTTTCCCCCGTAACTAAGTCAAATATTGAGATGTAACGCTGGAATTTGGACAGGACATTAGCTGGGTGGCATTAGTGATAATGACAATGATTACAGAATTACATCTACATGGGAAACTCATGTCGTGACCTGTACAAGTACCCGCAGCGCCTTTTCTCCTCTGTAACTAAGTCAAATACTGAGATGTAACGCTGGAATTTAGGCAGTAAATTAGTTTCGTGGCACTAGTGATTATAGGAATGATTCCAGACTTACATTTAGCTGGCAAACGCATGTCACGACTTGTCCCGGCTAAACGGCCCAAGTACCCAAAGCGTCTTTTTTCATCTGTAAGTAAGTCAAATATTCAGATTTAATGCTGGAATTTGGGAAGGACATTGGTTGGGTGGCACTAGTAATCATGGCAATGATTTCAGACCTACATACAGGTTGGAAACTCATGTTGCGACTTTTCCAGGCTACATGGCCCAAGTACCTGGAGCGCCTTTTTCCCCCGTAACTAAGTCAAATATTGAGATGTAACGCTGGAATTTGGCCAGGACATTAGTTTCGTGGCATTAGTGATAATGACAATGATTACAGAATTACATCTACATGGGAAACTCATGTCGTGGCCTGTACAAGTACCCGCAGCGCCTTTTCTCCTCTGTAACTAAGTCAAATACTGAGATGTAACGCTGGAATTTAGACAGTAAATTAGTTTTGTGGCACTAGTGATTATAGGAATGATTTCAGACTTACATCTAGCTGGCAAACACATGTCACGGCTTGTCCCGGCTAAACAGCCCAAGTACCCGAAGCTTTTTTTTTCATCTGTAAGTAAGTCAAATATTCAGATTTAATGCCGGAATTTGGGAAGGACATTGGTTGGGTGGCACTAGTAATCATGGCAATGATTTCAGACCTACATCCAGGTTGGAAACTCATGTTGCGACTTTTCCAGGCTACATGGCCCAAGTACCCAGAGCGCCTTTTTCCCCCGTAACTAAGTCAAATATTGAGATGTAACGCTGGAATTTGGCCAGGACATTAGTTTTGTGGCATTAGTGATAATGACAATGATTACAGAATTACATCTACATGGGAAACTCATGTCGTGACCTGTACAAGTACCCGCAGCGCCTTTTCTCCTCTGTAACTAAGTCAAATACTGAGATGTAACGCTGGAATTTAGGCAGTAAATTAGTTTCGTGGCACTAGTGATTATAGGAATGATTCCAGACTTACATTTAGCTGGCAAACGCATGTCACGACTTGTCCCGGCTAAACGGCCCAAGTACCCAAAGCTTCTTTTTTCATCTGTAAGTAAGTCAAATATTCAGATTTAATGCTGGAATTTGGGAAGGACATTGGTTGGGTGGCACTAGTAATCATGGCAATGATTTCAGACCTACATACAGGTTGGAAACTCATGTTGCGACTTTTCCAGGCTACATGGCCCAAGTACCTGGAGCGCCTTTTTCCCCCGTAACTAAGTCAAATATTGAGATGTAACGCTGGAATTTGGCCAGGACATTACTTTTGTGGCATTAGTGATAATGACAATGATTACAGAATTACATCTACATGGGAAACTCATATTGTGACCTGTACAAGTACCCGCAGCGCCTTTTTTCCTCTGTAACTAAGTCAAATACTGAGATGTAACACTGGAATTTAGACAGTAAATAAGTTTCGTGGCACTAGTGATTATAGGAATGATTGCAGACTTACATTTAGCTGGCAAACGCATGTCACGACTTGTCCCGGCTAAACGGCCCAAGTACCCGAAGCTTTTTTTTTCATCTGTAAGTAAGTCAAATATTCAGATTTAATGCCGGAATTTGGGAAGGACATTGGTTGGGTGGCACTAGTAATCATGGCAATGATTTCAGACCTACATACAGGTTGGAAACTCATGTTGCGACTTTTCCAGGCTACATGGCCCAAGTACCTGGAGCGCCTTTTCCCCCCGTAACTAAGTCAAATATTGAGATGTAACGCTGGAATTTGGCCAGGACATTAGTTTCGTGGCATTAGTGATAATGACAATGATTACAGAATTACATCTACATGGGAAACTCATGTCGTGGCCTGTACAAGTACCCGCAGCGCCTTTTCTCCTCTGTAACTAAGTCAAATACTGAGATGTAACGCTGGAATTTAGACAGTAAATTAGTTTTGTGGCACTAGTGATTAGAGGAATGATTTCAGACTTACATCTAGCTGGAAAACGCATGTCACGGCTTGTCCCGGCTAAACAGCCCAAGTACCCGAAGCGTCTTTTTTCATCTGTAAGTAAGTCAAATATTCAGATTTAATGCCGGAATTTGGGAAGGACATTGGTTGGGTGGCACTAGTAATCATGGCAATGATTTCAGACCTACATCCAGGTTGGAAACTCATGTTGCGACTTTTCCAGGCTACATGGCCCAAGTACCCAGAGCGCCTTTTTCCCCCGTAACTAAGTCAAATATTGAGATGTAACGCTGGAATTTGGCCAGGACATTACTTTTGAGGCATTAGTGATAAGGACAATGATTACAGAATTACATCTACATGGGAAACTCATATTGTGACCTGTACAAGTACCCGCAGCGCCTTTTTTCCTCTGTAACTAAGTCAAATACTGAGATGTAACACTGGAATTTAGACAGTAAATAAGTTTCGTGGCACTAGTGATTATAGGAATGATTCCAGACTTACATTTAGCTGGCAAACGCATGTCACGACTTGTCCCGGCTAAACGGCCCAAGTACCCGAAGCTTTTTTTTTCATCTGTAAGTAAGTCAAATATTCAGATTTAATGCCGGAATTTGGGAAGGACATTGGTTGGGTGGCACTAGTAATCATGGCAATGATTTCAGACCTACATACAGGTTGGAAACTCATGTTGCGACTTTTCCAGGCTACATGGCCCAAGTACCTGGAGCGCCTTTTCCCCCCGTAACTAAGTCAAATATTGAGATGTAACGCTGGAATTTGGCCAGGACATTAGTTTTGTGGCATTAGTGATAATGACAATGATTACAGAATTACATCTACATGGGAAACTCGTATTGTGACCTGTACAAGTACCCGCAGCGCCTTTTTTCCTCTGTAACTAAGTCAAATACTGAGATGTAACACTGGAATTTAGACAGTAAATAAGTTTCGTGGCACTAGTGATTATAGGAATGATTGCAGACTTACATTTAGCTGGCAAACGCATGTCACGACTTGTCCCGGCTAAACGGCCCAAGTACCCGAAGCTTTTTTTTTCATCTGTAAGTAAGTCAAATATTCAGATTTAATGCCGGAATTTGGGAAGGACATTGGTTGGGTGGCACTAGTAATCATGGCAATGATTTCAGACCTACATCCAGGTTGGAAACTCATGTTGCGACTTTTCCAGGCTACATGGCCCAAGTACCCAGAGCGCCTTTTTCCCCCGTAACTAAGTCAAATATTGAGATGTAACGCTGGAATTTGGACAGGACATTAGCTGGGTGGCATTAGTGATAATGACAATGATTACAGAATTACATCTACATGGGAAACTCATGTCGTGACCTGTACAAGTACCCGCAGCGCCTTTTCTCCTCTGTAACTAAGTCAAATACTGAGATGTAACGCTGGAATTTAGGCAGTAAATTAGTTTCGTGGCACTAGTGATTATTGGAATGATTTCAGACTTACATCTAGCTAGCAAACACATGTCACGGCTTGTCCCAGCTAAACAGCCCAAGTACCCGAAGCGTCTTTTTTCATCTGTAAGTAAGTCAAATATTCAGATTTAATGCCGGAATTTGGGAAGGACATTGGTTGGGTGGCACTAGTAATCATGGCAATGATTTCAGACCTACATCCAGGTTGGAAACTCATGTTGCGACTTTTCCAGGCTACATGGCCCAAGTACCCAGAGCGCCTTTTTCCCCCGTAACTAAGTCAAATATTGAGATGTAACGCTGGAATTTGGACAGGACATTAGCTGGGTGGCATTAGTGATAATGACAATGATTACAGAATTACATCTACATGGGAAACTCATGTCGTGACCTGTACAAGTACCCGCAGCGCCTTTTCTCCTCTGTAACTAAGTCAAATACTGAGATGTAACGCTGGAATTTAGACAGTAAATTAGTTTCATGGCACTAGTGATTATAGGAATGATTTCAGGCTTACATCTAGCTGGCAAACGCATGTCACGACTTGTCCCGGCTAAACGGCCCAAGTACCCGAAGCATCTTTTTTCATCTGTAAGTAAGTCAAATATTCAGATTTAATGCCGGAATTTGGGAAGGACATTGGTTGGGTGGCACTAGTAATCATGGCAATGATTTCAGACCTACATCCAGGTTGGAAACTCATGTTGCGACTTTTCCAGGCTACATGGCCCAAGTACCCGGAGCGCCTTTTTCCCCCGTAACTAAGTCAAATATTGAGATGTAACGCTGGAATTTGGCCAGGACATTAGTTTCGTGGCATTAGTGATAATGACAATGATTACAGAATTACATCTACATGGGAAACTCATGTCGTGACCTGTACAAGTACCCGCAGCGCCTTTTCTCCTCTGTAACTAAGTCAAATACTGAGATGTAACGCTGGAATTTATACAGTAAATTAGTTTCATGGCACTAGTGATTATAGGAATGATTTCAGACTTACATCTAGCTGGCAAACGCATGTCACGACTTGTCCCAGCTAAACGGCCCAAGTACCCGAAGCGTCTTTTTTCATCTGTAAGTAAGTCAAATATTCAGATTTAATGCCGGAATTTGGGAAGGACATTGGTTGGGTGGCACTAGTAATCATGGCAATGATTTCAGACCTACATCCAGGTTGGAAACTCATGTTGCGACTTTTCCAGGCTACATGTCCCAAGTACCCAGAGCGCCTTTTTCCCCCGTAACTAAGTCAAATATTGAGATGTAACGCTGGAATTTGGCCAGGACATTGGTTTCATGGCATTAGTGATAATGACAATGATTACAGAATTACTTCTACATGGGAAACTCATGTCGTGACCTGTACAAGTACCCGCAGTGCCTTTTCTCCTCTGTAACTAAGTCAAATACTGAGATGTAACGCTGGAATTTAGACAGTAAATGAGTTTTGTGGCACTAGTGATTAGAGGAATGATTTCAGACTTACATCTAGCTGGCAAACGCATGTCACGGATTGTCCCGGCTAAACGGCCCAAGTACCCGAAGCGTCTTTTTTCATCTGTAAGTAAGTCAAATATTCAGATTTAATGCCGGAATTTGGGAAGGACATTGGTTGGGTGGCACTAGTAATCATGGCAATGATTTCAGACCTACATACAGGTTGGAAACTCATGTTGCGACTTTTCCAGGCTACATGTCCCACGTACCCAGAGCACCTTTTTCCCCCGTAACTAAGTCAAATATTGAGATGTAACACTGGAATTTGGCCAGGACATTAGTTTCGTGGCATTAGTGATAATGACAATGATTACAGAATTACATCTACATGGGAAACTCATGTCGTGGCCTGTACAAGTACCCGCAGCGCCTTTTCTCCTCTGTAACTAAGTCAAATACTGAGATGTAACGCTGGAATTTAGACAGTAAATTAGTTTTGTGGCACTAGTGATTATAGGAATGATTTCAGACTTACATCTAGCTGGCAAACACATGTCACGGCTTGTCCCGGCTAAACAGCCCAAGTACCCGAAGCGTCTTTTTTCATCTGTAAGTAAGTCAAATATTCAGATTTAATGCCGGAATTTGGGAAGGACATTGGTTGGGTGGCACTAGTAATCATGGCAATGATTTGAGACCTACATCCAGGTTGGAAACTGATGTTGCGACTTTTCCAGGCTACATGGCCCAAGTACCCAGAGCGCCTTTTTCCCCCGTAACTAAGTCAAATATTGAGATGTAACGCTGGAATTTGGACAGGACATTAGTTTCGTGGCATTAGTGATAATGACAATGATTACAGAATTACATCTACATGGGAAACTCATGTCGTGGCCTGTACAAGTACCCGCAGCGCCTTTTCTCCTCTGTAACTAAGTCAAGTACTGAGATGTAACGCTGGAATTTAGACAGTAAATTAGTTTTGTGGCACTAGTGATTATAGGAATGATTTCAGACTTACATCTAGCTGGCAAACACATGTCACGGCTTGTCCCGGCTAAACAGCCCAAGTACCCGAAGCTTTTTTTTTCATCTGTAAGTAAGTCAAATATTCAGATTTAATGCCGGAATTTGGGAAGGACATTGGTTGGGTGGCACTAGTAATCATGGCAATGATTTCAGACCTACATCCAGGTTGGAAACTCATGTTGCGACTTTTCCAGGCTACATGGCCCAAGTACCCAGAGCGCCATTTTCCCCCGTAACTAAGTCAAATATTGAGATGTAACGCTGGAATTTGGACAGGACATTAGCTGGGTGGCATTAGTGATAATGACAATGATTACAGAATTACATCTACATGGGAAACTCATGTCGTGACCTGTACAAGTACCCGCAGCGCCTTTTCTCCTCTGTAACTAAGTCAAATACTGAGATGTAACGCTGGAATTTAGGCAGTAAATTAGTTTCGTGGCACTAGTGATTATAGGAATGATTCCAGACTTACATTTAGCTGGCAAACGCATGTCACGACTTGTCCCGGCTAAACGGCCCAAGTACCCAAAGCGTCTTTTTTCATCTGTAAGTAAGTCAAATATTCAGATTTAATGCTGGAATTTGGGAAGGACATTGGTTGGGTGGCACTAGTAATCATGGCAATGATTTCAGACCTACATACAGGTTGGAAACTCATGTTGCGACTTTTCCAGGCTACATGGCCCAAGTACCTGGAGCGCCTTTTTCCCCCGTAACTAAGTCAAATATTGAGATGTAACGCTGGAATTTGGCCAGGACATTACTTTTGTGGCATTAGTGATAATGACAATGATTACAGAATTACATCTACATGGGAAACTCGTATTGTGACCTGTACAAGTACCCGCAGCGCCTTTTTTCCTCTGTAACTAAGTCAAATACTGAGATGTAACACTGGAATTTAGACAGTAAATAAGTTTCGTGGCACTAGTGATTATAGGAATGATTCCAGACTTACATTTAGCTGGCAAACGCATGTCACGACTTGTCCCGGCTAAACGGCCCAAGTACCCGAACCTTTTTTTTTCATCTGTAAGTAAGTCAAATATTCAGATTTAATGCCGGAATTTGGGAAGGACATTGGTTGGGTGGCACTAGTAATCATGGCAATGATTTCAGACCTACATACAGGTTGGAAACTCATGTTGCGACTTTTCCAGGCTACATGGCCCAAGTACCTGGAGCGCCTTTTCCCCCCGTAACTAAGTCAAATATTGAGATGTAACGCTGGAATTTGGCCAGGACATTAGTTTTGTGCCATTAGTGATAATGACAATGATTACAGAATTACATCTACATGGGAAACTCGTATTGTGACCTGTACAAGTACCCGCAGCGCCTTTTTTCCTCTGTAACTAAGTCAAATACTGAGATGTAACGCTGGAATTTAGACAGTAAATAAGTTTCGTGGTACTAGTGATTATAGGAATGATTCCAGACTTACATTTAGCTGGCAAACGCATGTCACGACTTGTCCCGGCTAAACGGCCCAAGTACCCAAAGCATCTTTTTTCATCTGTAAGTAAGTCAAATATTCAGATTTAATGCCGGAATTTGGGAAGGACATTGGTTGGGTGGCACTAGTAATCATGGCAATGATTTCAGACCTACATACAGGTTGGAAACTCATGTTGCGACTTTTCCAGGCTACATGTCCCAAGTACCCAGAGCGCCTTTTTCCCCCGTAACTAAGTCAAATATTGAGATGTAACGCTGGAATTTGGCCAGGACATTAGTTTCGTGGCATTAGTGATAATGACAATGATTACAGAATTACATCTACATGGGAAACTCATGTCGTGGCCTGTACAAGTACCCGCAGCGCCTTTTCTCCTCTGTAACTAAGTCAAATACTGAGATGTAACGCTGGAATTTGGACAGTAAATAAGTTTCGTGGCACTAGTGATTATAGGAATGATTCCAGACTTACATTTAGCTGGCAAACGCATGTCACGACTTGTCCCGGCTAAACGGCCCAAGTACCCAAAGCGTCTTTTTTCATCTGTAAGTAAGTCAAATATTCAGATTTAATGCCGGAATTTGGGAAGGACATTGGTTGGGTGGCACTAGTAATCATGGCAATGATTTCAGACCTACATACAGGTTGGAAACTCATGTTGCGACTTTTCCAGGCTACATGTCCCAAGTACCCAGAGCGCCTTTTTCCCCCGTAACTAAGTCAAATATTGAGATGTAACGCTGGAATTTGGCCAGGACATTAGTTTCGTGGCATTAGTGATAATGACAATGATTACAGAATTACATCTACATGGGAAACTCATGTCGTGGCCTGTACAAGTACCCGCAGCGCCTTTTCTCCTCTGTAACTAAGTCAAATACTGAGATGTAACGCTGGAATTTAGACAGTAAATTAGTTTTGTGGCACTAGTGATTATAGGAATGATTTCAGACTTACATCTAGCTGGCAAACACATGTTACGGCTTGTCCCGGCTAAACAGCCCAAGTACCCGAAGCTTTTTTTTTCATCTGTAAGTAAGTCAAATATTCAGATTTAATGCCGGAATTTGGGAAGGACATTGGTTGGGTGGCACTAGTAATCATGGCAATGATTTCAGACCTACATCCAGGTTGGAAACTCATGTTGCGACTTTTCCAGGCTACATGGCCCAAGTACCCAGAGCGCCTTTTTCCCCCGTAACTAAGTCAAATATTGAGATGTAACGCTGGAATTTGGACAGGACATTAGCTGGGTGGCATTAGTGATAATGACAATGATTACAGAATTACATCTACATGGGAAACTCATGTCGTGACCTGTACAAGTACCCGCAGCGCCTTTTCTCCTCTGTAACTAAGTCAAATACTGAGATGTAACGCTGGAATTTAGGCAGTAAATTAGTTTCGTGGCACTAGTGATTATAGGAATGATTCCAGACTTACATTTAGCTGGCAAACGCATGTCACGACTTGTCCCGGCTAAACGGCCCAAGTACCCAAAGCGTCTTTTTTCATCTGTAAGTAAGTCAAATATTCAGATTTAATGCTGGAATTTGGGAAGGACATTGGTTGGGTGGCACTAGTAATCATGGCAATGATTTCAGACCTACATACAGGTTGGAAACTCATGTTGCGACTTTTCCAGGCTACATGGCCCAAGTACCTGGAGCGCCTTTTTCCCCCGTAACTAAGTCAAATATTGAGATGTAACGCTGGAATTTGGCCAGGACATTACTTTTGTGGCATTAGTGATAATGACAATGATTACAGAATTACATCTACATGGGAAACTCATATTGTGACCTGTACAAGTACCCGCAGCGCCTTTTTTCCTCTGTAACTAAGTCAAATACTGAGATGTAACACTGGAATTTAGACAGTAAATAAGTTTCGTGGCACTAGTGATTATAGGAATGATTCCAGACTTACATTTAGCTGGCAAACGCATGTCACGACTTGTCCCGGCTAAACGGCCCAAGTACCCGAAGCTTTTTTTTTCATCTGTAAGTAAGTCAAATATTCAGATTTAATGCCGGAATTTGGGAAGGACATTGGTTGGGTGGCACTAGTAATCATGGCAATGATTTCAGACCTACATACAGGTTGGAAACTCATGTTGCGACTTTTCCAGGCTACATGGCCCAAGTACCTGGAGCGCCTTTTCCCCCCGTAACTAAGTCAAATATTGAGATGTAACGCTGGAATTTGGCCAGGACATTAGTTTTGTGGCATTAGTGATAATGACAATGATTACAGAATTACATCTACATGGGAAACTCGTATTGTGACCTGTACAAGTACCCGCAGCGCCTTTTTTCCTCTGTAACTAAGTCAAATACTGAGATGTAACACTGGAATTTAGACAGTAAATAAGTTTCGTGGCACTAGTGATTATAGGAATGATTCCAGACTTACATTTAGCTGGCAAACGCATGTCACGACTTGTCCCGGCTAAACGGCCCAAGTACCCGAACCTTTTTTTTTCATCTGTAAGTAAGTCAATTATTCAGATTTAATGCCGGAATTTGGGAAGGACATTGGTTGGGTGGCACTAGTAATCATGGCAATGATTTCAGACCTACATACAGGTTGGAAACTCATGTTGCGACTTTTCCAGGCTACATGGCCCAAGTACCTGGAGCGCCTTTTCCCCCCGTAACTAAGTCAAATATTGAGATGTAACGCTGGAATTTGGCCAGGACATTAGTTTTGTGGCATTAGTGATAATGACAATGATTACAGAATTACATCTACATGGGAAACTCGTATTGTGACCTGTACAAGTACCCGCAGCGCCTTTTTTCCTCTGTAACTAAGTCAAATACTGAGATGTAACGCTGGAATTTAGACAGTAAATAAGTTTCGTGGTACTAGTGATTATAGGAATGATTCCAGACTTACATTTAGCTGGCAAACGCATGTCACGACTTGTCCCGGCTAAACGGCCCAAGTACCCAAAGCATCTTTTTTCATCTGTAAGTAAGTCAAATATTCAGATTTAATGCCGGAATTTGGGAAGGACATTGGTTGGGGGGCACTAGTAATCATTGCAATGATTTCAGACCTACATACAGGTTGGAAACTTATGTTGCGACTTTTCCAGGCTACATGTCCCAAGTACCCAGAGCGCCTTTTTCCCCCGTAACTAAGTCAAATATTGAGATGTAACGCTGGAATTTGGCCAGGACATTAGTTTCGTGGCATTAGTGATAATGACAATGATTACAGAATTACATCTACATGGGAAACTCATGTCGTGACCTGTACAAGTACCCGCAGCGCCTTTTCTCCTCTGTAACTAAGTCAAATACTGAGATGTAACGCTGGAATTTAGGCAGTAAATTAGTTTCGTGGCACTAGTGATTATAGGAATGATTCCAGACTTACATTTAGCTGGCAAACGCATGTCACGACTTGTCCCGGCTAAACGGCCCAAGTACCCAAAGCGTCTTTTTTCATCTGTAAGTAAGTCAAATATTCAGATTTAATGCTGGAATTTGGGAAGGACATTGGTTGGGTGGCACTAGTAATCATGGCAATGATTTCAGACCTACATACAGGTTGGAAACTCATGTTGCGACTTTTCCAGGCTACATGGCCCAAGTACCTGGAGCGCCTTTTTCCCCCGTAACTAAGTCAAATATTGAGATGTAACGCTGGAATTTGGCCAGGACATTACTTTTGTGGCATTAGTGATAATGACAATGATTACAGAATTACATCTACATGGGAAACTCATATTGTGACCTGTACAAGTACCCGCAGCGCCTTTTTTCCTCTGTAACTAAGTCAAATACTGAGATGTAACACTGGAATTTAGACAGTAAATAAGTTTCGTGGCACTAGTGATTATAGGAATGATTCCAGACTTACATTTAGCTGGCAAACGCATGTCACGACTTGTCCCGGCTAAACGGCCCAAGTACCCGAACCTTTTTTTTTCATCTGTAAGTAAGTCAAATATTCAGATTTAATGCCGGAATTTGGGAAGGACATTGGTTGGGTGGCACTAGTAATCATGGCAATGATTTCAGACCTACATACAGGTTGGAAACTCATGTTGCGACTTTTCCAGGCTACATGGCCCAAGTACCTGGAGCGCCTTTTCCCCCCGTAACTAAGTCAAATATTGAGATGTAACGCTGGAATTTGGCCAGGACATTAGTTTTGTGGCATTAGTGATAATGACAATGATTACAGAATTACATCTACATGGGAAACTCGTATTGTGACCTGTACAAGTACCCGCAGCGCCTTTTTTCCTCTGTAACTAAGTCAAATACTGAGATGTAACGCTGGAATTTAGACAGTAAATAAGTTTCGTGGTACTAGTGATTATAGGAATGATTCCAGACTTACATTTAGCTGGCAAACGCATGTCACGACTTGTCCCGGCTAAACGGCCCAAGTACCCAAAGCATCTTTTTTCATCTGTAAGTAAGTCAAATATTCAGATTTAATGCCGGAATTTGGGAAGGACATTGGTTGGGTGGCACTAGTAATCATGGCAATGATTTCAGACCTACATACAGGTTGGAAACTCATGTTGCGACTTTTCCAGGCTACATGTCCCAAGTACCCAGAGCGCCTTTTTCCCCCGTAACTAAGTCAAATATTGAGATGTAACGCTGGAATTTGGCCAGGACATTAGTTTCGTGGCATTAGTGATAATGACAATGATTACAGAATTACATCTACATGGGAAACTCATGTCGTGGCCTGTACAAGTACCCGCAGCGCCTTTTCTCCTCTGTAACTAAGTCAAATACTGAGATGTAACGCTGGAATTTGGACAGTAAATAAGTTTCGTGGCACTAGTGATTATAGGAATGATTCCAGACTTACATTTAGCTGGCAAACGCATGTCACGACTTGTCCCGGCTAAACGGCCCAAGTACCCAAAGCGTCTTTTTTCATCTGTAAGTAAGTCAAATATTCAGATTTAATGCCGGAATTTGGGAAGGACATTGGTTGGGTGGCACTAGTAATCATGGCAATGATTTCAGACCTACATACAGGTTGGAAACTCATGTTGCGACTTTTCCAGGCTACATGTCCCAAGTACCCAGAGCGCCTTTTTCCCCCGTAACTAAGTCAAATATTGAGATGTAACGCTGGAATTTGGCCAGGACATTAGTTTCGTGGCATTAGTGATAATGACAATGATTACAGAATTACATCTACATGGGAAACTCATGTCGTGGCCTGTACAAGTACCCGCAGCGCCTTTTCTCCTCTGTAACTAAGTCAAATACTGAGATGTAACGCTGGAATTTGGACAGTAAATAAGTTTCGTGGCACTAGTGATTATAGGAATGATTCCAGACTTACATTTAGCTGGCAAACGCATGTCACGACTTGTCCCGGCTAAACGGCCCAAGTACCCAAAGCGTCTTTTTTCATCTGTAAGTAAGTCAAATATTCAGATTTAATGCCGGAATTTGGGAAGGACATTGGTTGGGTGGCACTAGTAATCATGGCAATGATTTCAGACCTACATACAGGTTGGAAACTCATGTTGCGACTTTTCCAGGCTACATGTCCCAAGTACCCAGAGCGCCTTTTTCCCCCGTAACTAAGTCAAATATTGAGATGTAACGCTGGAATTTGGCCAGGACATTAGTTTCGTGGCATTAGTGATAATGACAATGATTACAGAATTACATCTACATGGGAAACTCATGTCGTGGCCTGTACAAGTACCCGCAGCACCTTTTCTCCTCTGTAACTAAGTCAAATACTGAGATGTAACGCTGGAATTTAGACAGTAAATTAGTTTTGTGGCACTAGTGATTATAGGAATGATTTCAGACTTACATCTAGCTGGCAAACACATGTTACGGCTTGTCCCGGCTAAACAGCCCAAGTACCCGAAGCTTTTTTTTTCATCTGTAAGTAAGTCAAATATTCAGATTTAATGCCGGAATTTGGGAAGGACATTGGTTGGGTGGCACTAGTAATCATGGCAATGATTTCAGACCTACATCCAGGTTGGAAACTCATGTTGCGACTTTTCCAGGCTACATGGCCCAAGTACCCAGAGCGCCTTTTTCCCCCGTAACTAAGTCAAATATTGAGATGTAACGTTGGAATTTGGACAGGACATTAGCTGGGTGGCATTAGTGATAATGACAATGATTACAGAATTACATCTACATGGGAAACTCATGTCGTGACCTGTACAAGTACCCGCAGCGCCTTTTCTCCTCTGTAACTAAGTCAAATACTGAGATGTAACGCTGGAATTTAGGCAGTAAATTAGTTTCGTGGCACTAGTGATTATAGGAATGATTCCAGACTTACATTTAGCTGGCAAACGCATGTCACGACTTGTCCCGGCTAAACGGCCCAAGTACCCAAAGCGTCTTTTTTCATCTGTAAGTAAGTCAAATATTCAGATTTAATGCTGGAATTTGGGAAGGACATTGGTTGGGTGGCACTAGTAATCATGGCAATGATTTCAGACCTACATACAGGTTGGAAACTCATGTTGCGACTTTTCCAGGCTACATGGCCCAAGTACCTGGAGCGCCTTTTTCCCCCGTAACTAAGTCAAATATTGAGATGTAACGCTGGAATTTGGCCAGGACATTACTTTTGTGGCATTAGTGATAATGACAATGATTACAGAATTACATCTACATGGGAAACTCATATTGTGACCTGTACAAGTACCCGCAGCGCCTTTTTTCCTCTGTAACTAAGTCAAATACTGAGATGTAACACTGGAATTTAGACAGTAAATAAGTTTCGTGGCACTAGTGATTATAGGAATGATTCCAGACTTACATTTAGCTGGCAAACGCATGTCACGACTTGTCCCGGCTAAACGGCCCAAGTACCCGAAGCTTTTTTTTTCATCTGTAAGTAAGTCAAATATTCAGATTTAATGCCGGAATTTGGGAAGGACATTGGTTGGGTGGCACTAGTAATCATGGCAATGATTTCAGACCTACATACAGGTTGGAAACTCATGTTGCGACTTTTCCAGGCTACATGGCCCAAGTACCTGGAGCGCCTTTTCCCCCCGTAACTAAGTCAAATATTGAGATGTAACGCTGGAATTTGGCCAGGACATTAGTTTTGTGGCATTAGTGATAATGACAATGATTACAGAATTACATCTACATGGGAAACTCGTATTGTGACCTGTACAAGTACCCGCAGCGCCTTTTTTCCTCTGTAACTAAGTCAAATACTGAGATGTAACACTGGAATTTAGACAGTAAATAAGTTTCGTGGCACTAGTGATTATAGGAATGATTCCAGACTTACATTTAGCTGGCAAACGCATGTCACGACTTGTCCCGGCTAAACGGCCCAAGTACCCGAACCTTTTTTTTTCATCTGTAAGTAAGTCAAATATTCAGATTTAATGCCGGAATTTGGGAAGGACATTGGTTGGGTGGCACTAGTAATCATGGCAATGATTTCAGACCTACATACAGGTTGGAAACTCATGTTGCGACTTTTCCAGGCTACATGGCCCAAGTACCTGGAGCGCCTTTTCCCCCCGTAACTAAGTCAAATATTGAGATGTAACGCTGGAATTTGGCCAGGACATTAGTTTTGTGGCATTAGTGATAATGACAATGATTACAGAATTACATCTACATGGGAAACTCGTATTGTGACCTGTACAAGTACCCGCAGCGCCTTTTTTCCTCTGTAACTAAGTCAAATACTGAGATGTAACGCTGGAATTTAGACAGTAAATAAGTTTCGTGGTACTAGTGATTATAGGAATGATTCCAGACTTACATTTAGCTGGCAAACGCATGTCACGACTTGTCCCGGCTAAACGGCCCAAGTACCCAAAGCATCTTTTTTCATCTGTAAGTAAGTCAAATATTCAGATTTAATGCCGGAATTTGGGAAGGACATTGGTTGGGTGGCACTAGTAATCATGGCAATGATTTCAGACCTACATACAGGTTGGAAACTCATGTTGCGACTTTTCCAGGCTACATGTCCCAAGTACCCAGAGCGCCTTTTTCCCCCGTAACTAAGTCAAATATTGAGATGTAACGCTGGAATTTGGCCAGGACATTAGTTTCGTGGCATTAGTGATAATGACAATGATTACAGAATTACATCTACATGGGAAACTCATGTCGTGGCCTGTACAAGTACCCGCAGCACCTTTTCTCCTCTGTAACTAAGTCAAATACTGAGATGTAACGCTGGAATTTAGACAGTAAATTAGTTTTGTGGCACTAGTGATTATAGGAATGATTTCAGACTTACATCTAGCTGGCAAACACATGTTACGGCTTGTCCCGGCTAAACAGCCCAAGTACCCGAAGCTTTTTTTTTCATCTGTAAGTAAGTCAAATATTCAGATTTAATGCCGGAATTTGGGAAGGACATTGGTTGGGTGGCACTAGTAATCATGGCAATGATTTCAGACCTACATCCAGGTTGGAAACTCATGTTGCGACTTTTCCAGGCTACATGGCCCAAGTACCCAGAGCGCCTTTTTCCCCCGTAACTAAGTCAAATATTGAGATGTAACGTTGGAATTTGGACAGGACATTAGCTGGGTGGCATTAGTGATAATGACAATGATTACAGAATTACATCTACATGGGAAACTCATGTCGTGACCTGTACAAGTACCCGCAGCGCCTTTTCTCCTCTGTAACTAAGTCAAATACTGAGATGTAACGCTGGAATTTAGGCAGTAAATTAGTTTCGTGGCACTAGTGATTATAGGAATGATTCCAGACTTACATTTAGCTGGCAAACGCATGTCACGACTTGTCCCGGCTAAACGGCCCAAGTACCCAAAGCGTCTTTTTTCATCTGTAAGTAAGTCAAATATTCAGATTTAATGCTGGAATTTGGGAAGGACATTGGTTGGGTGGCACTAGTAATCATGGCAATGATTTCAGACCTACATACAGGTTGGAAACTCATGTTGCGACTTTTCCAGGCTACATGGCCCAAGTACCTGGAGCGCCTTTTTCCCCCGTAACTAAGTCAAATATTGAGATGTAACGCTGGAATTTGGCCAGGACATTACTTTTGTGGCATTAGTGATAATGACAATGATTACAGAATTACATCTACATGGGAAACTCATATTGTGACCTGTACAAGTACCCGCAGCGCCTTTTTTCCTCTGTAACTAAGTCAAATACTGAGATGTAACACTGGAATTTAGACAGTAAATAAGTTTCGTGGCACTAGTGATTATAGGAATGATTCCAGACTTACATTTAGCTGGCAAACGCATGTCACGACTTGTCCCGGCTAAACGGCCCAAGTACCCGAAGCTTTTTTTTTCATCTGTAAGTAAGTCAAATATTCAGATTTAATGCCGGAATTTGGGAAGGACATTGGTTGGGTGGCACTAGTAATCATGGCAATGATTTCAGACCTACATACAGGTTGGAAACTCATGTTGCGACTTTTCCAGGCTACATGGCCCAAGTACCTGGAGCGCCTTTTCCCCCCGTAACTAAGTCAAATATTGAGATGTAACGCTGGAATTTGGCCAGGACATTAGTTTTGTGGCATTAGTGATAATGACAATGATTACAGAATTACATCTACATGGGAAACTCGTATTGTGACCTGTACAAGTACCCGCAGCGCCTTTTTTCCTCTGTAACTAAGTCAAATACTGAGATGTAACACTGGAATTTAGACAGTAAATAAGTTTCGTGGCACTAGTGATTATAGGAATGATTCCAGACTTACATTTAGCTGGCAAACGCATGTCACGACTTGTCCCGGCTAAACGGCCCAAGTACCCGAACCTTTTTTTTTCATCTGTAAGTAAGTCAAATATTCAGATTTAATGCCGGAATTTGGGAAGGACATTGGTTGGGTGGCACTAGTAATCATGGCAATGATTTCAGACCTACATACAGGTTGGAAACTCATGTTGCGACTTTTCCAGGCTACATGGCCCAAGTACCTGGAGCGCCTTTTCCCCCCGTAACTAAGTCAAATATTGAGATGTAACGCTGGAATTTGGCCAGGACATTAGTTTTGTGGCATTAGTGATAATGACAATGATTACAGAATTACATCTACATGGGAAACTCGTATTGTGACCTGTACAAGTACCCGCAGCGCCTTTTTTCCTCTGTAACTAAGTCAAATACTGAGATGTAACGCTGGAATTTAGACAGTAAATAAGTTTCGTGGTACTAGTGATTATAGGAATGATTCCAGACTTACATTTAGCTGGCAAACGCATGTCACGACTTGTCCCGGCTAAACGGCCCAAGTACCCAAAGCATCTTTTTTCATCTGTAAGTAAGTCAAATATTCAGATTTAATGCCGGAATTTGGGAAGGACATTGGTTGGGTGGCACTAGTAATCATGGCAATGATTTCAGACCTACATACAGGTTGGAAACTCATGTTGCGACTTTTCCAGGCTACATGTCCCAAGTACCCAGAGCGCCTTTTTCCCCCGTAACTAAGTCAAATATTGAGATGTAACGCTGGAATTTGGCCAGGACATTAGTTTCGTGGCATTAGTGATAATGACAATGATTACAGAATTACATCTACATGGGAAACTCATGTCGTGGCCTGTACAAGTACCCGCAGCGCCTTTTCTCCTCTGTAACTAAGTCAAATACTGAGATGTAACGCTGGAATTTGGACAGTAAATAAGTTTCGTGGCACTAGTGATTATAGGAATGATTCCAGACTTACATTTAGCTGGCAAACGCATGTCACGACTTGTCCCGGCTAAACGGCCCAAGTACCCAAAGCGTCTTTTTTCATCTGTAAGTAAGTCAAATATTCAGATTTAATGCCGGAATTTGGGAAGGACATTGGTTGGGTGGCACTAGTAATCATGGCAATGATTTCAGACCTACATACAGGTTGGAAACTCATGTTGCGACTTTTCCAGGCTACATGTCCCAAGTACCCAGAGCGCCTTTTTCCCCCGTAACTAAGTCAAATATTGAGATGTAACGCTGGAATTTGGCCAGGACATTAGTTTCGTGGCATTAGTGATAATGACAATGATTACAGAATTACATCTACATGGGAAACTCATGTCGTGGCCTGTACAAGTACCCGCAGCGCCTTTTCTCCTCTGTAACTAAGTCAAATACTGAGATGTAACGCTGGAATTTAGACAGTAAATTAGTTTTGTGGCACTAGTGATTATAGGAATGATTTCAGACTTACATCTAGCTGGCAAACACATGTCACGGCTTGTCCCGGCTAAACAGCCCAAGTACCCGAAGCTTTTTTTTTCATCTGTAAGTAAGTCAAATATTCAGATTTAATGCCGGAATTTGGGAAGGACATTGGTTGGGTGGCACTAGTAATCATGGCAATGATTTCAGACCTACATCCAGGTTGGAAACTCATGTTGCGACTTTTCCAGGCTACATGGCCCAAGTACCCAGAGCGCCTTTTTCCCCCGTAACTAAGTCAAATATTGAGATGTAACGCTGGAATTTGGACAGGACATTAGCTGGGTGGCATTAGTGATAATGACAATGATTACAGAATTACATCTACATGGGAAACTCATGTCGTGACCTGTACAAGTACCCGCAGCGCCTTTTCTCCTCTGTAACTAAGTCAAATACTGAGATGTAACGCTGGAATTTAGGCAGTAAATTAGTTTCGTGGCACTAGTGATTATAGGAATGATTCCAGACTTACATTTAGCTGGCAAACGCATGTCACGACTTGTCCCGGCTAAACGGCCCAAGTACCCAAAGCGTCTTTTTTCATCTGTAAGTAAGTCAAATATTCAGATTTAATGCCGGAATTTGGGAAGGACATTGGTTGGGTGGCACTAGTAATCATGGCAATGATTTCAGACCTACATACAGGTTGGAAACTCATGTTGCGACTTTTCCAGGCTACATGGCCCAAGTACCTGGAGCGCCTTTTCCCCCCGTAACTAAGTCAAATATTGAGATGTAACGCTGGAATTTGGCCAGGACATTAGTTTTGTGGCATTAGTGATAATGACAATGATTACAGAATTACATCTACATGGGAAACTCGTATTGTGACCTGTACAAGTACCCGCAGCGCCTTTTTTCCTCTGTAACTAAGTCAAATACTGAGATGTAACGCTGGAATTTAGACAGTAAATAAGTTTCGTGGTACTAGTGATTATAGGAATGATTCCAGACTTACATTTAGCTGGCAAACGCATGTCACGACTTGTCCCGGCTAAACGGCCCAAGTACCCAAAGCGTCTTTTTTCATCTGTAAGTAAGTCAAATATTCAGATTTAATGCCGGAATTTGGGAAGGACATTGGTTGGGTGGCACTAGTAATCATGGCAATGATTTCAGACCTACATACAGGTTGGAAACTCATGTTGCGACTTTTCCAGGCTACATGTCCCAAGTACCCAGAGCGCCTTTTTCCCCCGTAACTAAGTCAAATATTGAGATGTAACGCTGGAATTTGGCCAGGACATTAGTTTCGTGGCATTAGTGATAATGACAATGATTACAGAATTACATCTACATGGGAAACTCATGTCGTGGCCTGTACAAGTACCCGCAGCGCCTTTTCTCCTCTGTAACTAAGTCAAATACTGAGATGTAACGCTGGAATTTAGACAGTAAATTAGTTTTGTGGCACTAGTGATTAGAGGAATGATTTCAGACTTACATCTAGCTGGAAAACACATGTCACGGCTTGTCCCGGCTAAACAGCCCAAGTACCCGAAGCGTCTTTTTTCATCTGTAAGTAAGTCAAATATTCAGATTTAATGCCGGAATTTGGGAAGGACATTGGTTGGGTGGCACTAGTAATCATGGCAATGATTTCAGACCTACATCCAGGTTGGAAACTCATGTTGCGACTTTTCCAGGCTACATGGCCCAAGTACCCAGAGCGCCTTTTTCCCCCGTAACTAAGTCAAATATTGAGATGTAACGCTGGAATTTGGACAGGACATTAGCTGGGTGGCATTAGTGATAATGACAATGATTACAGAATTACATCTACATGGGAAACTCATGTCGTGACCTGTACAAGTACCCGCAGCGCCTTTTCTCCTCTGTAACTAAGTCAAATACTGAGATGTAGCGCTGGAATTTAGGCAGTAAATTAGTTTCGTGGCACTAGTGATTATTGGAATGATTTCAGACTTACATCTAGCTGGCAAACGCATGTCACGGCTTGTCCCAGCTAAACGGCCCAAGTACCCGAAGCGTCTTTTTTCATCTGTAAGTAAGTCAAATATTCAGATTTAATGCCGGAATTTGGGAAGGACATTGGTTGGGTGGCACTAGTAATCATGGCAATGATTTCAGACCTACATACAGATTGGAAACTCATGTTGCGACTTTTCCAGGCTACATGGCCCAAGTACCTGGAGCGCCTTTTTCCCCCGTAACTAAGTCAAATATTGAGATGTAACGCTGGAATTTGGCCAGGACATTACTTTTGTGGCATTAGTGATAAGGACAATGATTACAGAATTACATCTACATGGGAAACTCATATTGTGACCTGTACAAGTACCCGCAGCGCCTTTTTTCCTCTGTAACTAAGTCAAATACTGAGATGTAACACTGGAATTTAGACAGTAAATAAGTTTCGTGGCACTAGTGATTATAGGAATGATTCCAGACTTACATTTAGCTGGCAAACGCATGTCACGACTTGTCCCGGCTAAACGGCCCAAGTACCCGAAGCTTTTTTTTTCATCTGTAAGTAAGTCAAATATTCAGATTTAATGCCGGAATTTGGGAAGGACATTGGTTGGGTGGCACTAGTAATCATGGCAATGATTTCAGACCTACATACAGGTTGGAAACTCATGTTGCGACTTTTCCAGGCTACATGGCCCAAGTACCTGGAGCGCCTTTTCCCCCCGTAACTAAGTCAAATATTGAGATGTAACGCTCGAATTTGGCCAGGACATTAGTTTTGTGGCATTAGTGATAATGACAATGATTACAGAATTACATCTACATGGGAAACTCGTATTGTGACCTGTACAAGTACCCGCAGCGCCTTTTTTCCTCTGTAACTAAGTCAAATACTGAGATGTAACGCTGGAATTTAGACAGTAAATAAGTTTCGTGGCACTAGTGATTATAGGAATGATTCCAGACTTACATTTAGCTGGCAAACGCATGTCACGACTTGTCCCGGCTAAACGGCCCAAGTACCCAAAGCGTCTTTTTTCATCTGTAAGTAAGTCAAATATTCAGATTTAATGCCGGAATTTGGGAAGGACATTGGTTGGGTGGCACTAGTAATCATGGCAATGATTTCAGACCTACATACAGGTTGGAAACTCATGTTGCGACTTTTCCAGGCTACATGTCCCAAGTACCCAGAGCGCCTTTTTCCCCCGTAACTAAGTCAAATATTGAGATGTAACGCTGGAATTTGGCCAGGACATTAGTTTCGTGGCATTAGTGATAATGACAATGATTACAGAATTACATCTACATGGGAAACTCATGTCGTGGCCTGTACAAGTACCCGCAGCGCCTTTTCTCCTCTGTAACTAAGTCAAATACTGAGATGTAACGCTGGAATTTAGACAGTAAATTAGTTTTGTGGCACTAGTGATTATAGGAATGATTTCAGACTTACATCTAGCTGGCAAACACATGTCACGGCTTGTCCCGGCTAAACAGCCCAAGTACCCGAAGCGTCTTTTTTCATCTGTAAGTAAGTCAAATATTCAGATTTAATGCCGGAATTTGGGAAGGACATTGGTTGGGTGGCACTAGTAATCATGGCAATGATTTCAGACCTACATCCAGGTTGGAAACTCATGTTGCGACTTTTCCAGGCTACATGGCCCAAGTACCCAGAGCGCCTTTTTCCCCCGTAACTAAGTCAAATATTGAGATGTAACGCTGGAATTTGGACAGGACATTAGCTGGGTGGCATTAGTGATAATGACAATGATTACAGAATTACATCTACATGGGAAACTCATGTCGTGACCTGTACAAGTACCCGCAGCGCCTTTTCTCCTCTGTAACTAAGTCAAATACTGAGATGTAACGCTGGAATTTAGGCAGTAAATTAGTTTCGTGGCACTAGTGATTATTGGAATGATTTCAGACTTACATCTAGCTGGCAAACGCATGTCACGGCTTGTCCCAGCTAAACGGCCCAAGTACCCGAAGCGTCTTTTTTCATCTGTAAGTAAGTCAAATTGGAAAATTTAATGGTTAAATTAAATTTTTATTAGTTAATATCTTACCTAGTGGACCAGTGCATTTGTCCGGCGCGCAGCCGGTCCCGCCAAACGTTAGACAAAAACGTCCTGAGCTGGGCTCTGACCGGGACCGGTAGTGTATTCCTCATTCGCCAGGTGTCGTGACTGCACCCAGCTCCCCTACTGCGCGTGCGCGCGCATGCGTACTTCCTCTTTTTGTGGCCTACCTAAGAATGTCCCCCTTTGAGCTATTGCGGGGCAGGTAGGGTGGGACTCTCTTGGTCCACTAGGTAAGATATTAACTAATAAAAATTTAATTTAACCATTAAATTTTCCATTTTATTGCGTTAATATATCTTACCTAGTGGACCAGTGCAGAATAACTACCCAGTGGTTGGCGGGTAGCTATGGGCAAAGGGGAGACCGAGACTCTAAGATCTACATATATACTCCGTAAATCCAGAGGAAATCACCCGGGAAGGGTTTCTAACTACCCTGGATAGGTACAGTCTCTCTCCCCCCCCCCTTTTGTTTTGTAGCTGACGAGTTCCCGAGGAAGTGAAGAAGGGGAATTGAAGATTAAGATGGTCCCCCATCTTCTTGCAACGCAAGACAGACTGCAGGGACGTTTTTTTTTTTTTTTTTTTTTTTTTTTTTTTATGTACATGTATGAATACATATATACACCACTATACACTATATACATGGGAGCCTCTACTTAGTCCCTAATTTGTTGGGCAGCTACCACAGGACCCAAATGGTACACATCCGAGTCTGCCCATGCCAAGTCCTTCAAGTAAAATTGGGTGAAGGTGTTATGAGATTTCCAGTGACAGGCTGCCAAAATCTGGTCTAAGGGAACACCCCCCTGAAAGGCTTTGGACGCCGCGAACGTCATGAGCCCGAACCTGATGCAACTGTTGAGCCTGTTGGTCTGACATCTGGTAACAAAGGACTATGGTTTGTTTGATCCAGGAGGAAACGGTAGCAGGGACAATATCCTTCTGGAAACTCTTCCTAAAGGAAACAAAAACCAATTCCTTGCCTGAACGGAGATCTTTGGTTTTGTCCAAGTAATAACGGAGTGCCCGGACCGGGCACAGACTCCTATCCTCCTTGAGGGATTTGTCCAATGAAGGAGCCAAGGCTGGAATGATAACAGGGGCCACGCAAGCGGGACCCTCTTTAGCCAGGTGGTTCTTAGAGATGAAACTAGGAGAAGGCGATAATGAAACATTTGACCAATCCTCTTGGTGCCTAATGTTCCTGTGGACCCAAGCATGAATTTCACTCCTCCGTTTCCCAGAGCCCAAGGCTAGAAGGAAGACAGTCTTAAAGGTGAGGTACTTCAGCGAAGCCTTCCTGAGAGGTTCAAAAGGAGGTTGTGTAAGTTGGTGAAGGACCAAAGACAAATTCCACGTAGGAACCCCACGCCTGCCTTTTGGTTTGTCCCTATGAAAACTGTCCAACAACCTGGACAAGTTTTCATCCTTGCTGATGTTAATTCTGGAATTCCCCACTTTGTCGGCTATGGCAGTCCTATAGCCTTCTATGGTACTAGGTTGAAGATGTTTCTCCTGAAAAAGGGAAAGGAGAAAATCCGCAATTTGCTCTATAGAGGGAGTCCTGAAGTCCACCTGATTCTTTTCACACCATCTGACAAAAACGGACCACTTTGATTCATAAATGGCTCTGGTAGAGCGTCTTTGAGGAGCCTCAATTCTTGTTGCCACTTCTGCCGAGAACCCGGCCTGCTGGATGGCAGAGGCTCTAGGAGCCACGCATGAAGGTTCAGATTGGGCAGGTCCCGGTGAGGACACTGATTGAACGGTTGAGTGATCAATTTCGACACCTGAGGGAGCAGGAGAGGAACTTGAGCTGACATGTTGACCAGGTCCCAAAACCAAGGCATGTTGGGCCAACCTGGTGCTATCAGAATGAGACGACGGAATCCGTGGTCCAAGAGTTTCGTTACCACCTGATGAAGAAGGGCCGTTGGTGGAAAGGCATAAGCGTCCAGGTCCTCCCAAGGGAGACTTAAGGCGTCCACTCCCCACGCTGATTGGTCTGGAACCGGGGATACAAACCGGGGAAGTTTGTGATTGAACCGGGTGGCAAACAGGTCCACAGACGGGCGGTGCCAACGCCGGCATATTTGAGCAAACACCTCCGGGAGGAGGGACCATTCTGTTTGGATCACCTGATTGAGTCGGGACAGCTTGTCGGCTATGACGTTCAGGTGACCCGGAATATGCCTGGCCCTCAAGACGATCTGCCTTTGATTGCACCAAAGCATCAGTCTCCAAAGGAGGGCACAGAGTGAGCCTGATTTCATACCCCCTTCCTTGTTGATGTAAGAGACCACAGTGGTGTTGTCTGTACAAACAAGAACTATCTGGTTGCAACATAACTGCTCGAACCGTTTTAAGGCTAGCAGGACCGCCTTGAGCTCCAACAAATTTATGTGCAAGGCGCTTTCTGACTCCAACCAAACTCCTTTTGCCATGTAATCGCCTAAGTGAGCGCCCCAACCTTCGTTTGAGGCGTCTGTAAACAGTTGAAGGGCGTGTCGAAGAGGGTGTAAGGGTTGACCGGAGAGCACCTTGGCCGGGTCCAACCACCACCTTAGATGTACATGGAGAGATGAAGGAATTGGGATGACCTTTTCCAGCGATTCCGGGGCATGCCAATGCTTTTTTAGGTGCCACTGAATGGGCCTCATATGCAGCCGCCCCGACACTACTTGTTTTTCTGTTGCTGTCAGAAGGCCGATTAAAGACATGAACTGCCTGACTGTGCAACATTCCAGTCCCAGGAGAAGGTTGAGTTTCTGAGATAGACTCCTCCACCTGTCCTGAGTTGGTTTGACTAACCCCTGAGATAGGTCGAAATGATAACCTACGAAGTCGAAGGTTTGTTGGGGAACTAGCTCTGACTTGTCCATGTTGACTACCCACCCTAGCGAGCGGCAAAGGTCCAAAAGGATCTGGGTATGACGTAGGCAAATTTCCCGGCATGGGGCTCTCAGTAACCAATCGTCTAGGTATTGGTGGATTCGAATACCCCTCGATTGAGCCATGAGTTTTACCTCCTTGACCACCTTTGTGAACTCCAACGGAGCCGTCGACAGGCCAAAGGGAAGTGCTGTGAACTGAAAAGTCTGACCTTTTAAGTGGAACCGGAGATATTTTCGCGACCTGTGGTTTATGGGAATGTGAAAATAAGCATCGCTGAAATCCAGCGAAGAGACCCACTCCCCCTGTTGCAGGGAGAGTCTGATGGTCTCCGGAGTTTCCATCTTGAACGTTGCTGGGGCAAGGTAAAGGTTCAGTTGGCTTAGATCTAGAATGGGCCTCCATTTCCCGTTGGGTTTTGGCACCAGGAACAACCAGTTGTAGAAACCCAGAGATGACTGAACGGCCACCTTTTCGATAGTCTGTTTTTGACCTAGGGAATGCAATGCCTCGTTCAGACTTTTGTTTCGAAAGGGATTTGATGAACCACTGATAATCACAGGAAATCTTGCCAGAGGTGGTCTCTCCTTGAAGGGTAGTTGATACCCTTCCCTGAGGATGGAGACTACCCTTGGATTTGAACCCAGGGAGAGCCAAACCTGCCAAAACAGTTGCAGACGGCCTCCCACAGGTGGATCTTTTGCAACACATGGGGCATTTGTTACATTTGGGGCAAAAAGACACTGATTTACAGACAAAGCACTGTTCACAGATTTTATTCCTATTTGAGAATGAGAGGGTCTTACGTTTTTCTTTTGTAACAGCCCTTTTACAAAAGGTACAGGAGGAACAACATGCAAATTTACAGTCTCTTGAAAAGTCTCTTTGTTTGCTGATGACACTAGATTGAGATCCCCTAAACTTGAACTTAACACAACTGGGGGACTCAGTAGATGTTGATTGTCATTTATACGGTTTTGTACCACGGGCAGGCTTGGAGTAGTAAGTAGAACCAGATCCACCTCTACCACGACCTCTACCCCTGCCTCTGCCTGAGAATTGCCTCCAAGGTTGTTGATTTTGGGAAGAGGAGAAGCCGGATTGACGACTCTCTTTCTTTTCATATGGTTGATACCGGAATTGATGCTTCTTTGAGTGCTGATATGTGCCCGGGCCGGGACCAGTAGCACTCTTGTTTGAATCATACTTTTGAATATCCTGCTCCGCTACTGCCAGTACATCATCCGGGAATAACCCGTAAGTGAACAGGGGAGCATTTCGTAGTTTATTCCAGGTATCAGGTTTCAGGCCTGGTTTAACGTACTCGAGATAAGAATCTCTCCTCAACAAAATGAAGTTGGCTAGCTGAACAAATAAACTGTCTGCGAGGTGCTGGAAGGCAGTACCTAAGGCAACAGAAACACTACTGTGGAAAGCTGACAAGTCTTTCAAATCCCTGATGGCGTCGGTGACCTCCTTAGGGGCCTTGCCCTGAACAATGGTAGCGTTTAAAAATGAAATGTGTTGATTCATTTTGTCCTGAATTTCACTAACGCACCTGTTGAATCCTGCTGCGTGATTGGTAATCAAAGAGCCTTCCTTAGCACATTGCTCCCACCTTCGAAGAATCTCCTGAGGGATAGGCCTAGATGCTGGTCCTGAAGATGGATATGAGGAAGTCTTGGCAATACGGGAGAATTGAGAGTTCAGGCGTGCTTCGGAACCCGACCAGCCAAAGATTGTACGTCCAGGTCTTTGATTTATATCCTGTTTGAGTCGTGACTGTGTATACCACTTTGCCTGGCTTTTGGGTGTTCTGACAAACTGGTCTTGTTTCAGACCTGCGGCCTCTTGGGAACGAGAAGGGTAACCTTCTGCAACACGAGTGTTCAGTTTTTCCATTTTATAGCAAAGCCAGTCGTCAGCTGGTAACTCCACTGAAACTTTGCCTGAGCGACGAGGATATTTCCCCTTCCAAGGGTTGTCAGAACGGTTGTCTGCATCACTTGCTGAAGCCTCAAAATCTGGTATGTGAGACCAGCCAAGAAAGGAACGGACCGACCGGACCGTTTCTCTGTAGTTCATTTCCTCATTTTTCTCATTGATTTCAGTATCTGAAAGTTCACCCTCCTCACCAGATTCCTTATCTGACCGGTCCGGAAGGGGTTCCCCGTCTGACAGAGCCGGATCCGGCTGAGTAAAACTATCCGGTGCAAAGGAAGCAGAAGTACTGGTATACTGCGGACCGGTAATGACCGGTTGAGAGGAGGACCCTAAGGAAGAGACACTGGTGATAGCAGGCACAGTTTCCTCCGGTTCACCAAGAACTTGTAAACCCGGACCGGGTACCACTGTCTTGGGAGGAATAGGGTCCCTAGCAACCTGACTTGCAGAACCGGCAGCAGCGGCCGGTTTGATAGACTTCTTATGTTTTGATTTCCCTTTCTGTTTTTTAACAGAAGAAGCAGAATCCTCTACAGCCTGACCCGGAGGCCTCACCGGACCGGTGGCTCTGGGGTCAGGAGAGGGATTGATAAAGGGCGTGTCAGAAACAGGGGCTTGACTCTTTGAAACAGGCATCTTTGGAGTAGAAAATATGTTGGTCCTTGTAAGGAGAGCCTCAAAACGGGCGAATTTTTCCTCCAACTGATTATTCAATAGTTCAAAATCCTGACGGGAGACAAAGTCTCCAGTACCTGTCTGATCAGAAACCGGGAAAGCACCGGCAACAATCTGTCCCTGCGCATGCGCAGTGTCCGGAGGCATCTCAAGTTCATCCTGTTCCTCCACCGGACCCACAACCGTAACTTTACTGGGAGAAATCAAAATCCCTGCTTTTTTGTCTTTTCGGATTTGATACTGTGGGGTTGCAAGCATACCTTTCTGGGAGTCAGACAACGCATCACACAATTCACAGTCCTGACCTTTGACACAAGGGTCATCTCCCACCTTTTTGTCCCTACAGCGGGCACACTTTTTATGAAGGTCAAACCCCGCCATAACATGGCCACAACTACCACGCCTCTGTCCTGGTGATGCCATGGTAAATATATTTTGCAATATCCAAAGCTTTCCTTCTAACTCGTTTGCAAATAGACAATATAATTTAAAGTTTATTTTACTGAAATTTATCCGCTAACACACTATGGCGCCAAACAAAAAGAGGAAGTACGCATGCGCGCGCACGCGCAGTAGGGGAGATGGGTGCAGTCACGACACCTGGCGAATGAGGAATACACTACCGGTCCCGGTCAGAGCCCAGCTCAGGACGTTTTTGTCTAACGTTTGGCGGGACCGGCTGCGCGCCGGACAAATGCACTGGTCCACTAGGTAAGATATATTAACGCAATAAAAATTCAGATTTAATGCCGGAATTTGGGAAGGACATTGGTTGGGTGGCACTAGTAATCATGGCAATGATTTCAGACCTACATACAGGTTGGAAACTCATGTTGCGACTTTTCCAGGCTACATGTCCCAAGTACCCAGAGCGCCTTTTTCCCCCATAACTAAGTCAAATATTGAGATGTAACGCTGGAATTTGGCCAGGACATTAGTTTCGTGGCATTAGTGATAATGACAATGATTACAGAATTACATCTACATGGGAAACTCATGTCGTGACCTGTACAAGTACCCGCAGCGCCTTTTCTCCTCTGTAACTAAGTCAAATACTGAGATGTAACGCTGGAATTTAGACAGTAAATTAGTTTCATGGCACTAGTGATTATAGGAATGATTTCAGACTTACATCTAGCTGGCAAACGCATGTCACGACTTGTCCCAGCTAAACGGCCCAAGTACCCGAAGCGTCTTTTTTCATCTGTAAGTAAGTCAAATATTCAGATTTAATGCCGGAATTTGGGAAGGACATTGGTTGGGTGGCACTAGTAATCATGGCAATGATTTCAGACCTACATCCAGGTTGGAAACTCATGTTGCGACTTTTCCAGGCTACATGTCCCAAGTACCCAGAGCGCCTTTTTCCCCCGTAACTAAGTCAAATATTGAGATGTAACGCTGGAATTTGGCCAGGACATTGGTTTCGTGGCATTAATGATAATGACAATGATTACAGAATTACTTCTACATGGGAAACTCATGTCGTGACCTGTACAAGTACCCGCAGTGCCTTTTCTCCTCTGTAACTAAGTCAAATACTGATATGTAACGCTGGAATTTAGACAGTAAATGAGTTTTGTGGCACTAGTGATTATAGGAATGATTTCAGACTTACATCTTGCTGGCAAACGCATGTCACGGATTGTCCCGGCTAAACGGCCCAAGTACCCGAAGCGTCTTTTTTCATCTGTAAGTAAGTCAAATATTCAGATTTAATGCCAGAATTTGGGAAGGACATTGGTTGGGTGGCACTAGTAATCATGGCAATGATTTCAGACCTACATACAGGTTGGAAACTCATGTTGCGACTTTTCCAGGCTACATGTCCCAAGTACCCAGAGCGCCTTTTTCCCCCGTAACTAAGTCAAATATTGAGATGTAACACTGGAATTTGGCCAGGACATTAGTTTCGTGGCATTAGTGATAATGACAATGATTACAGAATTACATCTACATGGGAAACTCATGTCGTGGCCTGTACAAGTACCCGCAGCGCCTTTTTTCCTCTGTAACTAAGTCAAATACTGAGATGTAGCACTGGAATTTAGGCAGTAAATTAGTTTCGTGGCACTAGTGATTATTGGAATGATTTCAGACTTACATCTAGCTGGCAAACGCATGTCACGGCTTGTCCCAGCTAAACGGCCCAAGTACCCGAAGCGTCTTTTTTCATCTGTAAGTAAGTCAAATATTCAGATTTAATGCCGGAATTTGGGAAGGACATTGGTTGGGTGGCACTAGTAATCATGGCAATGATTTCAGACCTACATACAGGTTGGAAACTCATGTTGCGACTTTTCCAGGCTACATGTCCCAAGTACCCAGAGTGCCTTTTTCCCCCGTAACTAAGTCAAATATTGAGATGTAACGCTGGAATTTGGCCAGGACATTAGTTTCGTGGCATTAGTGATAATGACAATGATTACAGAATTACATCTACATGGGAAACTCATGTCGTGGCCTGTACAAGTACCCGCAGCGCCTTTTCTCCTCTGTAACTAAGTCAAATACTGAGATGTAACGCTGGAATTTAGACAGTAAATTAGTTTTGTGGCACTAGTGATTAGAGGAATGATTTCAGACTTACATCTAGCTGGAAAACACATGTCACGGCTTGTCCCGGCTAAACAGCCCAAGTACCCGAAGCGTCTTTTTTCATCTGTAAGTAAGTCAAATATTCAGATTTAATGCCGGAATTTGGGAAGGACATTGGTTGGGTGGCACTAGTAATCATGGCAATGATTTCAGACCTACATCCAGGTTGGAAACTCATGTTGCGACTTTTCCAGGCTACATGGCCCAAGTACCCAGAGCGCCTTTTTCCCCCGTAACTAAGTCAAATATTGAGATGTAACGCTGGAATTTGGACAGGACATTAGCTGGGTGGCATTAGTGATAATGACAATGATTACAGAATTACATCTACATGGGAAACTCATGTCGTGACCTGTACAAGTACCCGCGGCGCCTTTTCTCCTCTGTAACTAAGTCAAATACTGAGATGTAACGCTGGAATTTAGGCAGTAAATTAGTTTCGTGGCACTAGTGATTATTGGAATGATTTCAGACTTACATCTAGCTGGCAAACGCATGTCACGGCTTGTCCCAGCTAAACGGCCCAAGTACCCGAAGCGTCTTTTTTCATCTGTAAGTAAGTCAAATATTCAGATTTAATGCCGGAATTTGGGAAGGACATTGGTTGGGTGGCACTAGTAATCATGGCAATGATTTCAGACCTACATACAGGTTGGAAACTCATGTTGCGACTTTTCCAGGCTACATGGCCCAAGTACCTGGAGCACCTTTTTCCCCCGTAACTAAGTCAAATATTGAGATGTAACGCTGGAATTTGGCCAGGACATTAGTTTTGTGGCATTAGTGATAATGACAATGATTACAGAATTACATCTACATGGGAAACTCGTATTGTGACCTGTACAAGTACCCGCAGCGCCTTTTTTCCTCTGTAACTAAGTCAAATACTGAGATGTAACGCTGGAATTTAGACAGTAAATAAGTTTCGTGGTACTAGTGATTATAGGAATGATTCCAGACTTACATTTAGCTGGCAAACGCATGTCACGACTTGTCCCGGCTAAACGGCCCAAGTACCCAAAGCATCTTTTTTCATCTGTAAGTAAGTCAAATATTCAGATTTAATGCCGGAATTTGGGAAGGACATTGGTTGGGTGGCACTAGTAATCATGGCAATGATTTCAGACCTACATACAGGTTGGAAACTCATGTTGCGACTTTTCCAGGCTACATGTCCCAAGTACCCAGAGCGCCTTTTTCCCCCGTAACTAAGTCAAATATTGAGATGTAACGCTGGAATTTGGCCAGGACATTAGTTTCGTGGCATTAGTGATAATGACAATGATTACAGAATTACATCTACATGGGAAACTCATGTCGTGGCCTGTACAAGTACCCGCAGCGCCTTTTCTCCTCTGTAACTAAGTCAAATACTGAGATGTAACGCTGGAATTTGGACAGTAAATAAGTTTCGTGGCACTAGTGATTATAGGAATGATTCCAGACTTACATTTAGCTGGCAAACGCATGTCACGACTTGTCCCGGCTAAACGGCCCAAGTACCCAAAGCGTCTTTTTTCATCTGTAAGTAAGTCAAATATTCAGATTTAATGCCGGAATTTGGGAAGGACATTGGTTGGGTGGCACTAGTAATCATGGCAATGATTTCAGACCTACATACAGGTTGGAAACTCATGTTGCGACTTTTCCAGGCTACATGTCCCAAGTACCCAGAGCGCCTTTTTCCCCCGTAACTAAGTCAAATATTGAGATGTAACGCTGGAATTTGGCCAGGACATTAGTTTCGTGGCATTAGTGATAATGACAATGATTACAGAATTACATCTACATGGGAAACTCATGTCGTGGCCTGTACAAGTACCCGCAGCGCCTTTTCTCCTCTGTAACTAAGTCAAATACTGAGATGTAACGCTGGAATTTAGACAGTAAATTAGTTTTGTGGCACTAGTGATTATAGGAATGATTTCAGACTTACATCTAGCTGGCAAACACATGTCACGGCTTGTCCCGGCTAAACAGCCCAAGTACCCGAAGCTTTTTTTTTCATCTGTAAGTAAGTCAAATATTCAGATTTAATGCCGGAATTTGGGAAGGACATTGGTTGGGTGGCACTAGTAATCATGGCAATGATTTCAGACCTACATCCAGGTTGGAAACTCATGTTGCGACTTTTCCAGGCTACATGGCCCAAGTACCCAGAGCACCTTTTTCCCCCGTAACTAAGTCAAATATTGAGATGTAACGCTGGAATTTGGACAGGACATTAGCTGGGTGGCATTAGTGATAATGACAATGATTACAGAATTACATCTACATGGGAAACTCATGTCGTGACCTGTACAAGTACCCGCAGCGCCTTTTCTCCTCTGTAACTAAGTCAAATACTGAGATGTAACGCTGGAATTTAGGCAGTAAATTAGTTTCGTGGCACTAGTGATTATAGGAATGATTCCAGACTTACATTTAGCTGGCAAACGCATGTCACGACTTGTCCCGGCTAAACGGCCCAAGTACCCAAAGCTTCTTTTTTCATCTGTAAGTAAGTCAAATATTCAGATTTAATGCTGGAATTTGGGAAGGACATTGGTTGGGTGGCACTAGTAATCATGGCAATGATTTCAGACCTACATACAGGTTGGAAACTCATGTTGCGACTTTTCCAGGCTACATGGCCCAAGTACCTGGAGCGCCTTTTTCCCCCGTAACTAAGTCAAATATTGAGATGTAACGCTGGAATTTGGCCAGGACATTACTTTTGTGGCATTAGTGATAATGACAATGATTACAGAATTACATCTACATGGGAAACTCATATTGTGACCTGTACAAGTACCCGCAGCGCCTTTTTTCCTCTGTAACTAAGTCAAATACTGAGATGTAACACTGGAATTTAGACAGTAAATAAGTTTCGTGGCACTAGTGATTATAGGAATGATTGCAGACTTACATTTAGCTGGCAAACGCATGTCACGACTTGTCCCGGCTAAACGGCCCAAGTACCCGAAGCTTTTTTTTTCATCTGTAAGTAAGTCAAATATTCAGATTTAATGCCGGAATTTGGGAAGGACATTGGTTGGGTGGCACTAGTAATCATGGCAATGATTTCAGACCTACATACAGGTTGGAAACTCATGTTGCGACTTTTCCAGGCTACATGGCCCAAGTACCTGGAGCGCCTTTTCCCCCCGTAACTAAGTCAAATATTGAGATGTAACGCTGGAATTTGGCCAGGACATTAGTTTTGTGGCATTAGTGATAATGACAATGATTACAGAATTACATCTACATGGGAAACTCGTATTGTGACCTGTACAAGTACCCGCAGCGCCTTTTTTCCTCTGTAACTAAGTCAAATACTGAGATGTAACGCTGGAATTTAGACAGTAAATAAGTTTCGTGGTACTAGTGATTATAGGAATGATTCCAGACTTACATTTAGCTGGCAAACGCATGTCACGACTTGTCCCGGCTAAACGGCCCAAGTACCCAAAGCGTCTTTTTTCATCTGTAAGTAAGTCAAATATTCAGATTTAATGCCGGAATTTGGGAAGGACATTGGTTGGGTGGCACTAGTAATCATGGCAATGATTTCAGACCTACATACAGGTTGGAAACTCATGTTGCGACTTTTCCAGGCTACATGTCCCAAGTACCCAGAGCGCCTTTATCCCCCGTAACTAAGTCAAATATTGAGATGTAACGCTGGAATTTGGCCAGGACATTAGTTTCGTGGCATTAGTGATAATGACAATGATTACAGAATTACATCTACATGGGAAACTCATGTCGTGGCCTGTACAAGTACCCGCAGCGCCTTTTCTCCTCTGTAACTAAGTCAAATACTGAGATGTAACGCTGGAATTTAGACAGTAAATTAGTTTTGTGGCACTAGTGATTAGAGGAATGATTTCAGACTTACATCTAGCTGGAAAACACATGTCACGGCTTGTCCCGGCTAAACAGCCCAAGTACCCGAAGCGTCTTTTTTCATCTGTAAGTAAGTCAAATATTCAGATTTAATGCCGGAATTTGGGAAGGACATTGGTTGGGTGGCACTAGTAATCATGGCAATGATTTCAGACCTACATCCAGGTTGGAAACTCATGTTGCGACTTTTCCAGGCTACATGGCCCAAGTACCCAGAGCGCCTTTTTCCCCCGTAACTAAGTCAAATATTGAGATGTAACGCTGGAATTTGGACAGGACATTAGCTGGGTGGCATTAGTGATAATGACAATGATTACAGAATTACATCTACATGGGAAACTCATGTCGTGACCTGTACAAGTACCCGCAGCGCCTTTTCTCCTCTGTAACTAAGTCAAATACTGAGATGTAGCGCTGGAATTTAGGCAGTAAATTAGTTTCGTGGCACTAGTGATTATTGGAATGATTTCAGACTTACATCTAGCTGGCAAACGCATGTCACGGCTTGTCCCAGCTAAACGGCCCAAGTACCCGAAGCGTCTTTTTTCATCTGTAAGTAAGTCAAATATTCAGATTTAATGCCGGAATTTGGGAAGGACATTGGTTGGGTGGCACTAGTAATCATGGCAATGATTTCAGACCTACATACAGGTTGGAAACTCATGTTGCGACTTTTCCAGGCTACATGGCCCAAGTACCTGGAGCGCCTTTTTCCCCCGTAACTAAGTCAAATATTGAGATGTAACGCTGGAATTTGGCCAGGACATTACTTTTGTGGCATTAGTGATAAGGACAATGATTACAGAATTACATCTACATGGGAAACTCATATTGTGACCTGTACAAGTACCCGCAGCGCCTTTTTTCCTCTGTAACTAAGTCAAATACTGAGATGTAACACTGGAATTTAGACAGTAAATAAGTTTCGTGGCACTAGTGATTATAGGAATGATTCCAGACTTACATTTAGCTGGCAAACGCATGTCACGACTTGTCCCGGCTAAACGGCCCAAGTACCCGAAGCTTTTTTTTTTCATCTGTAAGTAAGTCAAATATTCAGATTTAATGCCGGAATTTGGGAAGGACATTGGTTGGGTGGCACTAGTAATCATGGCAATGATTTCAGACCTACATCCAGGTTGGAAACTCATGTTGCGACTTTTCCAGGCTACATGGCCCAAGTACCCAGAGCGCCTTTTTCCCCCGTAACTAAGTCAAATATTGAGATGTAACGCTGGAATTTGGACAGGACATTAGCTGGGTGGCATTAGTGATAATGACAATGATTACAGAATTACATCTACATGGGAAACTCATGTCGTGACCTGTACAAGTACCCGCAGCGCCTTTTCTCCTCTGTAACTAAGTCAAATACTGAGATGTAACGCTGGAATTTAGACAGTAAATTAGTTTCACGGCACTAGTGATTATAGGAATGATTTCAGGCTTACATCTAGCTGGCAAACGCATGTCACGACTTGTCCCAGCTAAACGGCCCAAGTACCCGAAGCATCTTTTTTCATCTGTAAGTAAGTCAAATATTCAGATTTAATGCCGGAATTTGGGAAGGACATTGGTTGGGTGGCACTAGTAATCATGGCAATGATTTCAGACCTACATCCAGGTTGGAAACTCATGTTGCGACTTTTCCAGGCTACATGGCCCAAGTACCCGGAGCGCCTTTTTCCCCCGTAACTAAGTCAAATATTGAGATGTAACGCTGGAATTTGGCCAGGACATTAGTTTCGTGGCATTAGTGATAATGACAATGATTACAGAATTACATCTACATGGGAAACTCATGTCGTGACCTGTACAAGTACCCGCAGCGCCTTTTCTCCTCTGTAACTAAGTCAAATACTGAGATGTAACGCTGGAATTTATACAGTAAATTAGTTTCATGGCACTAGTGATTATAGGAATGATTTCAGACTTACATCTAGCTGGCAAACGCATGTCACGACTTGTCCCAGCTAAATGGCCCAAGTACCCGAAGCGTCTTTTTTCATCTGTAAGTAAGTCAAATATTCAGATTTAATGCCGGAATTTGGGAAGGACATTGGTTGGGTGGCACTAGTAATCATGGCAATGATTTCAGACCTACATCCAGGTTGGAAACTCATGTTGCGACTTTTCCAGGCTACATGTCCCAAGTACCCAGAGCGCCTTTTTCCCCCGTAACTAAGTCAAATATTGAGATGTAACGCTGGAATTTGGCCAGGACATTGGTTTCATGGCATTAGTGATAATGACAATGATTACAGAATTACTTCTACATGGGAAACTCATGTCGTGACCTGTACAAGTACCCGCAGTGCCTTTTCTCCTCTGTAACTAAGTCAAATACTGAGATGTAACGCTGGAATTTAGACAGTAAATGAGTTTTGTGGCACTAGTGATTAGAGGAATGATTTCAGACTTACATCTAGCTGGCAAACGCATGTCACGGATTGTCCCGGCTAAACGGCCCAAGTACCCGAAGCGTCTTTTTTCATCTGTAAGTAAGTCAAATATTCAGATTTAATGCCGGAATTTGGGAAGGACATTGGTTGGGTGGCACTAGTAATCATGGCAATGATTTCAGACCTACATACAGGTTGGAAACTCATGTTGCGACTTTTCCAGGCTACATGTCCCACGTACCCAGAGCGCCTTTTTCCCCCGTAACTAAGTCAAATATTGAGATGTAACACTGGAATTTGGCCAGGACATTAGTTTCGTGGCATTAGTGATAATGACAATGATTACAGAATTACATCTACATGGGAAACTCATGTCGTGGCCTGTACAAGTACCCGCAGCGCCTTTTCTCCTCTGTAACTAAGTCAAATACTGAGATGTAACGCTGGAATTTAGACAGTAAATTAGTTTTGTGGCACTAGTGATTATAGGAATGATTTCAGACTTACATCTAGCTGGCAAACACATGTCACGGCTTGTCCCGGCTAAACAGCCCAAGTACCCGAAGCGTCTTTTTTCATCTGTAAGTAAGTCAAATATTCAGATTTAATGCCGGAATTTGGGAAGGACATTGGTTGGGTGGCACTAGTAATCATGGCAATGATTTCAGACCTACATCCAGGTTGGAAACTGATGTTGCGACTTTTCCAGGCTACATGGCCCAAGTACCCAGAGCGCCTTTTTCCCCCGTAACTAAGTCAAATATTGAGATGTAACGCTGGAATTTGGACAGGACATTAGTTTCGTGGCATTAGTGATAATGACAATGATTACAGAATTACATCTACATGGGAAACTCATGTCGTGGCCTGTACAAGTACCCGCAGCGCCTTTTCTCCTCTGTAACTAAGTCAAGTACTGAGATGTAACGCTGGAATTTAGACAGTAAATTAGTTTTGTGGCACTAGTGATTATAGGAATGATTTCAGACTTACATCTAGCTGGCAAACACATGTCACGGCTTGTCCCAGCTAAACAGCCCAAGTACCCGAAGCGTCTTTTTTCATCTGTAAGTAAGTCAAATATTCAGATTTAATGCCGGAATTTGGGAAGGACATTGGTTGGGTGGCACTAGTAATCATGGCAATGATTTCAGACCTACATCCAGGTTGGAAACTCATGTTGCGACTTTTCCAGGCTACATGGCCCAAGTACCCAGAGCGCCTTTTTCCCCCGTAACTAAGTCAAATATTGAGATGTAACGCTGGAATTTGGACAGGACATTAGCTGGGTGGCATTAGTGATAATGACAATGATTACAGAATTACATCTACATGGGAAACTCATGTCGTGACCTGTACAAGTACCCGCAGCGCCTTTTCTCCTCTGTAACTAAGTCAAATACTGAGATGTAACGCTGGAATTTAGGCAGTAAATTAGTTTCGTGGCACTAGTGATTATTGGAATGATTTCAGACTTACATCTAGCTGGCAAACACATGTCACGGCTTGTCCCAGCTAAACAGCCCAAGTACCCGAAGCGTCTTTTTTCATCTGTAAGTAAGTCAAATATTCAGATTTAATGCCGGAATTTGGGAAGGACATTGGTTGGGTGGCACTAGTAATCATGGCAATGATTTCAGACCTACATCCAGGTTGGAAACTCATGTTGCGACTTTTCCAGGCTACATGGCCCAAGTACCCAGAGCGCCTTTTTCCCCCGTAACTAAGTCAAATATTGAGATGTAACGCTGGAATTTGGACAGGACATTAGCTGGGTGGCATTAGTGATAATGACAATGATTACAGAATTACATCTACATGGGAAACTCATGTCGTGACCTGTACAAGTACCCGCAGCGCCTTTTCTCCTCTGTAACTAAGTCAAATACTGAGATGTAACGCTGGAATTTAGACAGTAAATTAGTTTCATGGCACTAGTGATTATAGGAATGATTTCAGGCTTACATCTAGCTGGCAAACGCATGTCACGACTTGTCCCAGCTAAACGGCCCAAGTACCCGAAGCATCTTTTTTCATCTGTAAGTAAGTCAAATATTCAGATTTAATGCCGGAATTTGGGAAGGACATTGGTTGGGTGGCACTAGTAATCATGGCAATGATTTCAGACCTACATCCAGGTTGGAAACTCATGTTGCGACTTTTCCAGGCTACATGGCCCAAGTACCCGGAGCGCCTTTTTCCCCCGTAACTAAGTCAAATATTGAGATGTAACGCTGGAATTTGGCCAGGACATTAGTTTCGTGGCATTAGTGATAATGACAATGATTACAGAATTACATCTACATGGGAAACTCATGTCGTGACCTGTACAAGTACCCGCAGCGCCTTTTCTCCTCTGTAACTAAGTCAAATACTGAGATGTAACGCTGGAATTTATACAGTAAATTAGTTTCATGGCACTAGTGATTATAGGAATGATTTCAGACTTACATCTAGCTGGCAAACGCATGTCACGACTTGTCCCAGCTAAACGGCCCAAGTACCCGAAGCGTCTTTTTTCATCTGTAAGTAAGTCAAATATTCAGATTTAATGCCGGAATTTGGGAAGGACATTGGTTGGGTGGCACTAGTAATCATGGCAATGATTTCAGACCTACATCCAGGTTGGAAACTCATGTTGCGACTTTTCCAGGCTACATGTCCCAAGTACCCAGAGCGCCTTTTTCCCCCGTAACTAAGTCAAATATTGAGATGTAACGCTGGAATTTGGCCAGGACATTGGTTTCATGGCATTAGTGATAATGACAATGATTACAGAATTACTTCTACATGGGAAACTCATGTCGTGACCTGTACAAGTACCCGCAGTGCCTTTTCTCCTCTGTAACTAAGTCAAATACTGAGATGTAACGCTGGAATTTAGACAGTAAATGAGTTTTGTGGCACTAGTGATTATAGGAATGATTTCAGACTTACATCTAGCTGGCAAACGCATGTCACGGATTGTCCCGGCTAAACGGCCCAAGTACCCGAAGCGTCTTTTTTCATCTGTAAGTAAGTCAAATATTCAGATTTAATGCCGGAATTTGGGAAGGACATTGGTTGGGTGGCACTAGTAATCATGGCAATGATTTCAGACCTACATACAGGTTGGAAACTCATGTTGCGACTTTTCCAGGCTACATGTCCCACGTACCCAGAGCGCCTTTTTCCCCCGTAACTAAGTCAAATATTGAGATGTAACACTGGAATTTGGCCAGGACATTAGTTTCGTGGCATTAGTGATAATGACAATGATTACAGAATTACATCTACATGGGAAACTCATGTCGTGGCCTGTACAAGTACCCGCAGCGCCTTTTCTCCTCTGTAACTAAGTCAAATACTGAGATGTAACGCTGGAATTTAGACAGTAAATTAGTTTCATGGCACTAGTGATTATAGGAATGATTTCAGACTTACATCTAGCTGGCAAACACATGTCACGGCTTGTCCCGGCTAAACAGCCCAAGTACCCGAAGCGTCTTTTTTCATCTGTAAGTAAGTCAAATATTCAGATTTAATGCCGGAATTTGGGAAGGACATTGGTTGGGTGGCACTAGTAATCATGGCAATGATTTGAGACCTACATCCAGGTTGGAAACTCATGTTGCGACTTTTCCAGGCTACATGGCCCAAGTACCCAGAGCGCCTTTTTCCCCCGTAACTAAGTCAAATATTGAGATGTAACGCTGGAATTTGGACAGGACATTAGCTGGGTGGCATTAGTGATAATGACAATGATTACAGAATTACATCTACATGGGAAACTCATGTCGTGACCTGTACAAGTACCCGCAGCGCCTTTTCTCCTCTGTAACTAAGTCAAATACTGAGATGTAACGCTGGAATTTAGACAGTAAATTAGTTTCATGGCACTAGTGATTATAGGAATGATTTCAGACTTACATCTAGCTGGCAAACGCATGTCACGACTTGTCCCAGCTAAACGGCCCAAGTACCCGAAGCGTCTTTTTTCATCTGTAAGTAAGTCAAATATTCAGATTTAATGCCGGAATTTGGGAAGGACATTGGTTGGGTGGCACTAGTAATCATGGCAATGATTTCAGACCTACATCCAGGTTGGAAACTCATGTTGCGACTTTTCCAGGCTACATGTCCCAAGTACCCAGAGCGCCTTTTTCCCCCGTAACTAAGTCAAATATTGAGATGTAACGCTGGAATTTGGCCAGGACATTGGTTTCGTGGCATTAGTGATAATGACAATGATTACAGAATTACTTCTACATGGGAAACTCATGTCGTGACCTGTACAAGTACCCGCAGTGCCTTTTCTCCTCTGTAACTAAGTCAAATACTGAGATGTAACGCTGGAATTTAGACAGTAAATGAGTTTTGTGGCACTAGTGATTATAGGAATGATTTCAGACTTACATCTAGCTGGCAAACGCATGTCACGGATTGTCCCGGCTAAACGGCCCAAGTACCCGAAGCGTCTTTTTTCATCTGTAAGTAAGTCAAATATTCAGATTTAATGCCGGAATTTGGGAAGGACATTGGTTGGGTGGCACTAGTAATCATGGCAATGATTTCAGACCTACATACAGGTTGGAAACTCATGTTGCGACTTTTCCAGGCTACATGTCCCAAGTACCCAGAGCGCCTTTTTCCCCCGTAACTAAGTCAAATATTGAGATGTAACACTGGAATTTGGCCAGGACATTAGTTTCGTGGCATTAGTGATAATGACAATGATTACAGAATTACATCTACATGGGAAACTCATGTCGTGGCCTGTACAAGTACCCGCAGCGCCTTTTCTCCTCTGTAACTAAGTCAAATACTGAGATGTAACGCTGGAATTTAGACAGTAAATTAGTTTCATGGCACTAGTGATTATAGGAATGATTTCAGACTTACATCTAGCTGGCAAACGCATGTCACGACTTGTCCCAGCTAAACGGCCCAAGTACCCGAAGCGTCTTTTTTCATCTGTAAGTAAGTCAAATATTCAGATTTAATGCCGGAATTTGGGAAGGACATTGGTTGGGTGGCACTAGTAATCATGGCAATGATTTCAGACCTACATACAGGTTGGAAACTCATGTTGCGACTTTTCCAGGCTACATGTCCCAAGTACCCAGAGCGCCTTTTTCCCCCGTAACTAAGTCAAATATTGAGATGTAACGCTGGAATTTGGCCAGGACATTGGTTTCGTGGCATTAGTGATAATGACAATGATTACAGAATTACTTCTACATGGGAAACTCATGTCGTGACCTGTACAAGTACCCGCAGTGCCTTTTCTCCTCTGTAACTAAGTCAAATACTGAGATGTAACGCTGGAATTTAGACAGTAAATGAGTTTTGTGGCACTAGTGATTATAGGAATGATTTCAGACTTACATCTAGCTGGCAAACGCATGTCACGGATTGTCCCGGCTAAACGGCCCAAGTACCCGAAGCGTCTTTTTTCATCTGTAAGTAAGTCAAATATTCAGATTTAATGCCGGAATTTGGGAAGGACATTGGTTGGGTGGCACTAGTAATCATGGCAATGATTTCAGACCTACATACAGGTTCGAAACTCATGTTGCGACTTTTCCAGGCTACATGTCCCAAGTACCCAGAGCGCCTTTTTCCCCCGTAACTAAGTCAAATATTGAGATGTAACACTGGAATTTGGCCAGGACATTAGTTTCGTGGCATTAGTGATAATGACAATGATTACAGAATTACATCTACATGGGAAACTCATGTCGTGGCCTGTACAAGTACCCGCAGCGCCTTTTTTCCTCTGTAACTAAGTCAAATACTGAGATGTAGCACTGGAATTTAGGCAGTAAATTAGTTTCGTGGCACTAGTGATTATTGGAATGATTTCAGACTTACATCTAGCTGGCAAACGCATGTCACGGATTGTCCCGGCTAAACGGCCCAAGTACCCGAAGCGTCTTTTTTCATCTGTAAGTAAGTCAAATATTCAGATTTAATGCCGGAATTTGGGAAGGACATTGGTTGGGTGGCACTAGTAATCATGGCAATGATTTCAGACCTACATACAGGTTGGAAACTCATGTTGCGACTTTTCCAGGCTACATGTCCCAAGTACCCAGAGCGCCTTTTTCCCCCGTAACTAAGTCAAATATTGAGATGTAACACTGGAATTTGGCCAGGACATTAGTTTCGTGGCATTAGTGATAATGACAATGATTACAGAATTACATCTACATGGGAAACTCATGTCGTGGCCTGTACAAGTACCCGCAGCGCCTTTTCTCCTCTGTAACTAAGTCAAATACTGAGATGTAACGCTGGAATTTAGACAGTAAATTAGTTTCATGGCACTAGTGATTATAGGAATGATTTCAGACTTACATCTAGCTGGCAAACGCATGTCACGACTTGTCCCAGCTAAACGGCCCAAGTACCCGAAGCGTCTTTTTTCATCTGTAAGTAAGTCAAATATTCAGATTTAATGCCGGAATTTGGGAAGGACATTGGTTGGGTGGCACTAGTAATCATGGCAATGATTTCAGACCTACATCCAGGTTGGAAACTCATGTTGCGACTTTTCCAGGCTACATGTCCCAAGTACCCAGAGCGCCTTTTTCCCCCGTAACTAAGTCAAATATTGAGATGTAACGCTGGAATTTGGCCAGGACATTGGTTTCGTGGCATTAGTGATAATGACAATGATTACAGAATTACTTCTACATGGGAAACTCATGTCGTGACCTGTACAAGTACCCGCAGTGCCTTTTCTCCTCTGTAACTAAGTCAAATACTGAGATGTAACGCTGGAATTTAGACAGTAAATGAGTTTTGTGGCACTAGTGATTATAGGAATGATTTCAGACTTACATCTAGCTGGCAAACGCATGTCACGGATTGTCCCGGCTAAACGGCCCAAGTACCCGAAGCGTCTTTTTTCATCTGTAAGTAAGTCAAATATTCAGATTTAATGCCGGAATTTGGGAAGGACATTGGTTGGGTGGCACTAGTAATCATGGCAATGATTTCAGACCTACATACAGGTTGGAAACTCATGTTGCGACTTTTCCAGGCTACATGTCCCAAGTACCCAGAGCGCCTTTTTCCCCCGTAAATAAGTCAAATATTGAGATGTAACACTGGAATTTGGCCAGGACATTAGTTTCGTGGCATTAGTGATAATGACAATGATTACAGAATTACATCTACATGGGAAACTCATGTCGTGGCCTGTACAAGTACCCGCAGCGCCTTTTTTCCTCTGTAACTAAGTCAAATACTGAGATGTAGCACTGGAATTTAGGCAGTAAATTAGTTTCGTGGCACTAGTGATTATTGGAATGATTTCAGACTTACATCTAGCTGGCAAACGCATGTCACGGCTTGTCCCAGCTAAACGGCCCAAGTACCCGAAGCGTCTTTTTTCATCTGTAAGTAAGTCAAATATTCAGATTTAATGCCGGAATTTGGGAAGGACATTGGTTGGGTGGCACTAGTAATCATGGCAATGATTTCAGACCTACATACAGGTTGGAAACTCATGTTGCGACTTTTCCAGGCTACATGTCCCAAGTACCCAGAGCGCCTTTTTCCCCCGTAACTAAGTCAAATATTGAGATGTAACGCTGGAATTTGGCCAGGACATTAGTTTCGTGGCATTAGTGATAATGACAATGATTACAGAATTACATCTACATGGGAAACTCATGTCGTGGCCTGTACAAGTACCCGCAGCGCCTTTTCTCCTCTGTAACTAAGTCAAATACTGAGATGTAACGCTGGAATTTAGACAGTAAATTAGTTTTGTGGCACTAGTGATTATAGGAATGATTTCAGACTTACATCTAGCTGGCAAACACATGTCACGGCTTGTCCCGGCTAAACAGCCCAAGTACCCGAAGCGTCTTTTTTCATCTGTAAGTAAGTCAAATATTCAGATTTAATGCCGGAATTTGGGAAGGACATTGGTTGGGTGGCACTAGTAATCATGGCAATGATTTGAGACCTACATCCAGGTTGGAAACTCATGTTGCGACTTTTCCAGGCTACATGGCCCAAGTACCCAGAGCGCCTTTTTCCCCCGTAACTAAGTCAAATATTGAGATGTAACGCTGGAATTTGGACAGGACATTAGCTGGGTGGCATTAGTGATAATGACAATGATTACAGAATTACATCTACATGGGAAACTCATGTCGTGACCTGTACAAGTACCCGCAGCGCCTTTTCTCCTCTGTAACTAAGTCAAATACTGAGATGTAACGCTGGAATTTAGACAGTAAATTAGCTTCATGGCACTAGTGATTATAGGAATGATTTCAGACTTACATCTAGCTGGCAAACGCATGTCACGACTTGTCCCAGCTAAACGGCCCAAGTACCCGAAGCGTCTTTTTTCATCTGTAAGTAAGTCAAATATTCAGATTTAATGCCGGAATTTGGGAAGGACATTGGTTGGGTGGCACTAGTAATCATGGCAATGATTTCAGACCTACATCCAGGTTGGAAACTCATGTTGCGACTTTTCCAGGCTACATGGCCCAAGTACCCAGAGCGTCTTTTTCCCCCGTAACTAAGTCAAATATTGAGATGTAACGCTGGAATTTGGACAGGACATTAGCTGGGTGGCATTAGTGATAATGACAATGATTACAGAATTACATCTACATGGGAAACTCATGTCGTGACCTGTACAAGTACCCGCAGCGCCTTTTCTCCTCTGTAACTAAGTCAAATACTGAGATGTAGCGCTGGAATTTAGACAGTAAATTAGTTTCATGGCACTAGTGATTATAGGAATGATTTCAGACTTACATCTAGCTGGCAAACGCATGTCACGACTTGTCCCAGCTAAACGGCCCAAGTACCCGAAGCGTCTTTTTTCATCTGTAAGTAAGTCAAATATTCAGATTTAATGCCGGAATTTGGGAAGGACATTGGTTGGGTGGCACTAGTAATCATGGCAATGATTTCAGACCTACATCCAGGTTGGAAACTCATGTTGCGACTTTTCCAGGCTACATGTCCCAAGTACCCAGAGCGCCTTTTTCCCCCGTAACTAAGTCAAATATTGAGATGTAACGCTGGAATTTCGACAGGACATTAGCTGGGTGGCATTAGTGATAATGACAATGATTACAGAATTACATCTACATGGGAAACTCATGTCGTGACCTGTACAAGTACCCGCAGCGCCTTTTCTCCTCTGTAACTAAGTCAAATACTGAGATGTAACGCTGGAATTTAGACAGTAAATTAGTTTTGTGGCACTAGTGATTATAGGAATGATTTCAGACTTACATCTAGCTGGCAAACACATGTCACGGCTTGTCCCGGCTAAACAGCCCAAGTACCCGAAGCGTCTTTTTTCATCTGTAAGTAAGTCAAATATTCAGATTTAATGCCGGAATTTGGGAAGGACATTGGTTGGGTGGCACTAGTAATCATGGCAATGATTTGAGACCTACATCCAGGTTGGAAACTCATGTTGCGACTTTTCCAGGCTACATGGCCCAAGTACCCAGAGCGCCTTTTTCCCCCGTAACTAAGTCAAATATTGAGATGTAACGCTGGAATTTGGACAGGACATTAGCTGGGTGGTATTAGTGATAATGACAATGATTACAGAATTACATCTACATGGGAAACTCATGTCGTGACCTGTACAAGTACCCGCAGCGCCTTTTCTCCTCTGTAACTAAGTCAAATACTGAGATGTAACGCTGGAATTTAGACAGTAAATTAGCTTCATGGCACTAGTGATTATAGGAATGATTTCAGACTTACATCTAGCTGGCAAACGCATGTCACGACTTGTCCCAGCTAAACGGCCCAAGTACCCGAAGCGTCTTTTTTCATCTGTAAGTAAGTCAAATATTCAGATTTAATGCCGGAATTTGGGAAGGACATTGGTTGGGTGGCACTAGTAATCATGGCAATGATTTCAGACCTACATCCAGGTTGGAAACTCATGTTGCGACTTTTCCAGGCTACATGTCCCAAGTACCCAGAGCGCCTTTTTCCCCCGTAACTAAGTCAAATATTGAGATGTAACGCTGGAATTTGGCCAGGACATTGGTTTCGTGGCATTAGTGATAATGACAATGATTACAGAATTACTTCTACATGGGAAACTCATGTCGTGACCTGTACAAGTACCCGCAGTGCCTTTTCTCCTCTGTAACTAAGTCAAATACTGAGATGTAACGCTGGAATTTAGACAGTAAATGAGTTTTGTGGCACTAGTGATTATAGGAATGATTTCAGACTTACATCTAGCTGGCAAACGCATGTCACGGATTGTCCCGGCTAAACGGCCCAAGTACCCGAAGCGTCTTTTTTCATCTGTAAGTAAGTCAAATATTCAGATTTAATGCCGGAATTTGGGAAGGACATTGGTTGGGTGGCACTAGTAATCATGGCAATGATTTCAGACCTACATACAGGTTGGAAACTCATGTTGCGACTTTTCCAGGCTACATGTCCCAAGTACCCAGAGCGCCTTTTTCCCCCGTAACTAAGTCAAATATTGAGATGTAACACTGGAATTTGGCCAGGACATTAGTTTCGTGGCATTAGTGATAATGACAATGATTACAGAATTACATCTACATGGGAAACTCATGTCGTGGCCTGTACAAGTACCCGCAGCGCCTTTTTTCCTCTGTAACTAAGTCAAATACTGAGATGTAGCACTGGAATTTAGGCAGTAAATTAGTTTCGTGGCACTAGTGATTATTGGAATGATTTCAGACTTACATCTAGCTGGCAAACGCATGTCACGGCTTGTCCCAAGTAAACGGCCCAAGTACCCGAAGCGTCTTTTTTCATCTGTAAGTAAGTCAAATATTCAGATTTAATGCCGGAATTTGGGAAGGACATTGGTTGGGTGGCACTAGTAATCATGGCAATGATTTCAGACCTACATACAGGTTGGAAACTCATGTTGCGACTTTTCCAGGCTACATGTCCCAAGTACCCAGAGCGCCTTTTTCCCCCGTAACTAAGTCAAATATTGAGATGTAACGCTGGAATTTGGCCAGGACATTAGTTTCGTGGCATTAGTGATAATGACAATGATTACAGAATTACATCTACATGGGAAACTCATGTCGTGGCCTGTACAAGTACCCGCAGCGCCTTTTCTCCTCTGTAACTAAGTCAAATACTGAGATGTAACGCTGGAATTTAGACAGTAAATTAGTTTTGTGGCACTAGTGATTATAGGAATGATTTCAGACTTACATCTAGCTGGCAAACACATGTCACGGCTTGTCCCGGCTAAACAGCCCAAGTACCCGAAGCGTCTTTTTTCATCTGTAAGTAAGTCAAATATTCAGATTTAATGCCGGAATTTGGGAAGGACATTGGTTGGGTGGCACTAGTAATCATGGCAATGATTTGAGACCTACATCCAGGTTGGAAACTCATGTTGCGACTTTTCCAGGCTACATGGCCCAAGTACCCAGAGCGCCTTTTTCCCCCGTAACTAAGTCAAATATTGAGATGTAACGCTGGAATTTGGACAGGACATTAGCTGGGTGGCATTAGTGATAATGACAATGATTACAGAATTACATCTACATGGGAAACTCATGTCGTGACCTGTACAAGTACCCGCAGCGCCTTTTCTCCTCTGTAACTAAGTCAAATACTGAGATGTAACGCTGGAATTTAGACAGTAAATTAGTTTCATGGCACTAGTGATTATAGGAATGATTTCAGACTTACATCTAGCTGGCAAACGCATGTCACGACTTGTCCCAGCTAAACGGCCCAAGTACCCGAAGCATCTTTTTTCATCTGTAAGTAAGTCAAATATTCAGATTTAATGCCGGAATTTGGGAAGGACATTGGTTGGGTGGCACTAGTAATCATGGCAATGATTTCAGACCTACATCCAGGTTGGAAACTCATGTTGCGACTTTTCCAGGCTACATGGCCCAAGTACCCAGAGCGCCTTTTTCCCCCGTAACTAAGTCAAATATTGAGATGTAACGCTGGAATTTGGACAGGACATTAGCTGGGTGGCATTAGTGATAATGACAATGATTACAGAATTACATCTACATGGGAAACTCATGTCGTGACCTGTACAAGTACCCGCAGCGCCTTTTCTCCTCTGTAACTAAGTCAAATACTGAGATGTAACGCTGGAATTTAGACAGTAAATTAGTTTCATGGCACTAGTGATTATAGGAATGATTTCAGACTTACATCTAGCTGGCAAACGCATGTCACGACTTGTCCCAGCTAAACGGCCCAAGTACCCGAAGCGTCTTTTTTCATCTGTAAGTAAGTCAAATATTCAGATTTAATGCCGGAATTTGGGAAGGACATTGGTTGGGTGGCACTAGTAATCATGGCAATGATTTCAGACCTACATCCAGGTTGGAAACTCATGTTGCGACTTTTCCAGGCTACATGTCCCAAGTACCCAGAGCGCCTTTTTCCCCCGTAACTAAGTCAAATATTGAGATGTAACGCTGGAATTTGGACAGGACATTAGCTGGGTGGCATTAGTGATAATGACAATGATTACAGAATTACATCTACATGGGAAACTCATGTCGTGACCTGTACAAGTACCCGCAGCGCCTTTTCTCCTCTGTAACTAAGTCAAATACTGAGATGTAACGCTGGAATTTAGACAGTAAATTAGTTTCATGGCACTAGTGATTATAGGAATGATTTCAGACTTACATCTAGCTGGCAAACGCATGTCACGACTTGTCCCAGCTAAACGGCCCAAGTACCCGAAGCGTCTTTTTTCATCTGTAAGTAAGTCAAATATTCAGATTTAATGCCGGAATTTGGGAAGGACATTGGTTGGGTGGCACTAGTAATCATGGCAATGATTTCAGACCTACATCCAGGTTGGAAACTCATGTTGCGACTTTTCCAGGCTACATGTCCCAAGTACCCAGAGCGCCTTTTTCCCCCGTAACTAAGTCAAATATTGAGATGTAACGCTGGAATTTGGCCAGGACATTGGTTTCGTGGCATTAGTGATAATGACAATGATTACAGAATTACTTCTACATGGGAAACTCATGTCGTGACCTGTACAAGTACCCGCAGTGCCTTTTCTCCTCTGTAACTAAGTCAAATACTGAGATGTAACGCTGGAATTTAGACAGTAAATGAGTTTTGTGGCACTAGTGATTATAGGAATGATTTCAGACTTACATCTAGCTGGCAAACGCATGTCACGGATTGTCCCGGCTAAACGGCCCAAGTACCCGAAGCGTCTTTTTTCATCTGTAAGTAAGTCAAATATTCAGATTTAATGCCGGAATTTGGGAAGGACATTGGTTGGGTGGCACTAGTAATCATGGCAATGATTTCAGACCTACATACAGGTTGGAAACTCATGTTGCGACTTTTCCAGGCTACATGTCCCAAGTACCCAGAGCGCCTTTTTCCCCCATAACTAAGTCAAATATTGAGATGTAACACTGGAATTTGGCCAGGACATTAGTTTCGTGGCATTAGTGATAATGACAATGATTACAGAATTACATCTACATGGGAAACTCATGTTGTGGCCTGTACAAGTACCCGCAGCGCCTTTTCTCCTCTGTAACTAAGTCAAATACTGAGATGTAACGCTGGAATTTAGACAGTAAATTAGTTTCATGGCACTAGTGATTATAGGAATGATTTCAGACTTACATCTAGCTGGCAAACGCATGTCACGACTTGTCCCAGCTAAACGGCCCAAGTACCCGAAGCGTCTTTTTTCATCTGTAAGTAAGTCAAATATTCAGATTTAATGCCGGAATTTGGGAAGGACATTGGTTGGGTGGCACTAGTAATCATGGCAATGATTTCAGACCTACATCCAGGTTGGAAACTCATGTTGCGACTTTTCCAGGCTACATGTCCCAAGTACCCAGAGCGCCTTTTTCCCCCGTAACTAAGTCAAATATTGAGATGTAACGCTGGAATTTGGCCAGGACATTGGTTTCGTGGCATTAGTGATAATGACAATGATTACAGAATTACTTCTACATGGGAAACTCATGTCGTGACCTGTACAAGTACCCGCAGTGCCTTTTCTCCTCTGTAACTAAGTCAAATACTGAGATGTAACGCTGGAATTTAGACAGTAAATGAGTTTTGTGGCACTAGTGATTATAGGAATGATTTCAGACTTACATCTAGCTGGCAAACGCATGTCACGGATTGTCCCGGCTAAACGGCCCAAGTACCCGAAGCGTCTTTTTTCATCTGTAAGTAAGTCAAATATTCAGATTTAATGCCGGAATTTGGGAAGGACATTGGTTGGGTGGCACTAGTAATCATGGCAATGATTTCAGACCTACATCCAGGTTGGAAACTCATGTTGCGACTTTTCCAGGCTACATGTCCCAAGTACCCAGAGCGCCTTTTTCCCCCGTAACTAAGTCAAATATTGAGATGTAACACTGGAATTTGGCCAGGACATTAGTTTCGTGGCATTAGTGATAATGACAATGATTACAGAATTACATCTACATGGGAAACTCATGTTGTGGCCTGTACAAGTACCCGCAGCGCCTTTTTTCCTCTGTAACTAAGTCAAATACTGAGATGTAGCACTGGAATTTAGGCAGTAAATTAGTTTCGTGGCACTAGTGATTATTGGAATGATTTCAGACTTACATCTAGCTGGCAAACGCATGTCACGGCTTGTCCCAGCTAAACGGCCCAAGTACCCGAAGCGTCTTTTTTCATCTGTAAGTAAGTCAAATATTCAGATTTAATGCCGGAATTTGGGAAGGACATTGGTTGGGTGGCACTAGTAATCATGGCAATGATTTCAGACCTACATACAGGTTGGAAACTCATGTTGCGACTTTTCCAGGCTACATGTCCCAAGTACCCAGAGCGCCTTTTTCCCCCGTAACTAAGTCAAATATTGAGATGTAACGCTGGAATTTGGCCAGGACATTAGTTTCGTGGCATTAGTGATAATGACAATGATTACAGAATTACATCTACATGGGAAACTCATGTCGTGGCCTGTACAAGTACCCGCAGCGCCTTTTCTCCTCTGTAACTAAGTCAAATACTGAGATGTAACGCTGGAATTTAGACAGTAAATTAGTTTTGTGGCACTAGTGATTATAGGAATGATTTCAGACTTACATCTAGCTGGCAAACACATGTCACGGCTTGTCCCGGCTAAACAGCCCAAGTACCCGAAGCGTCTTTTTTCATCTGTAAGTAAGTCAAATATTCAGATTTAATGCCGGAATTTGGGATGGACATTGGTTGGGTGGCACTAGTAATCATGGCAATGATTTCAGACCTACATACAGGTTGGAAACTCATGTTGCGACTTTTCCAGGCTACATGTCCCAAGTACCCAGAGCGCCTTTTTCCCCCGTAACTAAGTCAAATATTGAGATGTAACGCTGGAATTTGGCCAGGACATTAGTTTCGTGGCATTAGTGATAATGACAATGATTACAGAATTACATCTACATGGGAAACTCATGTCGTGGCCTGTACAAGTACCCGCAGCGCCTTTTCTCCTCTGTAACTAAGTCAAATACTGAGATGTAACGCTGGAATTTAGACAGTAAATTAGTTTTGTGGCACTAGTGATTATAGGAATGATTTCAGACTTACATCTAGCTGGCAAACACATGTCACGGCTTGTCCCGGCTAAACAGCCCAAGTACCCGAAGCGTCTTTTTTCATCTGTAAGTAAGTCAAATATTCAGATTTAATGCCGGAATTTGGGAAGGACATTGGTTGGGTGGCACTAGTAATCATGGCAATGATTTGAGACCTACATCCAGGTTGGAAACTCATGTTGCGACTTTTCCAGGCTACATGGCCCAAGTACCCAGAGCGCCTTTTTCCCCCGTAACTAAGTCAAATATTGAGATGTAACGCTGGAATTTGGACAGGACATTAGCTGGGTGGCATTAGTGATAATGACAATGATTACAGAATTACATCTACATGGGAAACTCATGTCGTGACCTGTACAAGTACCCGCAGCGCCTTTTCTCCTCTGTAACTAAGTCAAATACTGAGATGTAACGCTGGAATTTAGACAGTAAATTAGTTTCATGGCACTAGTGATTATAGGAATGATTTCAGACTTACATCTAGCTGGCAAACGCATGTCACGACTTGTCCCAGCTAAACGGCCCAAGTACCCGAAGCGTCTTTTTTCATCTGTAAGTAAGTCAAATATTCAGATTTAATGCCGGAATTTGGGAAGGACATTGGTTGGGTGGCACTAGTAATCATGGCAATGATTTCAGACCTACATCCAGGTTGGAAACTCATGTTGCGACTTTTCCAGGCTACATGGCCCAAGTACCCAGAGCGCCTTTTTCCCCCGTAACTAAGTCAAATATTGAGATGTAACGCTGGAATTTGGACAGGACATTAGCTGGGTGGCATTAGTGATAATGACAATGATTACAGAATTACATCTACATGGGAAACTCATGTCGTGACCTGTACAAGTACCCGCAGCGCCTTTTCTCCTCTGTAACTAAGTCAAATACTGAGATGTAACGCTGGAATTTAGACAGTAAATTAGTTTCATGGCACTAGTGATTATAGGAATGATTTCAGACTTACATCTAGCTGGCAAACGCATGTCACGACTTGTCCCAGCTAAACGGCCCAAGTACCCGAAGCGTCTTTTTTCATCTGTAAGTAAGTCAAATATTCAGATTTAATGCCGGAATTTGGGAAGGACATTGGTTGGGTGGCACTAGTAATCATGGCAATGATTTCAGACCTACATCCAGGTTGGAAACTCATGTTGCGACTTTTCCAGGCTACATGTCCCAAGTACCCAGAGCGCCTTTTTCCCCCGTAACTAAGTCAAATATTGAGATGTAACGCTGGAATTTGGACAGGACATTAGCTGGGTGGCATTAGTGATAATGACAATGATTACAGAATTACATCTACATGGGAAACTCATGTCGTGACCTGTACAAGTACCCGCAGCGCCTTTTCTCCTCTGTAACTAAGTCAAATACTGAGATGTAACGCTGGAATTTAGACAGTAAATTAGTTTCATGGCACTAGTGATTATAGGAATGATTTCAGACTTACATCTAGCTGGCAAACGCATGTCACGACTTGTCCCAGCTAAACGGCCCAAGTACCCGAAGCGTCTTTTTTCATCTGTAAGTAAGTCAAATATTCAGATTTAATGCCGGAATTTGGGAAGGACATTGGTTGGGTGGCACTAGTAATCATGGCAATGATTTCAGACCTACATCCAGGTTGGAAACTCATGTTGCGACTTTTCCAGGCTACATGTCCCAAGTACCCAGAGCGCCTTTTTCCCCCGTAACTAAGTCAAATATTGAGATGTAACGCTGGAATTTGGCCAGGACATTGGTTTCGTGGCATTAGTGATAATGACAATGATTACAGAATTACTTCTACATGGGAAACTCATGTCGTGACCTGTACAAGTACCCGCAGTGCCTTTTCTCCTCTGTAACTAAGTCAAATACTGAGATGTAACGCTGGAATTTAGACAGTAAATGAGTTTTGTGGCACTAGTGATTATAGGAATGATTTCAGACTTACATCTAGCTGGCAAACGCATGTCACGGATTGTCCCGGCTAAACGGCCCAAGTACCCGAAGCGTCTTTTTTCATCTGTAAGTAAGTCAAATATTCAGATTTAATGCCGGAATTTGGGAAGGACATTGGTTGGGTGGCACTAGTAATCATGGCAATGATTTCAGACCTACATACAGGTTGGAAACTCATGTTGCGACTTTTCCAGGCTACATGTCCCAAGTACCCAGAGCGCCTTTTTCCCCCGTAACTAAGTCAAATATTGAGATGTAACACTGGAATTTGGCCAGGACATTAGTTTCGTGGCATTAGTGATAATGACAATGATTACAGAATTACATCTACATGGGAAACTCATGTCGTGGCCTGTACAAGTACCCGCAGCGCCTTTTCTCCTCTGTAACTAAGTCAAATACTGAGATGTAACGCTGGAATTTAGACAGTAAATTAGTTTCATGGCACTAGTGATTATAGGAATGATTTCAGACTTACATCTAGCTGGCAAACGCATGTCACGACTTGTCCCAGCTAAACGGCCCAAGTACCCGAAGCGTCTTTTTTCATCTGTAAGTAAGTCAAATATTCAGATTTAATGCCGGAATTTGGGAAGGACATTGGTTGGGTGGCACTAGTAATCATGGCAATGATTTCAGACCTACATACAGGTTGGAAACTCATGTTGCGACTTTTCCAGGCTACATGTCCCAAGTACCCAGAGCGCCTTTTTCCCCCGTAACTAAGTCAAATATTGAGATGTAACGCTGGAATTTGGCCAGGACATTAGTTTCGTGGCATTAGTGATAATGACAATGATTACAGAATTACATCTACATGGGAAACTCATGTCGTGGCCTGTACAAGTACCCGCAGCGCCTTTTCTCCTCTGTAACTAAGTCAAATACTGAGATGTAACGCTGGAATTTAGACAGTAAATTAGTTTTGTGGCACTAGTGATTATAGGAATGATTTCAGACTTACATCTAGCTGGCAAACACATGTCACGGCTTGTCCCGGCTAAACAGCCCAAGTACCCGAAGCGTCTTTTTTCATCTGTAAGTAAGTCAAATATTCAGATTTAATGCCGGAATTTGGGAAGGACATTGGTTGGGTGGCACTAGTAATCATGGCAATGATTTCAGACCTACATACAGGTTGGAAACTCATGTTGCGACTTTTCCAGGCTACATGTCCCAAGTACCCAGAGCGCCTTTTTCCCCCGTAACTAAGTCAAATATTGAGATGTAACGCTGGAATTTGGCCAGGACATTAGTTTCGTGGCATTAGTGATAATGACAATGATTACAGAATTACATCTACATGGGAAACTCATGTCGTGGCCTGTACAAGTACCCGCAGCGCCTTTTCTCCTCTGTAACTAAGTCAAATACTGAGATGTAACGCTGGAATTTAGACAGTAAATTAGTTTTGTGGCACTAGTGATTATAGGAATGATTTCAGACTTACATCTAGCTGGCAAACACATGTCACGGCTTGTCCCGGCTAAACAGCCCAAGTACCCGAAGCGTCTTTTTTCATCTGTAAGTAAGTCAAATATTCAGATTTAATGCCGGAATTTGGGAAGGACATTGGTTGGGTGGCACTAGTAATCATGGCAATGATTTGAGACCTACATCCAGGTTGGAAACTCATGTTGCGACTTTTCCAGGCTACATGGCCCAAGTACCCAGAGCGCCTTTTTCCCCCGTAACTAAGTCAAATATTGAGATGTAACGCTGGAATTTGGACAGGACATTAGCTGGGTGGCATTAGTGATAATGACAATGATTACAGAATTACATCTACATGGGAAACTCATGTCGTGACCTGTACAAGTACCCGCAGCGCCTTTTCTCCTCTGTAACTAAGTCAAATACTGAGATGTAACGCTGGAATTTAGACAGTAAATTAGTTTCATGGCACTAGTGATTATAGGAATGATTTCAGACTTACATCTAGCTGGCAAACGCATGTCACGACTTGTCCCAGCTAAACGGCCCAAGTACCCGAAGCGTCTTTTTTCATCTGTAAGTAAGTCAAATATTCAGATTTAATGCCGGAATTTGGGAAGGACATTGGTTGGGTGGCACTAGTAATCATGGCAATGATTTCAGACCTACATCCAGGTTGGAAACTCATGTTGCGACTTTTCCAGGCTACATGGCCCAAGTACCCAGAGCGCCTTTTTCCCCCGTAACTAAGTCAAATATTGAGATGTAACGCTGGAATTTGGACAGGACATTAGCTGGGTGGCATTAGTGATAATGACAATGATTACAGAATTACATCTACATGGGAAACTCATGTCGTGACCTGTACAAGTACCCGCAGCGCCTTTTCTCCTCTGTAACTAAGTCAAATACTGAGATGTAACGCTGGAATTTAGACAGTAAATTAGTTTCATGGCACTAGTGATTATAGGAATGATTTCAGACTTACATCTAGCTGGCAAACGCATGTCACGACTTGTCCCAGCTAAACGGCCCAAGTACCCGAAGCGTCTTTTTTCATCTGTAAGTAAGTCAAATATTCAGATTTAATGCCGGAATTTGGGAAGGACATTGGTTGGGTGGCACTAGTAATCATGGCAATGATTTCAGACCTACATCCAGGTTGGAAACTCATGTTGCGACTTTTCCAGGCTACATGTCCCAAGTACCCAGAGCGCCTTTTTCCCCCGTAACTAAGTCAAATATTGAGATGTAACGCTGGAATTTGGACAGGACATTAGCTGGGTGGCATTAGTGATAATGACAATGATTACAGAATTACATCTACATGGGAAACTCATGTCGTGACCTGTACAAGTACCCGCAGCGCCTTTTCTCCTCTGTAACTAAGTCAAATACTGAGATGTAACGCTGGAATTTAGACAGTAAATTAGTTTCATGGCACTAGTGATTATAGGAATGATTTCAGACTTACATCTAGCTGGCAAACGCATGTCACGACTTGTCCCAGCTAAACGGCCCAAGTACCCGAAGCGTCTTTTTTCATCTGTAAGTAAGTCAAATATTCAGATTTAATGCCGGAATTTGGGAAGGACATTGGTTGGGTGGCACTAGTAATCATGGCAATGATTTCAGACCTACATCCAGGTTGGAAACTCATGTTGCGACTTTTCCAGGCTACATGTCCCAAGTACCCAGAGCGCCTTTTTCCCCCGTAACTAAGTCAAATATTGAGATGTAACGCTGGAATTTGGCCAGGACATTGGTTTCGTGGCATTAGTGATAATGACAATGATTACAGAATTACTTCTACATGGGAAACTCATGTCGTGACCTGTACAAGTACCCGCAGTGCCTTTTCTCCTCTGTAACTAAGTCAAATACTGAGATGTAACGCTGGAATTTAGACAGTAAATGAGTTTTGTGGCACTAGTGATTATAGGAATGATTTCAGACTTACATCTAGCTGGCAAACGCATGTCACGGATTGTCCCGGCTAAACGGCCCAAGTACCCGAAGCGTCTTTTTTCATCTGTAAGTAAGTCAAATATTCAGATTTAATGCCGGAATTTGGGAAGGACATTGGTTGGGTGGCACTAGTAATCATGGCAATGATTTCAGACCTACATACAGGTTGGAAACTCATGTTGCGACTTTTCCAGGCTACATGTCCCAAGTACCCAGAGCGCCTTTTTCCCCCGTAACTAAGTCAAATATTGAGATGTAACACTGGAATTTGGCCAGGACATTAGTTTCGTGGCATTAGTGATAATGACAATGATTACAGAATTACATCTACATGGGAAACTCATGTCGTGGCCTGTACAAGTACCCGCAGCGCCTTTTCTCCTCTGTAACTAAGTCAAATACTGAGATGTAACGCTGGAATTTAGACAGTAAATTAGTTTCATGGCACTAGTGATTATAGGAATGATTTCAGACTTACATCTAGCTGGCAAACGCATGTCACGACTTGTCCCAGCTAAACGGCCCAAGTACCCGAAGCGTCTTTTTTCATCTGTAAGTAAGTCAAATATTCAGATTTAATGCCGGAATTTGGGAAGGACATTGGTTGGGTGGCACTAGTAATCATGGCAATGATTTCAGACCTACATCCAGGTTGGAAACTCATGTTGCGACTTTTCCAGGCTACATGTCCCAAGTACCCAGAGCGCCTTTTTCCCCCGTAACTAAGTCAAATATTGAGATGTAACGCTGGAATTTGGCCAGGACATTGGTTTCGTGGCATTAGTGATAATGACAATGATTACAGAATTACTTCTACATGGGAAACTCATGTCGTGACCTGTACAAGTACCCGCAGTGCCTTTTCTCCTCTGTAACTAAGTCAAATACTGAGATGTAACGCTGGAATTTAGACAGTAAATGAGTTTTGTGGCACTAGTGATTATAGGAATGATTTCAGACTTACATCTAGCTGGCAAACGCATGTCACGGATTGTCCCGGCTAAACGGCCCAAGTACCCGAAGCGTCTTTTTTCATCTGTAAGTAAGTCAAATATTCAGATTTAATGCCGGAATTTGGGAAGGACATTGGTTGGGTGGCACTAGTAATCATGGCAATGATTTCAGACCTACATCCAGGTTGGAAACTCATGTTGCGACTTTTCCAGGCTACATGTCCCAAGTACCCAGAGCGCCTTTTTCCCCCGTAACTAAGTCAAATATTGAGATGTAACACTGGAATTTGGCCAGGACATTAGTTTCGTGGCATTAGTGATAATGACAATGATTACAGAATTACATCTACATGGGAAACTCATGTTGTGGCCTGTACAAGTACCCGCAGCGCCTTTTTTCCTCTGTAACTAAGTCAAATACTGAGATGTAGCACTGGAATTTAGGCAGTAAATTAGTTTCGTGGCACTAGTGATTATTGGAATGATTTCAGACTTACATCTAGCTGGCAAACGCATGTCACGGCTTGTCCCAGCTAAACGGCCCAAGTACCCGAAGCGTCTTTTTTCATCTGTAAGTAAGTCAAATATTCAGATTTAATGCCGGAATTTGGGAAGGACATTGGTTGGGTGGCACTAGTAATCATGGCAATGATTTCAGACCTACATACAGGTTGGAAACTCATGTTGCGACTTTTCCAGGCTACATGTCCCAAGTACCCAGAGCGCCTTTTTCCCCCGTAACTAAGTCAAATATTGAGATGTAACGCTGGAATTTGGCCAGGACATTAGTTTCGTGGCATTAGTGATAATGACAATGATTACAGAATTACATCTACATGGGAAACTCATGTCGTGGCCTGTACAAGTACCCGCAGCGCCTTTTCTCCTCTGTAACTAAGTCAAATACTGAGATGTAACGCTGGAATTTAGACAGTAAATGAGTTTTGTGGCACTAGTGATTATAGGAATGATTTCAGACTTACATCTAGCTGGCAAACGCATGTCACGGATTGTCCCGGCTAAACGGCCCAAGTACCCGAAGCGTCTTTTTTCATCTGTAAGTAAGTCAAATATTCAGATTTAATGCCGGAATTTGGGAAGGACATTGGTTGGGTGGCACTAGTAATCATGGCAATGATTTCAGACCTACATACAGGTTGGAAACTCATGTTGCGACTTTTCCAGGCTACATGTCCCAAGTACCCAGAGCGCCTTTTTCCCCCGTAACTAAGTCAAATATTGAGATGTAACACTGGAATTTGGCCAGGACATTAGTTTCGTGGCATTAGTGATAATGACAATGATTACAGAATTACATCTACATGGGAAACTCATGTCGTGGCCTGTACAAGTACCCGCAGCGCCTTTTCTCCTCTGTAACTAAGTCAAATACTGAGATGTAACGCTGGAATTTAGACAGTAAATTAGTTTCATGGCACTAGTGATTATAGGAATGATTTCAGACTTACATCTAGCTGGCAAACGCATGTCACGACTTGTCCCAGCTAAACGGCCCAAGTACCCGAAGCGTCTTTTTTCATCTGTAAGTAAGTCAAATATTCAGATTTAATGCCGGAATTTGGGAAGGACATTGGTTGGGTGGCACTAGTAATCATGGCAATGATTTCAGACCTACATCCAGGTTGGAAACTCATGTTGCGACTTTTCCAGGCTACATGTCCCAAGTACCCAGAGCGCCTTTTTCCCCCGTAACTAAGTCAAATATTGAGATGTAACGCTGGAATTTGGCCAGGACATTGGTTTCGTGGCATTAGTGATAATGACAATGATTACAGAATTACTTCTACATGGGAAACTCATGTCGTGACCTGTACAAGTACCCGCAGTGCCTTTTCTCCTCTGTAACTAAGTCAAATACTGAGATGTAACGCTGGAATTTAGACAGTAAATGAGTTTTGTGGCACTAGTGATTATAGGAATGATTTCAGACTTACATCTAGCTGGCAAACGCATGTCACGGATTGTCCCGGCTAAACGGCCCAAGTACCCGAAGCGTCTTTTTTCATCTGTAAGTAAGTCAAATATTCAGATTTAATGCCGGAATTTGGGAAGGACATTGGTTGGGTGGCACTAGTAATCATGGCAATGATTTCAGACCTACATCCAGGTTGGAAACTCATGTTGCGACTTTTCCAGGCTACATGTCCCAAGTACCCAGAGCGCCTTTTTCCCCCGTAACTAAGTCAAATATTGAGATGTAACACTGGAATTTGGCCAGGACATTAGTTTCGTGGCATTAGTGATAATGACAATGATTACAGAATTACATCTACATGGGAAACTCATGTTGTGGCCTGTACAAGTACCCGCAGCGCCTTTTTTCCTCTGTAACTAAGTCAAATACTGAGATGTAGCACTGGAATTTAGGCAGTAAATTAGTTTCGTGGCACTAGTGATTATTGGAATGATTTCAGACTTACATCTAGCTGGCAAACGCATGTCACGGCTTGTCCCAGCTAAACGGCCCAAGTACCCGAAGCGTCTTTTTTCATCTGTAAGTAAGTCAAATATTCAGATTTAATGCCGGAATTTGGGAAGGACATTGGTTGGGTGGCACTAGTAATCATGGCAATGATTTCAGACCTACATACAGGTTGGAAACTCATGTTGCGACTTTTCCAGGCTACATGTCCCAAGTACCCAGAGCGCCTTTTTCCCCCGTAACTAAGTCAAATATTGAGATGTAACGCTGGAATTTGGCCAGGACATTAGTTTCGTGGCATTAGTGATAATGACAATGATTACAGAATTACATCTACATGGGAAACTCATGTCGTGGCCTGTACAAGTACCCGCAGCGCCTTTTCTCCTCTGTAACTAAGTCAAATACTGAGATGTAACGCTGGAATTTAGACAGTAAATTAGTTTTGTGGCACTAGTGATTATAGGAATGATTTCAGACTTACATCTAGCTGGCAAACACATGTCACGGCTTGTCCCGGCTAAACAGCCCAAGTACCCGAAGCGTCTTTTTTCATCTGTAAGTAAGTCAAATATTCAGATTTAATGCCGGAATTTGGGAAGGACATTGGTTGGGTGGCACTAGTAATCATGGCAATGATTTGAGACCTACATCCAGGTTGGAAACTCATGTTGCGACTTTTCCAGGCTACATGGCCCAAGTACCCAGAGCGCCTTTTTCCCCCGTAACTAAGTCAAATATTGAGATGTAACGCTGGAATTTGGACAGGACATTAGCTGGGTGGCATTAGTGATAATGACAATGATTACAGAATTACATCTACATGGGAAACTCATGTCGTGACCTGTACAAGTACCCGCAGCGCCTTTTCTCCTCTGTAACTAAGTCAAATACTGAGATGTAACGCTGGAATTTAGACAGTAAATTAGTTTCATGGCACTAGTGATTATAGGAATGATTTCAGACTTACATCTAGCTGGCAAACGCATGTCACGACTTGTCCCAGCTAAACGGCCCAAGTACCCGAAGCGTCTTTTTTCATCTGTAAGTAAGTCAAATATTCAGATTTAATGCCGGAATTTGGGAAGGACATTGGTTGGGTGGCACTAGTAATCATGGCAATGATTTCAGACCTACATCCAGGTTGGAAACTCATGTTGCGACTTTTCCAGGCTACATGGCCCAAGTACCCAGAGCGCCTTTTTCCCCCGTAACTAAGTCAAATATTGAGATGTAACGCTGGAATTTGGACAGGACATTAGCTGGGTGGCATTAGTGATAATGACAATGATTACAGAATTACATCTACATGGGAAACTCATGTCGTGACCTGTACAAGTACCCGCAGCGCCTTTTCTCCTCTGTAACTAAGTCAAATACTGAGATGTAACGCTGGAATTTAGACAGTAAATTAGTTTCATGGCACTAGTGATTATAGGAATGATTTCAGACTTACATCTAGCTGGCAAACGCATGTCACGACTTGTCCCAGCTAAACGGCCCAAGTACCCGAAGCGTCTTTTTTCATCTGTAAGTAAGTCAAATATTCAGATTTAATGCCGGAATTTGGGAAGGACATTGGTTGGGTGGCACTAGTAATCATGGCAATGATTTCAGACCTACATACAGGTTGGAAACTCATGTTGCGACTTTTCCAGGCTACATGTCCCAAGTACCCAGAGCGCCTTTTTCCCCCGTAACTAAGTCAAATATTGAGATGTAACGCTGGAATTTGGACAGGACATTAGCTGGGTGGCATTAGTGATAATGACAATGATTACAGAATTACATCTACATGGGAAACTCATGTCGTGACCTGTACAAGTACCCGCAGCGCCTTTTCTCCTCTGTAACTAAGTCAAATACTGAGATGTAACGCTGGAATTTAGACAGTAAATTAGTTTCATGGCACTAGTGATTATAGGAATGATTTCAGACTTACATCTAGCTGGCAAACGCATGTCACGACTTGTCCCAGCTAAACGGCCCAAGTACCCGAAGCGTCTTTTTTCATCTGTAAGTAAGTCAAATATTCAGATTTAATGCCGGAATTTGGGAAGGACATTGGTTGGGTGGCACTAGTAATCATGGCAATGATTTCAGACCTACATCCAGGTTGGAAACTCATGTTGCGACTTTTCCAGGCTACATGTCCCAAGTACCCAGAGCGCCTTTTTCCCCCGTAACTAAGTCAAATATTGAGATGTAACGCTGGAATTTGGCCAGGACATTGGTTTCGTGGCATTAGTGATAATGACAATGATTACAGAATTACTTCTACATGGGAAACTCATGTCGTGACCTGTACAAGTACCCGCAGTGCCTTTTCTCCTCTGTAACTAAGTCAAATACTGAGATGTAACGCTGGAATTTAGACAGTAAATGAGTTTTGTGGCAATAGTGATTATAGGAATGATTTCAGACTTACATCTAGCTGGCAAACGCATGTCACGGATTGTCCCGGCTAAACGGCCCAAGTACCCGAAGCGTCTTTTTTCATCTGTAAGTAAGTCAAATATTCAGATTTAATGCCGGAATTTGGGAAGGACATTGGTTGGGTGGCACTAGTAATCATGGCAATGATTTCAGACCTACATACAGGTTGGAAACTCATGTTGCGACTTTTCCAGGCTACATGTCCCAAGTACCCAGAGCGCCTTTTTCCCCCGTAACTAAGTCAAATATTGAGATGTAACACTGGAATTTGGCCAGGACATTAGTTTCGTGGCATTAGTGATAATGACAATGATTACAGAATTACATCTACATGGGAAACTCATGTCGTGGCCTGTACAAGTACCCGCAGCGCCTTTTCTCCTCTGTAACTAAGTCAAATACTGAGATGTAACGCTGGAATTTAGACAGTAAATTAGTTTCATGGCACTAGTGATTATAGGAATGATTTCAGACTTACATCTAGCTGGCAAACGCATGTCACGACTTGTCCCAGCTAAACGGCCCAAGTACCCGAAGCGTCTTTTTTCATCTGTAAGTAAGTCAAATATTCAGATTTAATGCCGGAATTTGGGAAGGACATTGGTTGGGTGGCACTAGTAATCATGGCAATGATTTCAGACCTACATCCAGGTTGGAAACTCATGTTGCGACTTTTCCAGGCTACATGTCCCAAGTACCCAGAGCGCCTTTTTCCCCCGTAACTAAGTCAAATATTGAGATGTAACGCTGGAATTTGGCCAGGACATTGGTTTCGTGGCATTAGTGATAATGACAATGATTACAGAATTACTTCTACATGGGAAACTCATGTCGTGACCTGTACAAGTACCCGCAGTGCCTTTTCTCCTCTGTAACTAAGTCAAATACTGAGATGTAACGCTGGAATTTAGACAGTAAATGAGTTTTGTGGCACTAGTGATTATAGGAATGATTTCAGACTTACATCTAGCTGGCAAACGCATGTCACGGATTGTCCCGGCTAAACGGCCCAAGTACCCGAAGCGTCTTTTTTCATCTGTAAGTAAGTCAAATATTCAGATTTAATGCCGGAATTTGGGAAGGACATTGGTTGGGTGGCACTAGTAATCATGGCAATGATTTCAGACCTACATCCAGGTTGGAAACTCATGTTGCGACTTTTCCAGGCTACATGTCCCAAGTACCCAGAGCGCCTTTTTCCCCCGTAACTAAGTCAAATATTGAGATGTAACACTGGAATTTGGCCAGGACATTAGTTTCGTGGCATTAGTGATAATGACAATGATTACAGAATTACATCTACATGGGAAACTCATGTTGTGGCCTGTACAAGTACCCGCAGCGCCTTTTTTCCTCTGTAACTAAGTCAAATACTGAGATGTAGCACTGGAATTTAGGCAGTAAATTAGTTTCGTGGCACTAGTGATTATTGGAATGATTTCAGACTTACATCTAGCTGGCAAACGCATGTCACGGCTTGTCCCAGCTAAACGGCCCAAGTACCCGAAGCGTCTTTTTTCATCTGTAAGTAAGTCAAATATTCAGATTTAATGCCGGAATTTGGGAAGGACATTGGTTGGGTGGCACTAGTAATCATGGCAATGATTTCAGACCTACATACAGGTTGGAAACTCATGTTGCGACTTTTCCAGGCTACATGTCCCAAGTACCCAGAGCGCCTTTTTCCCCCGTAACTAAGTCAAATATTGAGATGTAACGCTGGAATTTGGCCAGGACATTAGTTTCGTGGCATTAGTGATAATGACAATGATTACAGAATTACATCTACATGGGAAACTCATGTCGTGGCCTGTACAAGTACCCGCAGCGCCTTTTCTCCTCTGTAACTAAGTCAAATACTGAGATGTAACGCTGGAATTTAGACAGTAAATTAGTTTTGTGGCACTAGTGATTATAGGAATGATTTCAGACTTACATCTAGCTGGCAAACACATGTCACGGCTTGTCCCGGCTAAACAGCCCAAGTACCCGAAGCGTCTTTTTTCATCTGTAAGTAAGTCAAATATTCAGATTTAATGCCGGAATTTGGGAAGGACATTGGTTGGGTGGCACTAGTAATCATGGCAATGATTTGAGACCTACATCCAGGTTGGAAACTCATGTTGCGACTTTTCCAGGCTACATGGCCCAAGTACCCAGAGCGCCTTTTTCCCCCGTAACTAAGTCAAATATTGAGATGTAACGCTGGAATTTGGACAGGACATTAGCTGGGTGGCATTAGTGATAATGACAATGATTACAGAATTACATCTACATGGGAAACTCATGTCGTGACCTGTACAAGTACCCGCAGCGCCTTTTCTCCTCTGTAACTAAGTCAAATACTGAGATGTAACGCTGGAATTTAGACAGTAAATTAGTTTCATGGCACTAGTGATTATAGGAATGATTTCAGACTTACATCTAGCTGGCAAACGCATGTCACGACTTGTCCCAGCTAAACGGCCCAAGTACCCGAAGCGTCTTTTTTCATCTGTAAGTAAGTCAAATATTCAGATTTAATGCCGGAATTTGGGAAGGACATTGGTTGGGTGGCACTAGTAATCATGGCAATGATTTCAGACCTACATCCAGGTTGGAAACTCATGTTGCGACTTTTCCAGGCTACATGTCCCAAGTACCCAGAGCGCCTTTTTCCCCCGTAACTAAGTCAAATATTGAGATGTAACGCTGGAATTTGGACAGGACATTAGCTGGGTGGCATTAGTGATAATGACAATGATTACAGAATTACATCTACATGGGAAACTCATGTCGTGACCTGTACAAGTACCCGCAGCGCCTTTTCTCCTCTGTAACTAAGTCAAATACTGAGATGTAATGCTGGAATTTAGACAGTAAATTAGTTTCATGGCACTAGTGATTATAGGAATGATTTCAGACTTACATCTAGCTGGCAAACGCATGTCACGACTTGTCCCAGCTAAACGGCCCAAGTACCCGAAGCGTCTTTTTTCATCTGTAAGTAAGTCAAATATTCAGATTTAATGCCGGAATTTGGGAAGGACATTGGTTGGGTGGCACTAGTAATCATGGCAATGATTTCAGACCTACATCCAGGTTGGAAACTCATGTTGCGACTTTTCCAGGCTACATGGCCCAAGTACCCAGAGCGCCTTTTTCCCCCGTAACTAAGTCAAATATTGAGATGTAACGCTGGAATTTGGACAGGACATTAGCTGGGTGGCATTAGTGATAATGACAATGATTACAGAATTACATCTACATGGGAAACTCATGTCGTGACCTGTAGAAGTACCCGCAGCGCCTTTTCTCCTCTGTAACTAAGTCAAATACTGAGATGTAACGCTGGAATTTAGACAGTAAATTAGTTTCATGGCACTAGTGATTATAGGAATGATTTCAGACTTACATCTAGCTGGCAAACGCATGTCACGACTTGTCCCAGCTAAACGGCCCAAGTACCCGAAGCGTCTTTTTTCATCTGTAAGTAAGTCAAATATTCAGATTTAATGCCGGAATTTGGGAAGGACATTGGTTGGGTGGCACTAGTAATCATGGCAATGATTTCAGACCTACATCCAGGTTGGAAACTCATGTTGCGACTTTTCCAGGCTACATGTCCCAAGTACCCAGAGCGCCTTTTTCCCCCGTAACTAAGTCAAATATTGAGATGTAACGCTGGAATTTGGCCAGGACATTGGTTTCGTGGCATTAGTGATAATGACAATGATTACAGAATTACTTCTACATGGGAAACTCATGTCGTGACCTGTACAAGTACCCGCAGTGCCTTTTCTCCTCTGTAACTAAGTCAAATACTGAGATGTAACGCTGGAATTTAGACAGTAAATGAGTTTTGTGGCACTAGTGATTATAGGAATGATTTCAGACTTACATCTAGCTGGCAAACGCATGTCACGGATTGTCCCGGCTAAACGGCCCAAGTACCCGAAGCGTCTTTTTTCATCTGTAAGTAAGTCAAATATTCAGATTTAATGCCGGAATTTGGGAAGGACATTGGTTGGGTGGCACTAGTAATCATGGCAATGATTTCAGACCTACATACAGGTTGGAAACTCATGTTGCGACTTTTCCAGGCTACATGGCCCAAGTACCCAGAGCGCCTTTTTCCCCCGTAACTAAGTCAAATATTGAGATGTAACACTGGAATTTGGCCAGGACATTAGTTTCGTGGCATTAGTGATAATGACAATGATTACAGAATTACATCTACATGGGAAACTCATGTCGTGGCCTGTACAAGTACCCGCAGCGCCTTTTCTCCTCTGTAACTAAGTCAAATACTGAGATGTAACGCTGGAATTTAGACAGTAAATTAGTTTCATGGCACTAGTGATTATAGGAATGATTTCAGACTTACATCTAGCTGGCAAACGCATGTCACGACTTGTCCCAGCTAAACGGCCCAAGTACCCGAAGCGTCTTTTTTCATCTGTAAGTAAGTCAAATATTCAGATTTAATGCCGGAATTTGGGAAGGACATTGGTTGGGTGGCACTAGTAATCATGGCAATGATTTCAGACCTACATCCAGGTTGGAAACTCATGTTGCGACTTTTCCAGGCTACATGTCCCAAGTACCCAGAGCGCCTTTTTCCCCCGTAACTAAGTCAAATATTGAGATGTAACGCTGGAATTTGGCCAGGACATTGGTTTCGTGGCATTAGTGATAATGACAATGATTACAGAATTACTTCTACATGGGAAACTCATGTCGTGACCTGTACAAGTACCCGCAGTGCCTTTTCTCCTCTGTAACTAAGTCAAATACTGAGATGTAACGCTGGAATTTAGACAGTAAATGAGTTTTGTGGCACTAGTGATTATAGGAATGATTTCAGACTTACATCTAGCTGGCAAACGCATGTCACGGATTGTCCCGGCTAAACGGCCCAAGTACCCGAAGCGTCTTTTTTCATCTGTAAGTAAGTCAAATATTCAGATTTAATGCCGGAATTTGGGAAGGACATTGGTTGGGTGGCACTAGTAATCATGGCAATGATTTCAGACCTACATCCAGGTTGGAAACTCATGTTGCGACTTTTCCAGGCTACATGTCCCAAGTACCCAGAGCGCCTTTTTCCCCCGTAACTAAGTCAAATATTGAGATGTAACACTGGAATTTGGCCAGGACATTAGTTTCGTGGCATTAGTGATAATGACAATGATTACAGAATTACATCTACATGGGAAACTCATGTTGTGGCCTGTACAAGTACCCGCAGCGCCTTTTTTCCTCTGTAACTAAGTCAAATACTGAGATGTAGCACTGGAATTTAGGCAGTAAATTAGTTTCGTGGCACTAGTGATTATTGGAATGATTTCAGACTTACATCTAGCTGGCAAACGCATGTCACGGCTTGTCCCAGCTAAACGGCCCAAGTACCCGAAGCGTCTTTTTTCATCTGTAAGTAAGTCAAATATTCAGATTTAATGCCGGAATTTGGGAAGGACATTGGTTGGGTGGCACTAGTAATCATGGCAATGATTTCAGACCTACATACAGGTTGGAAACTCATGTTGCGACTTTTCCAGGCTACATGTCCCAAGTACCCAGAGCGCCTTTTTCCCCCGTAACTAAGTCAAATATTGAGATGTAACGCTGGAATTTGGCCAGGACATTAGTTTCGTGGCATTAGTGATAATGACAATGATTACAGAATTACATCTACATGGGAAACTCATGTCGTGGCCTGTACAAGTACCTGCAGCGCCTTTTCTCCTCTGTAACTAAGTCAAATACTGAGATGTAACGCTGGAATTTAGACAGTAAATTAGTTTTGTGGCACTAGTGATTATAGGAATGATTTCAGACTTACATCTAGCTGGCAAACACATGTCACGGCTTGTCCCGGCTAAACAGCCCAAGTACCCGAAGCGTCTTTTTTCATCTGTAAGTAAGTCAAATATTCAGATTTAATGCCGGAATTTGGGAAGGACATTGGTTGGGTGGCACTAGTAATCATGGCAATGATTTGAGACCTACATCCAGGTTGGAAACTCATGTTGCGACTTTTCCAGGCTACATGGCCCAAGTACCCAGAGCGCCTTTTTCCCCCGTAACTAAGTCAAATATTGAGATGTAACGCTGGAATTTGGACAGGACATTAGCTGGGTGGCATTAGTGATAATGACAATGATTACAGAATTACATCTACATGGGAAACTCATGTCGTGACCTGTACAAGTACCCGCAGCGCCTTTTCTCCTCTGTAACTAAGTCAAATACTGAGATGTAACGCTGGAATTTAGACAGTAAATTAGTTTCATGGCACTAGTGATTATAGGAATGATTTCAGACTTACATCTAGCTGGCAAACGCATGTCACGACTTGTCCCAGCTAAACGGCCCAAGTACCCGAAGCGTCTTTTTTCATCTGTAAGTAAGTCAAATATTCAGATTTAATGCCGGAATTTGGGAAGGACATTGGTTGGGTGGCACTAGTAATCATGGCAATGATTTCAGACCTACATCCAGGTTGGAAACTCATGTTGCGACTTTTCCAGGCTACATGGCCCAAGTACCCAGAGCGCCTTTTTCCCCCGTAACTAAGTCAAATATTGAGATGTAACGCTGGAATTTGGACAGGACATTAGCTGGGTGGCATTAGTGATAATGACAATGATTACAGAATTACATCTACATGGGAAACTCATGTCGTGACCTGTACAAGTACCCGCAGCGCCTTTTCTCCTCTGTAACTAAGTCAAATACTGAGATGTAACGCTGGAATTTAGACAGTAAATTAGTTTCATGGCACTAGTGATTATAGGAATGATTTCAGACTTACATCTAGCTGGCAAACGCATGTCACGACTTGTCCCAGCTAAACGGCCCAAGTACCCGAAGCGTCTTTTTTCATCTGTAAGTAAGTCAAATATTCAGATTTAATGCCGGAATTTGGGAAGGACATTGGTTGGGTGGCACTAGTAATCATGGCAATGATTTCAGACCTACATCCAGGTTGGAAACTCATGTTGCGACTTTTCCAGGCTACATGTCCCAAGTACCCAGAGCGCCTTTTTCCCCCGTAACTAAGTCAAATATTGAGATGTAACGCTGGAATTTGGACAGGACATTAGCTGGGTGGCATTAGTGATAATGACAATGATTACAGAATTACATCTACATGGGAAACTCATGTCGTGACCTGTACAAGTACCCGCAGCGCCTTTTTTCCTCTGTAACTAAGTCAAATACTGAGATGTAATGCTGGAATTTAGACAGTAAATTAGTTTCATGGCACTAGTGATTATAGGAATGATTTCAGACTTACATCTAGCTGGCAAACGCATGTCACGACTTGTCCCAGCTAAACGGCCCAAGTACCCGAAGCGTCTTTTTTCATCTGTAAGTAAGTCAAATATTCAGATTTAATGCCGGAATTTGGGAAGGACATTGGTTGGGTGGCACTAGTAATCATGGCAATGATTTCAGACCTACATCCAGGTTGGAAACTCATGTTGCGACTTTTCCAGGCTACATGGCCCAAGTACCCAGAGCGCCTTTTTCCCCCGTAACTAAGTCAAATATTGAGATGTAACGCTGGAATTTGGACAGGACATTAGCTGGGTGGCATTAGTGATAATGACAATGATTACAGAATTACATCTACATGGGAAACTCATGTCGTGACCTGTACAAGTACCCGCAGCGCCTTTTCTCCTCTGTAACTAAGTCAAATACTGAGATGTAACGCTGGAATTTAGACAGTAAATTAGTTTCATGGCACTAGTGATTATAGGAATGATTTCAGACTTACATCTAGCTGGCAAACGCATGTCACGACTTGTCCCAGCTAAACGGCCCAAGTACCCGAAGCGTCTTTTTTCATCTGTAAGTAAGTCAAATATTCAGATTTAATGCCGGAATTTGGGAAGGACATTGGTTGGGTGGCACTAGTAATCATGGCAATGATTTCAGACCTACATCCAGGTTGGAAACTCATGTTGCGACTTTTCCAGGCTACATGTCCCAAGTACCCAGAGCGCCTTTTTCCCCCGTAACTAAGTCAAATATTGAGATGTAACGCTGGAATTTGGCCAGGACATTGGTTTCGTGGCATTAGTGATAATGACAATGATTACAGAATTACTTCTACATGGGAAACTCATGTCGTGACCTGTACAAGTACCCGCAGTGCCTTTTCTCCTCTGTAACTAAGTCAAATACTGAGATGTAACGCTGGAATTTAGACAGTAAATGAGTTTTGTGGCACTAGTGATTATAGGAATGATTTCAGACTTACATCTAGCTGGCAAACGCATGTCACGGATTGTCCCGGCTAAACGGCCCAAGTACCCGAAGCGTCTTTTTTCATCTGTAAGTAAGTCAAATATTCAGATTTAATGCCGGAATTTGGGAAGGACATTGGTTGGGTGGCACTAGTAATCATGGCAATGATTTCAGACCTACATACAGGTTGGAAACTCATGTTGCGACTTTTCCAGGCTACATGTCCCAAGTACCCAGAGCGCCTTTTTCCCCCGTAACTAAGTCAAATATTGAGATGTAACACTGGAATTTGGCCAGGACATTAGTTTCGTGGCATTAGTGATAATGACAATGATTACAGAATTACATCTACATGGGAAACTCATGTCGTGGCCTGTACAAGTACCCGCAGCGCCTTTTCTCCTCTGTAACTAAGTCAAATACTGAGATGTAATGCTGGAATTTAGACAGTAAATTAGTTTCATGGCACTAGTGATTATAGGAATGATTTCAGACTTACATCTAGCTGGCAAACGCATGTCACGACTTGTCCCAGCTAAACGGCCCAAGTACCCGAAGCGTCTTTTTTCATCTGTAAGTAAGTCAAATATTCAGATTTAATGCCGGAATTTGGGAAGGACATTGGTTGGGTGGCACTAGTAATCATGGCAATGATTTCAGACCTACATCCAGGTTGGAAACTCATGTTGCGACTTTTCCAGGCTACATGTCCCAAGTACCCAGAGCGCCTTTTTCCCCCGTAACTAAGTCAAATATTGAGATGTAACGCTGGAATTTGGCCAGGACATTGGTTTCGTGGCATTAGTGATAATGACAATGATTACAGAATTACTTCTACATGGGAAACTCATGTCGTGACCTGTACAAGTACCCGCAGTGCCTTTTCTCCTCTGTAACTAAGTCAAATACTGAGATGTAACGCTGGAATTTAGACAGTAAATGAGTTTTGTGGCACTAGTGATTATAGGAATGATTTCAGACTTACATCTAGCTGGCAAACGCATGTCACGGATTGTCCCGGCTAAACGGCCCAAGTACCCGAAGCGTCTTTTTTCATCTGTAAGTAAGTCAAATATTCAGATTTAATGCCGGAATTTGGGAAGGACATTGGTTGGGTGGCACTAGTAATCATGGCAATGATTTCAGACCTACATCCAGGTTGGAAACTCATGTTGCGACTTTTCCAGGCTACATGTCCCAAGTACCCAGAGCGCCTTTTTCCCCCGTAACTAAGTCAAATATTGAGATGTAACACTGGAATTTGGCCAGGACATTAGTTTCGTGGCATTAGTGATAATGACAATGATTACAGAATTACATCTACATGGGAAACTCATGTTGTGGCCTGTACAAGTACCCGCAGCGCCTTTTTTCCTCTGTAACTAAGTCAAATACTGAGATGTAGCACTGGAATTTAGGCAGTAAATTAGTTTCGTGGCACTAGTGATTATTGGAATGATTTCAGACTTACATCTAGCTGGCAAACGCATGTCACGGCTTGTCCCAGCTAAACGGCCCAAGTACCCGAAGCATCTTTTTTCATCTGTAAGTAAGTCAAATATTCAGATTTAATGCCGGAATTTGGGAAAGACATTGGTTGGGTGGCACTAGTAATCATGGCAATGATTTCAGACCTACATACAGGTTGGAAACTCATGTTGCGACTTTTCCAGGCTACATGTCCCAAGTACCCAGAGCGCCTTTTTCCCCCGTAACTAAGTCAAATATTGAGATGTAACGCTGGAATTTGGCCAGGACATTAGTTTCGTGGCATTAGTGATAATGACAATGATTACAGAATTACATCTACATGGGAAACTCATGTCGTGGCCTGTACAAGTACCCGCAGCGCCTTTTCTCCTCTGTAACTAAGTCAAATACTGAGATGTAACGCTGGAATTTAGACAGTAAATTAGTTTTGTGGCACTAGTGATTATAGGAATGATTTCAGACTTACATCTAGCTGGCAAACACATGTCACGGCTTGTCCCGGCTAAACAGCCCAAGTACCCGAAGCGTCTTTTTTCATCTGTAAGTAAGTCAAATATTCAGATTTAATGCCGGAATTTGGGAAGGACATTGGTTGGGTGGCACTAGTAATCATGGCAATGATTTGAGACCTACATCCAGGTTGGAAACTCATGTTGCGACTTTTCCAGGCTACATGGCCCAAGTACCCAGAGCGCCTTTTTCCCCCGTAACTAAGTCAAATATTGAGATGTAACGCTGGAATTTGGACAGGACATTAGCTGGGTGGCATTAGTGATAATGACAATGATTACAGAATTACATCTACATGGGAAACTCATGTCGTGACCTGTACAAGTACCCGCAGCGCCTTTTCTCCTCTGTAACTAAGTCAAATACTGAGATGTAACGCTGGAATTTAGACAGTAAATTAGCTTCATGGCACTAGTGATTATAGGAATGATTTCAGACTTACATCTAGCTGGCAAACGCATGTCACGACTTGTCCCAGCTAAACGGCCCAAGTACCCGAAGCGTCTTTTTTCATCTGTAAGTAAGTCAAATATTCAGATTTAATGCCGGAATTTGGGAAGGACATTGGTTGGGTGGCACTAGTAATCATGGCAATGATTTCAGACCTACATCCAGGTTGGAAACTCATGTTGCGACTTTTCCAGGCTACATGGCCCAAGTACCCAGAGCGCCTTTTTCCCCCGTAACTAAGTCAAATATTGAGATGTAACGCTGGAATTTGGACAGGACATTAGCTGGGTGGCATTAGTGATAATGACAATGATTACAGAATTACATCTACATGGGAAACTCATGTCGTGACCTGTACAAGTACCCGCAGCGCCTTTTCTCCTCTGTAACTAAGTCAAATACTGAGATGTAACGGTGGAATTTAGACAGTAAATTAGTTTCATGGCACTAGTGATTATAGGAATGATTTCAGACTTACATCTAGCTGGCAAACGCATGTCACGACTTGTCCCAGCTAAACGGCCCAAGTACCCGAAGCATCTTTTTTCATCTGTAAGTAAGTCAAATATTCAGATTTAATGCCGGAATTTGGGAAGGACATTGGTTGGGTGGCACTAGTAATCATGGCAATGATTTCAGACCTACATCCAGGTTGGAAACTCATGTTGCGACTTTTCCAGGCTACATGTCCCAAGTACCCAGAGCGCCTTTTTCCCCCGTAACTAAGTCAAATATTGAGATGTAACGCTGGAATTTGGACAGGACATTAGCTGGGTGGCATTAGTGATAATGACAATGATTACAGAATTACATCTACATGGGAAACTCATGTCGTGACCTGTACAAGTACCCGCAGCGCCTTTTTTCCTCTGTAACTAAGTCAAATACTGAGATGTAGCACTGGAATTTAGGCAGTAAATTAGTTTCGTGGCACTAGTGATTATTGGAATGATTTCAGACTTACATCTAGCTGGCAAACGCATGTCACGGCTTGTCCCAGCTAAACGGCCCAAGTACCCGAAGCGTCTTTTTTCATCTGTAAGTAAGTCAAATATTCAGATTTAATGCCGGAATTTGGGAAGGACATTGGTTGGGTGGCACTAGTAATCATGGCAATGATTTCAGACCTACATACAGGTTGGAAACTCATGTTGCGACTTTTCCAGGCTACATGTCCCAAGTACCCAGAGCGCCTTTTTCCCCCGTAACTAAGTCAAATATTGAGATGTAACGCTGGAATTTGGCCAGGACATTAGTTTCGTGGCATTAGTGATAATGACAATGATTACAGAATTACATCTACATGGGAAACTCATGTCGTGGCCTGTACAAGTACCCGCAGCGCCTTTTCTCCTCTGTAACTAAGTCAAATACTGAGATGTAACGCTGGAATTTAGACAGTAAATTAGTTTTGTGGCACTAGTGATTATAGGAATGATTTCAGACTTACATCTAGCTGGCAAACACATGTCACGGCTTGTCCCGGCTAAACAGCCCAAGTACCCGAAGCGTCTTTTTTCATCTGTAAGTAAGTCAAATATTCAGATTTAATGCCGGAATTTGGGAAGGACATTGGTTGGGTGGCACTAGTAATCATGGCAATGATTTGAGACCTACATCCAGGTTGGAAACTCATGTTGCGACTTTTCCAGGCTACATGGCCCAAGTACCCAGAGCGCCTTTTTCCCCCGTAACTAAGTCAAATATTGAGATGTAACGCTGGAATTTGGACAGGACATTAGCTGGGTGGCATTAGTGATAATGACAATGATTACAGAATTACATCTACATGGGAAACTCATGTCGTGACCTGTACAAGTACCCGCAGCGCCTTTTCTCCTCTGTAACTAAGTCAAATACTGAGATGTAACGCTGGAATTTAGACAGTAAATTAGCTTCATGGCACTAGTGATTATAGGAATGATTTCAGACTTACATCTAGCTGGCAAACGCATGTCACGACTTGTCCCAGCTAAACGGCCCAAGTACCCGAAGCGTCTTTTTTCATCTGTAAGTAAGTCAAATATTCAGATTTAATGCCGGAATTTGGGAAGGACATTGGTTGGGTGGCACTAGTAATCATGGCAATGATTTCAGACCTACATCCAGGTTGGAAACTCATGTTGCGACTTTTCCAGGCTACATGGCCCAAGTACCCAGAGCGCCTTTTTCCCCCGTAACTAAGTCAAATATTGAGATGTAACGCTGGAATTTGGACAGGACATTAGCTGGGTGGCATTAGTGATAATGACAATGATTACAGAATTACATCTACATGGGAAACTCATGTCGTGACCTGTACAAGTACCCGCAGCGCCTTTTCTCCTCTGTAACTAAGTCAAATACTGAGATGTAACGCTGGAATTTAGACAGTAAATTAGTTTCATGGCACTAGTGATTATAGGAATGATTTCAGACTTACATCTAGCTGGCAAACGCATGTCACGACTTGTCCCAGCTAAACGGCCCAAGTACCCGAAGCGTCTTTTTTCATCTGTAAGTAAGTCAAATATTCAGATTTAATGCCGGAATTTGGGAAGGACATTGGTTGGGTGGCACTAGTAATCATGGCAATGATTTCAGACCTACATCCAGGTTGGAAACTCATGTTGCGACTTTTCCAGGCTACATGTCCCAAGTACCCAGAGCGCCTTTTTCCCCCGTAACTAAGTCAAATATTGAGATGTAACGCTGGAATTTGGACAGGACATTAGCTGGGTGGCATTAGTGATAATGACAATGATTACAGAATTACATCTACATGGGAAACTCATGTCGTGACCTGTACAAGTACCCGCAGCGCCTTTTCTCCTCTGTAACTAAGTCAAATACTGAGATGTAACGCTGGAATTTAGACAGTAAATTAGTTTTGTGGCACTAGTGATTATAGGAATGATTTCAGACTTACATCTAGCTGGCAAACACATGTCACGGCTTGTCCCGGCTAAACAGCCCAAGTACCCGAAGCGTCTTTTTTCATCTGTAAGTAAGTCAAATATTCAGATTTAATGCCGGAATTTGGGAAGGACATTGGTTGGGTGGCACTAGTAATCATGGCAATGATTTGAGACCTACATCCAGGTTGGAAACTCATGTTGCGACTTTTCCAGGCTACATGGCCCAAGTACCCAGAGCGCCTTTTTCCCCCGTAACTAAGTCAAATATTGAGATGTAACGCTGGAATTTGGACAGGACATTAGCTGGGTGGTATTAGTGATAATGACAATGATTACAGAATTACATCTACATGGGAAACTCATGTCGTGACCTGTACAAGTACCCGCAGCGCCTTTTCTCCTCTGTAACTAAGTCAAATACTGAGATGTAACGCTGGAATTTAGACAGTAAATTAGTTTCATGGCACTAGTGATTATAGGAATGATTTCAGACTTACATCTAGCTGGCAAACGCATGTCACGGCTTGTCCCAGCTAAACGGCCCAAGTACCCGAAGCGTCTTTTTTCATCTGTAAGTAAGTCAAATATTCAGATTTAATGCCGGAATTTGGGAAGGACATTGGTTGGGTGGCACTAGTAATCATGGCAATGATTTCAGACCTACATACAGGTTGGAAACTCATGTTGCGACTTTTCCAGGCTACATGTCCCAAGTACCCAGAGCGCCTTTTTCCCCCGTAACTAAGTCAAATATTGAGATGTAACGCTGGAATTTGGCCAGGACATTAGTTTCGTGGCATTAGTGATAATGACAATGATTACAGAATTACATCTACATGGGAAACTCATGTCGTGGCCTGTACAAGTACCCGCAGCGCCTTTTCTCCTCTGTAACTAAGTCAAATACTGAGATGTAACGCTGGAATTTAGACAGTAAATAAGTTTCGTGGCACTAGTGATTATAGGAATGATTCCAGACTTACATTTAGCTGGCAAACGCATGTCACGACTTGTCCCGGCTAAACGGCCCAAGTACCCAAAGCGTCTTTTTTCATCTGTAAGTAAGTCAAATATTCAGATTTAATGCCGGAATTTGGGAAGGACATTGGTTGGGTGGCACTAGTAATCATGGCAATGATTTCAGACCTACATCCAGGTTGGAAACTCATGTTGCGACTTTTCCAGGCTACATGGCCCAAGTACCCGGAGCGCCTTTTTCCCCCGTAACTAAGTCAAATATTGAGATGTAACGCTGGAATTTGGCCAGGACATTAGTTTCGTGGCATTAGTGATAATGACAATGATTACAGAATTACATCTACATGGGAAACTCATGTCGTGGCCTGTACAAGTACCCGCAGCGCCTTTTCTCCTCTGTAACTAAGTCAAATACTGAGATGTAACGCTGGAATTTAGACAGTAAATTAGTTTTGTGGCACTAGTGATTATAGGAATGATTTCAGACTTACATCTAGCTGGCAAACACATGTCACGGCTTGTCCCGGCTAAACAGCCCAAGTACCCGAAGCGTCTTTTTTCATCTGTAAGTAAGTCAAATATTCAGATTTAATGCCGGAATTTGGGAAGGACATTGGTTGGGTGGCACTAGTAATCATGGCAATGATTTGAGACCTACATCCAGGTTGGAAACTCATGTTGCGACTTTTCCAGGCTACATGGCCCAAGTACCCAGAGCGCCTTTTTCCCCCGTAACTAAGTCAAATATTGAGATGTAACGCTGGAATTTGGACAGGACATTAGCTGGGTGGCATTAGTGATAATGACAATGATTACAGAATTACATCTACATGGGAAACTCATGTCGTGACCTGTACAAGTACCCGCAGTGCCTTTTCTCCTCTGTAACTAAGTCAAATACTGAGATGTAACGCTGGAATTTAGACAGTAAATGAGTTTTGTGGCACTAGTGATTATAGGAATGATTTCAGACTTACATCTAGCTGGCAAACGCATGTCACGGATTGTCCCGGCTAAACGGCCCAAGTACCCGAAGCGTCTTTTTTCATCTGTAAGTAAGTCAAATATTCAGATTTAATGCCGGAATTTGGGAAGGACATTGGTTGGGTGGCACTAGTAATCATGGCAATGATTTCAGACCTACATACAGGTTGGAAACTCATGTTGCGACTTTTCCAGGCTACATGTCCCAAGTACCCAGAGCGCCTTTTTCCCCCGTAACTAAGTCAAATATTGAGATGTAACACTGGAATTTGGCCAGGACATTAGTTTCGTGGCATTAGTGATAATGACAATGATTACAGAATTACATCTACATGGGAAACTCATGTCGTGGCCTGTACAAGTACCCGCAGCGCCTTTTTTCCTCTGTAACTAAGTCAAATACTGAGATGTAGCACTGGAATTTAGGCAGTAAATTAGTTTCGTGGCACTAGTGATTATTGGAATGATTTCAGACTTACATCTAGCTGGCAAACGCATGTCACGGCTTGTCCCAGCTAAACGGCCCAAGTACCCGAAGCGTCTTTTTTCATCTGTAAGTAAGTCAAATATTCAGATTTAATGCCGGAATTTGGGAAGGACATTGGCTGGGTGGCACTAGTAATCATGGCAATGATTTCAGACCTACATACAGGTTGGAAACTCATGTTGCGACTTTTCCAGGCTACATGTCCCAAGTACCCAGAGCGCCTTTTTCCCCCGTAACTAAGTCAAATATTGAGATGTAACGCTGGAATTTGGCCAGGACATTAGTTTCGTGGCATTAGTGATAATGACAATGATTACAGAATTACATCTACATGGGAAACTCATGTCGTGGCCTGTACAAGTACCCGCAGCGCCTTTTCTCCTCTGTAACTAAGTCAAATACTGAGATGTAACGCTGGAATTTAGACAGTAAATTAGTTTCATGGCACTAGTGATAATAGGAATGATTTCAGACTTACATCTAGCTGGCAAACGCATGTCACGACTTGTCCCAGCTAAACTGCCCAAGTACCCGAAGCGTCTTTTTTCATCTGTAAGTAAGTCAAATATTCAGATTTAATGCCGGAATTTGGGAAGGACATTGGTTGGGTGGCACTAGTAATCATGGCAATGATTTCAGACCTACATCCAGGTTGGAAACTCATGTTGCGACTTTTCCAGGCTACATGGCCCAAGTACCCGGAGCGCCTTTTCCCCCGTAACTAAGTCAAATATTGAGATGTAACGCTGGAATTTGGCCAGGACATTAGTTTCGTGGCATTAGTGATAATGACAATGATTACAGAATTACATCTACATGGGAAACTCATGTCGTGACCTGTACAAGTACCCGCAGCGCCTTTTTTCCTCTGTAACTAAGTCAAATACTGAGATGTAATGCTGGAATTTAGACAGTAAATGAGTTTTGTGGCACTAGTGATTATAGGAATGATTTCAGACTTACATCTAGCTGGCAAACGCATGTCACAGCTTGTCCCGGCTAAACTGCCCAAGTATCGAAGCGTCTTTTTTCATCTGTAAGTAAGTCAAATATTCAGATTTAATGCCGGAATTTGGGAAAGACATTGGCTGGGTGGCACTAGTAATCATGGCAATGATTTCAGACCTACATCCAGGTTGGAAACTCATGTTGCGACTTTTCCAGGCTACATGTCCCAAGTACCCACAGCGCCTTTTTCCCCCGTAACTAAGTCAAATATTGAGATGTAATGCTGGAATTTGGCCAGGACATTAGTTTCGTGGCATTAGTGATAATGACAATGATTACAGAATTACATCTACATGGGAAACTCATGTCGTGACCTGTACAAGTACCCGCAGTGCTTTTTTTTCCTCTGTAACTAATAAGTCAAATACTGAGATGTAATGCTGGAATTTAGACAGTAAATGAGTTTTGTGGCACTAGTGATTATAGGAATGATTTCAGACTTACATCTAGCTGGCAAACGCATGTCACGGATTGTCCCGGCTAAACGGCCCAAGTACCCGAAGCGTCTTTTTTCATCTGTAAGTAAGTCAAATATTCAGATTTAATGCCGGAATTTGGGAATCACATTGGTTGGGTGGCACTAGTAATCATGGCAATGATTTCAGACCTACATCCAGGTTGGAAACTCATGTTGCGACTTTTCCAGGCTACATGGCCCAAGTACCCAGAGCGCCTTTTTCCCCCGTAACTAAGTCAAATATTGAGATGTAACGCTGGAATTTGGACAGGACATTAGTTGGGTGGCATTAGTGATAATGACAATGATTACAGAATTACATCTACATGGGAAACTCATGTCGTGACCTGTACAAGTACCCGCAGCGCCTTTTCTCCTCTGTAACTAAGTCAAATACTGAGATGTAACGCTGGAATTTAGACAGTAAATTAGTTTCATGGCACTAGTGATTATAGGAATGATTTCAGACTTACATCTAGCTGGCAAACGCATGTCACGACTTGTCCCAGCTAAACGGCCCAGGTACCCGAAGCGTCTTTTTTCATCTGTAAGTAAGTCAAATATTCAGATTTAATGCCGGAATTTGGGAAGGACATTGGTTGGGTGGCACTAGTAATCATGGCAATGATTTCAGACCTACATCCAGGTTGGAAACTCATGTTGCGACTTTTCCAGGCTACATGGCCCAAGTACCCAGAGCGCCTTTTTCCCCCGTAACTAAGTCAAATATTGAGATGTAACGCTGGAATTTGGCCAGGACATTAGTTTCGTGGCATTAGTGATAATGACAATGATTACAGAATTACATCTACATGGGAAACTCATGTCGTGACCTGTACAAGTACCCGCAGCGCCTTTTTTCCTCTGTAACTAAGTCAAATACTGAGATGTAACGCTGGAACTGAGACAGTAAATAAGTTTCGTGGCACTAGTGATTATAGGAATGATTCCAGACTTACATTTAGCTGGCAAACGCATGTCACGACTTGTCCCGGCTAAACGGCCCAAGTACCCAAAGCGTCTTTTTTCATCTGTAAGTAAGTCAAATATTCAGATTTAATGCCGGAATTTGGGAAGGACATTGGTTGGGTGGCACTAGTAATCATGGCAATGATTTCAGACCTACATCCAGGTTGGAAACTCATGTTGCGACTTTTCCAGGCTACATGTCCCAAGTACCCAGAGCGCCTTTTTCCCCCGTAACTAAGTCAAATATTGAGATGTAACGCTGGAATTTGGCCAGGACATTGGTTTCGTGGCATTAGTGATAATGACAATGATTACAGAATTACTTCTACATGGGAAACTCATGTCGTGACCTGTACAAGTACCCGCAGTGCCTTTTCTCCTCTGTAACTAAGTCAAATACTGAGATGTAATGCTGGAATTTAGACAGTAAATGAGTTTTGTGGCACTAGTGATTATAGGAATGATTTCAGACTTACATCTAGCTGGCAAACGCATGTCACGGATTGTCCCGGCTAAACGGCCCAAGTACCCGAAGCGTCTTTTTTCATCTGTAAGTAAGTCAAATATTCAGATTTAATGCCGGAATTTGGGAAGGACATTGGTTGGGTGGCACTAGTAATCATGGCAATGATTTCAGACCTACATACAGGTTGGAAACTCATGTTGCGAGTTTTCCAGGCTACATGTCCCAAGTACCCAGAGCGCCTTTTTCCCCCGTAACTAAGTCAAATATTGAGATGTAACACTGGAATTTGGCCAGGACATTAGTTTCGTGGCATTAGTGATAATGACAATGATTACAGAATTACATCTACATGGGAAACTCATGTCGTGGCCTGTACAAGTACCCGCAGCGCCTTTTTTCCTCTGTAACTAAGTCAAATACTGAGATGTAGCACTGGAATTTAGGCAGTAAATTAGTTTCGTGGCACTAGTGATTATTGGAATGATTTCAGACTTACATCTAGCTGGCAAACGCATGTCACGGCTTGTCCCAGCTAAACGGCCCAAGTACCCGAAGCGTCTTTTTTCATCTGTAAGTAAGTCAAATATTCAGATTTAATGCCGGAATTTGGGAAGGACATTGGTTGGGTGGCACTAGTAATCATGGCAATGATTTCAGACCTACATACAGGTTGGAAACTCATGTTGCGACTTTTCCAGGCTACATGTCCCAAGTACCCAGAGCGCCTTTTTCCCCCGTAACTAAGTCAAATATTGAGATGTAACGCTGGAATTTGGCCAGGACATTAGTTTCGTGGCATTAGTGATAATGACAATGATTACAGAATTACATCTACATGGGAAACTCATGTCGTGGCCTGTACAAGTACCCGCAGCGCCTTTTCTCCTCTGTAACTAAGTCAAATACTGAGATGTAACGCTGGAATTTAGACAGTAAATAAGTTTCGTGGCACTAGTGATTATAGGAATGATTCCAGACTTACATTTAGCTGGCAAACGCATGTCACGACTTGTCCCGGCTAAACGGCCCAAGTACCCAAAGCGTCTTTTTTCATCTGTAAGTAAGTCAAATATTCAGATTTAATGCCGGAATTTGGGAAGGACATTGGTTGGGTGGCACTAGTAATCATGGCAATGATTTCAGACCTACATCCAGGTTGGAAACTCATGTTGCGACTTTTCCAGGCTACATGGCCCAAGTACCCGGAGCGCCTTTTTCCCCCGTAACTAAGTCAAATATTGAGATGTAACGCTGGAATTTGGCCAGGACATTAGTTTCGTGGCATTAGTGATAATGACAATGATTACAGAATTACATCTACATGGGAAACTCATGTCGTGACCTGTACAAGTACCCGCAGCGCCTTTTTTCCTCTGTAACTAAGTCAAATACTGAGATGTAATGCTGGAATTTAGACAGTAAATGAGTTTTGTGGCACTAGTGATTATAGGAATGATTTCAGACTTACATCTAGCTGGCAAACGCATGTCACAGCTTGTCCCGGCTAAACTGCCCAAGTATCGAAGCGTCTTTTTTCATCTGTAAGTAAGTCAAATATTCAGATTTAATGCCGGAATTTGGGAAAGACATTGGCTGGGTGGCACTAGTAATCATGGCAATGATTTCAGACCTACATCCAGGTTGGAAACTCATGTTGCGACTTTTCCAGGCTACATGTCCCAAGTACCCACAGCGCCTTTTTCCCCCGTAACTAAGTCAAATATTGAGATGTAATGCTGGAATTTGGCCAGGACATTAGTTTCGTGGCATTAGTGATAATGACAATGATTACAGAATTACATCTACATGGGAAACTCATGTCGTGACCTGTACAAGTACCCGCAGTGCTTTTTTTTCCTCTGTAACTAATAAGTCAAATACTGAGATGTAATGCTGGAATTTAGACAGTAAATGAGTTTTGTGGCACTAGTGATTATAGGAATGATTTCAGACTTACATCTAGCTGGCAAACGCATGTCACGGATTGTCCCGGCTAAACGGCCCAAGTACCCGAAGCGTCTTTTTTCATCTGTAAGTAAGTCAAATATTCAGATTTAATGCCGGAATTTGGGAATCACATTGGTTGGGTGGCACTAGTAATCATGGCAATGATTTCAGACCTACATCCAGGTTGGAAACTCATGTTGCGACTTTTCCAGGCTACATGGCCCAAGTACCCAGAGCGCCTTTTTCCCCCGTAACTAAGTCAAATATTGAGATGTAACGCTGGAATTTGGACAGGACATTAGTTGGGTGGCATTAGTGATAATGACAATGATTACAGAATTACATCTACATGGGAAACTCATGTCGTGACCTGTACAAGTACCCGCAGCGCCTTTTCTCCTCTGTAACTAAGTCAAATACTGAGATGTAACGCTGGAATTTAGACAGTAAATTAGTTTCATGGCACTAGTGATTATAGGAATGATTTCAGACTTACATCTAGCTGGCAAACGCATGTCACGACTTGTCCCAGCTAAACGGCCCAGGTACCCGAAGCGTCTTTTTTCATCTGTAAGTAAGTCAAATATTCAGATTTAATGCCGGAATTTGGGAAGGACATTGGTTGGGTGGCACTAGTAATCATGGCAATGATTTCAGACCTACATCCAGGTTGGAAACTCATGTTGCGACTTTTCCAGGCTACATGGCCCAAGTACCCAGAGCGCCTTTTTCCCCCGTAACTAAGTCAAATATTGAGATGTAACGCTGGAATTTGGCCAGGACATTAGTTTCGTGGCATTAGTGATAATGACAATGATTACAGAATTACATCTACATGGGAAACTCATGTCGTGACCTGTACAAGTACCCGCAGCGCCTTTTTTCCTCTGTAACTAAGTCAAATACTGAGATGTAACGCTGGAACTGAGACAGTAAATAAGTTTCGTGGCACTAGTGATTATAGGAATGATTCCAGACTTACATTTAGCTGGCAAACGCATGTCACGACTTGTCCCGGCTAAACGGCCCAAGTACCCAAAGCGTCTTTTTTCATCTGTAAGTAAGTCAAATATTCAGATTTAATGCCGGAATTTGGGAAGGACATTGGTTGGGTGGCACTAGTAATCATGGCAATGATTTCAGACCTACATACAGGTTGGAAACTCATGTTGCGACTTTTCCAGGCTACATGTCCCAAGTACCCAGAGCGCCTTTTTCCCCCGTAACTAAGTCAAATATTGAGATGTAACGCTGGAATTTGGCCAGGACATTAGTTTCGTGGCATTAGTGATAATGACAATGATTACAGAATTACATCTACATGGGAAACTCATGTCGTGGCCTGTACAAGTACCCGCAGCGCCTTTTCTCCTCTGTAACTAAGTCAAATACTGAGATGTAACGCTGGAATTTAGACAGTAAATTAGTTTCATGGCACTAGTGATTATAGGAATGATTTCAGACTTACATCTAGCTGGCAAACACATGTCACGGCTTGTCCCGGCTAAACAGCCCAAGTACCCGAAGCGTCTTTTTTCATCTGTAAGTAAGTCAAATATTCAGATTTAATGCCGGAATTTGGGAAGGACATTGGTTGGGTGGCACTAGTAATCATGGCAATGATTTCAGACCTACATCCAGGTTGGAAACTCATGTTGCGACTTTTCCAGGCTACATGGCCCAAGTACCCAGAGCGCCTTTTTCCCCCGTAACTAAGTCAAATATTGAGATGTAACGCTGGAATTTGGACAGGACATTAGCTGGGTGGCATTAGTGATAATGACAATGATTACAGAATTACATCTACATGGGAAACTCATGTCGTGACCTGTACAAGTACCTGCAGCGCCTTTTCTCCTCTGTAACTAAGTCAAATACTGAGATGTAACACTGGAATTTAGGCAGTAAATTAGTTTCGTGGCACTAGTGATTATTGGAATGATTTCAGACTTACATCTAGCTGGCAAACGCATGTCACGGCTTGTCCCAGCTAAACGGCCCAAGTACCCGAAGCGTCTTTTTTCATCTGTAAGTAAGTCAAATATTCAGATTTAATGCCAGAATTTGGGAAGGACATTGGTTGGGTGGCACTAGTAATCATGGCAATGATTTCAGACCTACATACAGGTTGGAAACTCATGTTGCGACTTTTCCAGGCTACATGTCCCAAGTACCCAGAGCGCCTTTTTCCCCCATAACTAAGTCAAATATTGAGATGTAACGCTGGAATTTGGCCAAGACATTAGTTTCGTGGCATTAGTGATAATGACAATGATTACAGAATTACATCTACATGGGAAACTCATGTCGTGGCCTGTACAAGTACCCGCAGCGCCTTTTCTCCTCTGTAACTAAGTCAAATACTGAGATGTAACGCTGGAATTTAGACAGTAAATTAGTTTTGTGGCACTAGTGATTATAGGAATGATTTCAGACTTACATCTAGCTGGCAAACACATGTCACGGCTTGTCCCAGCTAAACAGCCCAAGTACCCGAAGCGTCTTTTTTCATCTGTAAGTAAGTCAAATATTCAGATTTAATGCCGGAATTTGGGAAGGACATTGGTTGGGTGGCACTAGTAATCATGGCAATGATTTCAGACCTACATCCAGGTTGGAAACTCATGTTGCGACTTTTCCAGGCTACATGGCCCAAGTACCCAGAGCGCCTTTTTCCCCCGTAACTAAGTCAAATATTGAGATGTAACGCTGGAATTTGGACAGGACATTAGCTGGGTGGCATTAGTGATAATGACAATGATTACAGAATTACATCTACATGGGAAACTCATGTCGTGACCTGTACAAGTACCCGCAGCGCCTTTTCTCCTCTGTAACTAAGTCAAATACTGAGATGTAACGCTGGAATTTAGACAGTAAATTAGTTTCATGGCACTAGTGATTATAGGAATGATTTCAGGCTTACATCTAGCTGGCAAACGCATGTCACGACTTGTCCCAGCTAAACGGCCCAAGTACCACGAAGCATCTTTTTTCATCTGTAAGTAAGTCAAATATTCAGATTTAATGCCGGAATTTGGGAAGGACATTGGTTGGGTGGCACTAGTAATCATGGCAATGATTTCAGACCTACATCCAGGTTGGAAACTCATGTTGCGACTTTTCCAGGCTACATGGCCCAAGTACCCGGAGCGCCTTTTTCCCCCGTAACTAAGTCAAATATTGAGATGTAACGCTGGAATTTGGCCAGGACATTAGTTTCGTGGCATTAGTGATAATGACAATGATTACAGAATTACATCTACATGGGAAACTCATGTCGTGACCTGTACAAGTACCCGCAGCGCCTTTTCTCCTCTGTAACTAAGTCAAATACTGAGATGTAACGTTGGAATTTAGACAGTAAATGAGTTTCATGGCACTAGTGATTATAGGAATGATTTCAGACTTACATCTAGCTGGCAAACGCATGTCACGACTTGTCCCAGCTAAACGGCCCAAGTACCCGAAGCGTCTTTTTTCATCTGTAAGTAAGTCAAATATTCAGATTTAATGCCGGAATTTGGGAAGGACATTGGTTGGGTGGCACTAGTAATCATGGCAATGATTTCAGACCTACATCCAGGTTGGAAACTCATGTTGCGACTTTTCCAGGCTACATGTCCCAAGTACCCAGAGCGCCTTTTTCCCCCGTAACTAAGTCAAATATTGAGATGTAACGCTGGAATTTGGCCAGGACATTGGTTTCGTGGCATTAGTGATAATGACAATGATTACAGAATTACTTCTACATGGGAAACTCATGTCGTGACCTGTACAAGTACCCGCAGTGCCTTTTCTCCTCTGTAACTAAGTCAAATACTGAGATGTAACGCTGGAATTTAGACAGTAAATGAGTTTTGTGGCACTAGTGATTATAGGAATGATTTCAGACTTACATCTAGCTGGCAAACGCATGTCACGGATTGTCCCGGCTAAACGGCCCAAGTACCCGAAGCGTCTTTTTTCATCTGTAAGTAAGTCAAATATTCAGATTTAATGCCGGAATTTGGGAAGGACATTGGTTGGGTGGCACTAGTAATCATGGCAATGATTTCAGACCTACATACAGGTTGGAAACTCATGTTGCGACTTTTCCAGGCTACATGTCCCAAGTACCCAGAGCGCCTTTTTCCCCCGTAACTAAGTCAAATATTGAGATGTAACACTGGAATTTGGCCAGGACATTAGTTTCGTGGCATTAGTGATAATGACAATGATTACAGAATTACATATACATGGGAAACTCATGTCGTGGCCTGTACAAGTACCCGCAGCGCCTTTTTTCCTCTGTAACTAAGTCAAATACTGAGATGTAGCACTGGAATTTAGGCAGTAAATTAGTTTCGTGGCACTAGTGATTATTGGAATGATTTCAGACTTACATCTAGCTGGCAAACGCATGTCACGGCTTGTCCCAGCTAAACGGCCCAAGTACCCGAAGCGTCTTTTTTCATCTGTAAGTAAGTCAAATATTCAGATTTAATGCCGGAATTTGGGAAGGACATTGGTTGGGTGGCACTAGTAATCATGGCAATGATTTCAGACCTACATACAGGTTGGAAACTCATGTTGCGACTTTTCCAGGCTACATGTCCCAAGTACCCAGAGCGCCTTTTTCCCCCGTAACTAAGTCAAATATTGAGATGTAACGCTGGAATTTGGCCAGGACATTAGTTTCGTGGCATTAGTGATAATGACAATGATTACAGAATTACATCTACATGGGAAACTCATGTCGTGGCCTGTACAAGTACCCGCAGCGCCTTTTCTCCTCTGTAACTAAGTCAAATACTGAGATGTAACGCTGGAATTTAGACAGTAAATTAGTTTTGTGGCACTAGTGATTATAGGAATGATTTCAGACTTACATCTAGCTGGCAAACGCATGTCACGGATTGTCCCGGCTAAACGGCCCAAGTACCCGAAGCGTCTTTTTTCATCTGTAAGTAAGTCAAATATTCAGATTTAATGCCGGAATTTGGGAAGGACATTGGTTGGGTGGCACTAGTAATCATGGCAATGATTTCAGACCTACATACAGGTTGGAAACTCATGTTGCGACTTTTCCAGGCTACATGTCCCAAGTACCCAGAGCGCCTTTTTCCCCCGTAACTAAGTCAAATATTGAGATGTAACACTGGAATTTGGCCAGGACATTAGTTTCGTGGCATTAGTGATAATGACAATGATTACAGAATTACATCTACATGGGAAACTCATGTCGTGGCCTGTACAAGTACCCGCAGCGCCTTTTTTCCTCTGTAACTAAGTCAAATACTGAGATGTAGCACTGGAATTTAGGCAGTAAATTAGTTTCGTGGCACTAGTGATTATTGGAATGATTTCAGACTTACATCTAGCTGGCAAACGCATGTCACGGCTTGTCCCAGCTAAACGGCCCAAGTACCCGAAGCGTCTTTTTTCATCTGTAAGTAAGTCAAATATTCAGATTTAATGCCGGAATTTGGGAAGGACATTGGTTGGGTGGCACTAGTAATCATGGCAATGATTTCAGACCTACATACAGGTTGGAAACTCATGTTGCGACTTTTCCAGGCTACATGTCCCAAGTACCCAGAGCGCCTTTTTCCCCCGTAACTAAGTCAAATATTGAGATGTAACGCTGGAATTTGGCCAGGACATTAGTTTCGTGGCATTAGTGATAATGACAATGATTACAGAATTACATCTACATGGGAAACTCATATCGTGGCCTGTACAAGTACCCGCAGCGCCTTTTCTCCTCTGTAACTAAGTCAAATACTGAGATGTAACGCTGGAATTTAGACAGTAAATTAGTTTTGTGGCACTAGTGATTATAGGAATGATTTCAGACTTACATCTAGCTGGCAAACACATGTCACGGCTTGTCCCGGCTAAACAGCCCAAGTACCCGAAGCGTCTTTTTTCATCTGTAAGTAAGTCAAATATTCAGATTTAATGCCGGAATTTGGGAAGGACATTGGTTGGGTGGCACTAGTAATCATGGCAATGATTTCAGACCTACATCCAGGTTGGAAACTCATGTTGCGACTTTTCCAGGCTACATGGCCCAAGTACCCAGAGCGCCTTTTTCCCCCGTAACTAAGTCAAATTGGAAAATTTAATGGTTAAATTAAATTTTTATTAGTTAATATCTTACCTAGTGGACCAGTGCATTTGTCCGGCGCGCAGCCGGTCCCGCCAAACGTTAGACAAAAACGTCCTGAGCTGGGCTCTGACCGGGACCGGTAGTGTACTCCTCATTCGCCAGGTGTCGTGACTGCACCCAGCTCCCCTACTGCGCGTGCGCGCGCATGCGTACTTCCTCTTTTTGTGGCCTACCTAAGAATGTCCCCCTTTGAGCTATTGCGGGGCAGGTAGGGTGGGACTCTCTTGGTCCACTAGGTAAGATATTAACTAATAAAAATTTAATTTAACCATTAAATTTTCCATTTTATTGCGTTAATATATCTTACCTAGTGGACCAGTGCAGAATAACTACCCAGTGGTTGGAGGGTAGCTATGGGCAAAGGGGAGACCGAGACTCTAAGATCTACATATATACTCCGTAAATCCAGAGGAAATCACCCGGGAAGGGTTTCTAACTACCCTGGATAGGTACAGTCTCTCTCCCCCCCCCCCCCTTTTGTTTTGTAGCTGACGAGTTCCCGAGGAAGTGAAGAAGGGGAATTGAAGATTAAGATGGTCCCCCATCTTCTTGCAATGCAAGACAGACTGCAGGGACGTTTTTTTTTTTTTTTTTTTTTTTTTTTTTTTATGTACATGTATGAATACATATATACACCACTATACACTATATACATGGGAGCCTCTACTTAGTCCCTAATTTGTTGGGCAGCTACCACAGGACCCAAATGGTACACATCCGAGTCTGCCCATGCCAAGTCCTTCAAGTAAAATTGGGTGAAGGTGTTATGAGATTTCCAGTGACAGGCTGCCAAAATCTGGTCTAAGGGAACACCCCCCTGAAAGGCTTTGGATGCCGCGAACGCGCGAACGTCATGAGCCCGAACCTGATGCAACTGTTGAGCCTGTTGGTCTGACATCTGGTAACAAAGGACTATGGTTTGTTTGATCCAGGAGGAAACGGTAGCGGGGACAATATCCTTCTGGAAACTCTTCCTAAAGGAAACAAAAACCAATTCCTTGCCTGAACGGAGATCTTTGGTTTTGTCCAAGTAATAACGTAGTGCCCGGACCGGGCACAGACTCCTATCCTCCTTGAGGGATTTGTCCAATGAAGGAGCCAAGGCTGGAATGATAACAGGGGCCACGCAAGCGGGACCCTCTTTAGCCAGGTGGTTCTTAGAGATGAAACTAGGAGAAGGCGACAATGAAACATTCGACCAATCCTCTTGGTGCCTAATGTTCCTGTGGACCCAAGCATGAATTTCACTCCTCCGTTTCCCAGAGCCCAAGGCTAGAAGGAAGACAGTCTTAAAGGTGAGGTACTTCAGCGAAGCCTTCCTGAGAGGTTCAAAAGGAGGTTGTGTAAGTTGGTGAAGGACCAAAGACAAATTCCACGTAGGAATCCCACGCCTGCCTTTTGGTTTGTCCCTATGAAAACTGTCCAACAACCTGGACAAGTTTTCATCCTTGCTGATGTTAATTCTGGAATTCCCCACTTTGTCGGCTATGGCAGTCCTATAGCCTTCTATGGTACTAGGTTGAAGATGTTTCTCCTGAAAAAGGGAAAGGAGAAAATCCGCAATTTGCTCTATAGAGGGAGTCCTGAAGTCCACCTGATTCTTTTCACACCATCTGACAAAAACGGACCACTTTGATTCATAAATGGCTCTGGTAGAGCGTCTTTGAGGAGCCTCAATTCTTGTTGCCACTTCTGCCGAGAACCCGGCCTGCTGGATGGCAGAGGCTCTAGGAGCCACGCATGAAGGTTCAGATTGGGCAGGTCCCGGTGAGGACACTGATTGAACGGTTGAGTGATCAATTTCGACACCTGAGGGAGCAGGAGGGGAACTTGAGCTGACATGTTGACCAGGTCCCAAAACCAAGGCATGTTGGGCCAACCTGGTGCTATCAGAATGAGACGACGGAATCCGTGGTCCAAGAGTTTCGTTACCACCTGATGAAGAAGGGCCGTCGGTGGAAAGGCATAAGCGTCCAGGTCCTCCCAAGGGAGACTTAAGGCGTCCACTCCCCACGCTGATTGGTCTGGAACCGGGGATACAAACCGGGGAAGTTTGTGATTGAACCGGGTGGCAAACAGGTCCACAGACGGGCGGTGCCAACGCCGGCATATTTGAGCAAACACCTCCGGGAGGAGGGACCATTCTGTTTGGATCACCTGATTGAGTCGGGACAGCTTGTCGGCTATGACGTTCAGGTGACCCGGAATATGCCTGGCCCTCAAGACAATCTGCCTTTGATTGCACCAAAGCATCAGTCTCCAAAGGAGGGCACAGAGTGAGCCTGATTTCATACCCCCTTCCTTGTTGATGTAAGAGACCACAGTGGTGTTGTCTGTACAAACAAGAACTATCTGGTTGCAACATAACTGCTCGAACCGTTTTAAGGCCAGCAGGACCGCCTTGAGCTCCAACAAATTTATGTGCAAGGCGCTTTCTGACTCTAACCAAACTCCTTTTGCCATGTAATTGCCTAAGTGAGCGCCCCAACCTTCGTTTGAGGCGTCTGTAAACAGTTGAAGGGCGTGTCGAAGAGGGTGTAAGGGTTGACCGGAGAGCACCTTGGCCGGGTCCAACCACCACCTTAGATGTACATGGAGAGATGAAGGAATTGGGATGACCTTTTCCAGCGATTCCGGGGCATGCCAATGCTTTTTTAGGTGCCACTGAATGGGCCTCATATGCAGCCGCCCCGACACTACTTGTTTTTCTGTTGCTGTCAGAAGGCCGATTAAAGACATGAACTGCCTGACTGTGCAACATTCCAGTCCCAGGAGAAGGTTGAGTTTCTGAGATAGACTCCTCCACCTGTCCTGAGTTGGTTTGACTAACCCCTGAGATAGGTCGAAATGATAACCTACGAAGTCGAAGGTTTGTTGGGGAACCAGCTCTGACTTGTCCATGTTGACTACCCAACCTAGCGAGCGGCAAAGGTCCAAAAGGATCTGGGTATGACGTAGGCAAATTTCCCGGCATGGGGCTCTCAGTAACCAATCGTCTAGGTATTGGTGGATTCGAATACCCCTCGATTGAGCCATGAGTTTTACCTCCTTGACCACCTTTGTGAACTCCAACGGAGCCGTCGACAGGCCAAAGGGAAGTGCTGTGAACTGAAAAGTCTGACCTTTTAAGTGGAACCGGAGATATTTTCGCGACCTGTGGTTTATGGGAATGTGAAAATAAGCGTCGCTGAAATCCAGCGAAGTGACCCACTCCCCCTGTTGCAGGGAGAGTCTGATGGTCTCCGGAGTTTCCATCTTGAACGTTGCTGGGGCAAGGTAAAGGTTCAGTTGGCTTAGATCTAGAATGGGCCTCCATTTCCCGTTGGGTTTTGGCACCAGGAACAACCGGTTGTAGAAACCCAGAGATGACTGAACGGCCACCTTTTCGATAGTCTGTTTTTGACCTAGGGAATGCAATGCCTCGTTCAGACTTTTGTTTCGAAAGGGATTTGATGAACCACTGATAATCACAGGAAATCTTGCCAGAGGTGGTCTCTCCTTGAAGGGTAGTTGATACCCTTCCCTGAGGATGGAGACTACCCTTGGATTTGAACCCAGGGAGAGCCAAACCTGCCAAAACAGTTGCAGACGGCCTCCCACAGGTGGATCTTTTGCAACACATGGGGCATTTGTTACATTTGGGGCAAAAAGACACTGATTTACAGACAAAGCACTGTTCACAGATTTTATTCCTATTTGAGAATGAGAGGGTCTTACGTTTTTCTTTTGTAACAGCCCGTTTACAGAAGGTGCAGGAGGAACAACATGCAAATTTACAGTCTCTTGAAAAGTCTCTTTGTTTGCTGATGACACTAGATTGAGATCCCCTAAACTTGAACTTAACACAACTGGGGGACTCAGTAGATGTTGATTGTCATTTATACGGTTTTGTACCACGGGCAGGCTTGGAGTAGTAAGTAGAACCAGATCCACCTCTACCACGACCTCTACCCCTGCCTCTGCCTGAGAATTGCCTCCAAGGTTGTTGATTTTGGGAAGAGGAGAAGCCGGATTGACGACTCTCTTTCTTTTCATATGGTTGATACCGGAATTGATGCTTCTTTGAGTGCTGATATGTGCCCGGGCCGGGACCAGTAGCACTCTTGTTTGAATCATACTTTTGAATATCCTGCTCCGCTACTGCCAGTACATCATCCGGGAATAGCCCGTAAGTGAACAGGGGAGCATTTCGTAGTTTATTCCAGGTATCAGGTTTCAGGCCTGGTTTAACGTACTCGAGATAAGAATCTCTCCTCAACAAAATGAAGTTGGCTAGCTGAACAAATAAACTGTCTGCGAGGTGCTGGAAGGCAGTACCTAAGGCAACAGAAACACTACTGTGGAAAGCTGACAAGTCTTTCAAATCCCTGATGGCGTCGGTGACCTCCTTAGGGGCCTTGCCCTGAACAATGGTAGCGTTTAAAAATGAAATGTGTTGATTCATTTTGTCCTGAATTTCACTAACGCACCTGTTGAATCCTGCTGCGTGATTGGTAATCAAAGAGCCTTCCTTAGCACATTGCTCCCACCTTCTAAGAATCTCCTGAGGGATAGGCCTAGATGCTGGTCCTGAAGATGGATATGAGGAAGTCTTGGCAATACGGGAGAATTGAGAGTTCAGGCGTGCTTCGGAACCCGACCAGCCAAAGATTGTACGTCCAGGTCTTTGATTTATATCCTGTTTGAGTCGTGACTGTGTATACCACTTTGCCTGGCTTTTGGGTGTTCTGACAAACTGGTCTTGTTTCAGACCTGCGGCCTCTTGGGAACGAGAAGGGTAACCCTCTGCAACACGAGTGTTCAGTTTTTCCATTTTATAGCAAAGCCAGTCGTCAGCTGGCAACTCCACTGAAACTTTGCCTGAGCGACGAGGATGTTTTCCCTTCCAAGGGTTGTCAGAACGGTTGTCTGCATCACTTGCTGAAGCCTCAAAATCTGGTATGTGAGACCAGCCAAGAAAGGAACGGACCGACCGGACCGTTTCTCTGTAGTTCATTTCCTCGTTTTTCTCATTGATTTCAGTATCTGAAAGTTCACCCTCCTCACCAGATTCCTTATCTGACCGGTCCGGAAGGGGTTCCCCGTCTGACAGAGCCGGATCCGGCTGAGTAAAACTATCCGGTGCAAAGGAAGCAGAAGTACTGGTATACTGTGGACCGGTAATGACCGGTTGAGAGGAGGACCCTAAGGAAGAGACACTGGTGATAGCAGGCACAGTTTCCTCCGGTTCACCAAGAACTTGTAAACCCGGACCGGGTACCACTGTCTTGGGAGGAATAGGGTCCCTAGCAACCTGACTTGCAGAACCGGCAGCAGCGGCCGGTTTGATAGACTTCTTATGTTTTGATTTTCCTTTCTGTTTTTTAACAGAAGAAGCAGAATCCTCTACAGCCTGACCCGGAGGCCTCACCGGACCGGTGGCTCTGGGGTCAGGAGAGGGATTGATAAAAGGCGTGTCAGAAACAGGGGCTTGACCCTTTGAAACAGGCATCTTTGGAGTAGAAAATATGTTGGTCCTAGTAAGGAGAGCCTCAAAACGGGCGAATTTTTCCTCCAACTGATTATTCAATAGTTCAAAATCCTGACGGGAGACAAAGTCTCCAGTACCTGTCTGATCAGAAACCGGGAAAGCACCGGCAACAATCCGTCCCTGCGCATGCGCAGTGTCCGGAGACATCTCAAGATCATCCTGGTCCTCCACCGGACCCACAACAGTAACTTTACTGGGGGAAATTAAAATCCCTGCTTTTTTGTCTTTTCGTATTTGATATTGTGGAGTTGCTAACATACCTTTCTGAGAGTCCGACAACTTATCACACAATTCACAGTCCTGACCTTTGACACAAGGGTCATCTCCCACCTTTTTGTCCCTGCAGCGGGCACACTTTTTATGCAGGTCAAACCCCGCCATAACATGGCCACAACTACCACGCCTCTGTCCTGGTGATGCCATGATAAATATATTTTGCAATATCCAAAGCTTTCCTTCTAACTCGTTTGCAAATAGACAATATAATTTAAAGTTTATTTTACTGAAATTTATCCGCTAACACACTATGGCGCCAAACAAAAAGAGGAAGTACGCATGCGCGCGCACGCGCAGTAGGGGAGCTGGGTGCAGTCACGACACCTGGCGAATGAGGAGTACACTATCGGTCCCGGTCAGAGCCCAGCTCAGGACGTTTTTGTCTAACGTTTGGCGGGACCGGCTGCGCGCCGGACAAATGCACTGGTCCACTAGGTAAGATATATTAACGCAATAAAAATTGAGATGTAACGCTGGAATTTGGACAGGACATTAGCTGGGTGGCATTAGTGATAATGACAATGATTACAGAATTACATCTACATGGGAAACTCATGTCGTGACCTGTACAAGTACCCGCAGCGCCTTTTCTCCTCTGTAACTAAGTCAAATACTGAGATGTAACGCTGGAATTTAGACAGTAAATTAGTTTCATGGCACTAGTGATTATAGGAATGATTTCAGACTTACATCTAGCTGGCAAACGCATGTCACGACTTGTCCCAGCTAAACGGCCCAAGTACCCGAAGCGCCTTTTTTCATCTGTAAGTAAGTCAAATATTCAGATTTAATGCCGGAATTTGGGAAGGACATTGGTTGGGTGGCACTAGTAATCATGGCAATGATTTCAGACCTACATCCAGGTTGGAAACTCATGTTGCGACTTTTCCAGGCTACATGGCCCAAGTACCCGGAGCGCCTTTTTCCCCCGTAACTAAGTCAAATATTGAGATGTAACGCTGGAATTTGGCCAGGACATTAGTTTCGTGGCATTAGTGATAATGACAATGATTACAGAATTACATCTACATGGGAAACTCATGTCGTGACCTGTACAAGTACCCGCAGCGCCTTTTCTCCTCTGTAACTAAGTCAAATACTGAGATGTAACGCTGGAATTTAGACAGTAAATTAGTTTCATGGCACTAGTGATTATAGGAATGATTTCAGACTTACATCTAGCTGGCAAACGCATGTCACGACTTGTCCCAGCTAAACTGCCCAAGTACCCGAAGCGTCTTTTTTCATCTGTAAGTAAGTCAAATATTCAGATTTAATGCCGGAATTTGGGAAGGACATTGGTTGGGTGGCACTAGTAATCATGGCAATGATTTCAGACCTACATCCAGGTTGGAAACTCATGTTGCGACTTTTCCAGGCTACATGGCCCAAGTACCCGGAGCGCCTTTTTCCCCCGTAACTAAGTCAAATATTGAGATGTAACGCTGGAATTTGGCCAGGACATTAGTTTCGTGGCATTAGTGATAATGACAATGATTACAGAATTACATCTACATGGGAAACTCATGTCGTGACCTGTACAAGTACCCGCAGCGCCTTTTTTCCTCTGTAACTAAGTCAAATACTGAGATGTAATGCTGGAATTTAGACAGTAAATGAGTTTTGTGGCACTAGTGATTATAGGAATGATTTCAGACTTACATCTAGCTGGCAAACGCATGTCACGGCTTGTCCCGGCTAAACTGCCCAAGTATCGAAGCGTCTTTTTTCATCTGTAAGTAAGTCAAATATTCAGATTTAATGCCGGAATTTGGGAAAGACATTGGCTGGGTGGCACTAGTAATCATGGCAATGATTTCAGACCTACATCCAGGTTGGAAACTCATGTTGCGACTTTTCCAGGCTACATGTCCCAAGTACCCACAGCGCCTTTTTCCCCCGTAACTAAGTCAAATATTGAGATGTAATGCTGGAATTTGGCCAGGACATTAGTTTCGTGGCATTAGTGATAATGACAATGATTACAGAATTACATCTACATGGGAAACTCATGTCGTGACCTGTACAAGTACCCGCAGTGCTTTTTTTTCCTCTGTAACTAATAAGTCAAATACTGAGATGTAATGCTGGAATTTAGACAGTAAATGAGTTTTGTGGCACTAGTGATTATAGGAATGATTTCAGACTTACATCTAGCTGGCAAACGCATGTCACGGATTGTCCCGGCTAAACGGCCCAAGTACCCGAAGCGTCTTTTTTCATCTGTAAGTAAGTCAAATATTCAGATTTAATGCCGGAATTTGGGAATCACATTGGTTGGGTGGCACTAGTAATCATGGCAATGATTTCAGACCTACATCCAGGTTGGAAACTCATGTTGCGACTTTTCCAGGCTACATGGCCCAAGTACCCAGAGCGCCTTTTTCCCCCGTAACTAAGTCAAATATTGAGATGTAATGCTGGAATTTGGCCAGGACATTAGTTTCGTGGCATTAGTGATAATGACAATGATTACAGAATTACATCTACATGGGAAACTCATGTCGTGACCTGTACAAGTTCCCGCAGCGCCTTTTTTCCTCTGTAACTAAGTCAAATACTGAGATGTAATGCTGGAATTTAGACAGTAAATGAGTTTTGTGGCACTAGTGATTATAGGAATGATTTCAGACTTACATCTAGCTGGCAAACGCATGTCACGGCTTGTCCCGGCTAAACTGCCCAAGTATCGAAGCGTCTTTTTTCATCTGTAAGTAAGTCAAATATTCAGATTTAATGCCGGAATTTGGGAAAGACATTGGCTGGGTGGCACTAGTAATCATGGCAATGATTTCAGACCTACATCCAGGTTGGAAACTCATGTTGCGACTTTTCCAGGCTACATGTCCCAAGTACCCACAGCGCCTTTTTCCCCCGTAACTAAGTCAAATATTGAGATGTAATGCTGGAATTTGGCCAGGACATTAGTTTCGTGGCATTAGTGATAATGACAATGATTACAGAATTACATCTACATGGGAAACTCATGTCGTGACCTGTACAAGTACCCGCAGTGCTTTTTTTTCCTCTGTAACTAATAAGTCAAATACTGAGATGTAATGCTGGAATTTAGACAGTAAATGAGTTTTGTGGCACTAGTGATTATAGGAATGATTTCAGACTTACATCTAGCTGGCAAACGCATGTCACGGATTGTCCCGGCTAAACGGCCCAAGTACCCGAAGCGTCTTTTTTCATCTGTAAGTAAGTCAAATGTTCAGATTTAATGCCGGAATTTGGGAATCACATTGGTTGGGTGGCACTAGTAATCATGGCAATGATTTCAGACCTACATCCAGGTTGGAAACTCATGTTGCGACTTTTCCAGGCTACATGGCCCAAGTACCCAGAGCGCCTTTTTCCCCCGTAACTAAGTCAAATATTGAGATGTAACGCTGGAATTTGGACAGGACATTAGTTGGGTGGCATTAGTGATAATGACAATGATTACAGAATTACATCTACATGGGAAACTCATGTCGTGACCTGTACAAGTACCCGCAGCGCCTTTTCTCCTCTGTAACTAAGTCAAATACTGAGATGTAACGCTGGAATTTAGACAGTAAATTAGTTTCATGGCACTAGTGATTATAGGAATGATTTCAGACTTACATCTAGCTGGCAAACGCATGTCACGACTTGTCCCAGCTAAACGGCCCAAGTACCCGAAGCGTCTTTTTTCATCTGTAAGTAAGTCAAATATTCAGATTTAATGCCGGAATTTGGGAAGGACATTGGTTGGGTGGCACTAGTAATCATGGCAATGATTTCAGACCTACATCCAGGTTGGAAACTCATGTTGCGACTTTTCCAGGCTACATGGCCCAAGTACCCAGAGCGCCTTTTTCCCCCGTAACTAAGTCAAATATTGAGATGTAACGCTGGAATTTGGCCAGGACATTAGTTTCGTGGCATTAGTGATAATGACAATGATTACAGAATTACATCTACATGGGAAACTCATGTCGTGACCTGTACAAGTACCCGCAGCACCTTTTTTCCTCTGTAACTAAGTCAAATACTGAGATGTAGCACTGGAATTTAGACAGTAAATAAGTTTCGTGGCACTAGTGATTATAGGAATGATTTCAGACTTACATCTAGCTGGCAAACGCATGTCACGACTTGTCCCGGCTAAACGGCCCAAGTACCCGAAGCGTCTTTTATCATCTGTAAGTAAGTCAAATATTCAGATTTAATGCCGGAATTTGGGAAGGACATTGGTTGGGTGGCACTAGTAATCATGGCAATGATTTCAGACCTACATACAGGTTGGAAACTCATGTTGCGACTTTTCCAGGCTACATGGCCCAAGCACCTAGAGTGCCTTTTTCCCCCGTAACTAAGTCAAATATTGAGATGTAACGCTGGAATTTGGCCAGAACATTAGTTTCGTAGCATTAGTGATAATGACAATGATTACAGAATTACATCTACATGGGAAACTCATGTCGTGACCTGTACAAGTACCCGCAGTGCTTTTTTTTCCTCTGTAACTAATAAGTCAAATACTGAGATGTAATGCTGGAATTTAGACAGTAAATGAGTTTTGTGGCACTAGTGATTATAGGAATGATTTCAGACTTACATCTAGCTGGCAAACGCATGTCACGGATTGTCCCGGCTAAACGGCCCAAGTACCCGAAGCGTCTTTTTTCATCTGTAAGTAAGTCAAATATTCAGATTTAATGTACTTGGTCGCAACATGGGAAACTCATGTCGTGACTGTACAAGTACCCGCAGCGCCTTTTCTCCTCTGTAACTAAGTCAAATACTGAGATGTAACGCTGGAATTTAGACAGTAAATTAGTTTCATGGCACTAGTGATTATAGGAATGATTTCAGACTTACATCTAGCTGGCAAACGCATGTCACGACTTGTCCCAGCTAAACGGCCCAAGTACCCGAAGCGTCTTTTTTCATCTGTAAGTAAGTCAAATATTCAGATTTAATGCCGGAATTTGGGAAGGACATTGGTTGGGTGGCACTAGTAATCATGGCAATGATTTCAGACCTACATCCAGGTTGGAAACTCATGTTGCGACTTTTCCAGGCTACATGGCCCAAGTACCCAGAGCGCCTTTTTCCCCCGTAACTAAGTCAAATATTGAGATGTAACGCTGGAATTTGGCCAGGACATTAGTTTCGTGGCATTAGTGATAATGACAATGATTACAGAATTACATCTACATGGGAAACTCATGTCGTGACCTGTACAAGTACCCGCAGCGCCTTTTTTCCTCTGTAACTAAGTCAAATACTGAGATGTAACGCTGGAATTTAGACAGTAAATAAGTTTCGTGGCACTAGTGATTATAGGAATGATTCCAGACTTACATTTAGCTGGCAAACGCATGTCACGACTTGTCCCGGCTAAACGGCCCAAGTACCCAAAGCGTCTTTTTTCATCTGTAAGTAAGTCAAATATTCAGATTTAATGCCGGAATTTGGGAAGGACATTGGTTGGGTGGCACTAGTAATCATGGCAATGATTTCAGACCTACATACAGGTTGGAAACTCATGTTGCGACTTTTCCAGGCTACATGTCCCAAGTACCCAGAGCGCCTTTTTCCCCCGTAACTAATTCAAATATTGAGATGTAACGCTGGAATTTGGCCAGGACATTAGTTTCGTGGCATTAGTGATAATGACAATGATTACAGAATTACATCTACATGGGAAACTCATGTCGTGACCTGTACAAGTTCCCGCAGCGCCTTTTCTCCTCTGTAACTAAGTCAAATACTGAGATGTAACGCTGGAATTTAGACAGTAAATTAGTTTCATGGCACTAGTGATTATAGGAATGATTTCAGACTTACATCTAGCTGGCAAACGCATGTCACGACTTGTCCCAGCTAAACGGCCCAAGTACCCGAAGCGTCTTTTTTCATCTGTAAGTAAGTCAAATATTCAGATTTAATGCCGGAATTTGGGAAGGACATTGGTTGGGTGGCACTAGTAATCATGGCAATGATTTCAGACCTACATCCAGGTTGGAAACTCATGTTGCGACTTTTCCAGGCTACATGTCCCAAGTACCCACAGCGCCTTTTTCCCCCGTAACTAAGTCAAATATTGAGATGTAATGCTGGAATTTGGCCAGGACATTAGTTTCGTGGCATTAGTGATAATGACAATGATTACAGAATTACATCTACATGGGAAACTCATGTCGTGACCTGTACAAGTACCCGCAGTGCTTTTTTTTCCTCTGTAACTAATAAGTCAAATACTGAGATGTAATGCTGGAATTTAGACAGTAAATGAGTTTTGTGGCACTAGTGATTATAGGAATGATTTCAGACTTACATCTAGCTGGCAAACGCATGTCACGGATTGTCCCGGCTAAACGGCCCAAGTACCCGAAGCGTCTTTTTTCATCTGTAAGTAAGTCAAATATTCAGATTTAATGCCGGAATTTGGGAATCACATTGGTTGGGTGGCACTAGTAATCATGGCAATGATTTCAGACCTACATCCAGGTTGGAAACTCATGTTGCGACTTTTCCAGGCTACATGGCCCAAGTACCCAGAGCGCCTTTTTCCCCCGTAACTAAGTCAAATATTGAGATGTAACGCTGGAATTTGGACAGGACATTAGTTGGGTGGCATTAGTGATAATGACAATGATTACAGAATTACATCTACATGGGAAACTCATGTCGTGACCTGTACAAGTACCCGCAGCGCCTTTTCTCCTCTGTAACTAAGTCAAATACTGAGATGTAACGCTGGAATTTAGACAGTAAATTAGTTTCATGGCACTAGTGATTATAGGAATGATTTCAGACTTACATCTAGCTGGCAAACGCATGTCACGACTTGTCCCAGCTAAACGGCCCAAGTACCCGAAGCGTCTTTTTTCATCTGTAAGTAAGTCAAATATTCAGATTTAATGCCGGAATTTGGGAAGGACATTGGTTGGGTGGCACTAGTAATCATGGCAATGATTTCAGACCTACATCCAGGTTGGAAACTCATGTTGCGACTTTTCCAGGCTACATGGCCCAAGTACCCAGAGCGCCTTTTTCCCCCGTAACTAAGTCAAATATTGAGATGTAACGCTGGAATTTGGCCAGGACATTAGTTTCGTGGCATTAGTGATAATGACAATGATTACAGAATTACATCTACATGGGAAACTCATGTCGTGACCTGTACAAGTACCCGCTGCACCTTTTTTCCTATGTAACTAAGTCAAATACTGAGATGTAGCACTGGAATTTAGACAGTAAATAAGTTTCGTGGCACTAGTGATTATAGGAATGATTTCAGACTTACATCTAGCTGGCAAACGCATGTCACGACTTGTCCCGGCTAAACGGCCCAAGTACCCGAAGCGTCTTTTTTCATCTGTAAGTAAGTCAAATATTCAGATTTAATGCCGGAATTTGGGAAGGACATTGGTTGGGTGGCACTAGTAATCATGGCAATGATTTCAGACCTACATACAGGTTGGAAACTCATGTTGCGACTTTTCCAGGCTACATGGCCCAAGCACCTAGAGTGCCTTTTTCCCCCGTAACTAAGTCAAATATTGAGATGTAACGCTGGAATTTGGCCAGAACATTAGTTTCGTAGCATTAGTGATAATGACAATGATTACAGAATTACATCTACATGGGAAACTCATGTCGTGACCTGTACAAGTACCCGCAGTGCTTTTTTTTCCTCTGTAACTAATAAGTCAAATACTGAGATGTAATGCTGGAATTTAGACAGTAAATGAGTTTTGTGGCACTAGTGATTATAGGAATGATTTCAGACTTACATCTAGCTGGCAAACGCATGTCACGGATTGTCCCGGCTAAACGGCCCAAGTACCCGAAGCGTCTTTTTTCATCTGTAAGTAAGTCAAATATTCAGATTTAATGTACTTGGTCGCAACATGGGAAACTCATGTCGTGACTGTACAAGTACCCGCAGCGCCTTTTCTCCTCTGTAACTAAGTCAAATACTGAGATGTAACGCTGGAATTTAGACAGTAAATTAGTTTCATGGCACTAGTGATTATAGGAATGATTTCAGACTTACATCTAGCTGGCAAACGCATGTCACGACTTGTCCCAGCTAAACGGCCCAAGTACCCGAAGCGTCTTTTTTCATCTGTAAGTAAGTCAAATATTCAGATTTAATGCCGGAATTTGGGAAGGACATTGGTTGGGTGGCACTAGTAATCATGGCAATGATTTCAGACCTACATCCAGGTTGGAAACTCATGTTGCGACTTTTCCAGGCTACATGGCCCAAGTACCCAGAGCGCCTTTTTCCCCCGTAACTAAGTCAAATATTGAGATGTAACGCTGGAATTTGGCCAGGACATTAGTTTCGTGGCATTAGTGATAATGACAATGATTACAGAATTACATCTACATGGGAAACTCATGTCGTGACCTGTACAAGTACCCGCAGCGCCTTTTTTCCTCTGTAACTAAGTGAAATACTGAGATGTAACGCTGGAATTTAGACAGTAAATAAGTTTCGTGGCACTAGTGATTATAGGAATGATTCCAGACTTACATTTAGCTGGCAAACGCATGTCACGACTTGTCCCGGCTAAACGGCCCAAGTACCCAAAGCGTCTTTTTTCATCTGTAAGTAAGTCAAATATTCAGATTTAATGCCGGAATTTGGGAAGGACATTGGTTGGGTGGCACTAGTAATCATGGCAATGATTTCAGACCTACATACAGGTTGGAAACTCATGTTGCGACTTTTCCAGGCTACATGTCCCAAGTACCCAGAGCGCCTTTTTCCCCCGTAACTAATTCAAATATTGAGATGTAACGCTGGAATTTGGCCAGGACATTAGTTTCGTGGCATTAGTGATAATGACAATGATTACAGAATTACATCTACATGGGAAACTCATGTCGTGACCTGTACAAGTACCCGCAGCGCCTTTTCTCCTCTGTAACTAAGTCAAATACTGAGATGTAACGCTGGAATTTAGACAGTAAATTAGTTTCATGGCACTAGTGATTATAGGAATGATTTCAGACTTACATCTAGCTGGCAAACGCATGTCACGACTTGTCCCAGCTAAACGGCCCAAGTACCCGAAGCGTCTTTTTTCATCTGTAAGTAAGTCAAATATTCAGATTTAATGCCGGAATTTGGGAAGGACATTGGTTGGGTGGCACTAGTAATCATGGCAATGATTTCAGACCTACATCCAGGTTGGAAACTCATGTTGCGACTTTTCCAGGCTACATGGCCCAAGTACCCAGAGCGCCTTTTTCCCCCGTAACTAAGTCAAATATTGAGATGTAACGCTGGAATTTGGCCAGGACATTAGTTTCGTGGCATTAGTGATAATGACAATGATTACAGAATTACATCTACATGGGAAACTCATGTCGTGACCTGTACAAGTACCCGCAGCGCCTTTTTTCCTCTGTAACTAAGTGAAATACTGAGATGTAACGCTGGAATTTAGACAGTAAATAAGTTTCGTGGCACTAGTGATTATAGGAATGATTCCAGACTTACATTTAGCTGGCAAACGCATGTCACGACTTGTCCCGGCTAAACGGCCCAAGTACCCAAAGCGTCTTTTTTCATCTGTAAGTAAGTCAAATATTCAGATTTAATGCCGGAATTTGGGAAGGACATTGGTTGGGTGGCACTAGTAATCATGGCAATGATTTCAGACCTACATACAGGTTGGAAACTCATGTTGCGACTTTTCCAGGCTACATGTCCCAAGTACCCAGAGCGCCTTTTTCCCCCGTAACTAATTCAAATATTGAGATGTAACGCTGGAATTTGGCCAGGACATTAGTTTCGTGGCATTAGTGATAATGACAATGATTACAGAATTACATCTACATGGGAAACTCATGTCGTGACCTGTACAAGTACCCGCAGCGCCTTTTCTCCTCTGTAACTAAGTCAAATACTGAGATGTAACGCTGGAATTTAGACAGTAAATTAGTTTCATGGCACTAGTGATTATAGGAATGATTTCAGACTTACATCTAGCTGGCAAACGCATGTCACGACTTGTCCCAGCTAAACGGCCCAAGTACCCGAAGCGTCTTTTTTCATCTGTAAGTAAGTCAAATATTCAGATTTAATGCCGGAATTTGGGAAGGACATTGGTTGGGTGGCACTAGTAATCATGGCAATGATTTCAGACCTACATCCAGGTTGGAAACTCATGTTGCGACTTTTCCAGGCTACATGGCCCAAGTACCCAGAGCGCCTTTTTCCCCCGTAACTAAGTCAAATATTGAGATGTAACGCTGGAATTTGGCCAGGACATTAGTTTCGTGGCATTAGTGATAATGACAATGATTACAGAATTACATCTACATGGGAAACTCATGTCGTGACCTGTACAAGTACCCGCAGCGCCTTTTTTCCTCTGTAACTAAGTCAAATACTGAGATGTAACACTGGAATTTAGACAGTAAATAAGTTTCGTGGCACTAGTGATTATAGGAATGATTTCAGACTTACATCTAGCTGGCAAACGCATGTCACGACTTGTCCCGGCTAAACGGCCCAAGTACCCGAAGCGTCTTTTTTCATCTGTAAGTAAGTCAAATATTCAGATTTAATGCCGGAATTTGGGAAGGACATTGGTTGGGTGGCACTAGTAATCATGGCAATGATTTCAGACCTACATACAGGTTGGAAACTCATGTTGCGACTTTTCCAGGCTAAATGGCCCAAGCACCTAGAGTGCCTTTTTCCCCCGTAACTAAGTCAAATATTGAGATGTAACGCTGGAATTTGGCCAGAACATTAGTTTCGTAGCATTAGTGATAATGACAATGATTACAGAATTACATCTACATGGGAAACTCATGTCGTGACCTGTACAAGTACCCGCAGTGCCTTTTCTCCCCTGTAACTAAGTCAAATACTGAGATGTAACGCTGGAATTTAGACAGTAAATTAGTTTCGTGGCACTAGTGATTATAGGAATAATTTCAGACTTACATTTAGCTGGAAACCACATGTCACGGCTTGTCCCGGCTAAACGGCCCAAGTACCCGAAGCGTCTTTTTTCATCTGTAAGTAAGTCAAATATTCAGATTTAATGCCGGAATTTGGGAAGGACATTGGTTGGGTGGCACTAGTAATCATGGCAATGATTTCAGACCTACATCCAGGTTGGAAACTCATGTTGCGACTTTTCCAGGCTACATGGCCCAAGTACCCGGAGCGCTTTTTTCCCCTGTAACTAAGTCAAATATTGAGATGTAATGCTGGAATTTGGCCAGGACATTAGTTTCATGGCATTAGTGATAATGACAATGATTACAGAATTACATCTACATGGGAAACTCATGTCGTGACTGTACAAGTACCCGCAGCGCCTTTTTTCCTCTGTAACTAAGTCAAATACTGAGATGTAACGCTGGAACTGAGACAGTAAATAAGTTTCGTGGCACTAGTGATTATAAGAATGATTCCAGACTTACATTTAGCTGGCAAACGCATGTCACGACTTGTCCCGGCTAAACGGCCCAAGTACCCAAAGCGTCTTTTTTCATCTGTAAGTAAGTCAAATATTCAGATTTAATGCCGGAATTTGGGAAGGACATTGGTTGGGTGGCACTAGTAATCATGGCAATGATTTCAGACCTACATACAGGTTGGAAACTCATGTTGCGACTTTTCCAGGCTACATGGCCCAAGTACCTGGAGCGCCTTTTTCCCCCGTAACTAAGTCAAATATTGAGATGTAACGCTGGAATTTGGCCAGGACATTAGTTTTGTGGCATTAGTGATAATGACAATGATTACAGAATTACATCTACATGGGAAACTCATATTGTGACCTGTACAAGTACCCGCAGCGCCTTTTTTCCTCTGTAACTAAGTCAAATACTGAGATGTAACACTGGAATTTAGACAGTAAATAAGTTTCGTGGCACTAGTGATTATAGGAATGATTCCAGACTTACATTTAGCTGGCAAACGCATGTCACGACTTGTCCCGGCTAAACGGCCCAAGTACCCGAAGCTTTTGTTTCATCTGTAAGTAAGTCAAATATTCAGATTTAATGCCGGAATTTGGGAAGGACATTGGTTGGGTGGCACTAGTAATCATGGCAATGATTTCAGACCTACATACAGGTTGGAAACTCATGTTGCGACTTTTCCAGGCTACATGTCCCAAGTACCCAGAGCGCCTTTTTCCCCCGTAACTAATTCAAATATTGAGATGTAACGCTGGAATTTGGCCAGGACATTAGTTTCGTGGCATTAGTGATAATGACAATGATTACAGAATTACATCTACATGGGAAACTCATGTCGTGACCTGTACAAGTTCCCGCAGCGCCTTTTCTCCTCTGTAACTAAGTCAAATACTGAGATGTAACGCTGGAATTTAGACAGTAAATTAGTTTCATGGCACTAGTGATTATAGGAATGATTTCAGACTTACATCTAGCTGGCAAACGCATGTCACGACTTGTCCCAGCTAAACGGCCCAAGTACCCGAAGCGTCTTTTTTCATCTGTAAGTAAGTCAAATATTCAGATTTAATGCCGGAATTTGGGAAGGACATTGGTTGGGTGGCACTAGTAATCATGGCAATGATTTCAGACCTACATCCAGGTTGGAAACTCATGTTGCGACTTTTCCAGGCTACATGTCCCAAGTACCCACAGCGCCTTTTTCCCCCGTAACTAAGTCAAATATTGAGATGTAATGCTGGAATTTGGCCAGGACATTAGTTTCGTGGCATTAGTGATAATGACAATGATTACAGAATTACATCTACATGGGAAACTCATGTCGTGACCTGTACAAGTACCCGCAGTGCTTTTTTTTCCTCTGTAACTAATAAGTCAAATACTGAGATGTAATGCTGGAATTTAGACAGTAAATGAGTTTTGTGGCACTAGTGATTATAGGAATGATTTCAGACTTACATCTAGCTGGCAAACGCATGTCACGGATTGTCCCGGCTAAACGGCCCAAGTACCCGAAGCGTCTTTTTTCATCTGTAAGTAAGTCAAATATTCAGATTTAATGCCGGAATTTGGGAATCACATTGGTTGGGTGGCACTAGTAATCATGGCAATGATTTCAGACCTACATCCAGGTTGGAAACTCATGTTGCGACTTTTCCAGGCTACATGGCCCAAGTACCCAGAGCGCCTTTTTCCCCCGTAACTAAGTCAAATATTGAGATGTAACGCTGGAATTTGGACAGGACATTAGTTGGGTGGCATTAGTGATAATGACAATGATTACAGAATTACATCTACATGGGAAACTCATGTCGTGACCTGTACAAGTACCCGCAGCGCCTTTTCTCCTCTGTAACTAAGTCAAATACTGAGATGTAACGCTGGAATTTAGACAGTAAATTAGTTTCATGGCACTAGTGATTATAGGAATGATTTCAGACTTACATCTAGCTGGCAAACGCATGTCACGACTTGTCCCAGCTAAACGGCCCAAGTACCCGAAGCGTCTTTTTTCATCTGTAAGTAAGTCAAATATTCAGATTTAATGCCGGAATTTGGGAAGGACATTGGTTGGGTGGCACTAGTAATCATGGCAATGATTTCAGACCTACATCCAGGTTGGAAACTCATGTTGCGACTTTTCCAGGCTACATGGCCCAAGTACCCAGAGCGCCTTTTTCCCCCGTAACTAAGTCAAATATTGAGATGTAACGCTGGAATTTGGCCAGGACATTAGTTTCGTGGCATTAGTGATAATGACAATGATTACAGAATTACATCTACATGGGAAACTCATGTCGTGACCTGTACAAGTACCCGCTGCACCTTTTTTCCTATGTAACTAAGTCAAATACTGAGATGTAGCACTGGAATTTAGACAGTAAATAAGTTTCGTGGCACTAGTGATTATAGGAATGATTTCAGACTTACATCTAGCTGGCAAACGCATGTCACGACTTGTCCCGGCTAAACGGCCCAAGTACCCGAAGCGTCTTTTTTCATCTGTAAGTAAGTCAAATATTCAGATTTAATGCCGGAATTTGGGAAGGACATTGGTTGGGTGGCACTAGTAATCATGGCAATGATTTCAGACCTACATACAGGTTGGAAACTCATGTTGCGACTTTTCCAGGCTACATGGCCCAAGCACCTAGAGTGCCTTTTTCCCCCGTAACTAAGTCAAATATTGAGATGTAACGCTGGAATTTGGCCAGAACATTAGTTTCGTAGCATTAGTGATAATGACAATGATTACAGAATTACATCTACATGGGAAACTCATGTCGTGACCTGTACAAGTACCCGCAGTGCTTTTTTTTCCTCTGTAACTAATAAGTCAAATACTGAGATGTAATGCTGGAATTTAGACAGTAAATGAGTTTTGTGGCACTAGTGATTATAGGAATGATTTCAGACTTACATCTAGCTGGCAAACGCATGTCACGGATTGTCCCGGCTAAACGGCCCAAGTACCCGAAGCGTCTTTTTTCATCTGTAAGTAAGTCAAATATTCAGATTTAATGTACTTGGTCGCAACATGGGAAACTCATGTCGTGACTGTACAAGTACCCGCAGCGCCTTTTCTCCTCTGTAACTAAGTCAAATACTGAGATGTAACGCTGGAATTTAGACAGTAAATTAGTTTCATGGCACTAGTGATTATAGGAATGATTTCAGACTTACATCTAGCTGGCAAACGCATGTCACGACTTGTCCCAGCTAAACGGCCCAAGTACCCGAAGCGTCTTTTTTCATCTGTAAGTAAGTCAAATATTCAGATTTAATGCCGGAATTTGGGAAGGACATTGGTTGGGTGGCACTAGTAATCATGGCAATGATTTCAGACCTACATCCAGGTTGGAAACTCATGTTGCGACTTTTCCAGGCTACATGGCCCAAGTACCCAGAGCGCCTTTTTCCCCCGTAACTAAGTCAAATATTGAGATGTAACGCTGGAATTTGGCCAGGACATTAGTTTCGTGGCATTAGTGATAATGACAATGATTACAGAATTACATCTACATGGGAAACTCATGTCGTGACCTGTACAAGTACCCGCAGCGCCTTTTTTCCTCTGTAACTAAGTGAAATACTGAGATGTAACGCTGGAATTTAGACAGTAAATAAGTTTCGTGGCACTAGTGATTATAGGAATGATTCCAGACTTACATTTAGCTGGCAAACGCATGTCACGACTTGTCCCGGCTAAACGGCCCAAGTACCCAAAGCGTCTTTTTTCATCTGTAAGTAAGTCAAATATTCAGATTTAATGCCGGAATTTGGGAAGGACATTGGTTGGGTGGCACTAGTAATCATGGCAATGATTTCAGACCTACATACAGGTTGGAAACTCATGTTGCGACTTTTCCAGGCTACATGTCCCAAGTACCCAGAGCGCCTTTTTCCCCCGTAACTAATTCAAATATTGAGATGTAACGCTGGAATTTGGCCAGGACATTAGTTTCGTGGCATTAGTGATAATGACAATGATTACAGAATTACATCTACATGGGAAACTCATGTCGTGACCTGTACAAGTACCCGCAGCGCCTTTTCTCCTCTGTAACTAAGTCAAATACTGAGATGTAACGCTGGAATTTAGACAGTAAATTAGTTTCATGGCACTAGTGATTATAGGAATGATTTCAGACTTACATCTAGCTGGCAAACGCATGTCACGACTTGTCCCAGCTAAACGGCCCAAGTACCCGAAGCGTCTTTTTTCATCTGTAAGTAAGTCAAATATTCAGATTTAATGCCGGAATTTGGGAAGGACATTGGTTGGGTGGCACTAGTAATCATGGCAATGATTTCAGACCTACATCCAGGTTGGAAACTCATGTTGCGACTTTTCCAGGCTACATGGCCCAAGTACCCAGAGCGCCTTTTTCCCCCGTAACTAAGTCAAATATTGAGATGTAACGCTGGAATTTGGCCAGGACATTAGTTTCGTGGCATTAGTGATAATGACAATGATTACAGAATTACATCTACATGGGAAACTCATGTCGTGACCTGTACAAGTACCCGCAGCGCCTTTTTTCCTCTGTAACTAAGTGAAATACTGAGATGTAACGCTGGAATTTAGACAGTAAATAAGTTTCGTGGCACTAGTGATTATAGGAATGATTCCAGACTTACATTTAGCTGGCAAACGCATGTCACGACTTGTCCCGGCTAAACGGCCCAAGTACCCAAAGCGTCTTTTTTCATCTGTAAGTAAGTCAAATATTCAGATTTAATGCCGGAATTTGGGAAGGACATTGGTTGGGTGGCACTAGTAATCATGGCAATGATTTCAGACCTACATACAGGTTGGAAACTCATGTTGCGACTTTTCCAGGCTACATGTCCCAAGTACCCAGAGCGCCTTTTTCCCCCGTAACTAATTCAAATATTGAGATGTAACGCTGGAATTTGGCCAGGACATTAGTTTCGTGGCATTAGTGATAATGACAATGATTACAGAATTACATCTACATGGGAAACTCATGTCGTGACCTGTACAAGTACCCGCAGCGCCTTTTCTCCTCTGTAACTAAGTCAAATACTGAGATGTAACGCTGGAATTTAGACAGTAAATTAGTTTCATGGCACTAGTGATTATAGGAATGATTTCAGACTTACATCTAGCTGGCAAACGCATGTCACGACTTGTCCCAGCTAAACGGCCCAAGTACCCGAAGCGTCTTTTTTCATCTGTAAGTAAGTCAAATATTCAGATTTAATGCCGGAATTTGGGAAGGACATTGGTTGGGTGGCACTAGTAATCATGGCAATGATTTCAGACCTACATCCAGGTTGGAAACTCATGTTGCGACTTTTCCAGGCTACATGGCCCAAGTACCCAGAGCGCCTTTTTCCCCCGTAACTAAGTCAAATATTGAGATGTAACGCTGGAATTTGGCCAGGACATTAGTTTCGTGGCATTAGTGATAATGACAATGATTACAGAATTACATCTACATGGGAAACTCATGTCGTGACCTGTACAAGTACCCGCAGCGCCTTTTTTCCTCTGTAACTAAGTCAAATACTGAGATGTAACACTGGAATTTAGACAGTAAATAAGTTTCGTGGCACTAGTGATTATAGGAATGATTTCAGACTTACATCTAGCTGGCAAACGCATGTCACGACTTGTCCCGGCTAAACGGCCCAAGTACCCGAAGCGTCTTTTTTCATCTGTAAGTAAGTCAAATATTCAGATTTAATGCCGGAATTTGGGAAGGACATTGGTTGGGTGGCACTAGTAATCATGGCAATGATTTCAGACCTACATACAGGTTGGAAACTCATGTTGCGACTTTTCCAGGCTAAATGGCCCAAGCACCTAGAGTGCCTTTTTCCCCCGTAACTAAGTCAAATATTGAGATGTAACGCTGGAATTTGGCCAGAACATTAGTTTCGTAGCATTAGTGATAATGACAATGATTACAGAATTACATCTACATGGGAAACTCATGTCGTGACCTGTACAAGTACCCGCAGTGCCTTTTCTCCCCTGTAACTAAGTCAAATACTGAGATGTAACGCTGGAATTTAGACAGTAAATTAGTTTCGTGGCACTAGTGATTATAGGAATAATTTCAGACTTACATTTAGCTGGAAACCACATGTCACGGCTTGTCCCGGCTAAACGGCCCAAGTACCCGAAGCGTCTTTTTTCATCTGTAAGTAAGTCAAATATTCAGATTTAATGCCGGAATTTGGGAAGGACATTGGTTGGGTGGCACTAGTAATCATGGCAATGATTTCAGACCTACATCCAGGTTGGAAACTCATGTTGCGACTTTTCCAGGCTACATGGCCCAAGTACCCGGAGCGCTTTTTTCCCCTGTAACTAAGTCAAATATTGAGATGTAATGCTGGAATTTGGCCAGGACATTAGTTTCATGGCATTAGTGATAATGACAATGATTACAGAATTACATCTACATGGGAAACTCATGTCGTGACTGTACAAGTACCCGCAGCGCCTTTTTTCCTCTGTAACTAAGTCAAATACTGAGATGTAACGCTGGAACTGAGACAGTAAATAAGTTTCGTGGCACTAGTGATTATAAGAATGATTCCAGACTTACATTTAGCTGGCAAACGCATGTCACGACTTGTCCCGGCTAAACGGCCCAAGTACCCAAAGCGTCTTTTTTCATCTGTAAGTAAGTCAAATATTCAGATTTAATGCCGGAATTTGGGAAGGACATTGGTTGGGTGGCACTAGTAATCATGGCAATGATTTCAGACCTACATACAGGTTGGAAACTCATGTTGCGACTTTTCCAGGCTACATGGCCCAAGTACCTGGAGCGCCTTTTTCCCCCGTAACTAAGTCAAATATTGAGATGTAACGCTGGAATTTGGCCAGGACATTAGTTTTGTGGCATTAGTGATAATGACAATGATTACAGAATTACATCTACATGGGAAACTCATATTGTGACCTGTACAAGTACCCGCAGCGCCTTTTTTCCTCTGTAACTAAGTCAAATACTGAGATGTAACACTGGAATTTAGACAGTAAATAAGTTTCGTGGCACTAGTGATTATAGGAATGATTCCAGACTTACATTTAGCTGGCAAACGCATGTCACGACTTGTCCCGGCTAAACGGCCCAAGTACCCGAAGCTTTTGTTTCATCTGTAAGTAAGTCAAATATTCAGATTTAATGCCGGAATTTGGGAAGGACATTGGTTGGGTGGCACTAGTAATCATGGCAATGATTTCAGACCTACATACAGGTTGGAAACTCATGTTGCGACTTTTCCAGGCTACATGGCCCAAGTACCTGGAGCGCCTTTTCCCCCCGTAACTAAGTCAAATATTGAGATGTCACGCTGGAATTTGGCCAGGACATTAGTTTTGTGGTATTAGTGATAATGACAATGATTACAGAATTACATCTACATGGGAAACTCGTATTGTGACCTGTACAAGTACCCGCAGCGCCTTTTTTCCTCTGTAACTAAGTGAAATACTGAGATGTAACGCTGGAATTTAGACAGTAAATAAGTTTCGTGGCACTAGTGATTATAGGAATGATTCCAGACTTACATTTAGCTGGCAAACGCATGTCACGACTTGTCCCGGCTAAACGGCCCAAGTACCCAAAGCGTCTTTTTTCATCTGTAAGTAAGTCAAATATTCAGATTTAATGCCGGAATTTGGGAAGGACATTGGTTGGGTGGCACTAGTAATCATGGCAATGATTTCAGACCTACATACAGGTTGGAAACTCATGTTGCGACTTTTCCAGGCTACATGTCCCAAGTACCCAGAGCGCCTTTTTCCCCCGTAACTAAGTCAAATATTGAGATGTAACGCTGGAATTTGGCCAGGACATTAGTTTCGTGGCATTAGTGATAATGACAATGATTACAGAATTACATCTACATGGGAAACTCATGTCGTGGCCTGTACAAGTACCCGCAGCGCCTTTTCTCCTCTGTAACTAAGTCAAATACTGAGATGTAACGCTGGAATTTAGACAGTAAATTAGTTTTGTGGCACTAGTGATTATAGGAATGATTTCAGACTTACATCTAGCTGGCAAACACATGTCACGGCTTGTCCCGGCTAAACAGCCCAAGTACCCGAAGCGTCTTTTTTCATCTGTAAGTAAGTCAAATATTCAGATTTAATGCCGGAATTTGGGAAGGACATTGGTTGGGTGGCACTAGTAATCATGGCAATGATTTCAGACCTACATCCAGGTTGGAAACTCATGTTGCGACTTTTCCAGGCTACATGGCCCAAGTACCCAGAGCGCCTTTTTCCCCCGTAACTAAGTCAAATATTGAGATGTAACGCTGGAATTTGGACAGGACATTAGCTGGGTGGCATTAGTGATAATGACAATGATTACAGAATTACATCTACATGGGAAACTCATGTCGTGACCTGTACAAGTACCCGCAGCGCCTTTTCTCCTCTGTAACTAAGTCAAATACTGAGATGTAACGCTGGAATTTAGACAGTAAATTAGTTTCATGGCACTAGTGATTATAGGAATGATTTCAGACTTACATCTAGCTGGCAAACGCATGTCACGACCTGTCCCAGCTAAACGGCCCAAGTATCGAAGTGTCTTTTTTCATCTGTAAGTAAGTCAAATATTCAGATTTAATGCCGGAATTTGGGAAAGACATTGGCTGGGTGGCACTAGTAATCATGGCAATGATTTCAGACCTACATCCAGGTTGGAAACTCATGTTGCGACTTTTCCAGGCTACATGTCCCAAGTACCCAGAGCGCCTTTTTCCCCCGTAACTAAGTCAAATATTGAGATGTAATGCTGGAATTTGGCCAGGACATTAGTTTCGTGGCATTAGTGATAATGACAATGATTACAGAATTACATCTATATGGGAAACTCATGTCGTGACCTGTACAAGTACCCGCAGTGCTTTTTTTTCCTCTGTAACTAATAAGTCAAATACTGAGATGTAATGCTGGAATTTAGACAGTAAATGAGTTTTGTGGCACTAGTGATTATAGGAATGATTTCAGACTTACATCTAGCTGGCAAACGCATGTCACGGATTGTCCCGGCTAAACGGCCCAAGTCCCCGAAGCGTCTTTTTTCATCTGTAAGTAAGTCAAATATTCAGATTTAATGCCGGAATTTGGGAATCACATTGGTTGGGTGGCACTAGTAATCATGGCAATGATTTCAGACCTACATCCAGGTTGGAAACTCATGTTGCGACTTTTCCAGGCTACATGGCCCAAGTACCCAGAGCGCCTTTTTCCCCCGTAACTAAGTCAAATATTGAGATGTAACGCTGGAATTTGGACAGGACATTAGTTGGGTGGCATTAGTGATAATGACAATGATTACAGAATTACATCTACATGGGAAACTCATGTCGTGACCTGTACAAGTACCCGCAGCGCCTTTTCTCCTCTGTAACTAAGTCAAATACTGAGATGTAACGCTGGAATTTAGACAGTAAATTAGTTTCATGGCTCTAGTGATTATAGGAATGATTTCAGACTTACATCTAGCTGGCAAACGCATGTCACGACTTGTCCCAGCTAAACGGCCCAAGTACCCGAAGCGTCTTTTTTCATCTGTAAGTAAGTCAAATATTCAGATTTAATGCCGGAATTTGGGAAGGACATTGGTTGGGTGGCACTAGTAATCATGGCAATGATTTCAGACCTACATCCAGGTTGGAAACTCATGTTGCGACTTTTCCAGGCTACATGGCCCAAGTACCCGGAGCGCCTTTTTCCCCCGTAACTAAGTCAAATATTGAGATGTAACGCTGGAATTTGGACAGGACATTAGTTTCGTGGCATTAGTGATGACAATGATTACAGAATTACATCTACATGGGAAACTCATGTCGTGACCTGTACAAGTACCCGCAGCGCCTTTTCTCCTCTGTAACTAAGTCAAATACTGAGATGTAACGCTGGAATTTAGACAGTAAATTAGTTTCATGGCACTAGTGATTATAGGAATGATTTCAGACTTACATCTAGCTGGCAAACGCATGTCACGACTTGTCCCAGCTAAACGGCCCAAGTACCCGAAGCGTCTTTTTTCATCTGTAAGTAAGTCAAATATTCAGATTTAATGCCGGAATTTGGGAAGGACATTGGTTGGGTGGCACTAGTAATCATGGCAATGATTTCAGACCTACATCCAGGTTGGAAACTCATGTTGCGACTTTTCCAGGCTACATGGCCCAAGTACCCAGAGCGCCTTTTTCCCCCGTAACTAAGTCAAATATTGAGATGTAACGCTGGAATTTGGCCAGGACATTAGTTTCGTGGCATTAGTGATAATGACAATGATTACAGAATTACATCTACATGGGAAACTCATGTCGTGACCTGTACAAGTACCCGCAGCGCCTTTTTTCCTCTGTAACTAAGTCAAATACTGAGATGTAACACTGGAATTTAGACAGTAAATAAGTTTCGTGGCACTAGTGATTATAGGAATGATTTCAGACTTACATCTAGCTGGCAAACGCATGTCACGACTTGTCCCGGCTAAATGGCCCAAGTACCCGAAGCGTCTTTTTTCATCTGTAAGTAAGTCAAATATTCAGATTTAATGCCGGAATTTGGGAAGGACATTGGTTGGGTGGCACTAGTAATCATGGCAATGATTTCAGACCTACATACAGGTTGGAAACTCATGTTGCGACTTTTCCAGGCTAAATGGCCCAAGCACCTAGAGTGCCTTTTTCCCCCGTAACTAAGTCAAATATTGAGATGTAACGCTGGAATTTGGCCAGAACATTAGTTTCGTAGCATTAGTGATAATGACAATGATTACAGAATTACATCTACATGGGAAACTCATGTCGTGACCTGTACAAGTACCCGCAGTGCCTTTTCTCCCCTGTAACTAAGTCAAATACTGAGATGTAACGCTGGAATTTAGACAGTAAATTAGTTTCGTGGCACTAGTGATTATAGGAATAATTTCAGACTTACATTTAGCTGGAAACCACATGTCACGGCTTGTCCCGGCTAAACGGCCCAAGTACCCGAAGCGTCTTTTTTCATCTGTAAGTAAGTCAAATATTCAGATTTAATGCCGGAATTTGGGAAGGACATTGGTTGGGTGGCACTAGTAATCATGGCAATGATTTCAGACCTACATCCAGGTTGGAAACTCATGTTGCGACTTTTCCAGGCTACATGGCCCAAGTACCCGGAGCGCTTTTTTCCCCTGTAACTAAGTCAAATATTGAGATGTAATGCTGGAATTTGGCCAGGACATTAGTTTCATGGCATTAGTGATAATGACAATGATTACAGAATTACATCTACATGGGAAACTCATGTCGTGACTGTACAAGTACCCGCAGCGCCTTTTTTCCTCTGTAACTAAGTCAAATACTGAGATGTAACGCTGGAACTGAGACAGTAAATAAGTTTCGTGGCACTAGTGATTATAAGAATGATTCCAGACTTACATTTAGCTGGCAAACGCATGTCACGACTTGTCCCGGCTAAACGGCCCAAGTACCCAAAGCGTCTTTTTTCATCTGTAAGTAAGTCAAATATTCAGATTTAATGCCGGAATTTGGGAAGGACATTGGTTGGGTGGCACTAGTAATCATGGCAATGATTTCAGACCTACATACAGGTTGGAAACTCATGTTGCGACTTTTCCAGGCTACATGGCCCAAGTACCTGGAGCGCCTTTTTCCCCCGTAACTAAGTCAAATATTGAGATGTAACGCTGGAATTTGGCCAGGACATTAGTTTTGTGGCATTAGTGATAATGACAATGATTACAGAATTACATCTACATGGGAAACTCATATTGTGACCTGTACAAGTACCCGCAGCGCCTTTTTTCCTCTGTAACTAAGTCAAATACTGAGATGTAACACTGGAATTTAGACAGTAAATAAGTTTCGTGGCACTAGTGATTATAGGAATGATTCCAGACTTACATTTAGCTGACAAACGCATGTCACGACTTGTCCCGGCTAAACGGCCCAAGTACCCGAAGCTTTTGTTTCATCTGTAAGTAAGTCAAATATTCAGATTTAATGCCGGAATTTGGGAAGGACATTGGTTGGGTGGCACTAGTAATCATGGCAATGATTTCAGACCTACATACAGGTTGGAAACTCATGTTGCGACTTTTCCAGGCTACATGGCCCAAGTACCTGGAGCGCCTTTTCCCCCCGTAACTAAGTCAAATATTGAGATGTAACGCTGGAATTTGGCCAGGACATTAGTTTTGTGGTATTAGTGATAATGACAATGATTACAGAATTACATCTACATGGGAAACTCGTATTGTGACCTGTACAAGTACCCGCAGCGCCTTTTTTCCTCTGTAACTAAGTGAAATACTGAGATGTAACGCTGGAATTTAGACAGTAAATAAGTTTCGTGGCACTAGTGATTATAGGAATGATTCCAGACTTACATTTAGCTGGCAAACGCATGTCACGACTTGTCCCGGCTAAACGGCCCAAGTACCCAAAGCGTCTTTTTTCATCTGTAAGTAAGTCAAATATTCAGATTTAATGCCGGAATTTGGGAAGGACATTGGTTGGGTGGCACTAGTAATCATGGCAATGATTTCAGACCTACATACAGGTTGGAAACTCATGTTGCGACTTTTCCAGGCTACATGTCCCAAGTACCCAGAGCGCCTTTTTCCCCCGTAACTAAGTCAAATATTGAGATGTAACGCTGGAATTTGGCCAGGACATTAGTTTCGTGGCATTAGTGATAATGACAATGATTACAGAATTACATCTACATGGGAAACTCATGTCGTGGCCTGTACAAGTACCCGCAGCGCCTTTTCTCCTCTGTAACTAAGTCAAATACTGAGATGTAACGCTGGAATTTAGACAGTAAATTAGTTTTGTGGCACTAGTGATTATAGGAATGATTTCAGACTTACATCTAGCTGGCAAACACATGTCACGGCTTGTCCCGGCTAAACAGCCCAAGTACCCGAAGCGTCTTTTTTCATCTGTAAGTAAGTCAAATATTCAGATTTAATGCCGGAATTTGGGAAGGACATTGGTTGGGTGGCACTAGTAATCATGGCAATGATTTCAGACCTACATCCAGGTTGGAAACTCATGTTGCGACTTTTCCAGGCTACATGGCCCAAGTACCCAGAGCGCCTTTTTCCCCCGTAACTAAGTCAAATATTGAGATGTAACGCTGGAATTTGGACAGGACATTAGCTGGGTGGCATTAGTGATAATGACAATGATTACAGAATTACATCTACATGGGAAACTCATGTCGTGACCTGTACAAGTACCCGCAGCGCCTTTTCTCCTCTGTAACTAAGTCAAATACTGAGATGTAACGCTGGAATTTAGACAGTAAATTAGTTTCATGGCACTAGTGATTATAGGAATGATTTCAGACTTACATCTAGCTGGCAAACGCATGTCACGACCTGTCCCAGCTAAACGGCCCAAGTATCGAAGTGTCTTTTTTCATCTGTAAGTAAGTCAAATATTCAGATTTAATGCCGGAATTTGGGAAAGACATTGGCTGGGTGGCACTAGTAATCATGGCAATGATTTCAGACCTACATCCAGGTTGGAAACTCATGTTGCGACTTTTCCAGGCTACATGTCCCAAGTACCCAGAGCGCCTTTTTCCCCCGTAACTAAGTCAAATATTGAGATGTAATGCTGGAATTTGGCCAGGACATTAGTTTCGTGGCATTAGTGATAATGACAATGATTACAGAATTACATCTATATGGGAAACTCATGTCGTGACCTGTACAAGTACCCGCAGTGCTTTTTTTTCCTCTGTAACTAATAAGTCAAATACTGAGATGTAATGCTGGAATTTAGACAGTAAATGAGTTTTGTGGCACTAGTGATTATAGGAATGATTTCAGACTTACATCTAGCTGGCAAACGCATGTCACGGATTGTCCCGGCTAAACGGCCCAAGTCCCCGAAGCGTCTTTTTTCATCTGTAAGTAAGTCAAATATTCAGATTTAATGCCGGAATTTGGGAATCACATTGGTTGGGTGGCACTAGTAATCATGGCAATGATTTCAGACCTACATCCAGGTTGGAAACTCATGTTGCGACTTTTCCAGGCTACATGGCCCAAGTACCCAGAGCGCCTTTTTCCCCCGTAACTAAGTCAAATATTGAGATGTAACGCTGGAATTTGGACAGGACATTAGTTGGGTGGCATTAGTGATAATGACAATGATTACAGAATTACATCTACATGGGAAACTCATGTCGTGACCTGTACAAGTACCCGCAGCGCCTTTTCTCCTCTGTAACTAAGTCAAATACTGAGATGTAACGCTGGAATTTAGACAGTAAATTAGTTTCATGGCTCTAGTGATTATAGGAATGATTTCAGACTTACATCTAGCTGGCAAACGCATGTCACGACTTGTCCCAGCTAAACGGCCCAAGTACCCGAAGCGTCTTTTTTCATCTGTAAGTAAGTCAAATATTCAGATTTAATGCCGGAATTTGGGAAGGACATTGGTTGGGTGGCACTAGTAATCATGGCAATGATTTCAGACCTACATCCAGGTTGGAAACTCATGTTGCGACTTTTCCAGGCTACATGGCCCAAGTACCCGGAGCGCCTTTTTCCCCCGTAACTAAGTCAAATATTGAGATGTAACGCTGGAATTTGGACAGGACATTAGTTTCGTGGCATTAGTGATGACAATGATTACAGAATTACATCTACATGGGAAACTCATGTCGTGACCTGTACAAGTACCCGCAGCGCCTTTTCTCCTCTGTAACTAAGTCAAATACTGAGATGTAACGCTGGAATTTAGACAGTAAATTAGTTTCATGGCACTAGTGATTATAGGAATGATTTCAGACTTACATCTAGCTGGCAAACGCATGTCACGACTTGTCCCAGCTAAACGGCCCAAGTACCCGAAGCGTCTTTTTTCATCTGTAAGTAAGTCAAATATTCAGATTTAATGCCGGAATTTGGGAAGGACATTGGTTGGGTGGCACTAGTAATCATGGCAATGATTTCAGACCTACATCCAGGTTGGAAACTCATGTTGCGACTTTTCCAGGCTACATGTCCCAAGTACCCAGAGCGCCTTTTTTCCCCGTAACTAAGTCAAATATTGAGATGTAACGCTGGAATTTGGCCAGGACATTGGTTTCGTGGCATTAGTGATAATGACAATGATTACAGAATTACTTCTACATGGGAAACTCATGTCGTGACCTGTACAAGTACCCGCAGTGCCTTTTCTCCTCTGTAACTAAGTCAAATACTGAGATGTAACGCTGGAATTTAGACAGTAAATGAGTTTTGTGGCACTAGTGATTATAGGAATGATTTCAGACTTACATCTAGCTGGCAAACGCATGTCACGACTTGTCCCAGCTAAACGGCCCAAGTACCCGAAGCGTCTTTTTTCATCTGTAAGTAAGTCAAATATTCAGATTTAATGCCGGAATTTGGGAAGGACATTGGTTGGGTGGCACTAGTAATCATGGCAATGATTTCAGACCTACATACAGGTTGGAAACTCATGTTGCGACTTTTCCAGGCTACATGTCCCAAGTACCCAGAGCGCCTTTTTCCCCCGTAACTAAGTCAAATATTGAGATGTAACACTGGAATTTGGCCAGGACATTAGTTTCGTGGCATTAGTGATAATGACAATGATTACAGAATTACATCTACATGGGAAACGCATGTCGTGACCTGTACAAGTACCCGCAGTGCCTTTTCTCCTCTGTAACTAAGTCAAATACTGAGATGTAGCACTGGAATTTAGGCAGTAAATTAGTTTCGTGGCACTAGTGATTATTGGAATGATTTCAGACTTACATCTAGCTGGCAAACGCATGTCACGGCTTGTCCCAGCTAAACGGCCCAAGTACCCGAAGTGTCTTTTTTCATCTGTAAGTAAGTCAAATATTCAGATTTAATGCCGGAATTTGGGAAGGACATTGGTTGGGTGGCACTAGTAATCATGGCAATGATTTCAGACCTACATCCAGGTTGGAAACTCATGTTGCGACTTTTCCAGGCTACATGGCCCAAGTACCCGGAGCGCCTTTTTCCCCCGTAACTAAGTCAAATATTGAGATGTAACGCTGGAATTTGGCCAGGACATTAGTTTCGTGGCATTAGTGATAATGACAATGATTACAGAATTACATCTACATGGGAAACTCATGTCGTGACCTGTACAAGTACCCGCAGCGCCTTTTTTCCTCTTTAACTAAGTCAAATACTGAGATGTAGCGCTGGAATTTAGACAGTAAATGAGTTTTGTGGCACTAGTGATTATAGGAATGATTTCAGACTTACATCTAGCTGGCAAACGCATGTCACGGCTTGTCCCGGCTAAACTGCCCAAGTATCGAAGCGTCTTTTTTCATCTGTAAGTAAGTCAAATATTCAGATTTAATGCCGGAATTTGGGAAAGACATTGGCTGGGTGGCACTAGTAATCATGGCAATGATTTCAGACCTACATCCAGGTTGGAAACTCATGTTGCGACTTTTCCAGGCTACATGTCCCAAGTACCCAGAGCGCCTTTTTCCCCCGTAACTAAGTCAAATAATGAGATGTAATGCTGGAATTTGGCCAGGACATTAGTTTCGTGGCATTAGTGATAATGACAATGATTACAGAATTAGATCTATATGGGAAACTCATGTCGTGACCTGTACAAGTACCCGCAGTGCTTTTTTTTCCTCTGTAACTAATAAGTCAAATACTGAGATGTAATGCTGGAATTTAGACAGTAAATGAGTTTTGTGGCACTAGTGATTATAGGAATGATTTCAGACTTACATCTAGCTGGCAAACGCATGTCACGGATTGTCCCGGCTAAACAGCCCAAGTCCCCGAAGCGTCTTTTTTCATCTGTAAGTAAGTCAAATATTCAGATTTAATGCCGGAATTTGGGAATCACATTGGTTGGGTGGCACTAGTAATCATGGCAATGATTTCAGACCTACATCCAGGTTGGAAACTCATGTTGCGACTTTTCCAGGCTACATGGCCCAAGTACCCAGAGCGCCTTTTTCCCCCGTAACTAAGTCAAATATTGAGATGTAACGCTGGAATTTGGACAGGACATTAGTTGGGTGGCATTAGTGATAATGACAATGATTACAGAATTACATCTACATGGGAAACTCATGTCGTGACCTGTACAAGTACCCGCAGCGCCTTTTCTCCTCTGTAACTAAGTCAAATACTGAGATGTAACGCTGGAATTTAGACAGTAAATTAGTTTCATGGCACTAGTGATTATAGGAATGATTTCAGACTTACATCTAGCTGGCAAACGCATGTCACGACTTGTCCCAGCTAAACGGCCCAAGTACCCGAAGCGTCTTTTTTCATCTGTAAGTAAGTCAAATATTCAGATTTAATGCCGGAATTTGGGAAGGACATTGGTTGGGTGGCACTAGTAATCATGGCAATGATTTCAGACCTACATCCAGGTTGGAAACTCATGTTGCGACTTTTCCAGGCTACATGGCCCAAGTACCCGGAGCGCCTTTTTCCCCCGTAACTAAGTCAAATATTGAGATGTAACGCTGGAATTTGGACAGGACATTAGTTTCGTGGCATTAGTGATGACAATGATTACAGAATTACATCTACATGGGAAACTCATGTCGTGACCTGTACAAGTACCCGCAGCGCCTTTTCTCCTCTGTAACTAAGTCAAATACTGAGATGTAACGCTGGAATTTAGACAGTAAATTAGTTTCATGGCACTAGTGATTATAGGAATGATTTCAGACTTACATCTAGCTGGCAAACGCATGTCACGACTTGTCCCAGCTAAACGGCCCAAGTACCCGAAGCGTCTTTTTTCATCTGTAAGTAAGTCAAATATTCAGATTTAATGCCGGAATTTGGGAAGGACATTGGTTGGGTGGCACTAGTAATCATGGCAATGATTTCAGACCTACATCCAGGTTGGAAACTCATGTTGCGACTTTTCCAGGCTACATGTCCCAAGTACCCAGAGCGCCTTTTTTCCCCGTAACTAAGTCAAATATTGAGATGTAACGCTGGAATTTGGCCAGGACATTGGTTTCGTGGCATTAGTGATAATGACAATGATTACAGAATTACTTCTACATGGGAAACTCATGTCGTGACCTGTACAAGTACCCGCAGTGCCTTTTCTCCTCTGTAACTAAGTCAAATACTGAGATGTAACGCTGGAATTTAGACAGTAAATGAGTTTTGTGGCACTAGTGATTATAGGAATGATTTCAGACTTACATCTAGCTGGCAAACGCATGTCACGACTTGTCCCAGCTAAACGGCCCAAGTACCCGAAGCGTCTTTTTTCATCTGTAAGTAAGTCAAATATTCAGATTTAATGCCGGAATTTGGGAAGGACATTGGTTGGGTGGCACTAGTAATCATGGCAATGATTTCAGACCTACATACAGGTTGGAAACTCATGTTGCGACTTTTCCAGGCTACATGTCCCAAGTACCCAGAGCGCCTTTTTCCCCCGTAACTAAGTCAAATATTGAGATGTAACACTGGAATTTGGCCAGGACATTAGTTTCGTGGCATTAGTGATAATGACAATGATTACAGAATTACATCTACATGGGAAACTCATGTCGTGACCTGTACAAGTACCCGCAGTGCCTTTTCTCCTCTGTAACTAAGTCAAATACTGAGATGTAGCACTGGAATTTAGGCAGTAAATTAGTTTCGTGGCACTAGTGATTATTGGAATGATTTCAGACTTACATCTAGCTGGCAAACGCATGTCACGGCTTGTCCCAGCTAAACGGCCCAAGTACCCGAAGTGTCTTTTTTCATCTGTAAGTAAGTCAAATATTCAGATTTAATGCCGGAATTTGGGAAGGACATTGGTTGGGTGGCACTAGTAATCATGGCAATGATTTCAGACCTACATCCAGGTTGGAAACTCATGTTGCGACTTTTCCAGGCTACATGGCCCAAGTACCCGGAGCGCCTTTTTCCCCCGTAACTAAGTCAAATATTGAGATGTAACGCTGGAATTTGGCCAGGACATTAGTTTCGTGGCATTAGTGATAATGACAATGATTACAGAATTACATCTACATGGGGAAACTCATGTCGTGACCTGTACAAGTACCCGCAGCGCCTTTTTTCCTCTTTAACTAAGTCAAATACTGAGATGTAGCGCTGGAATTTAGACAGTAAATGAGTTTTGTGGCACTAGTGATTATAGGAATGATTTCAGACTTACATCTAGCTGGCAAACGCATGTCACGGCTTGTCCCGGCTAAACGGCCCAAGTATCGAAGCGTCTTTTTTCATCTGTAAGTAAGTCAAATATTCAGATTTAATGCCGGAATTTGGGAAAGACATTGGCTGGGTGGCACTAGTAATCATGGCAATGATTTCAGACCTACATCCAGGTTGGAAACTCATGTTGCGACTTTTCCAGGCTACATGTCCCAAGTACCCAGAGCGCCTTTTTCCCCCGTAACTAAGTCAAATAATGAGATGTAATGCTGGAATTTGGCCAGGACATTAGTTTCGTGGCATTAGTGATAATGACAATGATTACAGAATTAGATCTATATGGGAAACTCATGTCGTGACCTGTACAAGTACCTGCAGTGCTTTTTTTTCCTCTGTAACTAATAAGTCAAATACTGAGATGTAATGCTGGAATTTAGACAGTAAATGAGTTTTGTGGCACTAGTGATTATAGGAATGATTTCAGACTTACATCTAGCTGGCAAACGCATGTCACGGATTGTCCCGGCTAAACGGCCCAAGTCCCCGAAGCGTCTTTTTTCATCTGTAAGTAAGTCAAATATTCAGATTTAATGCCGGAATTTGGGAATCACATTGGTTGGGTGGCACTAGTAATCATGGCAATGATTTCAGACCTACATCCAGGTTGGAAACTCATGTTGCGACTTTTCCAGGCTACATGGCCCAAGTACCCAGAGCGCCTTTTTCCCCCGTAACTAAGTCAAATATTGAGATGTAACGCTGGAATTTGGACAGGACATTAGTTGGGTGGCATTAGTGATAATGACAATGATTACAGAATTACATCTACATGGGAAACTCATGTCGTGACCTGTACAAGTACCCGCAGCGCCTTTTCTCCTCTGTAACTAAGTCAAATACTGAGATGTAACGCTGGAATTTAGACAGTAAATTAGTTTCATGGCACTAGTGATTATAGGAATGATTTCAGACTTACATCTAGCTGGCAAACGCATGTCACGACTTGTCCCAGCTAAACGGCCCAAGTACCCGAAGCGTCTTTTTTCATCTGTAAGTAAGTCAAATATTCAGATTTAATGCCGGAATTTGGGAAGGACATTGGTTGGGTGGCACTAGTAATCATGGCAATGATTTCAGACCTACATCCAGGTTGGAAACTCATGTTGCGACTTTTCCAGGCTACATGGCCCAAGTACCCGGAGCGCCTTTTTCCCCCGTAACTAAGTCAAATATTGAGATGTAACGCTGGAATTTGGCCAGGACATTGGTTTCGTGGCATTAGTGATAATGACAATGATTACAGAATTACTTCTACATGGGAAACTCATGTCGTGACCTGTACAAGTACCCGCAGTGCCTTTTCTCCTCTGTAACTAAGTCAAATACTGAGATGTAACGCTGGAATTTAGACAGTAAATGAGTTTTGTGGCACTAGTGATTATAGGAATGATTTCAGACTTACATCTAGCTGGCAAACGCATGTCACGACTTGTCCCAGCTAAACGGCCCAAGTACCCGAAGCGTCTTTTTTCATCTGTAAGTAAGTCAAATATTCAGATTTAATGCCGGAATTTGGGAAGGACATTGGTTGGGTGGCACTAGTAATCATGGCAATGATTTCAGACCTACATACAGGTTGGAAACTCATGTTGCGACTTTTCCAGGCTACATGTCCCAAGTACCCAGAGCGCCTTTTTCCCCCGTAACTAAGTCAAATATTGAGATGTAACACTGGAATTTGGCCAGGACATTAGTTTCGTGGCATTAGTGATAATGACAATGATTACAGAATTACATCTACATGGGAAACTCATGTCGTGACCTGTACAAGTACCCGCAGTGCCTTTTCTCCTCTGTAACTAAGTCAAATACTGAGATGTAGCACTGGAATTTAGGCAGTAAATTAGTTTCGTGGCACTAGTGATTATTGGAATGATTTCAGACTTACATCTAGCTGGCAAACGCATGTCACGGCTTGTCCCAGCTAAACGGCCCAAGTACCCGAAGTGTCTTTTTTCATCTGTAAGTAAGTCAAATATTCAGATTTAATGCCGGAATTTGGGAAGGACATTGGTTGGGTGGCACTAGTAATCATGGCAATGATTTCAGACCTACATCCAGGTTGGAAACTCATGTTGCGACTTTTCCAGGCTACATGGCCCAAGTACCCGGAGCGCCTTTTTCCCCCGTAACTAAGTCAAATATTGATATGTAACGCTGGAATTTGGCCAGGACATTAGTTTCGTGGCATTAGTGATAATGACAATGATTACAGAATTACATCTACATGGGAAACTCATGTCGTGACCTGTACAAGTACCCGCAGCGCCTTTTTTCCTCTTTAACTAAGTCAAATACTGAGATGTAGCGCTGGAATTTAGACAGTAAATGAGTTTTGTGGCACTAGTGATTATAGGAATGATTTCAGACTTACATCTAGCTGGCAAACGCATGTCACGGCTTGTCCCGGCTAAACTGCCCAAGTATCGAAGCGTCTTTTTTCATCTGTAAGTAAGTCAAATATTCAGATTTAATGCCGGAATTTGGGAAAGACATTGGCTGGGTGGCACTAGTAATCATGGCAATGATTTCAGACCTACATCCAGGTTGGAAACTCATGTTGCGACTTTTCCAGGCTACATGTCCCAAGTACCCAGAGCGCCTTTTTCCCCCGTAACTAAGTCAAATAATGAGATGTAATGCTGGAATTTGGCCAGGACATTAGTTTCGTGGCATTAGTGATAATGACAATGATTACAGAATTAGATCTATATGGGAAACTCATGTCGTGACCTGTACAAGTACCCGCAGCGCCTTTTCTCCTCTGTAACTAAGTCAAATACTGAGATGTAACGCTGGAATTTAGACAGTAAATTAGTTTCATGGCACTAGTGATTATAGGAATGATTTCAGACTTACATCTAGCTGGCAAACGCATGTCACGACTTGTCCCAGCTAAACGGCCCAAGTACCCGAAGCGTCTTTTTTCATCTGTAAGTAAGTCAAATATTCAGATTTAATGCCGGAATTTGGGAAGGACATTGGTTGGGTGGCACTAGTAATCATGGCAATGATTTCAGACCTACATCCAGGTTGGAAACTCATGTTGCGACTTTTCCAGGCTACATGGCCCAAGTACCCGGAGCGCCTTTTTCCCCCGTAACTAAGTCAAATATTGAGATGTAACGCTGGAATTTGGCCAGGACATTAGTTTCGTGGCATTAGTGATAATGACAATGATTACAGAATTACATCTACATGGGAAACTCATGTCGTGACCTGTACAAGTACCCGCAGCGCCTTTTCTCCTCTGTAACTAAGTCAAATACTGAGATGTAACGCTGGAATTTAGACAGTAAATTAGTTTCATGGCACTAGTGATTATAGGAATGATTTCAGACTTACATCTAGCTGGCAAACGCATGTCACGACTTGTCCCAGCTAAACGGCCCAAGTACCCGAAGCGTCTTTTTTCATCTGTAAGTAAGTCAAATATTCAGATTTAATGCCGGAATTTGGGAAGGACATTGGTTGGGTGGCACTAGTAATCATGGCAATGATTTCAGACCTACATCCAGGTTGGAAACTCATGTTGCGACTTTTCCAGGCTACATGTCCCAAGTACCCAGAGCGCCTTTTTTCCCCGTAACTAAGTCAAATATTGAGATGTAACGCTGGAATTTGGCCAGGACATTGGTTTCGTGGCATTAGTGATAATGACAATGATTACAGAATTACTTCTACATGGGAAACTCATGTCGTGACCTGTACAAGTACCCGCAGTGCCTTTTCTCCTCTGTAACTAAGTCAAATACTGAGATGTAACGCTGGAATTTAGACAGTAAATGAGTTTTGTGGCACTAGTGATTATAGGAATGATTTCAGACTTACATCTAGCTGGCAAACGCATGTCACGGATTGTCCCGGCTAAACGGCCCAAGTACCCGAAGCGTCTTTTTTCATCTGTAAGTAAGTCAAATATTCAGATTTAATGCCGGAATTTGGGAAGGACATTGGTTGGGTGGCACTAGTAATCATGGCAATGATTTCAGACCTACATACAGGTTGGAAACTCATGTTGCGACTTTTCCAGGCTACATGTCCCAAGTACCCGGAGCGCCTTTTTCCCCCGTAACTAAGTCAAATATTGAGATGTAACGCTGGAATTTGGACAGGACATTAGTTTCGTGGCATTAGTGATGACAATGATTACAGAATTACATCTACATGGGAAACTCATGTCGTGACCTGTACAAGTACCCGCAGCGCCTTTTCTCCTCTGTAACTAAGTCAAATACTGAGATGTAACGCTGGAATTTAGACAGTAAATTAGTTTCATGGCACTAGTGATTATAGGAATGATTTCAGACTTACATCTAGCTGGCAAACGCATGTCACGACTTGTCCCAGCTAAACGGCCCAAGTACCCGAAGCGTCTTTTTTCATCTGTAAGTAAGTCAAATATTCAGATTTAATGCCGGAATTTGGGAAGGACATTGGTTGGGTGGCACTAGTAATCATGGCAATGATTTCAGACCTACATCCAGGTTGGAAACTCATGTTGCGACTTTTCCAGGCTACATGTCCCAAGTACCCAGAGCGCCTTTTTTCCCCGTAACTAAGTCAAATATTGAGATGTAACGCTGGAATTTCGCCAGGACATTGGTTTCGTGGCATTAGTGATAATGACAATGATTACAGAATTACTTCTACATGGGAAACTCATGTCGTGACCTGTACAAGTACCCGCAGTGCCTTTTCTCCTCTGTAACTAAGTCAAATACTGAGATGTAACGCTGGAATTTAGACAGTAAATGAGTTTTGTGGCACTAGTGATTATAGGAATGATTTCAGACTTACATCTAGCTGGCAAACGCATGTCACGACTTGTCCCAGCTAAACGGCCCAAGTACCCGAAGCGTCTTTTTTCATCTGTAAGTAAGTCAAATATTCAGATTTAATGCCGGAATTTAGGAAGGACATTGGTTGGGTGGCACTAGTAATCATGGCAATGATTTCAGACCTACATACAGGTTGGAAACTCATGTTGCGACTTTTCCAGGCTACATGTCCCAAGTACCCAGAGCGCCTTTTTCCCCCGTAACTAAGTCAAATATTGAGATGTAACACTGGAATTTGGCCAGGACATTAGTTTCGTGGCATTAGTGATAATGACAATGATTACAGAATTACATCTACATGGGAAACTCATGTCGTGACCTGTACAAGTACCCGCAGTGCCTTTTCTCCTCTGTAACTAAGTCAAATACTGAGATGTAGCACTGGAATTTAGGCAGTAAATTAGTTTCGTGGCACTAGTGATTATTGGAATGATTTCAGACTTACATCTAGCTGGCAAACGCATGTCACGGCTTGTCCCAGCTAAACGGCCCAAGTACCCGAAGTGTCTTTTTTCATCTGTAAGTAAGTCAAATATTCAGATTTAATGCCGGAATTTGGGAAGGACATTGGTTGGGTGGCACTAGTAATCATGGCAATGATTTCAGACCTACATCCAGGTTGGAAACTCATGTTGCGACTTTTCCAGGCTACATGGCCCAAGTACCCGGAGCGCCTTTTTCCCCCGTAACTAAGTCAAATATTGAGATGTAACGCTGGAATTTGGCCAGGACATTAGTTTCGTGGCATTAGTGATAATGACAATGATTACAGAATTACATCTACATGGGAAACTCATGTCGTGACCTGTACAAGTACCCGCAGCGCCTTTTTTCCTCTTTAACTAAGTCAAATACTGAGATGTAGCGCTGGAATTTAGACAGTAAATGAGTTTTGTGGCACTAGTGATTATAGGAATGATTTCAGACTTACATCTAGCTGGCAAACGCATGTCACGGCTTGTCCCGGCTAAACTGCCCAAGTATCGAAGCGTCTTTTTTCATCTGTAAGTAAGTCAAATATTCAGATTTAATGCCGGAATTTGGGAAAGACATTGGCTGGGTGGCACTAGTAATCATGGCAATGATTTCAGACCTACATCCAGGTTGGAAACTCATGTTGCGACTTTTCCAGGCTACATGTCCCAAGTACCCAGAGCGCCTTTTTCCCCCGTAACTAAGTCAAATAATGAGATGTAATGCTGGAATTTGGCCAGGACATTAGTTTCGTGGCATTAGTGATAATGACAATGATTACAGAATTAGATCTATATGGGAAACTCATGTCGTGACCTGTACAAGTACCTGCAGTGCTTTTTTTTCCTCTGTAACTAATAAGTCAAATACTGAGATGCAATGCTGGAATTTAGACAGTAAATGAGTTTTGTGGCACTAGTGATTATAGGAATGATTTCAGACTTACATCTAGCTGGCAAACGCATGTCACGGATTGTCCCGGCTAAACGGCCCAAGTCCCCGAAGCGTCTTTTTTCATCTGTAAGTAAGTCAAATATTCAGATTTAATGCCGGAATTTGGGAATCACATTGGTTGGGTGGCACTAGTAATCATGGCAATGATTTCAGACCTACATCCAGGTTGGAAACTCATGTTGCGACTTTTCCAGGCTACATGGCCCAAGTACCCAGAGCGCCTTTTTCCCCCGTAACTAAGTCAAATATTGAGATGTAACGCTGGAATTTGGACAGGACATTAGTTGGGTGGCATTAGTGATAATGACAATGATTACAGAATTACATCTACATGGGAAACTCATGTCGTGACCTGTACAAGTACCCGCAGCGCCTTTTCTCCTCTGTAACTAAGTCAAATACTGAGATGTAACGCTGGAATTTAGACAGTAAATTAGTTTCATGGCACTAGTGATTATAGGAATGATTTCAGACTTACATCTAGCTGGCAAACGCATGTCACGACTTGTCCCAGCTAAACGGCCCAAGTACCCGAAGCGTCTTTTTTCATCTGTAAGTAAGTCAAATATTCAGATTTAATGCCGGAATTTGGGAAGGACATTGGTTGGGTGGCACTAGTAATCATGGCAATGATTTCAGACCTACATCCAGGTTGGAAACTCATGTTGCGACTTTTCCAGGCTACATGGCCCAAGTACCCGGAGCGCCTTTTTCCCCCGTAACTAAGTCAAATATTGAGATGTAACGCTGGAATTTGGCCAGGACATTAGTTTCGTGGCATTAGTGATAATGACAATGATTACAGAATTACATCTACATGGGAAACTCATGTCGTGACCTGTACAAGTACCCGCAGCGCCTTTTCTCCTCTGTAACTAAGTCAAATACTGAGATGTAACGCTGGAATTTAGACAGTAAATTAGTTTCATGGCACTAGTGATTATAGGAATGATTTCAGACTTACATCTAGCTGGCAAACGCATGTCACGACTTGTCCCAGCTAAACGGCCCAAGTACCCGAAGCGTCTTTTTTCATCTGTAAGTAAGTCAAATATTCAGATTTAATGCCGGAATTTGGGAAGGACATTGGTTGGGTGGCACTAGTAATCATGGCAATGATTTCAGACCTACATCCAGGTTGGAAACTCATGTTGCGACTTTTCCAGGCTACATGTCCCAAGTACCCAGAGCGCCTTTTTTCCCCGTAACTAAGTCAAATATTGAGATGTAACGCTGGAATTTGGCCAGGACATTGGTTTCGTGGCATTAGTGATAATGACAATGATTACAGAATTACTTCTACATGGGAAACTCATGCCGTGACCTGTACAAGTACCCGCAGTGCCTTTTCTCCTCTGTAACTAAGTCAAATACTGAGATGTAACGCTGGAATTTAGACAGTAAATGAGTTTTGTGGCACTAGTGATTATAGGAATGATTTCAGACTTACATCTAGCTGGCAAACGCATGTCACGGATTGTCCCGGCTAAACGGCCCAAGTACCCGAAGCGTCTTTTTTCATCTGTAAGTAAGTCAAATATTCAGATTTAATGCCGGAATTTGGGAAGGACATTGGCTGGGTGGCACTAGTAATCATGGCAATGATTTCAGACCTACATCCAGGTTGGAAACTCATGTTGCGACTTTTCCAGGCTACATGGCCCAAGTACCCGGAGCGCCTTTTTCCCCCGTAACTAAGTCAAATATTGAGATGTAACGCTGGAATTTGGCCAGGACATTAGTTTCGTGGCATTAGTGATAATGACAATGATTACAGAATTACATCTACATGGGAAACTCATGTCGTGACCTGTACAAGTACCCGCAGTGCCTTTTTTCCTCTGTAACTAAGTCAAATACTGAGATGTAGCGCTGGAATTTAGACAGTAAATGAGTTTGTGGCACTAGTGATTATAGGAATGATTTCAGACTTACATCTAGCTGGCAAACGCATGTCACGGCTTGTCCCGGCTAAACTGACAAGTATCGAAGCGTCTTTTTTCATCTGTAAGTAAGTCAAATATTCAGATTTAATGCCGGAATTTGGGAAAGACATTGGCTGGGTGGCACTAGTAATCATGGCAATGATTTCAGACCTACATCCAGGTTGGAAACTCATGTTGCGACTTTTCCAGGCTACATGTCCCAAGTACCCAGAGCGCCTTTTTCCCCCGTAACTAAGTCAAATATTGAGATGTAATGCTGGAATTTGGCCAGGACATTAGTTTCGTGGCATTAGTGATAATGACAATGATTACAGAATTACATCTATATGGGAAACTCATGTCGTGACCTGTACAAGTACCCGCAGTGCTTTTTTTTCCTCTGTAACTAATAAGTCAAATACTGAGATGTAATGCTGGAATTTAGACAGTAAATGAGTTTTGTGGCACTAGTGATTATAGGAATGATTTCAGACTTACATCTAGCTGGCAAACGCATGTCACGGATTGTCCCAGCTAAACGGCCCAAGTCCCCGAAGCGTCTTTTTTCATCTGTAAGTAAGTCAAATATTCAGATTTAATGCCGGAATTTGGGAATCACATTGGTTGGGTGGCACTAGTAATCATGGCAATGATTTCAGACCTACATCCAGGTTGGAAACTCATGTTGCGACTTTTCCAGGCTACATGGCCCAAGTACCCAGAGCGCCTTTTTCCCCCGTAACTAAGTCAAATATTGAGATGTAACGCTGGAATTTGGACAGGACATTAGTTGGGTGGCATTAGTGATAATGACAATGATTACAGAATTACATCTACATGGGAAACTCATGTCGTGACCTGTACAAGTACCCGCAGCGCCTTTTCTCCTCTGTAACTAAGTCAAATACTGAGATGTAACGCTGGAATTTAGACAGTAAATTAGTTTCATGGCACTAGTGATTATAGGAATGATTTCAGACTTACATCTAGCTGGCAAACGCATGTCACGACTTGTCCCAGCTAAACGGCCCAAGTACCCGAAGCGTCTTTTTTCATCTGTAAGTAAGTCAAATATTCAGATTTAATGCCGGAATTTGGGAAGGACATTGGTTGGGTGGCACTAGTAATCATGGCAATGATTTCAGACCTACATCCAGGTTGGAAACTCATGTTGCGACTTTTCCAGGCTACATGGCCCAAGTACCCGGAGCGCCTTTTTCCCCCGTAACTAAGTCAAATATTGAGATGTAACGCTGGAATTTGGCCAGGACATTAGTTTCGTGGCATTAGTGATAATGACAATGATTACAGAATTACATCTACATGGGAAACTCATGTCGTGACCTGTACAAGTACCCGCAGCGCCTTTTCTCCTCTGTAACTAAGTCAAATACTGAGATGTAACGCTGGAATTTAGACAGTAAATTAGTTTCATGGCACTAGTGATTATAGGAATGATTTCAGACTTACATCTAGCTGGCAAACGCATGTCACGACTTGTCCCAGCTAAATGGCCCAAGTACCCGAAGCGTCTTTTTTCATCTGTAAGTAAGTCAAATATTCAGATTTAATGCCGGAATTTGGGAAGGACATTGGTTGGGTGGCACTAGTAATCATGGCAATGATTTCAGACCTACATACAGGTTGGAAACTCATGTTGCGACTTTTCCAGGCTACATGTCCCAAGTACCCAGAGCGCCTTTTTCCCCCGTAACTAAGTCAAATATTGAGATGTAACACTGGAATTTGGCCAGGACATTAGTTTCGTGGCATTAGTGATAATGACAATGATTACAGAATTACATCTACATGGGAAACTCATGTCGTGACCTGTACAAGTACCCGCAGTGCCTTTTCTCCTCTGTAACTAAGTCAAATACTGAGATGTAGCACTGGAATTTAGGCAGTAAATTAGTTTCGTGGCACTAGTGATTATTGGAATGATTTCAGACTTACATCTAGCTGGCAAACGCATGTCACGGCTTGTCCCAACTAAACGGCCCAAGTACCCGAAGTGTCTTTTTTCATCTGTAAGTAAGTCAAATATTCAGATTTAATGCCGGAATTTGGGAAGGACATTGGCTGGGTGGCACTAGTAATCATGGCAATGATTTCAGACCTACATCCAGGTTGGAAACTCATGTTGCGACTTTTCCAGGCTACATGGCCCAAGTACCCGGAGCGCCTTTTTCCCCCGTAACTAAGTCAAATATTGAGATGTAACGCTGGAATTTGGCCAGGACATTAGTTTCGTGGCATTAGTGATAATGACAATGATTACAGAATTACATCTACATGGGAAACTCATGTCGTGACCTGTACAAGTACCCGCAGTGCCTTTTTTCCTCTGTAACTAAGTCAAATACTGAGATGTAGCGCTGGAATTTAGACAGTAAATGAGTTTGTGGCACTAGTGATTATAGGAATGATTTCAGACTTACATCTAGCTGGCAAACGCATGTCACGGCTTGTCCCGGCTAAACTGACAAGTATCGAAGCGTCTTTTTTCATCTGTAAGTAAGTCAAATATTCAGATTTAATGCCGGAATTTGGGAAAGACATTGGCTGGGTGGCACTAGTAATCATGGCAATGATTTCAGACCTACATCCAGGTTGGAAACTCATGTTGCGACTTTTCCAGGCTACATGTCCCAAGTACCCAGAGCGCCTTTTTCCCCCGTAACTAAGTCAAATATTGAGATGTAATGCTGGAATTTGGCCAGGACATTAGTTTCGTGGCATTAGTGATAATGACAATGATTACAGAATTACATCTATATGGGAAACTCATGTCGTGACCTGTACAAGTACCCGCAGTGCTTTTTTTTCCTCTGTAACTAATAAGTCAAATACTGAGATGTAATGCTGGAATTTAGACAGTAAATGAGTTTTGTGGCACTAGTGATTATAGGAATGATTTCAGACTTACATCTAGCTGGCAAACGCATGTCACGGATTGTCCCAGCTAAACGGCCCAAGTCCCCGAAGCGTCTTTTTTCATCTGTAAGTAAGTCAAATATTCAGATTTAATGCCGGAATTTGGGAATCACATTGGTTGGGTGGCACTAGTAATCATGGCAATGATTTCAGACCTACATCCAGGTTGGAAACTCATGTTGCGACTTTTCCAGGCTACATGGCCCAAGTACCCAGAGCGCCTTTTTCCCCCGTAACTAAGTCAAATATTGAGATGTAACGCTGGAATTTGGACAGGACATTAGTTGGGTGGCATTAGTGATAATGACAATGATTACAGAATTACATCTACATGGGAAACTCATGTCGTGACCTGTACAAGTACCCGCAGCGCCTTTTCTCCTCTGTAACTAAGTCAAATACTGAGATGTAACGCTGGAATTTAGACAGTAAATTAGTTTCATGGCACTAGTGATTATAGGAATGATTTCAGACTTACATCTAGCTGGCAAACGCATGTCACGACTTGTCCCAGCTAAACGGCCCAAGTACCCGAAGCGTCTTTTTTCATCTGTAAGTAAGTCAAATATTCAGATTTAATGCCGGAATTTGGGAAGGACATTGGTTGGGTGGCACTAGTAATCATGGCAATGATTTCAGACCTACATCCAGGTTGGAAACTCATGTTGCGACTTTTCCAGGCTACATGGCCCAAGTACCCGGAGCGCCTTTTTCCCCCGTAACTAAGTCAAATATTGAGATGTAACGCTGGAATTTGGCCAGGACATTAGTTTCGTGGCATTAGTGATAATGACAATGATTACAGAATTACATCTACATGGGAAACTCATGTCGTGACCTGTACAAGTACCCGCAGCGCCTTTTCTCCTCTGTAACTAAGTCAAATACTGAGATGTAACGCTGGAATTTAGACAGTAAATTAGTTTTATGGCACTAGTGATTATAGGAATGATTTCAGACTTACATCTAGCTGGCAAACGCGTGTCACGACTTGTCCCAGCTAAACGGCCCAAGTACCCGAAGCGTCTTTTTTCATCTGTAAGTAAGTCAAATATTCAGATTTAATGCCGGAATTTGGGAAGGACATTGGTTGGGTGGCACTAGTAATCATGGCAATGATTTCAGACCTACATCCAGGTTGGAAACTAATGTTGCGACTTTTCCAGGCTACATGGCCCAAGTACCCGGAGCGCCTTTTTCCCCCGTAACTAAGTCAAATATTGAGATGTAACGCTGGAATTTGGCCAGGACATTAGTTTCGTGGCATTAGTGATAATGACAATGATTACAGAATTACATCTACATGGGAAACTCATGTCGTGACCTGTACAAGTACCCGCAGTGCCTTTTTTCCTCTGTAACTAAGTCAAATACTGAGATGTAATGCTGGAATTTAGACAGTAAATGAGTTTTGTGGCACTAGTGATTATAGGAATGATTTCAGACTTACATCTAGCTGGCAAACGCATGTCACGGCTTGTCCCGGCTAAACTGACAAGTATCGAAGCGTCTTTTTTCATCTGTAAGTAAGTCAAATATTCAGATTTAATGCCGGAATTTGGGAAGGACATTGGTTGGGTGGCACTAGTAATCATGGCAATGATTTCAGACCTACATCCAGGTTGGAAACTCATGTTGCGACTTTTCCAGGCTACATGGCCCAAGTACCCGGAGCGCCTTTTTCCCCCGTAACTAAGTCAAATATTGAGATGTAACGCTGGAATTTGGCCAGGACATTAGTTTCGTGGCATTAGTGATAATGACAATGATTACAGAATTACATCTACATGGGAAACTCATGTCGTGACCTGTACAAGTACCCGCAGCGCCTTTTCTCCTCTGTAACTAAGTCAAATACTGAGATGTAACGCTGGAATTTAGACAGTAAATTAGTTTCATGGCACTAGTGATTATAGGAATGATTTCAGACTTACATCTAGCTGGCAAACGCATGTCACGACTTGTCCCAGCTAAACGGCCCAAGTACCCGAAGCGTCTTTTTTCATCTGTAAGTAAGTCAAATATTCAGATTTAATGCCGGAATTTGGGAAGGACATTGGTTGGGTGGCACTAGTAATCATGGCAATGATTTCAGACCTACATCCAGGTTGGAAACTCATGTTGCGACTTTTCCAGGCTACATGGCCCAAGTACCCGGAGCGCCTTTTTCCCCCGTAACTAAGTCAAATATTGAGATGTAACGCTGGAATTTGGCCAGGACATTAGTTTCGTGGCATTAGTGATAATGACAATGATTACAGAATTACATCTACATGGGAAACTCATGTCGTGACCCGTACAAGTACCCGCAGCGCCTTTTCTCCTCTGTAACTAAGTCAAATACTGAGATGTAACGCTGGAATTTAGACAGTAAATTAGTTTCATGGCACTAGTGATTATAGGAATGATTTCAGACTTACATCTAGCTGGCAAACGCGTGTCACGACTTGTCCCAGCTAAACGGCCCAAGTACCCGAAGCGTCTTTTTTCATCTGTAAGTAAGTCAAATATTCAGATTTAATGCCAGAATTTGGGAAGGACATTGGTTGGGTGGCACTAGTAATCATGGCAATGATTTCAGACCTACATCCAGGTTGGAAACTAATGTTGCGACTTTTCCAGGCTACATGGCCCAAGTACCCGGAGCGCCTTTTTCCCCCGTAACTAAGTCAAATATTGAGATGTAACGCTGGAATTTGGCCAGGACATTAGTTTCGTGGCATTAGTGATAATGACAATGATTACAGAATTACATCTACATGGGAAACTCATGTCGTGACCTGTACAAGTACCCGCAGCGCCTTTTTTCCTCTGTAACTAAGTCAAATACTGAGATGTAATGCTGGAATTTAGACAGTAAATGAGTTTTGTGGCACTAGTGATTATAGGAATGATTTCAGACTTACATCTAGCTGGCAAACGCATGTCACGGCTTGTCCCGGCTAAACTGACAAGTATCGAAGCGTCTTTTTTCATCTGTAAGTAAGTCAAATATTCAGATTTAATGCCGGAATTTGGGAAAGACATTGGCTGGGTGGCACTAGTAATCATGGCAATGATTTCAGACCTACATCCAGGTTGGAAACTCATGTTGCGACTTTTCCAGGCTACATGTCCCAAGTACCCAGAGCGCCTTTTTCCCCCGTAACTAAGTCAAATATTGAGATGTAATGCTGGAATTTGGCCAGGACATTAGTTTCGTGGCATTAGTGATAATGACAATGATTACAGAATTACATCTATATGGGAAACTCATGTCGTGACCTGTACAAGTACCCGCAGTGCTTTTTTTTCCTCTGTAACTAATAAGTCAAATACTGAGATGTAATGCTGGAATTTAGACAGTAAATGAGTTTTGTGGCACTAGTGATTATAGGAATGATTTCAGACTTACATCTAGCTGGCAAACGCATGTCACGGATTGTCCCAGCTAAACGGCCCAAGTCCCCGAAGCGTCTTTTTTCATCTGTAAGTAAGTCAAATATTCAGATTTAATGCCGGAATTTGGGAAGGACATTGGTTGGGTGGCACTAGTAATCATGGCAATGATTTCAGACCTACATCCAGGTTGGAAACTCATGTTGCGACTTTTCCAGGCTACATGGCCCAAGTACCCAGAGCGCCTTTTTCCCCCGTAACTAAGTCAAATATTGAGATGTAATGCTGGAATTTGGACAGGACATTAACTGGGTGGCATTAGTGATAATGACAATGATTACAGAATTACATCTACATGGGAAACTCATGTCGTGACCTGTACAAGTACCCGCAGCGCCTTTTCTCCTCTGTAACTAAGTCAAATACTGAGATGTAACGCTGGAATTTAGACAGTAAATTAGTTTCATGGCACTAGTGATTATAGGAATGATTTCAGACTTACATCTAGCTGGCAAACGCATGTCACGACCTGTCCCAGCTAAACGGCCCAAGTACCCGAAGCATCTTTTTTCATCTGTAAGTAAGTCAAATATTCAGATTTAATGCCGGAATTTGGGAAGGACATTGGTTGGGTGGCACTAGTAATCATGGCAATGATTTCAGACCTACATCCAGGTTGGAAACTCATGTTGCGACTTTTCCAGGCTACATGGCCCAAGTACCCAGAGCGCCTTTTTCCCCCGTAACTAAGTCAAATATTGAGATGTAATGCTGGAATTTGGACAGGACATTAACTGGGTGGCATTAGTGATAATGACAATGATTACAGAATTACATCTACATGGGAAACTCATGTCGTGACCTGTACAAGTACCCGCAGCGCCTTTTCTCCTCTGTAACTAAGTCAAATACTGAGATGTAACGCTGGAATTTAGACAGTAAATTAGTTTCATGGCACTAGTGATTATAGGAATGATTCCAGACTTACATTTAGCTGGCAAACGCATGTCACGACTTGTCCCGGCTAAACGGCCCAAGTACCCAAAGCGTCTTTTTTCATCTGTAAGTAAGTCAAATATTCAGATTTAATGCCGGAATTTGGGAAGGACATTGGTTGGGTGGCACTAGTAATCATGGCAATGATTTCAGACCTACATACAGGTTGGAAACTCATGTTGCGACTTTTCCAGGCTACATGTCCCAAGTACCCAGAGCGCCTTTTTCCCCCGTAACTAAGTCAAATATTGAGATGTAACACTGGAATTTGGCCAGGACATTAGTTTCGTGGCATTAGTGATAATGACAATGATTACAGAATTACATCTACATGGGAAACTCATGTCGTGACCTGTACAAGTACCCGCAGTGCCTTTTCTCCTCTGTAACTAAGTCAAATACTGAGATGTAGCACTGGAATTTAGGCAGTAAATTAGTTTCGTGGCACTAGTGATTATTGGAATGATTTCAGACTTACATCTAGCTGGCAAACGCATGTCACGGCTTGTCCCAGCTAAACGGCCCAAGTACCCGAAGTGTCTTTTTTCATCTGTAAGTAAGTCAAATATTCAGATTTAATGCCGGAATTTGGGAAGGACATTGGTTGGGTGGCACTAGTAATCATGGCAATGATTTCAGACCTACATCCAGGTTGGAAACTCATGTTGCGACTTTTCCAGGCTACATGGCCCAAGTACCCGGAGCGCCTTTTTCCCCCGTAACTAAGTCAAATATTGAGATGTAACGCTGGAATTTGGCCAGGACATTAGTTTCGTGGCATTAGTGATAATGACAATGATTACAGAATTACATCTACATGGGAAACTCATGTCGTGACCTGTACAAGTACCCGCAGCGCCTTTTTTCCTCTTTAACTAAGTCAAATACTGAGATGTAGCGCTGGAATTTAGACAGTAAATGAGTTTTGTGGCACTAGTGATTATAGGAATGATTTCAGACTTACATCTAGCTGGCAAACGCATGTCACGGCTTGTCCCGGCTAAACTGCCCAAGTATCGAAGCGTCTTTTTTCATCTGTAAGTAAGTCAAATATTCAGATTTAATGCCGGAATTTGGGAAAGACATTGGCTGGGTGGCACTAGTAATCATGGCAATGATTTCAGACCTACATCCAGGTTGGAAACTCATGTTGCGACTTTTCCAGGCTACATGTCCCAAGTACCCAGAGCGCCTTTTTCCCCCGTAACTAAGTCAAATAATGAGATGTAATGCTGGAATTTGGCCAGGACATTAGTTTCGTGGCATTAGTGATAATGACAATGATTACAGAATTAGATCTATATGGGAAACTCATGTCGTGACCTGTACAAGTACCTGCAGTGCTTTTTTTTCCTCTGTAACTAATAAGTCAAATACTGAGATGCAATGCTGGAATTTAGACAGTAAATGAGTTTTGTGGCACTAGTGATTATAGGAATGATTTCAGACTTACATCTAGCTGGCAAACGCATGTCACGGATTGTCCCGGCTAAACGGCCCAAGTCCCCGAAGCGTCTTTTTTCATCTGTAAGTAAGTCAAATATTCAGATTTAATGCCGGAATTTGGGAATCACATTGGTTGGGTGGCACTAGTAATCATGGCAATGATTTCAGACCTACATCCAGGTTGGAAACTCATGTTGCGACTTTTCCAGGCTACATGGCCCAAGTACCCAGAGCGCCTTTTTCCCCCGTAACTAAGTCAAATATTGAGATGTAACGCTGGAATTTGGACAGGACATTAGTTGGGTGGCATTAGTGATAATGACAATGATTACAGAATTACATCTACATGGGAAACTCATGTCGTGACCTGTACAAGTACCCGCAGCGCCTTTTCTCCTCTGTAACTAAGTCAAATACTGAGATGTAACGCTGGAATTTAGACAGTAAATTAGTTTCATGGCACTAGTGATTATAGGAATGATTTCAGACTTACATCTAGCTGGCAAACGCATGTCACGACTTGTCCCAGCTAAACGGCCCAAGTACCCGAAGCGTCTTTTTTCATCTGTAAGTAAGTCAAATATTCAGATTTAATGCCGGAATTTGGGAAGGACATTGGTTGGGTGGCACTAGTAATCATGGCAATGATTTCAGACCTACATCCAGGTTGGAAACTCATGTTGCGACTTTTCCAGGCTACATGGCCCAAGTACCCGGAGCGCCTTTTTCCCCCGTAACTAAGTCAAATATTGAGATGTAACGCTGGAATTTGGCCAGGACATTAGTTTCGTGGCATTAGTGATAATGACAATGATTACAGAATTACATCTACATGGGAAACTCATGTCGTGACCTGTACAAGTACCCGCAGCGCCTTTTCTCCTCTGTAACTAAGTCAAATACTGAGATGTAACGCTGGAATTTAGACAGTAAATTAGTTTCATGGCACTAGTGATTATAGGAATGATTTCAGACTTACATCTAGCTGGCAAACGCATGTCACGACTTGTCCCAGCTAAACGGCCCAAGTACCCGAAGCGTCTTTTTTCATCTGTAAGTAAGTCAAATATTCAGATTTAATGCCGGAATTTGGGAAGGACATTGGTTGGGTGGCACTAGTAATCATGGCAATGATTTCAGACCTACATCCAGGTTGGAAACTCATGTTGCGACTTTTCCAGGCTACATGTCCCAAGTACCCAGAGCGCCTTTTTTCCCCGTAACTAAGTCAAATATTGAGATGTAACGCTGGAATTTGGCCAGGACATTGGTTTCGTGGCATTAGTGATAATGACAATGATTACAGAATTACTTCTACATGGGAAACTCATGTCGTGACCTGTACAAGTACCCGCAGTGCCTTTTCTCCTCTGTAACTAAGTCAAATACTGAGATGTAACGCTGGAATTTAGACAGTAAATGAGTTTTGTGGCACTAGTGATTATAGGAATGATTTCAGACTTACATCTAGCTGGCAAACGCATGTCACGGATTGTCCCGGCTAAACGGCCCAAGTACCCGAAGCGTCTTTTTTCATCTGTAAGTAAGTCAAATATTCAGATTTAATGCCGGAATTTGGGAAGGACATTGGTTGGGTGGCACTAGTAATCATGGCAATGATTTCAGACCTACATACAGGTTGGAAACTCATGTTGCGACTTTTCCAGGCTACATGTCCCAAGTACCCAGAGCGCCTTTTTCCCCCGTAACTAAGTCAAATATTGAGATGTAACACTGGAATTTGGCCAGGACATTAGTTTCGTGGCATTAGTGATAATGACAATGATTACAGAATTACATCTACATGGGAAACTCATGTCGTGACCTGTACAAGTACCCGCAGTGCCTTTTCTCCTCTGTAACTAAGTCAAATACTGAGATGTAGCACTGGAATTTAGGCAGTAAATTAGTTTCGTGGCACTAGTGATTATTGGAATGATTTCAGACTTACATCTAGCTGGCAAACGCATGTCACGGCTTGTCCCAACTAAACGGCCCAAGTACCCGAAGTGTCTTTTTTCATCTGTAAGTAAGTCAAATATTCAGATTTAATGCCGGAATTTGGGAAGGACATTGGCTGGGTGGCACTAGTAATCATGGCAATGATTTCAGACCTACATCCAGGTTGGAAACTCATGTTGCGACTTTTCCAGGCTACATGGCCCAAGTACCCGGAGCGCCTTTTTCCCCCGTAACTAAGTCAAATATTGAGATGTAACGCTGGAATTTGGCCAGGACATTAGTTTCGTGGCATTAGTGATAATGACAATGATTACAGAATTACATCTACATGGGAAACTCATGTCGTGACCTGTACAAGTACCCGCAGTGCCTTTTTTCCTCTGTAACTAAGTCAAATACTGAGATGTAGCGCTGGAATTTAGACAGTAAATGAGTTTGTGGCACTAGTGATTATAGGAATGATTTCAGACTTACATCTAGCTGGCAAACGCATGTCACGGCTTGTCCCGGCTAAACTGACAAGTATCGAAGCGTCTTTTTTCATCTGTAAGTAAGTCAAATATTCAGATTTAATGCCGGAATTTGGGAAAGACATTGGCTGGGTGGCACTAGTAATCATGGCAATGATTTCAGACCTACATCCAGGTTGGAAACTCATGTTGCGACTTTTCCAGGCTACATGTCCCAAGTACCCAGAGCGCCTTTTTCCCCCGTAACTAAGTCAAATATTGAGATGTAATGCTGGAATTTGGCCAGGACATTAGTTTCGTGGCATTAGTGATAATGACAATGATTACAGAATTACATCTATATGGGAAACTCATGTCGTGACCTGTACAAGTACCCGCAGTGCTTTTTTTTCCTCTGTAACTAATAAGTCAAATACTGAGATGTAATGCTGGAATTTAGACAGTAAATGAGTTTTGTGGCACTAGTGATTATAGGAATGATTTCAGACTTACATCTAGCTGGCAAACGCATGTCACGGATTGTCCCAGCTAAACGGCCCAAGTCCCCGAAGCGTCTTTTTTCATCTGTAAGTAAGTCAAATATTCAGATTTAATGCCGGAATTTGGGAATCACATTGGTTGGGTGGCACTAGTAATCATGGCAATGATTTCAGACCTACATCCAGGTTGGAAACTCATGTTGCGACTTTTCCAGGCTACATGGCCCAAGTACCCAGAGCGCCTTTTTCCCCCGTAACTAAGTCAAATATTGAGATGTAACGCTGGAATTTGGACAGGACATTAGTTGGGTGGCATTAGTGATAATGACAATGATTACAGAATTACATCTACATGGGAAACTCATGTCGTGACCTGTACAAGTACCCGCAGCGCCTTTTCTCCTCTGTAACTAAGTCAAATACTGAGATGTAACGCTGGAATTTAGACAGTAAATTAGTTTCATGGCACTAGTGATTATAGGAATGATTTCAGACTTACATCTAGCTGGCAAACGCATGTCACGACTTGTCCCAGCTAAACGGCCCAAGTACCCGAAGCGTCTTTTTTCATCTGTAAGTAAGTCAAATATTCAGATTTAATGCCGGAATTTGGGAAGGACATTGGTTGGGTGGCACTAGTAATCATGGCAATGATTTCAGACCTACATCCAGGTTGGAAACTCATGTTGCGACTTTTCCAGGCTACATGGCCCAAGTACCCGGAGCGCCTTTTTCCCCCGTAACTAAGTCAAATATTGAGATGTAACGCTGGAATTTGGCCAGGACATTAGTTTCGTGGCATTAGTGATAATGACAATGATTACAGAATTACATCTACATGGGAAACTCATGTCGTGACCTGTACAAGTACCCGCAGCGCCTTTTCTCCTCTGTAACTAAGTCAAATACTGAGATGTAACGCTGGAATTTAGACAGTAAATTAGTTTCATGGCACTAGTGATTATAGGAATGATTTCAGACTTACATCTAGCTGGCAAACGCATGTCACGACTTGTCCCAGCTAAACGGCCCAAGTACCCGAAGCGTCGTTTTTCATCTGTAAGTAAGTCAAATATTCAGATTTAATGACGGAATTTGGGAAGGACATTGGTTGGGTGGCACTAGTAATCATGGCAATGATTTCAGACCTACATACAGGTTGGAAACTCATGTTGCGACTTTTCCAGGCTACATGTCCCAAGTACCCAGAGCGCCTTTTTCCCCCGTAACTAAGTCAAATATTGAGATGTAACACTGGAATTTGGCCAGGACATTAGTTTCGTGGCATTAGTGATAATGACAATGATTACAGAATTACATCTACATGGGAAACTCATGTCGTGACCTGTACAAGTACCCGCAGTGCCTTTTCTCCTCTGTAACTAAGTCAAATACTGAGATGTAGCACTGGAATTTAGGCAGTAAATTAGTTTCGTGGCACTAGTGATTATTGGAATGATTTCAGACTTACATCTAGCTGGCAAACGCATGTCACGGCTTGTCCCAACTAAACGGCCCAAGTACCCGAAGTGTCTTTTTTCATCTGTAAGTAAGTCAAATATTCAGATTTAATGCCGGAATTTGGGAAGGACATTGGCTGGGTGGCACTAGTAATCATGGCAATGATTTCAGACCTACATCCAGGTTGGAAACTCATGTTGCGACTTTTCCAGGCTACATGGCCCAAGTACCCGGAGCGCCTTTTTCCCCCGTAACTAAGTCAAATATTGAGATGTAACGCTGGAATTTGGCCAGGACATTAGTTTCGTGGCATTAGTGATAATGACAATGATTACAGAATTACATCTACATGGGAAACTCATGTCGTGACCTGTACAAGTACCCGCAGTGCCTTTTTTCCTCTGTAACTAAGTCAAATACTGAGATGTAGCGCTGGAATTTAGACAGTAAATGAGTTTGTGGCACTAGTGATTATAGGAATGATTTCAGACTTACATCTAGCTGGCAAACGCATGTCACGGCTTGTCCCGGCTAAACTGACAAGTATCGAAGCGTCTTTTTTCATCTGTAAGTAAGTCAAATATTCAGATTTAATGCCGGAATTTGGGAAAGACATTGGCTGGGTGGCACTAGTAATCATGGCAATGATTTCAGACCTACATCCAGGTTGGAAACTCATGTTGCGACTTTTCCAGGCTACATGTCCCAAGTACCCAGAGCGCCTTTTTCCCCCGTAACTAAGTCAAATATTGAGATGTAATGCTGGAATTTGGCCAGGACATTAGTTTCGTGGCATTAGTGATAATGACAATGATTACAGAATTACATCTATATGGGAAACTCATGTCGTGACCTGTACAAGTACCCGCAGTGCTTTTTTTTCCTCTGTAACTAATAAGTCAAATACTGAGATGTAATGCTGGAATTTAGACAGTAAATGAGTTTTGTGGCACTAGTGATTATAGGAATGATTTCAGACTTACATCTAGCTGGCAAACGCATGTCACGGATTGTCCCAGCTAAACGGCCCAAGTCCCCGAAGCGTCTTTTTTCATCTGTAAGTAAGTCAAATATTCAGATTTAATGCCGGAATTTGGGAATCACATTGGTTGGGTGGCACTAGTAATCATGGCAATGATTTCAGACCTACATCCAGGTTGGAAACTCATGTTGCGACTTTTCCAGGCTACATGGCCCAAGTACCCAGAGCGCCTTTTTCCCCCGTAACTAAGTCAAATATTGAGATGTAACGCTGGAATTTGGACAGGACATTAGTTGGGTGGCATTAGTGATAATGACAATGATTACAGAATTACATCTACATGGGAAACTCATGTCGTGACCTGTACAAGTACCCGCAGCGCCTTTTCTCCTCTGTAACTAAGTCAAATACTGAGATGTAACGCTGGAATTTAGACAGTAAATTAGTTTCATGGCACTAGTGATTATAGGAATGATTTCAGACTTACATCTAGCTGGCAAACGCATGTCACGACTTGTCCCAGCTAAACGGCCCAAGTACCCGAAGCGTCTTTTTTCATCTGTAAGTAAGTCAAATATTCAGATTTAATGCCGGAATTTGGGAAGGACATTGGTTGGGTGGCACTAGTAATCATGGCAATGATTTCAGACCTACATCCAGGTTGGAAACTCATGTTGCGACTTTTCCAGGCTACATGGCCCAAGTACCCGGAGCGCCTTTTTCCCCCGTAACTAAGTCAAATATTGAGATGTAACGCTGGAATTTGGCCAGGACATTAGTTTCGTGGCATTAGTGATAATGACAATGATTACAGAATTACATCTACATGGGAAACTCATGTCGTGACCTGTACAAGTACCCGCAGCGCCTTTTCTCCTCTGTAACTAAGTCAAATACTGAGATGTAACGCTGGAATTTAGACAGTAAATTAGTTTCATGGCACTAGTGATTATAGGAATGATTTCAGACTTACATCTAGCTGGCAAACGCGTGTCACGACTTGTCCCAGCTAAACGGCCCAAGTACCCGAAGCGTCTTTTTTCATCTGTAAGTAAGTCAAATATTCAGATTTAATGCCGGAATTTGGGAAGGACATTGGTTGGGTGGCACTAGTAATCATGGCAATGATTTCAGACCTACATCCAGGTTGGAAACTAATGTTGCGACTTTTCCAGGCTACATGGCCCAAGTACCCGGAGCGCCTTTTTCCCCCGTAACTAAGTCAAATATTGAGATGTAACGCTGGAATTTGGCCAGGACATTAGTTTCGTGGCATTAGTGATAATGACAATGATTACAGAATTACATCTACATGGGAAACTCATGTCGTGACCTGTACAAGTACCCGCAGCGCCTTTTTTCCTCTGTAACTAAGTCAAATACTGAGATGTAATGCTGGAATTTAGACAGTAAATGAGTTTTGTGGCACTAGTGATTATAGGAATGATTTCAGACTTACATCTAGCTGGCAAACGCATGTCACGGCTTGTCCCGGCTAAACTGACAAGTATCGAAGCGTCTTTTTTCATCTGTAAGTAAGTCAAATATTCAGATTTAATGCCGGAATTTGGGAAAGACATTGGCTGGGTGGCACTAGTAATCATGGCAATGATTTCAGACCTACATCCAGGTTGGAAACTCATGTTGCGACTTTTCCAGGCTACATGTCCCAAGTACCCAGAGCGCCTTTTTCCCCCGTAACTAAGTCAAATATTGAGATGTAATGCTGGAATTTGGCCAGGACATTAGTTTCGTGGCATTAGTGATAATGACAATGATTACAGAATTACATCTATATGGGAAACTCATGTCGTGACCTGTACAAGTACCCGCAGTGCTTTTTTTTCCTCTGTAACTAATAAGTCAAATACTGAGATGTAATGCTGGAATTTAGACAGTAAATGAGTTTTGTGGCACTAGTGATTATAGGAATGATTTCAGACTTACATCTAGCTGGCAAACGCATGTCACGGATTGTCCCAGCTAAACGGCCCAAGTCCCCGAAGCGTCTTTTTTCATCTGTAAGTAAGTCAAATATTCAGATTTAATGCCGGAATTTGGGAAGGACATTGGTTGGGTGGCACTAGTAATCATGGCAATGATTTCAGACCTACATCCAGGTTGGAAACTCATGTTGCGACTTTTCCAGGCTACATGGCCCAAGTACCCAGAGCGCCTTTTTCCCCCGTAACTAAGTCAAATATTGAGATGTAATGCTGGAATTTGGACAGGACATTAACTGGGTGGCATTAGTGATAATGACAATGATTGCAGAATTACATCTACATGGGAAACTCATGTCGTGACCTGTACAAGTACCCGCAGCGCCTTTTCTCCTCTGTAACTAAGTCAAATACTGAGATGTAACGCTGGAATTTAGACAGTAAATTAGTTTCATGGCACTAGTGATTATAGGAATGATTTCAGACTTACATCTAGCTGGCAAACGCATGTCACGACCTGTCCCAGCTAAACGGCCCAAGTACCCGAAGCATCTTTTTTCATCTGTAAGTAAGTCAAATATTCAGATTTAATGCCGGAATTTGGGAAGGACATTGGTTGGGTGGCACTAGTAATCATGGCAATGATTTCAGACCTACATCCAGGTTGGAAACTCATGTTGCGACTTTTCCAGGCTACATGGCCCAAGTACCCAGAGCGCCTTTTTCCCCCGTAACTAAGTCAAATATTGAGATGTAATGCTGGAATTTGGACAGGACATTAACTGGGTGGCATTAGTGATAATGACAATGATTACAGAATTACATCTACATGGGAAACTCATGTCGTGACCTGTACAAGTACCCGCAGCGCCTTTTCTCCTCTGTAACTAAGTCAAATACTGAGATGTAACGCTGGAATTTAGACAGTAAATTAGTTTCATGGCACTAGTGATTATAGGAATGATTTCAGACTTACATCTAGCTGGCAAACGCATGTCACGACCTGTCCCAGCTAAACGGCCCAAGTACCCGAAGCATCTTTTTTCATCTGTAAGTAAGTCAAATATTCAGATTTAATGCCGGAATTTGGGAAGGACATTGGTTGGGTGGCACTAGTAATCATGGCAATGATTTCAGACCTACATACAGGTTGGAAACTCATGTTGCGACTTTTCCAGGCTACATGGCCCAAGTACCCAGAGCGCCTTTTCCCCCCGTAACTAAGTCAAATATTGAGATGTAACGCTGGAATTTGGCCAGGACATTAGTTTCGTGGCATTAGTGATAATGACAATCATTACAGAATTACATCTACATGGGAAACTCATGTCGTGGCCTGTACAAGTACCCGCAGCGCCTTTTCTCCTCTGTAACTAAGTCAAATACTGAGATGTAATGCTGGAATTTAGACAGTAAATTAGTTTTGTGGCACTAGTGATTATAGGAATGATTTCAGACTTACATCTAGCTGGCAAACACATGTCACGGCTTGTCCCGGCTAAACAGCCCAAGTACCCGAAGCGTCTTTTTTCATCTGTAAGTAAGTCAAATATTCAGATTTAATGCCAGAATTTGGGAAGGACATTGGTTGGGTGGCACTAGTAATCATGGCAATGATTTCAGACCTACATCCAGGTTGGAAACTCATGTTGCGACTTTTCCAGGCTACATGGCCCAAGTACCCAGAGCGCCTTTTTCCCCCGTAACTAAGTCAAATATTGAGATGTAACGCTGGAATTTGGACAGGACATTAGCTGGGTGGCATTAGTGATAATGACAATGATTACAGAATTACATCTACATGGGAAACTCATGTCGTGACCTGTACAAGTACCCGCAGCGCCTTTTCTCCTCTGTAACTAAGTCAAATACTGAGATGTAACGCTGGAATTTAGACAGTAATTTAGTTTCATGGCACTAGTGATTATAGGAATGATTTCAGACTTACATCTAGCTGGCAAACGCATGTCACGACCTGTCCCAGCTAAACGGCCCAAGTACCCGAAGCATCTTTTTTCATCTGTAAGTAAGTCAAATATTCAGATTTAATGCCGGAATTTGGGAAGGACATTGGTTGGGTGGCACTAGTAATCATGGCAATGATTTCAGACCTACATACAGGTTGGAAACTCATGTTGCGACTTTTCCAGGCTACATGGCCCAAGTACCTGGAGCGCCTTTTCCCCCCGTAACTAAGTCAAATATTGAGATGTAACGCTGGAATTTGGCCAGGACATTAGTTTTGTGGCATTAGTGATAATGACAATGATTACAGAATTACATCTACATGGGAAACTCGTATTGTGACCTGTACAAGTACCCGCAGCGCCTTTTTTCCTCTGTAACTAAGTCAAATACTGAGATGTAACGCTGGAATTTAGACAGTAAATAAGTTTCGTGGCACTAGTGATTATAGGAATGATTCCAGACTTACATTTAGCTGGCAAACGCATGTCACGACTTGTCCCGGCTAAACGGCCCAAGTACCCAAAGCGTCTTTTTTCATCTGTAAGTAAGTCAAATATTCAGATTTAATGCCGGAATTTGGGAAGGACATTGGTTGGGTGGCACTAGTAATCATGGCAATGATTTCAGACCTACATACAGGTTGGAAACTCATGTTGCGACTTTTCCAGGCTACATGTCCCAAGTACCCAGAGCGCCTTTTTCCCCCGTAACTAAGTCAAATATTGAGATGTAACGCTGGAATTTGGCCAGGACATTAGTTTCGTGGCATTAGTGATAATGACAATCATTACAGAATTACATCTACATGGGAAACTCATGTCGTGGCCTGTACAAGTACCCGCAGCGCCTTTTCTCCTCTGTAACTAAGTCAAATACTGAGATGTAATGCTGGAATTTAGACAGTAAATTAGTTTTGTGGCACTAGTGATTATAGGAATGATTTCAGACTTACATCTAGCTGGCAAACACATGTCACGGCTTGTCCCGGCTAAACAGCCCAAGTACCCGAAGCGTCTTTTTTCATCTGTAAGTAAGTCAAATATTCAGATTTAATGCCGGAATTTGGGAAGGACATTGGTTGGGTGGCACTAGTAATCATGGCAATGATTTCAGACCTACATCCAGGTTGGAAACTCATGTTGCGACTTTTCCAGGCTACATGGCCCAAGTACCCAGAGCGCCTTTTTCCCCCGTAACTAAGTCAAATATTGAGATGTAACGCTGGAATTTGGACAGGACATTAGCTGGGTGGCATTAGTGATAATGACAATGATTACAGAATTACATCTACATGGGAAACTCATGTCGTGACCTGTACAAGTACCCGCAGCGCCTTTTCTCCTCTGTAACTAAGTCAAATACTGAGATGTAACGCTGGAATTTAGACAGTAAATTAGTTTCATGGCACTAGTGATTATAGGAATGATTTCAGACTTACATGTAGCTGGCAAACGCATGTCACGACCTATCCCAGCTAAACGGCCCAAGTACCCGAAGCATCTTTTTTCATCTGTAAGTAAGTCAAATATTCAGATTTAATGCCGGAATTTGGGAAGGACATTGGTTGGGTGGCACTAGTAATCATGGCAATGATTTCAGACCTACATCCAGGTTGGAAACTCATGTTGCGACTTTTCCAGGCTACATGGCCCAAGTACCCGGAGCGCCTTTTTCCCCTTAACTAAGTCAAATATTGAGATGTAACGCTGGAATTTGGCCAGGACATTAGTTTCGTGGCATTAGTGATAATGACAATGATTACAGAATTACATCTACATGGGAAACTCATGTCGTGACCTGTACAAGTACCCGCAGCGCCTTTTTTCCTCTGTAACTAAGTCAAATACTGAGATGTAACGCTGGAATTTAGACAGTAAATAAGTTTCGTGGCACTAGTGATTATAGGAATGATTCCAGACTTACATTTAGCTGGCAAACGCATGTCACGACTTGTCCCGGCTAAACGGCCCAAGTACCCAAAGCGTCTTTTTTCATCTGTAAGTAAGTCAAATATTCAGATTTAATGCCGGAATTTGGGAAGGACATTGGTTGGGTGGCACTAGTAATCATGGCAATGATTTCAGACCTACATACAGGTTGGAAACTCATGTTGCGACTTTTCCAGGCTACATGTCCCAAGTACCCAGAGCGCCTTTTTCCCCCGTAACTAAGTCAAATATTGAGATGTAACGCTGGAATTTGGCCAGGACATTAGTTTCGTGGCATTAGTGATAATGACAATCATTACAGAATTACATCTACATGGGAAACTCATGTCGTGGCCTGTACAAGTACCCGCAGCGCCTTTTCTCCTCTGTAACTAAGTCAAATACTGAGATGTAATGCTGGAATTTAGACAGTAAATTAGTTTTGTGGCACTAGTGATTATAGGAATGATTTCAGACTTACATCTAGCTGGCAAACACATGTCACGGCTTGTCCCGGCTAAACAGCCCAAGTACCCGAAGCGTCTTTTTTCATCTGTAAGTAAGTCAAATATTCAGATTTAATGCCGGAATTTGGGAAGGACATTGGTTGGGTGGCACTAGTAATCATGGCAATGATTTCAGACCTACATCCAGGTTGGAAACTCATGTTGCGACTTTTCCAGGCTACATGGCCCAAGTACCCAGAGCGCCTTTTTCCCCCGTAACTAAGTCAAATATTGAGATGTAACGCTGGAATTTGGACAGGACATTAGCTGGGTGGCATTAGTGATAATGACAATGATTACAGAATTACATCTACATGGGAAACTCATGTCGTGACCTGTACAAGTACCCGCAGCGCCTTTTCTCCTCTGTAACTAAGTCAAATACTGAGATGTAACGCTGGAATTTAGACAGTAAATTAGTTTCATGGCACTAGTGATTATAGGAATGATTTCAGACTTACATGTAGCTGGCAAACGCATGTCACGACCTATCCCAGCTAAACGGCCCAAGTACCCGAAGCATCTTTTTTCATCTGTAAGTAAGTCAAATATTCAGATTTAATGCCGGAATTTGGGAAGGACATTGGTTGGGTGGCACTAGTAATCATGGCAATGATTTCAGACCTACATCCAGGTTGGAAACTCATGTTGCGACTTTTCCAGGCTACATGGCCCAAGTACCCGGAGCGCCTTTTTCCCCTTAACTAAGTCAAATATTGAGATGTAACGCTGGAATTTGGCCAGGACATTAGTTTCGTGGCATTAGTGATAATGACAATGATTACAGAATTACATCTACATGGGAAACTCATGTCGTGACCTGTACAAGTACCCGCAGCGCCTTTTTTCCTCTGTAACTAAGTCAAATACTGAGATGTAACGCTGGAATTTAGACAGTAAATAAGTTTCGTGGCACTAGTGATTATAGGAATGATTCCAGACTTACATTTAGCTGGCAAACGCATGTCACGACTTGTCCCGGCTAAACGGCCCAAGTACCCAAAGCGTCTTTTTTCATCTGTAAGTAAGTCAAATATTCAGATTTAATGCCGGAATTTGGGAAGGACATTGGTTGGGTGGCACTAGTAATCATGGCAATGATTTCAGACCTACATACAGGTTGGAAACTCATGTTGCGACTTTTCCAGGCTACATGTCCCAAGTACCCAGAGCGCCTTTTTCCCCCGTAACTAAGTCAAATATTGAGATGTAACGCTGGAATTTGGCCAGGACATTAGTTTCGTGGCATTAGTGATAATGACAATCATTACAGAATTACATCTACATGGGAAACTCATGTCGTGGCCTGTACAAGTACCCGCAGCGCCTTTTCTCCTCTGTAACTAAGTCAAATACTGAGATGTAATGCTGGAATTTAGACAGTAAATTAGTTTTGTGGCACTAGTGATTATAGGAATGATTTCAGACTTACATCTAGCTGGCAAACACATGTCACGGCTTGTCCCGGCTAAACAGCCCAAGTACCCGAAGCGTCTTTTTTCATCTGTAAGTAAGTCAAATATTCAGATTTAATGCCGGAATTTGGGAAGGACATTGGTTGGGTGGCACTAGTAATCATGGCAATGATTTCAGACCTACATCCAGGTTGGAAACTCATGTTGCGACTTTTCCAGGCTACATGGCCCAAGTACCCAGAGCGCCTTTTTCCCCCGTAACTAAGTCAAATATTGAGATGTAACGCTGGAATTTGGACAGGACATTAGCTGGGTGGCATTAGTGATAATGACAATGATTACAGAATTACATCTACATGGGAAACTCATGTCGTGACCTGTACAAGTACCCGCAGCGCCTTTTCTCCTCTGTAACTAAGTCAAATACTGAGATGTAACGCTGGAATTTAGACAGTAAATTAGTTTCATGGCACTAGTGATTATAGGAATGATTTCAGACTTACATGTAGCTGGCAAACGCATGTCACGACCTGTCCCAGCTAAACGGCCCAAGTACCCGAAGCATCTTTTTTCATCTGTAAGTAAGTCAAATATTCAGATTTAATGCCGGAATTTGGGAAGGACATTGGTTGGGTGGCACTAGTAATCATGGCAATGATTTCAGACCTACATCCAGGTTGGAAACTCATGTTGCGACTTTTCCAGGCTACATGGCCCAAGTACCCGGAGCGCCTTTTTCCCCTTAACTAAGTCAAATATTGAGATGTAACGCTGGAATTTGGCCAGGACATTAGTTTCGTGGCATTAGTGATAATGACAATGATTACAGAATTACATCTACATGGGAAACTCATGTCGTGACCTGTACAAGTACCCGCAGCGCCTTTTTTCCTCTGTAACTAAGTCAAATACTGAGATGTAACGCTGGAATTTAGACAGTAAATAAGTTTCGTGGCACTAGTGATTATAGGAATGATTCCAGACTTACATTTAGCTGGCAAACGCATGTCACGACTTGTCCCGGCTAAACGGCCCAAGTACCCAAAGCGTCTTTTTTCATCTGTAAGTAAGTCAAATATTCAGATTTAATGCCGGAATTTGGGAAGGACATTGGTTGGGTGGCACTAGTAATCATGGCAATGATTTCAGACCTACATACAGGTTGGAAACTCATGTTGCGACTTTTCCAGGCTACATGTCCCAAGTACCCAGAGCGCCTTTTTCCCCCGTAACTAAGTCAAATATTGAGATGTAACGCTGGAATTTGGCCAGGACATTAGTTTCGTGGCATTAGTGATAATGACAATCATTACAGAATTACATCTACATGGGAAACTCATGTCGTGGCCTGTACAAGTACCCGCAGCGCCTTTTCTCCTCTGTAACTAAGTCAAATACTGAGATGTAATGCTGGAATTTAGACAGTAAATTAGTTTTGTGGCACTAGTGATTATAGGAATGATTTCAGACTTACATCTAGCTGGCAAACACATGTCACGGCTTGTCCCGGCTAAACAGCCCAAGTACCCGAAGCGTCTTTTTTCATCTGTAAGTAAGTCAAATATTCAGATTTAATGCCGGAATTTGGGAAGGACATTGGTTGGGTGGCACTAGTAATCATGGCAATGATTTCAGACCTACATCCAGGTTGGAAACTCATGTTGCGACTTTTCCAGACTACATGGCCCAAGTACCCAGAGCGCCTTTTTCCCCCGTAACTAAGTCAAATATTGAGATGTAACGCTGGAATTTGGACAGGACATTAGCTGGGTGGCATTAGTGATAATGACAATGATTACAGAATTACATCTACATGGGAAACTCATGTCGTGACCTGTACAAGTACCCGCAGCGCCTTTTCTCCTCTGTAACTAAGTCAAATACTGAGATGTAACGCTGGAATTTAGACAGTAAATTAGTTTCATGGCACTAGTGATTATAGGAATGATTTCAGACTTACATGTAGCTGGCAAACGCATGTCACGACCTGTCCCAGCTAAACGGCCCAAGTACCCGAAGCATCTTTTTTCATCTGTAAGTAAGTCAAATATTCAGATTTAATGCCGGAATTTGGGAAGGACATTGGTTGGGTGGCACTAGTAATCATGGCAATGATTTCAGACCTACATCCAGGTTGGAAACTCATGTTGCGACTTTTCCAGGCTACATGGCCCAAGTACCCGGAGCGCCTTTTTCCCCCGTAACTAAGTCAAATATTGAGATGTAACGCTGGAATTTGGCCAGGACATTAGTTTCGTGGCATTAGTGATAATGACAATGATTACAGAATTACATCTACATGGGAAACTCATGTCGTGACCTGTACAAGTACCCGCAGCGCCTTTTTTCCTCTGTAACTAAGTCAAATACTGAGATGTAGCGCTGGAATTTAGACAGTAAATGAGTTTTGTGGCACTAGTGATTATAGGAATGATTTCAGACTTACATCTAGCTGGCAAACGCATGTCACGGCTTGTCCCGGCTAAACTGCCCAAGTATCGAAGCGTCTTTTTTCATCTGTAAGTAAGTCAAATATTCAGATTTAATGCCGGAATTTGGGAAAGACATTGGCTGGGTGGCACTAGTAATCATGGCAATGATTTCAGACCTACATCCAGGTTGGAAACTCATGTTGCGACTTTTCCAGGCTACATGTCCCAAGTACCCAGAGCGCCTTTTTCCCCCGTAACTAAGTCAAATATTGAGATGTAATGCTGGAATTTGGCCAGGACATTAGTTTCGTGGCATTAGTGATAATGACAATGATTACAGAATTACATCTATATGGGAAACTCATGTCGTGACCTGTACAAGTACCCGCAGTGCCTTTTCTCCTCTGTAACTAAGTCAAATACTGAGATGTAACGCTGGAATTTAGACAGTAAATGAGTTTTGTGGCACTAGTGATTATAGGAATGATTTCAGACTTACATCTAGCTGGCAAACGCATGTCACGGATTGTCCCGGCTAAACGGCCCAAGTACCCGAAGCGTCTTTTTTCATCTGTAAGTAAGTCAAATATTCAGATTTAATGCCGGAATTTGGGAAGGACATTGGTTGGGTGGCACTAGTAATCATGGCAATGATTTCAGACCTACATCCAGGTTGGAAACTCATGTTGCGACTTTTCCAGGCTACATGTCCCAAGTACCCAGAGGGCCTTTTTCCCCCGTAACTAAGTCAAATATTGAGATGTAATGCTGGAATTTGGCCAGGACATTAGTTTCGTGGCATTAGTGATAATGACAATGATTACAGAATTACATCTATATGGGAAACTCATGTCGTGACCTGTACAAGTACCCGCAGTGCCTTTTCTCCTCTGTAACTAAGTCAAATACTGAGATGTAACGCTGGAATTTAGACAGTAAATGAGTTTTGTGGCACTAGTGATTATAGGAATGATTTCAGACTTACATCTAGCTGGCAAACGCATGTCACGGATTGTCCCGGCTAAACGGCCCAAGTACCCGAAGCGTCTTTTTTCATCTGTAAGTAAGTCAAATATTCAGATTTAATGCCGGAATTTGGGAAGGACATTGGTTGGGTGGCACTAGTAATCATGGCAATGATTTCAGACCTACATACAGGTTGGAAACTCATGTTGCGACTTTTCCAAGCTACATGTCCCAAGTACCCAGAGCGCCTTTTTCCCCCGTAACTAAGTCAAATATTGAGATGTAATGCTGGAATTTGGCCAGGACATTAGTTTCGTGGCATTAGTGATAATGACAATCATTACAGAATTACATCTACATGGGAAACTCATGTCGTGGCCTGTACAAGTACCCGCAGCGCCTTTTCTCCTCTGTAACTAAGTCAAATACTGAGATGTAATGCTGGAATTTAGACAGTAAATTAGTTTTGTGGCACTAGTGATTATAGGAATGATTTCAGACTTACATCTAGCTGGCAAACACATGTCACGGCTTGTCCCGGCTAAACAGCCCAAGTACCCGAAGCGTCTTTTTTCATCTGTAAGTAAGTCAAATATTCAGATTTAATGCCGGAATTTGGGAAGGACATTGGTTGGGTGGCACTAGTAATCATGGCAATGATTTCAGACCTACATCCAGGTTGGAAACTCATGTTGCGACTTTTCCAGGCTACATGGCCCAAGTACCCAGAGCGCCTTTTTCCCCCGTAACTAAGTCAAATATTGAGATGTAACGCTGGAATTTGGACAGGACATTAGCTGGGTGGCATTAGTGATAATGACAATGATTACAGAATTACATCTACATGGGAAACTCATGTCGTGACCTGTACAAGTACCCGCAGCGCCTTTTCTCCTCTGTAACTAAGTCAAATACTGAGATGTAACGCTGGAATTTAGACAGTAAATTAGTTTCATGGCACTAGTGATTATAGGAATGATTTCAGACTTACATGTAGCTGGCAAACGCATGTCACGACCTATCCCAGCTAAACGGCCCAAGTACCCGAAGCATCTTTTTTCATCTGTAAGTAAGTCAAATATTCAGATTTAATGCCGGAATTTGGGAAGGACATTGGTTGGGTGGCACTAGTAATCATGGCAATGATTTCAGACCTACATCCAGGTTGGAAACTCATGTTGCGACTTTTCCAGGCTACATGGCCCAAGTACCCGGAGCGCCTTTTTCCCCTTAACTAAGTCAAATATTGAGATGTAACGCTGGAATTTGGCCAGGACATTAGTTTCGTGGCATTAGTGATAATGACAATGATTACAGAATTACATCTACATGGGAAACTCATGTCGTGACCTGTACAAGTACCCGCAGCGCCTTTTTTCCTCTGTAACTAAGTCAAATACTGAGATGTAACGCTGGAATTTAGACAGTAAATAAGTTTCGTGGCACTAGTGATTATAGGAATGATTCCAGACTTACATTTAGCTGGCAAACGCATGTCACGACTTGTCCCGGCTAAACGGCCCAAGTACCCAAAGCGTCTTTTTTCATCTGTAAGTAAGTCAAATATTCAGATTTAATGCCGGAATTTGGGAAGGACATTGGTTGGGTGGCACTAGTAATCATGGCAATGATTTCAGACCTACATACAGGTTGGAAACTCATGTTGCGACTTTTCCAGGCTACATGTCCCAAGTACCCAGAGCGCCTTTTTCCCCCGTAACTAAGTCAAATATTGAGATGTAACGCTGGAATTTGGCCAGGACATTAGTTTCGTGGCATTAGTGATAATGACAATCATTACAGAATTACATCTACATGGGAAACTCATGTCGTGGCCTGTACAAGTACCCGCAGCGCCTTTTCTCCTCTGTAACTAAGTCAAATACTGAGATGTAATGCTGGAATTTAGACAGTAAATTAGTTTTGTGGCACTAGTGATTATAGGAATGATTTCAGACTTACATCTAGCTGGCAAACACATGTCACGGCTTGTCCCGGCTAAACAGCCCAAGTACCCGAAGCGTCTTTTTTCATCTGTAAGTAAGTCAAATATTCAGATTTAATGCCGGAATTTGGGAAGGACATTGGTTGGGTGGCACTAGTAATCATGGCAATGATTTCAGACCTACATCCAGGTTGGAAACTCATGTTGCGACTTTTCCAGGCTACATGGCCCAAGTACCCAGAGCGCCTTTTTCCCCCGTAACTAAGTCAAATATTGAGATGTAACGCTGGAATTTGGACAGGACATTAGCTGGGTGGCATTAGTGATAATGACAATGATTACAGAATTACATCTACATGGGAAACTCATGTCGTGACCTGTACAAGTACCCGCAGCGCCTTTTCTCCTCTGTAACTAAGTCAAATACTGAGATGTAACGCTGGAATTTAGACAGTAAATTAGTTTCATGGCACTAGTGATTATAGGAATGATTTCAGACTTACATGTAGCTGGCAAACGCATGTCACGACCTGTCCCAGCTAAACGGCCCAAGTACCCGAAGCATCTTTTTTCATCTGTAAGTAAGTCAAATATTCAGATTTAATGCCGGAATTTGGGAAGGACATTGGTTGGGTGGCACTAGTAATCATGGCAATGATTTCAGACCTACATCCAGGTTGGAAACTCATGTTGCGACTTTTCCAGGCTACATGGCCCAAGTACCCGGAGCGCCTTTTTCCCCTTAACTAAGTCAAATATTGAGATGTAACGCTGGAATTTGGCCAGGACATTAGTTTCGTGGCATTAGTGATAATGACAATGATTACAGAATTACATCTACATGGGAAACTCATGTCGTGACCTGTACAAGTACCCGCAGCGCCTTTTTTCCTCTGTAACTAAGTCAAATACTGAGATGTAACGCTGGAATTTAGACAGTAAATAAGTTTCGTGGCACTAGTGATTATAGGAATGATTCCAGACTTACATTTAGCTGGCAAACGCATGTCACGACTTGTCCCGGCTAAACGGCCCAAGTACCCAAAGCGTCTTTTTTCATCTGTAAGTAAGTCAAATATTCAGATTTAATGCCGGAATTTGGGAAGGACATTGGTTGGGTGGCACTAGTAATCATGGCAATGATTTCAGACCTACATACAGGTTGGAAACTCATGTTGCGACTTTTCCAGGCTACATGTCCCAAGTACCCAGAGCGCCTTTTTCCCCCGTAACTAAGTCAAATATTGAGATGTAACGCTGGAATTTGGCCAGGACATTAGTTTCGTGGCATTAGTGATAATGACAATCATTACAGAATTACATCTACATGGGAAACTCATGTCGTGGCCTGTACAAGTACCCGCAGCGCCTTTTCTCCTCTGTAACTAAGTCAAATACTGAGATGTAATGCTGGAATTTAGACAGTAAATTAGTTTTGTGGCACTAGTGATTATAGGAATGATTTCAGACTTACATCTAGCTGGCAAACACATGTCACGGCTTGTCCCGGCTAAACAGCCCAAGTACCCGAAGCGTCTTTTTTCATCTGTAAGTAAGTCAAATATTCAGATTTAATGCCGGAATTTGGGAAGGACATTGGTTGGGTGGCACTAGTAATCATGGCAATGATTTCAGACCTACATCCAGGTTGGAAACTCATGTTGCGACTTTTCCAGACTACATGGCCCAAGTACCCAGAGCGCCTTTTTCCCCCGTAACTAAGTCAAATATTGAGATGTAACGCTGGAATTTGGACAGGACATTAGCTGGGTGGCATTAGTGATAATGACAATGATTACAGAATTACATCTACATGGGAAACTCATGTCGTGACCTGTACAAGTACCCGCAGCGCCTTTTCTCCTCTGTAACTAAGTCAAATACTGAGATGTAACGCTGGAATTTAGACAGTAAATTAGTTTCATGGCACTAGTGATTATAGGAATGATTTCAGACTTACATGTAGCTGGCAAACGCATGTCACGACCTGTCCCAGCTAAACGGCCCAAGTACCCGAAGCATCTTTTTTCATCTGTAAGTAAGTCAAATATTCAGATTTAATGCCGGAATTTGGGAAGGACATTGGTTGGGTGGCACTAGTAATCATGGCAATGATTTCAGACCTACATCCAGGTTGGAAACTCATGTTGCGACTTTTCCAGGCTACATGGCCCAAGTACCCGGAGCGCCTTTTTCCCCCGTAACTAAGTCAAATATTGAGATGTAACGCTGGAATTTGGCCAGGACATTAGTTTCGTGGCATTAGTGATAATGACAATGATTACAGAATTACATCTACATGGGAAACTCATGTCGTGACCTGTACAAGTACCCGCAGCGCCTTTTTTCCTCTGTAACTAAGTCAAATACTGAGATGTAGCGCTGGAATTTAGACAGTAAATGAGTTTTGTGGCACTAGTGATTATAGGAATGATTTCAGACTTACATCTAGCTGGCAAACGCATGTCACGGCTTGTCCCGGCTAAACTGCCCAAGTATCGAAGCGTCTTTTTTCATCTGTAAGTAAGTCAAATATTCAGATTTAATGCCGGAATTTGGGAAAGACATTGGCTGGGTGGCACTAGTAATCATGGCAATGATTTCAGACCTACATCCAGGTTGGAAACTCATGTTGCGACTTTTCCAGGCTACATGTCCCAAGTACCCAGAGCGCCTTTTTCCCCCGTAACTAAGTCAAATATTGAGATGTAATGCTGGAATTTGGCCAGGACATTAGTTTCGTGGCATTAGTGATAATGACAATGATTACAGAATTACATCTATATGGGAAACTCATGTCGTGACCTGTACAAGTACCCGCAGTGCCTTTTCTCCTCTGTAACTAAGTCAAATACTGAGATGTAACGCTGGAATTTAGACAGTAAATGAGTTTTGTGGCACTAGTGATTATAGGAATGATTTCAGACTTACATCTAGCTGGCAAACGCATGTCACGGATTGTCCCGGCTAAACGGCCCAAGTACCCGAAGCGTCTTTTTTCATCTGTAAGTAAGTCAAATATTCAGATTTAATGCCGGAATTTGGGAAGGACATTGGTTGGGTGGCACTAGTAATCATGGCAATGATTTCAGACCTACATCCAGGTTGGAAACTCATGTTGCGACTTTTCCAGGCTACATGTCCCAAGTACCCAGAGGGCCTTTTTCCCCCGTAACTAAGTCAAATATTGAGATGTAATGCTGGAATTTGGCCAGGACATTAGTTTCGTGGCATTAGTGATAATGACAATGATTACAGAATTACATCTATATGGGAAACTCATGTCGTGACCTGTACAAGTACCCGCAGTGCCTTTTCTCCTCTGTAACTAAGTCAAATACTGAGATGTAACGCTGGAATTTAGACAGTAAATGAGTTTTGTGGCACTAGTGATTATAGGAATGATTTCAGACTTACATCTAGCTGGCAAACGCATGTCACGGATTGTCCCGGCTAAACGGCCCAAGTACCCGAAGCGTCTTTTTTCATCTGTAAGTAAGTCAAATATTCAGATTTAATGCCGGAATTTGGGAAGGACATTGGTTGGGTGGCACTAGTAATCATGGCAATGATTTCAGACCTACATACAGGTTGGAAACTCATGTTGCGACTTTTCCAAGCTACATGTCCCAAGTACCCAGAGCGCCTTTTTCCCCCGTAACTAAGTCAAATATTGAGATGTAATGCTGGAATTTGGCCAGGACATTAGTTTCGTGGCATTAGTGATAATGACAATGATTACAGAATTACATCTATATGGGAAACTCATGTCGTGACCTGTACAAGTACCCGCAGTGCCTTTTCTCCTCTGTAACTAAGTCAAATACTGAGATGTAACGCTGGAATTTAGACAGTAAATGAGTTTTGTGGCACTAGTGATTATAGGAATGATTTCAGACTTACATCTAGCTGGCAAACGCATGTCACGGATTGTCCCGGCTAAACGGCCCAAGTACCCGAAGCGTCTTTTTTCATCTGTAAGTAAGTCAAATATTCAGATTTAATGCCGGAATTTGGGAAGGACATTGGTTGGGTGGCACTAGTAATCATGGCAATGATTTCAGACCTACATACAGGTTGGAAACTCATGTTGCGACTTTTCCAGGCTACATGTCCCAAGTACCCAGAGCGCCTTTTTCCCCCGTAACTAAGTCAAATATTGAGATGTAACACTGGAATTTGGCCAGGACATTAGTTTCATGGCATTAGTGATAATGACAATGATTACAGAATTACATCTACATGGGAAACTCATGTCGTGGCCTGTACAAGTACCCGCAGCGCCTTTTTTCCTCTGTAACTAAGTCAAATACTGAGATGTAGCACTGGAATTTAGGCAGTAAATTAGTTTCGTGGCACTAGTGATTATTGGAATGATTTCAGACTTACATCTAGCTGGCAAACGCATGTCACGGCTTGTCCCAGCTAAACGGCCCAAGTACCCGAAGCGTCTTTTTTCATCTGTAAGTAAGTCAAATATTCAGATTTAATGCCGGAATTTGGGAAGGACATTGGTTGGGTGGCACTAGTAATCATGGCAATGATTTCAGACCTACATACAGGTTGGAAACTCATGTTGCGACTTTTCCAGGCTACATGTCCCAAGTACCCAGAGCGCCTTTTTCCCCCGTAACTAAGTCAAATATTGAGATGTAACGCTGGAATTTGGCCAGGACATTAGTTTCGTGGCATTAGTGATAATGACAATGATTACAGAATTACATCTACATGGGAAACTCATGTCGTGGCCTGTACAAGTACCCGCAGCGCCTTTTCTCCTCTGTAACTAAGTCAAATACTGAGATGTAACGCTGGAATTTAGACAGTAAATTAGTTTTGTGGCACTAGTGATTATAGGAATGATTTCAGACTTACATCTAGCTGGCAAACACATGTCACGGCTTGTCCCAGCTAAACAGCCCAAGTACCCGAAGCGTCTTTTTTCATCTGTAAGTAAGTCAAATATTCAGATTTAATGCTGGAATTTGGGACGGACATTGGTTGGGTGGCACTAGTAATCATGGCAATGATTTCAGACCTACATACAGGTTGGAAACTCATGTTGCGACTTTTCCAGGCTACATGGCCCAAGTACCCGGAGCGCCTTTTTCCCCCGTAACTAAGTCAAATATTGAGATGTAACGCTGGAATTTGGCCAGGACATTAGCTTCGTGGCATTAATGATAATGACAATGATTACAGAATTACATCTACATGGAAAACTCATGTCGTGACCTGTACAAGTACACGCAGCGCCTTTTTTCCTCTGTAACTAAGTCAAATACTGAGATGTAATGCTGGAATTTAGACAGTAAATTAGTTTCGTGGCACTAGTGATTATAGGAATGATTCCAGACTTACATCTAGCTGGCAAACGCATGTCACGGATTGTCCCGGCTAAACGGCCCAAGTACCCGAAGCGTCTTTTTTCATCTGTAAGTAAGTCAAATATTCAGATTTAATGCCGGAATTTGGGAAGGACATTGGTTGGGTGGCACTAGTAATCATGGCAATGATTTCAGACCTACATACAGGTTGGAAACTCATGTTGCGACTTTTCCAAGCTACATGTCCCAAGTACCCAGAGCGCCTTTTTCCCCCGTAACTAAGTCAAATATTGAGATGTAATGCTGGAATTTGGCCAGGACATTAGTTTCGTGGCATTAGTGATAATGACAATGATTACAGAATTACATCTATATGGGAAACTCATGTCGTGACCTGTACAAGTACCCGCAGTGCCTTTTCTCCTCTGTAACTAAGTCAAATACTGAGATGTAACGCTGGAATTTAGACAGTAAATGAGTTTTGTGGCACTAGTGATTATAGGAATGATTTCAGACTTACATCTAGCTGGCAAACGCATGTCACGGATTGTCCCGGCTAAACGGCCCAAGTACCCGAAGCGTCTTTTTTCATCTGTAAGTAAGTCAAATATTCAGATTTAATGCCGGAATTTGGGAAGGACATTGGTTGGGTGGCACTAGTAATCATGGCAATGATTTCAGACCTACATACAGGTTGGAAACTCATGTTGCGACTTTTCCAGGCTACATGTCCCAAGTACCCAGAGCGCCTTTTTCCCCCGTAACTAAGTCAAATATTGAGATGTAACACTGGAATTTGGCCAGGACATTAGTTTCATGGCATTAGTGATAATGACAATGATTACAGAATTACATCTACATGGGAAACTCATGTCGTGGCCTGTACAAGTACCCGCAGCGCCTTTTTTCCTCTGTAACTAAGTCAAATACTGAGATGTAGCACTGGAATTTAGGCAGTAAATTAGTTTCGTGGCACTAGTGATTATTGGAATGATTTCAGACTTACATCTAGCTGGCAAACGCATGTCACGGCTTGTCCCAGCTAAACGGCCCAAGTACCCGAAGCGTCTTTTTTCATCTGTAAGTAAGTCAAATATTCAGATTTAATGCCGGAATTTGGGAAGGACATTGGTTGGGTGGCACTAGTAATCATGGCAATGATTTCAGACCTACATACAGGTTGGAAACTCATGTTGCGACTTTTCCAGGCTACATGTCCCAAGTACCCAGAGCGCCTTTTTCCCCCGTAACTAAGTCAAATATTGAGATGTAACGCTGGAATTTGGCCAGGACATTAGTTTCGTGGCATTAGTGATAATGACAATGATTACAGAATTACATCTACATGGGAAACTCATGTCGTGGCCTGTACAAGTACCCGCAGCGCCTTTTCTCCTCTGTAACTAAGTCAAATACTGAGATGTAACGCTGGAATTTAGACAGTAAATTAGTTTTGTGGCACTAGTGATTATAGGAATGATTTCAGACTTACATCTAGCTGGCAAACACATGTCACGGCTTGTCCCAGCTAAACAGCCCAAGTACCCGAAGCATCTTTTTTCATCTGTAAGTAAGTCAAATATTCAGATTTAATGCTGGAATTTGGGACGGACATTGGTTGGGTGGCACTAGTAATCATGGCAATGATTTCAGACCTACATACAGGTTGGAAACTCATGTTGCGACTTTTCCAGGCTACATGGCCCAAGTACCCGGAGCGCCTTTTTCCCCCGTAACTAAGTCAAATATTGAGATGTAACGCTGGAATTTGGCCAGGACATTAGCTTCGTGGCATTAATGATAATGACAATGATTACAGAATTACATCTACATGGAAAACTCATGTCGTGACCTGTACAAGTACACGCAGCGCCTTTTTTCCTCTGTAACTAAGTCAAATACTGAGATGTAATGCTGGAATTTAGACAGTAAATTAGTTTCGTGGCACTAGTGATTATAGGAATGATTCCAGACTTACATTTAGCTGGCAAACGCATGTCACGACTTGTCCCGCTTAAACGGCCCAAGTACCCGAAGCGTCTTTTTTCATCTGTAAGTAAGTCAAATATTCAGATTTAATGCTGGAATTTGGGACGGACATTGGTTGGGTGGCACTAGTAATCATGGCAATGATTTCAGACCTACATCCAGGTTGGAAACTCATGTTGCGACGTTTCCAGGCTACATGGCCCAAGTACCCAGAGCGCCTTTTTCCTCCGTAACTAAGTCAAATATTGAGATGTAACGCTGGAATTTGGCCAGGACATTAGTTTCATGGCATTAATCATAATGACAATGATTACAGAATTACATCTACATGGGAAACTCATGTCGTGACCTGTACAAGTACCCGCAGCGCCTTTTTTCCTCTGTAACTAAGTCAAATACTGAGATGTAACGCTGGAATTTAGACAGTAAATTAGTTTTGTGGCACTAGTGATTATAGGAATGATTTCAGACTTACATCTAACTGGCAAACGCATGTCACGACTTGTCCCGGCTAAACGGCCCAAGTACCCGAAGCGTCTTTTTTCATCTGTAAGTAAGTCAAATATTCAGATTTAATGCCGGAATTTGGGAAGGACATTGGTTGGGTGGCACTAGTAATCATGGCAATGATTTCAGACCTACATCCAGGTTGGAAACTCATGTTGCGACTTTTCCAGGCTACATGGCCCAAGTACCCAGGGGCCGGTTTCACTAAAGGACTTAAACTAAGTCCCTTTATTGGCTAAGTCAGGGACTTAAATCTAAGACTTTGGTCTTAGCTAGGTGTGGGACTTAAAATGGATTTCACAAAGGTGACTTAGCTAAGTCCAAGTTCATCATATAACCACAGTAGTTTTCTGTGTCATGTGACCTTTTATATCCTTCATTTGATGCATTTTATCTAAGGATAAGTGCTGTTTTGAAATGGAAAACCTTGTGGCCACACATAAACTTCCCAAAGACTACTTCAGTAAGGTGTTCTGTGTAATTATACTTTATTTACAGCCCTTTCAAATTTTGAAGTGGAGAAAGTTTATGGCAGCCATATTTAAGCCCTCTTTACAAAATTTAAGCCCATTACCAACCAGACTTAAATCTAAGTCCACTGACTTAGCAAATCCATGGACTTAGCCCTTTTGTGAAATCCACTAAGTCTAAGCCCGCTGACTTAGCACATTTTTGACAGAATTTAAGACCAAAGTCTTAAACTTAAGCCCAAAACCAGGCTTAAGTCTGTTCGTGAAATCGGCCCCAGAGCACCTTTTTGCCCCATAACTAAGTCAAATATTGAGATGTAACGCTGGAATTTGGCCAGGACATTAGTTTCGTGGCATTAGTGATAATGACAATGAATACAGAATTACATCTACATGGGAAACTCATGTCGTGACTGTACAAGTACCCGCAGCGCCTTTTTTCCTCTGTAACTAAGTCAAATACTGAGATGTAACGCTGGAACTGAGACAGTAAATAAGTTTCGTGGCACTAGTGATTATAGGAATGATTCCAGACTTACATTTAGCTGGCAAACGCATGTCACGACTTGTCCCGGCTAAACGGCCCAAGTACCCGAAGCTTTTTTTTTCATCTGTAAGTAAGTCAAATATTCAGATTTAATGCCGGAATTTGGGAAGGACATTGGTTGGGTGGCACTAGTGATCATGGCAATGATTTCAGACCTACATACAGGTTGGAAACTCATGTTGCGACTTTTCCAGGCTACATGGCCCAAGTACCTGGAGCGCCTTTTCCCCCCGTAACTAAGTCAAATATTGAGATGTAACGCTGGAATTTGGCCAGGACATTAGTTTTGTGGCATTAGTGATAATGACAATGATTACAGAATTACATCTACATGGGAAACTCGTATTGTGACCTGTACAAGTACCCGCAGCGCCTTTTTTCCTCTGTAACTAAGTCAAATACTGAGATGTAACGCTGGAATTTAGACAGTAAATAAGTTTCGTGGCACTAGTGATTATAGGAATGATTCCAGACTTACATTTAGCTGGCAAACGCATGTCACGACTTGTCCCGGCTAAACGGCCCAAGTACCCAAAGCGTCTTTTTTCATCTGTAAGTAAGTCAAATATTCAGATTTAATGCCGGAATTTGGGAAGGACATTGGTTGGGTGGCACTAGTAATCATGGCAATGATTTCAGACCTACATACAGGTTGGAAACTCATGTTGCGACTTTTCCAGGCTACATGTCCCAAGTACCCAGAGCGCCTTTTTCCCCCGTAACTAAGTCAAATATTGAGATGTAACGCTGGAATTTGGCCAGGACATTAGTTTCGTGGCATTAGTGATAATGACAATCATTACAGAATTACATCTACATGGGAAACTCATGTCGTGGCCTGTACAAGTACCCGCAGCGCCTTTTCTCCTCTGTAACTAAGTCAAATACTGAGATGTAATGCTGGAATTTAGACAGTAAATTAGTTTTGTGGCACTAGTGATTATAGGAATGATTTCAGACTTACATCTAGCTGGCAAACACATGTCACGGCTTGTCCCGGCTAAACAGCCCAAGTACCCGAAGCGTCTTTTTTCATCTGTAAGTAAGTCAAATATTCAGATTTAATGCCGGAATTTGGGAAGGACATTGGTTGGGTGGCACTAGTAATCATGGCAATGATTTCAGACCTACATCCAGGTTGGAAACTCATGTTGCGACTTTTCCAGGCTACATGGCCCAAGTACCCAGAGCGCCTTTTTCCCCCGTAACTAAGTCAAATATTGAGATGTAACGCTGGAATTTGGACAGGACATTAGCTGGGTGGCATTAGTGATAATGACAATGATTACAGAATTACATCTACATGGGAAACTCATGTCGTGACCTGTACAAGTACCCGCAGCGCCTTTTCTCCTCTGTAACTAAGTCAAATACTGAGATGTAACGCTGGAATTTAGACAGTAAATTAGTTTCATGGCACTAGTGATTATAGGAATGATTTCAGACTTACATGTAGCTGGCAAACGCATGTCACGACCTGTCCCAGCTAAACGGCCCAAGTACCCGAAGCATCTTTTTTCATCTGTAAGTAAGTCAAATATTCAGATTTAATGCCGGAATTTGGGAAGGACATTGGTTGGGTGGCACTAGTAATCATGGCAATGATTTCAGACCTACATCCAGGTTGGAAACTCATGTTGCGACTTTTCCAGGCTACATGGCCCAAGTACCCGGAGCGCCTTTTTCCCCCGTAACTAAGTCAAATATTGAGATGTAACGCTGGAATTTGGCCAGGACATTAGTTTCGTGGCATTAGTGATAATGACAATGATTACAGAATTACATCTACATGGGAAACTCATGTCGTGACCTGTACAAGTACCCGCAGCGCCTTTTTTCCTCTGTAACTAAGTCAAATACTGAAATGTAGCGCTGGAATTTAGACAGTAAATGAGTTTTGTGGCACTAGTGATTATAGGAATGATTTCAGACTTACATCTAGCTGGCAAACGCATGTCACGGCTTGTCCCGGCTAAACTGCCCAAGTATCGAAGCGTCTTTTTTCATCTGTAAGTAAGTCAAATATTCAGATTTAATGCCGGAATTTGGGAAAGACATTGGCTGGGTGGCACTAGTAATCATGGCAATGATTTCAGACCTACATCCAGGTTGGAAACTCATGTTGCGACTTTTCCAGGCTACATGTCCCAAGTACCCAGAGCGCCTTTTTCCCCCGTAACTAAGTCAAATATTGAGATGTAATGCTGGAATTTGGCCAGGACATTAGTTTCGTGGCATTAGTGATAATGACAATGATTACAGAATTACATCTATATGGGAAACTCATGTCGTGACCTGTACAAGTACCCGCAGTGCCTTTTCTCCTCTGTAACTAAGTCAAATACTGAGATGTAACGCTGGAATTTAGACAGTAAATGAGTTTTGTGGCACTAGTGATTATAGGAATGATTTCAGACTTACATCTAGCTGGCAAACGCATGTCACGGATTGTCCCGGCTAAACGGCCCAAGTACCCGAAGCGTCTTTTTTCATCTGTAAGTAAGTCAAATATTCAGATTTAATGCCGGAATTTGGGAAGGACATTGGTTGGGTGGCACTAGTAATCATGGCAATGATTTCAGACCTACATCCAGGTTGGAAACTCATGTTGCGACTTTTCCAGGCTACATGTCCCAAGTACCCAGAGCGCCTTTTTCCCCTGTAACTAAGTCAAATATTGAGATGTAATGCTGGAATTTGGCCAGGACATTAGTTTCGTGGCATTAGTGATAATGACAATGATTATAGAATTACATCTATATGGGAAACTCATGTCGTGACCTGTACAAGTACCCGCAGTGCCTTTTCTCCTCTGTAACTAAGTCAAATACTGAGATGTAACGCTGGAATTTAGACAGTAAATGAGTTTTGTGGCACTAGTGATTATAGGAATGATTTCAGACTTACATCTAGCTGGCAAACGCATGTCACGGATTGTCCCGGCTAAACGGCCCAAGTACCCGAAGCGTCTTTTTTCATCTGTAAGTAAGTCAAATATTCAGATTTAATGCCGGAATTTGGGAAGGACATTGGTTGGGTGGCACTAGTAATCATGGCAATGATTTCAGACCTACATACAGGTTGGAAACTCATGTTGCGACTTTTCCAGGCTACATGTCCCAAGTACCCAGAGCGCCTTTTTCCCCCGTAACTAAGTCAAATATTGAGATGTAACACTGGAATTTGGCCAGGACATTAGTTTCGTGGCATTAGTGATAATGACAATGATTACAGAATTACATCTACATGGGAAACTCATGTCGTGGCCTGTACAAGTACCCGCAGCGCCTTTTTTCCTCTGTAACTAAGTCAAATACTGAGATGTAGCACTGGAATTTAGGCAGTAAATTAGTTTCGTGGCACTAGTGATTATTGGAATGATTTCAGACTTACATCTAGCTGGCAAACGCATGTCACGGCTTGTCCCAGCTAAACGGCCCAAGTACCCGAAGCGTCTTTTTTCATCTGTAAGTAAGTCAAATATTCAGATTTAATGCCGGAATTTGGGAAGGACATTGGTTGGGTGGCACTAGTAATCATGGCAATGATTTCAGACCTACATACAGGTTGGAAACTCATGTTGCGACTTTTCCAGGCTACATGTCCCAAGTACCCAGAGCGCCTTTTTCCCCCGTAACTAAGTCAAATATTGAGATGTAACGCTGGAATTTGGCCAGGACATTAGTTTCGTGGCATTAGTGATAATGACAATGATTACAGAATTACATCTACATGGGAAACTCATGTCGTGGCCTGTACAAGTACCCGCAGCGCCTTTTCTCCTCTGTAACTAAGTCAAATACTGAGATGTAACGCTGGAATTTAGACAGTAAATTAGTTTTGTGGCACTAGTGATTATAGGAATGATTTCAGACTTACATCTAGCTGGCAAACACATGTCACGGCTTGTCCCAGCTAAACAGCCCAAGTACCCGAAGCGTCTTTTTTCATCTGTAAGTAAGTCAAATATTCAGATTTAATGCTGGAATTTGGGACGGACATTGGTTGGGTGGCACTAGTAATCATGGCAATGATTTCAGACCTACATACAGGTTGGAACTCATGTTGCGACTTTTCCAGGCTACATGGCCCAAGTACCCGGAGCGCCTTTTTCCCCCGTAACTAAGTCAAATATTGAGATGTAACGCTGGAATTTGGCCAGGACATTAGCTTCGTGGCATTAATGATAATGACAATGATTACAGAATTACATCTACATGGAAAACTCATGTCGTGACCTGTACAAGTACACGCAGCGCCTTTTTTCCTCTGTAACTAAGTCAAATACTGAGATGTAATGCTGGAATTTAGACAGTAAATTAGTTTCGTGGCACTAGTGATTATAGGAATGATTCCAGACTTACATTTAGCTGGCAAACGCATGTCACGACTTGTCCCGCTTAAACGGCCCAAGTACCCGAAGCGTCTTTTTTCATCTGTAAGTAAGTCAAATATTCAGATTTAATGCTGGAATTTGGGACGGACATTGGTTGGGTGGCACTAGTAATCATGGCAATGATTTCAGACCTACATCCAGGTTGGAAACTCATGTTGCGACGTTTCCAGGCTACATGGCCCAAGTACCCAGAGCGCCTTTTTCCTCCGTAACTAAGTCAAATATTGAGATGTAACGCTGGAATTTGGCCAGGACATTAGTTTCATGGCATTAATCATAATGACAATGATTACAGAATTACATCTACATGGGAAACTCATGTCGTGACCTGTACAAGTACCCGCAGCGCCTTTTTTCCTCTGTAACTAAGTCAAATACTGAGATGTAATGCTGGAATTTAGACAGTAAATTAGTTTTGTGGCACTAGTGATTATAGGAATGATTTCAGACTTATATCTAACTGGCAAACGCATGTCACGACTTGTCCCGGCTAAACGGCCCAAGTACCCGAAGCGTCTTTTTTCATCTGTAAGTAAGTCAAATATTCAGATTTAATGCCGGAATTTGGGAAGGACATTGGTTGGGTGGCACTAGTAATCATGGCAATGATTTCAGACCTACATCCAGGTTGGAAACTCATGTTGCGACTTTTCCAGGCTACATGGCCCAAGTACCCAGGGGCCGGTTTCACTAAAGGACTTAAACTAAGTCCCTTTATTGGCTAAGTCAGGGACTTAAATCTAAGACTTTGGTCTTAGCTAGGTGTGGGACTTAAAATGGATTTCACAAAGGTGACTTAGCTAAGTCCAAGTTCATCATATAACCACAGTAGTTTTCTGTGTCATGTGACCTTTTATATCCTTCACTGGATGCATTTTATCTAAGGATAAGTGCTGTTTTGAAATGGAAAACCTTGTGGCCACACATAAACTTCCCAAAGACTACTTCAGTAAGGTGTTCTGTGTAATTATACTTTATTTACAGCCCTTTCAAATTTTGAAGTGGAGAAAGTTTATGGCAGCCATATTTAAGCCCTCTTTACAAAATTTAAGCCCATTACCAACCAGACTTAAATCTAAGTCCACTGACTTAGCAAATCCATGGACTTAGCCCTTTTGTGAAATCCACTAAGTCTAAGCCCGCTGACTTAGCACATTTTTGACAGAATTTAAGACCAAAGTCTTAAACTTAAGCCCAAAACCAGGCTTAAGTCTGTTCGTGAAATCGGCCCCAGAGCACCTTTTTGCCCCATAACTAAGTCAAATATTGAGATGTAACGCTGGAATTTGGCCAGGACATTAGTTTCGTGGCATTAGTGATAATGACAATGAATACAGAATTACATCTACATGGGAAACTCATGTCGTGACCTGTACAAGTACCCGCAGCGCCTTTTTTCCTCTGTAACTAAGTCAAATACTGAGATGTAGCACTGGAATTTAGGCAGTAAATTAGTTTCGTGGCACTAGTGATTATAGGAATGATTCCAGACTTACATTTAGCTGGCAAACGCATATCACGACTTGTCCCGGCTAAACGGCCCAAGTACCCAAAGCGTCTTTTTTCATCTGTAAGTAAGTCAAATATTCAGATTTAATGCCGGAATTTGGAAGGACATTGGTTGGGTGGCACTAGTAATCATGGCAATGATTTCAGACCTACATACAGGTTGGAAACTCATGTTGCGACTTTTCCAGGCTACATGGCCCAAGTACCTGGAGCGCCTTTTTCCCCCGTAACTAAGTCAAATATTGAGATGTAACGCTGGAATTTGGCCAGGACATTAGTTTTGTGGCATTAGTGATAATGACAATGATTACAGAATTACATCTACATGGGAAACTCATATTGTGACCTGTACAAGTACCCGCAGTGCCTTTTTTCCTCTGTAACTAAGTCAAATACTGAGATGTAACGCTGGAATTTAGACAGTAAATAAGTTTCGTGGCACTAGTGATTATAGGAATGATTTCAGACTTACATCTAGGTGGGAAACACAAGTCATGGCTTTTCCTGGCTTAACAACCCACGTACCCGGAGCACCATTTTTCATCTGTATGCAATTCAAATATTCAGATTCCATGCTGGAATTTGCTAAGGACATTAGTTGGGTGGCATTAGTAATCATGGCAATGATTTGAGACCTACATCCAGGTTGGAAACTCATGTTGCGACTCTTCCAGGCTACATGGCCCAAGTACCCGGAGCGCCTTTTTTCCTCCATAACTAAGTCAAATATTGAGATGTAAGGCTGGAATTTGGCCAGGACATTAGTTTCGTGGCATTTGTGATAATGGCAATGATTACAGAATTACATCTACATGGAAAACTCATGTCGTGACCTGTACAAGTACCCGCAGCGCCTTTGTTCCTCTGTAACTAAGTCAAATACTGCGATGTAACACTGGAATTTAGACAGTACATTAGTTTCATGGCACTAGTGATTATAGGAATGATTTCAGACTTACATCTAGGTGGGAAATGCAAGTCACGGCTTGTCCCAGCTTAACAGCCCAAGTACCCGGAGCGCCATTTTTCATCTGTAAGTGAGCCAAATTTGGTTAATTTTATTGTAATTGGAATTTTTATTAATAAAAATACTTACATAATCCCAACAAATGCCTACGTGACCTACTGTTTGGTCAAGGATACAGACAATGTTTCTTGTCATTTTTTTTTTACTGAAAGTACACACGTAAACCCCAGCTGGCACCTGCTGCAGGTTATAGATCCTCTGGAAGTTGTCATTCTTAAAAATTTTGACCCTAACCCTCAGAAAATGGTAGAGGGGAGGAGGGTGGGGCTCTCTCTGATGGGATTATGCCAGTATTTTTATTAATAAAATTCCAATTACAATAAAATTAACCAATTTTATTACATAAAAACGTACTTACATAATCCCAATAAATGCTTGAATGCAGCCCTGAGGTCCATGGTGGGTAGACTTCTGAGGACTGTCAAGTGCTTTAGGAGAGTTCTTGAGTTAATACAGATACAAAAAAATGCATAGAAACAATATGTTATACTACAAACAACTGTAATATATTACATATAGTTAAATTACTATTATTACTATTATTATTATTATTATTAAATTATTACAAGTACTGATAAAGTGATAAGGTAGTTGTAATAAAGTAACTGAAAGGTACTCACCCACTTATGAAAGCAGCATGCTGTACCATACATAAACATGATATATATCAATGCAGGGGTCAAAGGTCAGTTGCGCCCAGTTGAATATAACTCCAACAGTCAGAGTGCAGCTGTCCCTCAAGCCATCCATATGAACTTTGCCATTATATCCAAATCATGTTCAAAATCATAGTCTTAATCCAGTCTAGTCCAACTCCACATATCCTAAAAATAAAAGTTGAACCTATTATTAAGTCTCAATTGTTCACTACATGTTGTGCCGATGCAATGGGACATAACTTAAAGATATTATCATTCTCCCAGCAAATGTCCTTCAAATAAAAATTTGTAAAGGTATTGTGGGACCCCCAGTAACAGGAGCTCAAGACCTGCTCTAAGGAGATACTTCCTTTTAACGCAAGTGATGCAGCCATAGCTGTAACATCATGAGCTCTAACCTGAGTGACCTGTTGATCAGTCATATATGAAGACTGGTAACAAGTATGAATGGTCTGTTTGATCCACTGGGAAATGGTTATTCTAGTGATATCCTTAGAATAACCCTCCCTAAGTGATACAGAGAGAAGGGCCTTGCCCTTTCTCATGTATTTGGTCTTGTCTAAGTAGATTTTGAGGGCCCTAACTGGACAAAGTGTCTTGTCTTCCACCAGTGAACTGTCCAACATGTTAGAAAGAGCTGGTATCACTACTGGTTTAATGGAGTCAGGGCCATCCGAAGCCAACTGGTTTTTGGCCAGGAATGCTGGAGAAGGAGAAACAGTGATCTCTGACCAATTTCTCCTTGAAGAGACAGAAGAGTGAGTCCAAGCATGTATCTCACTCCTTCTTTTCCCTGACGCTAAAGCCAACAGGAAAACTGTCTTGTAAGTTAGCCACTTCAAAGGAGCCTCAGATAAAGGCTCAAGAGGAGGTTTTGTCAAACCTAGGAGGACCAAGGAGAGGTCCCATGTAGGTATGGACCTATTTGGTTTAGGTCTATCCCTGGTGAAGCTGGCAATAAGTCTATTCAGTTCTAGACTTTTTGAGATGAGTTCACCCTGTGAACCCAAAGCATCAGCAATTTGGTTAATTTTATTGTAATTGGAATTTTTATAAATAAAAATACTTACATAATCCCAACAAATGCTTACGTGACCTACCGTTCGGTCAAGGACACAGACAATGTGTCTCGGCATTTTTTTTACTGAAAATACACACGTAAACCCCAGCGGGCACCTGCTGGAGGTTATATCTCCACTGTAAGTTGTCATTCTAATTTTGACCCTACCCCTTAGAAGATGGTAGAGGGGAGGAGGGTGGGACTCTCCTTGTTGGGATTATGTAAGTATTTTTATTTATAAAAATTCCAATTACAATAAAATTAACCAATTTTATTGCATAAAAATGTACTTGCATAATCCCAACAAATGCTTGAATGCAGCCCTGAGGTCCATGGTGGGTAGACTTCTGAGGACTGTCAAGTGCTATAGGAGAGTTCTTTAGGTTATACAGATACAAAAAATGCGTAAACACAATATGTTATACTACAAACACTGCAATATACTACATATAGGAATACTAGTATCATTATTACTGTCATAGTCATTACAAGTACTGCTAAAGTGAAAAGTAATTGTAATAAAGTAGCTGTAAAGTACTCACCCACTTATGAAAGCAGCATGCTGTACTGTACATCAAATAATATGCATGAATCCCTCCACCTTGTCTATACAGTAGTGCAGGGGTCAAAGGTCAGCTGTGCCCAGTTGAATAGAACTGCAACAGTCAGAGTGCAGCTGTCCCTCAAGCCAAGCAACCATAACATGAATTCTTAACCATATTCTTGTTCCAAAAATCAAAGTCCTAGTACATTCCAGTCCAATTCCATACATCCTGAAAAAATAAAGGTTGATTATATTATTAAGTCTCAATTGTTCACTATATGCTATGCAGACACAATGGGACCTAACTTAAAAATATCTTCATTTTCCCAGCAAATATCTTTCAAATAAAAGTTTATGAAAGTATTGTGGGACTTCCAGTAACAGGAGCTCAAGACCTGTTCTAAGGAGATACCTCCTTTAAATGCTAATGATGCAGCCATAGCTCTAACATCATGAGCTCTAACCTGAGTGACCTGTTGATCAGCCATATCTGAAGACTGATAGCAAGACATAGTTTGAATGGTGTGTTTGATCCACTAGGAAATGGTTATTCTTGTGATATCCTTAGAATAACCCTCCCTAAGTGTTTATTTATTTATTTGGGGTTTTACATCGCTTTCAACACTGTACAGGTCATATCACGACGGGTAGTTGGAAGGGCAGAGGAAACCAGTACATATAGTTCGCTAGGGTTCTGTACTGTAAACTGCCGACCAACGGCAAGCAACTACCAGCTTTCCCACTTACGGCCATGGCGGGGATCGAACCCCGGCCGCAGAGGTGGGAGGCCAGAGTGTTACCACTCTGCCACCGTGGCCCCCCCTCCCTAAGTGATACAAAGAGCAGGGCCTTGCCCTTTCTCATGGATTTGGTTTTGTCTAAGTAGACTTTAAGGGCCCTAACTGGACAAAGTGACTTGTCCTCCACCAGCGAACTGTCCAACATGGTAGTAAGAGCTGGTATCACAACTGGTTTTATGGAATCAGGGCCATCCGAAGCCAATTGGTTTTTGGCCAGGAATGCTGGAGAAGGAGAAACTGTGACCTGTGACCAATTTCTCCTTGAAGAGACAGAAGAGTGAGTCCATGCATGTATCTCACTCCTTTTTCCTGAGGCTAAAGCCAACAGGAACACTGTCTTGTAAGTTAGCCACTTCAAAGGAGCCTCAGACAAGGGCTCAAAGGGAGGTTTTGTCAAGCCTAGAAGGACCAAAGAGAGGTCCCATGTAGGTATGGACCTATTTGGTTTAGGTCTATCCCTGGTGAAGCTGGCAATAAGTCTATTCAGTTCTAGACTTTTTGAGATGAGTTCACCCTGAGAACCCAAAGCATCAGCTATTGCTGTTCTATAGCCAGTAATTGTAGCTGGTTTGAGGTTTTTGACTGTGAACAGGTACTTTAAAAATTCTGCTACCTGGGGAACAGTTGTTGAGGCGATGTCCACCTTATTCTGTGAACACCATTGCCCATAAATGGTCCACCTTGATTGGTAGACTTTTCTTGAGGATTCCCTCTGAGGTGCCTTAATTCTTTCTGCCACCTCAGATGAGAATCTTCCAGAATTGGATTCCTGGAATCCAGAAGCCACACATGTAGATTCAGGTACTCCACATTGTTGTGGAACCTGTTAGAGTGTGGCTGTTTCAGTAGTGTCTTCCAATGAGGGAGCTGTAGGGTTACCCTGGTCGAGAGATCCACCAGATCCCAAAACCATGGCATCCCTGGCCACCCTGGAGCCAGTACTATCATCCTGCATGGGTATGTTGTTATTTTTTGAATTACTTGTGGCAGGATGGCTACTGGGCAGAAGACATAGCCTGATAGATTCGGCTGTTTCCATTTTGAAAGTTGGAACATGTAAATGGGTGTTCAACATACTTAAATCTATCACTGGTCTCAACCTTTTCATGGGTTTGGGTACCAGAAACAGTCTGCTGTAATATCCCAGAGTAGAGAGTTTCCTGACATGAGTTATCGCCTTTTTTGCAAGCATGGCCTGAACTGCTTCGTGTAGAGCGCCATCTTTGTTTTTGTTGTCATATTTGCTCAAAATGAGCGGAATTTTCGATAATTTGGGTAGAATTTTGAAGTCTAGGCGATAACCATGTTGTAGTAAACTTACTACTCTGGAATGTGCTTGATTTTTTGCCCATACCTGCCAAAAATCCTGCAATCTTGTCCCTGGAAAGTCACTTCCTCTTTCTGCCTCTGCCTCCTCGCGATGCGCACGCAGAGAAGTGGTTATAGGTTGAGTTTTGCTGCATTCGTTTGTCACGAAACGACCTGGTATTCTCCTGAGATTTTGGATGTGAAGATCTCCCGAAATCGAAGTTCTTAACAGAATCTCTGTATGACTTTGATTCAGAATCCTTCAAAATGGAGAGTCTTTTGATCATGTTATCCTCAACCTGGGATAGGATATCCGAATTGAAAACTTCCTGCTGGTCAAAATGATCAGTACGCAAGTTTGCCAAGTCCTTAGGACCCAATTTTGAGCTGCAGTCCTTCAATAAGCTGTCTCTCCTTGCAAGTAGCATATTGCAGGCCAGAGTCATATTTTGTTTGAGGACTGTATCCAGAGCTATCTCTAAGGAGGATGTGACAGAAGCCTGTAGCTGAGAATATTTAATCATGAGATCTGCTGATTCCCTGATGTTATCCAGATCTTCTGAACCTTTAATTTCAGTAGCTAACTCCTGGATTCTATTGTTGAGCTCCTCAATGGCCATTTTAAACCACACTACATGGCCCAAGATTTGAACATTCGCTCTGCAAACTGTCTCTTGCACAATAAATTGTTTGGAAGGTACAGATATGGAAGCTGACAAAGACTTTACTTTGGATATGTTGAAGTATGAGTCAGGTAGTTTTGGAGCTCTCAAAGGAGTATTTTGAGGAGAGGTAGTGTAGTATATCATGTCAGGCCTCTCAAAGGCCAAAAACTGTCCCTGAGATAGTGATTCAGAGCTGGACTTGTCTTTTACTGTGGTTCCAGAGGCCTTCCTGAACCTATAGTCCCACATGGACTGTATATCCTGAACAGGAGGTAAAGCCAGATTCTGCTTTCTCACCACCTGCTTGGAAGGTTTCTTAGAAAATGCAGAGGGAGCCACAAGACACTCCACTTGTGGTACCTCTAAATCCAATAAATTCCTGATGGCATTGAGCATCTCTACATAGGAGGGATCTAACTCCTGGGAGTGAGAGTCTGTATCCCCCCGAGGAGACCTAGATCTGTGGCGTTTCGTTGCAGGTAAAGAGAATTCCTCATCAGATAGTTCCCCCTCTGAGGGGACTGGTCTGGTGTGGGAGACAGGGGCACACATACCCTGCTCCTGAGAGAGAGGAAGAGCTGTTTTGGAAGATGTAGGTTTATCCCTGCTCTTGAACTCCTCAAACTGAGAAGCCAGGGAAGATAACTGATTATTCATAGCCTTTAGCATCTCCTGAAGAGATGAATCAGGAGTAGAAGAGGTGGAAGTTGAGGACTTTGAAGGAGTTGGCTCATCCAACAGAGAATCTTCGAACTTCTCAGTAACTTTACTTTTTGAAGACTTCTTCCTATGAGGAATTTTCAAAGCACCAGCACAAATAGTGCATTCAGATTCCTTACCAATAACACATTTATCCTTGCCTTTCTTGTTGTTTCTACATTTCAAGCAAGCCTGGTGATTGTCCCAAGGCAATATATCACCCGAGCAAATGGAGCATTTCCTTTGTTTTTCAGATATCTTTGAAGCACCAAAAAGAACGTGTGTGTACTTGACGGCGGTCAAAATAAGAATGACAACTTACAGTGGAGATATAACCTCCAGCAGGTGCCCGCTGGGGTTTACGTGTGTATTTTCAGTAAAAAAAAATGGCGAGACACATTGTCTGTGTCCTTGACCGAACGGTAGGTCACATAAGCATTTGTTGGGATTATGTAAGTACGTTTTTATGCAATAAAATGCTGTTCCGTAACCAGTAATTGTGGCTTGTTTGAGATTTTTGACTGTGAACAGGTACTTTAAAAATTCTGTTACCTGGGGAACAGTTGCTGAGGTGATGTCCCCCTTATTCTGTGAGCACCATTGCCCATCAGTGGTCCACCTTGATTCATAGACTTTTCTTGAGGATTCCCTCTGAGGTGCCTTAATTCTTTCTGCCACCTCAGATGAGAATCTTCCAGAATTGAATTCCTGGAATCCAGAAGCCGCACATGTAGATTCAGGTACTCCAAGTTGTTGTGGAACCTGTTGGAATGTGGCTGTTTCAGTAGTGTCTTCCAATGAGGGAGCTGTAGGGGTACCCTGGTCGAGAGATCCACCAGATCCCAAAACCATGGCATCCCTGGCCACCCTGGGCCAGTACTATTATCCTGCATGGGTATGTTATTATTTTTTTAATTACTTGTGGCAGGATGGCTACTGGACAGAAGACATAGCCGTCTAGGACTTCCCAACAGATATTCAATGCATCTTTGTTCCAAGCCTTTTTGTCTGGGACAGGAGATACATAAATTGGAAGTTTGTAATTTAGATGAGTTGCAAACAGGTCTACAATTGGTGTGTGCCAAATTCTGCAAATTTGGTTGAACATCTGTTGGTGAAGGGACCACTCTGTTTGTATGACCTTGTCCCTTTATGATAGGGAGTCTGCTATCACATTTAGGGATCCAGGTACATGTCTTGCACTTACCTGGATCCTTCTCCAGATACTTAGAGCACACATTTCTATGGAATGTGTGCCTCTTCTTTGTTCAGATAAGATACTACTGTATTGTTGTCTGAACAGATGAGCACTCTTTGACCTTGCAAGTGCTCCTGAAAACCCTTTAGGGCCAGAAGAACAGCTTTTAGCTCCAATACATTGATGTGAAGCTGAGCTTCACTGAGAACTATTTCGTTTAAATGAGCTGCCCAGCCTTTTTGGGAGGCATCTGTGAATACCAGTGTGTTGTGAATATGAGGATGGATAGGAGCACCTGCCATAAGATTCTGTAGATTCTCCCACCATTTGAGATGATTCAGAAAATTCCCTGTTACTGGGATCCTTTTGTCCAGTGAGTGGGGAAATTTCCAGTGTGACTTTAGGTACCACTGGAAAGGTCTCATGTGTAACCTTCCCAGTGGTACTGTTTTTTCTAAGGAAGCTAATGTCCCTATGAGTGACATGAGCTTTCTTGGAGTCAAGACTAATGACTTTCTGATGGAAACAGTCTGAACTTTTAACCGATTGAGTTTCTTTTGGGTTGGAAAGACTAGACCCCTCTGAAGATCGAGTGTTTATTTGGGGTTTAACGTCACTTTCAACACTGTACAGGTCATATCACGATGGGTAGTTGGAAGGGCAGAGGAAACCAGTACATACAGTTCGCTAGGGTAAACTACCGACCAACGGCAAGCAACTACCAGCTTTCCCACTTGAGCCCGTGTGGGGATCGAACCCCGGCCTCAGAGGTGGGAGGCGAGAGTGTTACCACTCTGCCACCGTGGCCCCCTCTGAAGATCGAAGTGATAGCCCAGAAAATCCAGTTTTTGTGTGGGTACCAATTCCGACTTTTGAAAATTGATAAGCCAGCCTAGTTCTTGCACCAATTTTACTAACTTTTCTGAATTTCTGAGACATTGTTCCTTTGTTGGTGACCGGAGAAGCCAGTCATCCAGATAGTGATGGATTCTGAGGTTCCTGGCTTGGGCTATGAGTTTTACCTCTTTCACAATGCAAGTAAACTCTAGGGCAGCTGTTACAACACCAAAAGGGAGTGCCCAAAATTGGAAAACCCCTTTTTTGTTTGAAATCGCAGATATTTTTGAGATTGTGGATGAATTGGGACATGGAAATAAGCGTCTGTGAGGTCTATCGAGGTGACTCACTCCCCCTTTCGAATCGACTTCCTGATACATTCAGCTGTTTCCATTTTGAATGTCGGTACATGTAAATGGTTGTTTAACATACATAAATCTATCACTGATCTCCACCGTTTCATGGATTTGGGTACCAGAAATAGTCTGCTGTGATATCCCAGAGTTGTGGGTTTTCTGACATGAGTTATCGCCTTCTTTAAAAGCATGGCCTGAACTGCCTCGTGGAGGGCGCCATCTTTGTCTTTGTTGTGACATTCGCTCAAAATGAGGGGAATTTTTGACAATTTTGCTAGAATTTTGAAGTCGACACGATAACCATGTTGTAGTAAACTTACTACTCTGGGATGTGCGTGATTTTTTGCCCATACCTGCCAAAAATCCTGCAATGTTGTCCCTGGAAAGTCACTTCCTCTTTCCGCCCCTGCCTCCTCGCGATGCACGCACAGAGAAATGGCTGTAAGAGGTGTTTGGCTACGTTCTTTTATCACGAAACGACATGCTGCCTTCCTGAGAAGAAGTGGGATGTGAAGACCTCCCGAAATCGAAGTTCTTGACAGAATCTCAATATGACTTGGTATCAGATTCTTTCATAATGGACAACCTTTTGATCATATTGTCCTCTACCTGGGACAAAATATCTGAGTTGAAGACCTCCTGCTGATCAAAGTGGTGTGTATGTCCTTAGGTCCTAACTTGGAACTACAGTCCTTCAATAAACTGTCCCTCCTTGCAAGGAGCATATTGCTGGCCAAAGTCATGTTTTGCTTCAGAACCGTGTCCAGAGCTATCTCTAAGGAGGAAGTAACTGAAGCCTGGAGTTGTGAATATTTTATCATGAGATCTGCCGATTCTTTGACAGTGTCCAGATCTTCTGAACTTCTAATTTCAGTAGCTAACGCTTGTATCCTATTATTGAGCTCTTCAATGGCCATCTTGAACCATACTACATGGCCTAAGATTTCGATATTCTCTCTGCAAACTGTCTCTTGAATGATATGTTGTTTAGAAGGCACAGAGATAGAGGATGATAAAGATTTCACTTTAGCTATATTGAAGTAAGAGTCAGGCAACTTCGGAGATCTCAAAGGCGTATTCTGAGGAGAAGTAGTGTAATATATCATGTCAGGCCAGAAACTGACCCTGAGACAAGGATTCAGAGCTGGACTTGTCTTTTACTGTGGTTCCAGATGCCTTCCTGAACCTGTAGTCCCACATGGACTGGATATCTTGAACAGCAGGTAAAGCCAGATTTTGTTTTCTCACCACCTGCTTGGAGGGCTTCTTAGAGAAGGCAGAAGGGGCCACAAGGCACTCTACTTGTGGCACCTCCAGGTCAAGGAGACCTCTGATTGTATTAAGCATCTCTGCATAGGAGGGATCCAACTCCTGTTGATGTATATCTGCCTCACCTTGAGGAGACCTAGTTCTGTGTCGTTTCCTAGCAGGTAAGGTAGAATCTTCATCAGACAGCTCCCCTTCTGATGGCTGAGGTCTTGCCTGGGAGGCAGGGGCACACACTCCCTGCACCTGAGAGGGAGGAAGACTCTTATGAGAGGATGTAGGTTTATCACTGTGCTTGAACTCCTCAAACTGAGAAGCCAGGGATGCCAACTGATTGTTCATAGCTTTGATCATATCCTGGAGCCAGGAATCAGGAGTGGAAGGAGTAGACTGTGAAGCTTTAGAAGGGGTTGGCTCATCCAACAGAGAATCATCAAACTTCTCAGAAGTTTTGCTTTTAGAAGATTTCTTCCTGTGAGGAATTTTTAAAGCACCTGCACAAATAGTGCACTCTGACTCCTTACCAATGACACATTTGTCTATCCCTTTCTTGTCGTTCCTTTTAATGCAGGCTTGATGGTTATCCCAAGGCAGCATTTCACATAAACAAATGAAGCACTTTCTTTGTTGAAACTTTGAAGTGCCTAAAGAACGTGTGTGCAATTGATGGCGGTCAAAGTAAGAATGATAACTTACAGAGGCTCTATAACCTCCAGCAGGTGCCCACTGGGGTTTACGTGTGTACTTTCAGTAAAAAAAAATGGCGAGACACATTGTCTGTGTCCTTGACCGAACGGTAGGTCACGTAAGCATTTGTTGCGATTATGTAAGTACGTTTTTATGCAATAAAAATTCAGATTTAATGCTGCATTTTGGGAAGGACATTAGTTGGGTGGCACTAGTAATCATGGCAATGATTTCGGACCTACATCCAGGTTGGAAACTCCTGTTGCGATTCTTCCAGGCTACATGGCCCAAGTACCCAGAACACCTTTTTTCCTCCATAATTAAGTCAAATATTGAGATGTAACGCTGGAATTTGGCCAGGACATTAGTTTCGTGGCATTAGTGATAATGGCAATGATTACAGAATTACATCTACATGGGAAACTCGTGTCGTGACCTGTACAAGTACCCAGAGCGCCTTTTTCCTCTGTCACTAAGTCAAATATTGAGACGTAACGCTGGAATTTAGACAGTACATTAGTTTCGTGGCACTAGTCATTATAGGAATGATTTCAGACTTATATCTAGGTGGGAAACACATGTCACGGCTTGTCCCGGCTTAATGGCCCAAGTACCTGGAGCGCCATTTTTCATCTGTAGGCAAGTCAAATATTCAGATTTAATGCTGCAATTTGGGAAGGACATTAGTTGGGTGGCACTAGTAATCATGGTAATGATTTCAGACCTACATCCAAGTTGGAAACTCATGTTGCGACTCTTCCAGGCTATATGGCCCAAGTACCCGGAGTGCCTTTTTTCCTCCGTTACTAAATCAAATATTGAGATGTAACGCTGGAATTTGGCCAGGACATTAGTTTCGTGACATTAGTGCTTATGGCAGTGATTTGAGAATTACATGGCCAGGGAATCTTTTCCAGTTGTTGAATTTGCCCTTTGGCCCCTGCTTCAAGGTTAAATGCGGTCGTCGCATTAAAACATCCTTATTGTTCCCTTATTATTATTATTATGGCATCAGAATATAAAGACAGACCATGAAAAGCATAGGCTATGGTCGACAGATTGTAAACGCCTTCCATACGTGAATCTGTTTGTGCATCCGTCCGTGTGTCCGTTTGTCAGGTTTTAACGTAAACCATAACATCTAATTCATTTATAATATCTTCATCAAATTTGCAGGGAATATTTATGGCTACAAAAACTGTCTCTGCAAAATTTTGACCTCATTTTGAAAAACAAAATGGCCGCCATAGCCAACTATTTAAAATTAATATTTCATAAAGTTGTTCTAAATCTTAAAATATTCCAGCTAGCTTTATCATATTTGCATAAAAAGATATATTGCTAGAAAAGCTAGCCTGATAGTAATTTTTACGTAGTTCTAAAATGAAAATGGCTGCCATATCACGTTTAATGTCAAACAGGGTTATTCTTTTAAAAAGGCCTTATATATCCCCTGATATTGCTGTTAGAGGTTCAGAATGTGAAAACAACTTGTAGGAAGTCATGGTGTGGGAATCTTTTTCAGATGTTGAATTTGTCCTTTGACCCCTGCTTCAGGGTTAAATGGGGTCATCATACTAAAATGTCCTTATTTCACCCTTATTATTGGTGCTATGGCTTCAAAATATAAAGACAGACCATCAAAAGTCCTGGCCTTCAAATGTTTTGCTTGAGAAAAATCTTGGCCTTATTTTGAAAAACAAAACAAAAATGGCTGCCATAGCCAATTATTTAAAAATCATTAAGATGCTCTAAAACTATATAGGTTCATAAAATATTATAGGTTCATCAAATATGCGCAAAATATATATGGCTAGGAAAGTTAGCCTGATAGTAATTTGGCCTAGTTTCGAAAACAAAATGGCTGTCATATCACATGTTAAATGGGATTATCCTATTAAAAAGGCCTTATATCTCCCTTATCGTTGCTACTGGCGGTTCCAAATGTGAAAACAACTTATAGGAAGTCAAGGCCCGAGACTCTTTTCCAATTGCTGACTCAAGTGGGGTTATCTTACTACAAAGGCCTTACATCTTCTTTAGCTCTCCATTATTACTAATTCTAAGGTGGGAGATGACCGCTGCGGCAGTGACTTTATTTTTAATCTAGGGGTCGACTTGCCCAGGGCTAGGTTTTTAGGGAGGGGGCGATTTGCCGAGGGCCATTTTGGCAAAGGGCCAAATTGTCTAGCTCCCCTTTAAACGTCTGTCTATGTCCCTGACTGACAATTACAGTGACCTTTGGCACAGCAATTTTTCATACCATAACTGAAGGGGTGGTTCACAGTTTATAGAAGGTTGTGACTCATTCTTGTTTTGGTATAAGGTGTTAATCCAATCGCTACATAAGGGGAGTGAAGATAAATGGAGGTGGCCTCTCCTTGATAGACATTTGTACCACTCTCATACTAAGGTTACTGTCCTATCAGTGGCTATGCAAGTTTTACCTTATGGATACACCAAATCTCAAAAGTTATGAGGCGTCCTGGGTGGCAGATCCACCGCCAAGTACATGTTTAACAAATTAAGTAGTACTGCGGGGTATACCTACTGTTGTGTGAATGGGGTATAACAGAAGAGATATCCCAGTCACTATGGATGTTATCGTCAACATCAATAGGCATCCAAATACATCGAAAATCATGGCTTGCGGAAATTGTGAACATTTTAAAACTTTCTTGTGTATTGACATGTGAAGCAGGGAAAACTAGAGACTTTTGAGTTCATAGGCTGTTACATATATGGGCACTATATAAGTGCATTGTTTAATCTAAGCTCTGTGTCTATATATTGCCATATAAGGTAATTGTGTTATTGATTCTTTTCATGTGTTATGCAGTACTGATCTATTTTTAGACTGGGGAAATCCTTCTAATAACCTCAGATTATATTAGTAGAGTTGGGGAAACCCAATTACCAGTAGTCTCTAGAACTTCTTTGGTGAATCTAGTAACAGCTCTTAAATTTAGGTTAGTTCTGAAACTGTCGGAAGTTTTCATGATCGTATATAAGGACTGTACACCTGACCACAGATGAACTTAGCATTCACTGGCTATATTTATTTATTTGGGGTTTTACGTCACTTTCAACACTGTACAGGTCATATCACAACGGGTAGTTAGAAGGGCAGAGGAAACCAGTACATACAGTTCGCTAGGGTTCTGTACTGTAAACTGCCGACCAACGGCAAGCAACTACCAGCTTTCCCACTTAAGGGCATGACGGGGATCGAACCCCGGCCTCAGGTGGAAGGCGAGAGTGTTACCACTCTGCCACCGTGGCCCCTCACTGGCTATAAGGAAGGCTATTGTATTTTAGAATATAATATTCAAGTGGATATAAACTGCTTGTGTTGTGAACTCTTGCTGGAGTGAACTTTCTACAGTGTCTGGATAGATTTGCTGTACTTTGGATAATACTGATTATATGCAGTATTTGATTCTACCAAAGAGTGGATATACTGCATTTTGGAAATTGTCCATATCTTGAAGTGGACAGTATAGTTGTGCAGACTCTCTGAGTGGCCGGGTCAGATTGGTTTCATTATTTTATCATTGTATGTATTGTTGAGAGCATACCAGTTGACTGTAATCTTTATTTTTAATTGTTAAATAAATTTGTTAAGTTACACTTTTTTGTCTTTTCCTTTTTTTGGCAACCGGGAATTGGTACCGCGCTTGCTCGTAGCCGTAACAAGCCTAATACCCCTTTCACACTACAGGCGGTATAACCCATGGTTATAGGCTATTAAACAAAACACCACTGTCCTACAACTACCGCTTGACGTCCTTATGTGAACATGTGATACAGTGACCCACTGTCCCATTACTTGAGCGTTCTACAAAAATTTTGAAATATTTAAAATTTCTGCCTCTAAATTTCTCTGTGACTCAGCCATGTTTCGGTAGCATGTGTTTGTCTGATGGCTACCAAAAGTGAGTTGAGGTTAATTGCAATTGCATCTCCGGGGCCAAAATTAGCAGTATTGTCATCCTTGTTATTGAAAGTTACAAAGCATGTCCAATAAGCAACTATGCGAGTCACACCTAAATCTCCAGTAAGACTACTAGTTATATACATTGGGTGAAATGGGGTATGGACAAAAAGTAACTGGACAAAAAGTATTGGTCCAAAAATGGCTAGGACAAAAAGTAACTCGACAAAAAGTATTGCACACTAGGACAAAAAGTATTTTATGTTTTTATTTAAAACAAATTGGAACATATGTTAGTACTAACATTAAAAATATATTTTAAATTAACTTTCATATTTTTAAATGTAAAATGCATTTTTATGAATACAAATGTATATACTTACCATATGAAAACACTTGGGTAAGCGTGGCTTGGCGTTCGGTGACCACCACATACACCGTACATAGAATTTAAAATATGAGGGGAGACCCTCTTTAAACCTATATACTTGCTACCTTTGACAACTGGTGACCTAATTCACTCTGCCATGCGCAGTAATACAGAAATGGTTCATTCTTTTTGTGAATAAACATAAATGCTGGAAAAAGGTCTTTAAAAGCGGGGCAGGCGGGAGGGTGATTTGCTGTTTTCATATGGTAAGTATATACATTTTTATTCATAAAAATGCATTTTACATTTAAAAATATGAAATTTTATTTCATAAAAAATGTAAATATACTATACCATATGAAAACACTTGGGTTGAATACCCACATGGAAGGATGGTGGGAAAAAGACAGACTGAGGAAAACCACCCTAAGGTTAAATTGCTACAAAAGGATACTTCCTAGTGCAATGCAATTGAACCCAAAACCTCTGTGCTGAAGCAATAACTCGAGTGAGTTAAGTGAGTAGCATTAACCACTGCACTAACTTCAGCACTGCTGTCTACACCCTATTAGGTCAGCTCAAAGGAGAAGGCATAAGTATGCCCTGTGCTCAGAATAGGAACATGCCCAGAGGCACTAAGAAGCACGGTTCTGAAAATAGAGATGAAGAATAGATTCCCTAAAAGGGAAATGCCACCCCCCTTTTTCTGAAACTAAAAGTTTCAGATGGACTTAAATTGAGGAATTTAAGTAGAAGAGAGAGAAATGGCTGAGTGGAAAAGGATGTCCACTCCACTTAAGAAATCATAAGAGATTCTTAAGAACAACATCTCTGAAGGGAAATACATTCCTAAAATAGAAGGATGTAAAAGTGGAATGGCTCTTCCACGTGCAGGATCTCATGTTGACTAGGAGTGGGATTCCACCCCTAAAGGACCAGGAAGCCCCCTGTGCCCTGCCATGATGAGCCCTGACACCATGAAGAGATGCATTCTCTGTGGAACAGAGATTGAGGGAATAAAGGATAAAGAGCTATCCAAAAAGATATTGTCTGAGCAGCAATATCACCCTCTTGGACTTCAGAAGAAAGACCAAGAAGAAATCCTTTTAAGTCAGAATAACTAGATAGAAAGTATCTTAGGAATCTGACTATAAAAAAGGAGAGGTCTTCTAAGTCATCCTGACCAAAGACAAAAAGTCAAAGCAGGAAGAGCCTTCTGAAGATAACTGGCTTAAGCCAGGAAAGTAAGATCTGACTTAAGGATCACTTAGGCCATCCCTAAAGAGTGAGAGAAAACCTTTAAATAAAGGAATCAAAATCACTCCTTCTCCTTCCCAAAGAAAGGGAGTAAGAAAGACTGTCTAAAATGTGAAAAACTTGGCTCAGCAAATGAAAAGGGTTCAAGAGGAGCCTTGGTAAGAGCCTGCAGAACCAAGGATAAGTACCAAACAGGTAGGTGACGACTACCCTAATTCTGGACTTAAAGAAGCTCTAAATGAGACTTCCTAGCTCCTATAAGAACCCAACTCCAAGTAGTACCTGGAGAGAGCTGACCTGTATCCCTATTGTCTGAAAAATAATTCCTTAAAAGGAACAAACAGCAATAAATGGGACAGTTGAAGCATGGCAGAGTGGCCATGTTTCTCACAAGTTTTTGAAGCAGTTCCACATTGCTTCATAGACAGTTGTGGAGGATAAAAATGCTCCAAGACCCCTCCTGTGAAAATTCTTCTAAAAGGAGACTTCAGCCAGAAAGCTTGAAGAAAGGAACTCCATAAAAATAAATAACAAAACTCTAGATGAGATTGTTATAGAAGAATAAGAGGAAGAGCCAATGGCTTTCTTAAAGGAGATCTTGAGGCCAAACCTGGCAATTACCAGGAAAGGCTACAAGAAGAATGATACAGCTCTGAAAGTTGATTAACTTCATGGCCATAGAGGACAAGGAGCTGAAGAAGGGAAGGAGTAAAACAAGTACTCCGGACCAAAACACTCCAGGGCATCTGTTGCCAGAGCCTAAGGATCTAGCACAGGAGGCACATGTAAGAGCAGCTAGTGATTGAATCACATGGCAAAAGAGATCTAAATAAGATGAGAAGTCTGAGACTACCATCTGAAGATCCAAGAATTGAAGGGCCACCTTATATGAAAGGTGAGAAAAGACCTCCAGAGATGGTCTGCCAAAGATTCATGCCCCTGGAACATGAGTAGGTGGAAGAACAGACTTGTTCTTGTAAAAATAATGGTAAAAGATGCCAAAATACACATGTCCCAAGAGTGGAAGCTGTCTTGATAAAAAGAAAGCCCAGACAACAGTGTTACCTGGACTATATGAAGAATCCCTTAAAGAAAGGACAAATGAGGAACAAATGTCTTGAGAGCAAGACATCTGAGTTGTTTGAGGCTGAAAGGATGATCCTTTGATGAAAGGATAATAGAGGAACAAATGTCTGAGCAAAAAGGACAGCTATGAGCTCTAGAACTGATGCACAGACTGGACTGCTACATCAAAAATAGACCTTAGGTGGTCCACAGAGCACAAAGAACTCCCAAACCCTGCAGTGAAACATCCATGAAAGTAGATGTAAAAACTAGGGAATTAAAGGGAGGTATGCAAAGACATAGTTCCCAGGATAGTACCATCTTGAATGAACCTTCATAGAAGGATCAAGGAATGGAAAATCCAGAGCACCTTTGAGAAGGAAAATCAAGTGTCCTGAGATGACACAGAAGAAGTGTCATGTATAGGGACCTTGAAGAAGCGGCTTCCAAGTGGAAGCCAAAAGAAATAAGGAGCCCAGTTAGAGAGGTAATTAAGAAACAGGTTAAGAACCTGACCCAGGAAGGAGACCTGTTAAAGAAACAGATCTAAATACTTCCTGCTAAGAACCACTCCAAGATGACAGTCAACTCTAATAGAGTTGAAAAAAAAAGAGCCTCTGACAACTATTGGCTCTAATGAGCCAATTTGTAGTCACATGTGCACTGAGATGCCCAACCTCGAAGCCAACTTTCCTTACCTCCTTGACTAAGGAAGTAAATCCTGAAAGGCTAGTGGCTAGACCATAAGGCATTGCCACAAAGTGGTACACCTTGCCCAAAAGCAAAACTATGAGCAAGAGTGAACCAAAGGAGCCAAAGGAAAGAAAGGAGGCAAATTGAGGAAGAGAAGTGGTCCACTGGCCAATTGAGAAAATGATCAACTGATAAGTTGCATCCTGATAGTCTGGAAAACCAGGAAAAGATATAAATCTAATTGTGGTTTCCAGTATATCTTTGTCAAGGATAATGCCCTGAAAAATCAGGAAAACAGGAGCTCAAGATATTTGAACTGCTCATGTGAACAGACAGTGTGAGACTGAATGACAAAGAACAGCATTCTTCTGTGGAGAAGAGCTGAAAGAATCAGGAAAGTGGAATCTGAGAGACCACTGGAATCAGTTGACCTCCCACTGGCAAGTGGAGGGATCTGGAAGTAAGAGTGAAAATTGGAGTAAAACAACACTCTTATCTCCTGAAGGACACCATAATAGAGGTTGAGGCTGAGCCTCTACCTCTGGAAGGCATTCCACCATCAGAATGTTGGAACCTGGAAAGGAACCACATCCTTAAAGCACTAAGTTAGAGAGAAAACTCCCTGGATGGGAGGAAAAAAGGTCTTAATTGGTGTGCCTCAAGAGGCTAATGCAGATAGCTTAAAAGAGGCACCTTGAGTAAGGGCCACATGAAAAGCTTCTGCTTATACTGTTATATGTGAGAAGAAATGGTCTCCCAAGAGAGACACCACAAAAAACAGCATAAGACGAAAATAGGACCAATTTACCCTACCAAGTGCCTAAGCACAAGTGAGGGAAATGGATAAAGAAATCTCTCAAAACAAAGTGCAAAGATGGCTGAAAACGGGCCATAGATCAACCAGCTAAAATGGAGCTAGAAGACCCATTGAACAGATGTCCAAAGAATGGAGGATGAAAAAGACCACTGAGAAAGTATTGCCTTGTCAATGAACTTGAATAAGTGATCAACAAAACAGGACTGAAGGAAAAAATCCCACAGAAATAAGGACCCTAAGGTCCATCTCAGATCTCCCCTAATAGCAGAGGAAGTCTACCTAGGGAAGAGAAGGTCTTAAGAACCCCATCAGGCTAGATCCCAGGTCCGGAAACCTGAAGAAATCAACCCAAAAAACCCTTTGAAGAGGATTTTGTACCTGGCAAAACTAAGTTTTAGAAGGAAAATTGGGTAATTACCCAACCTACAAAACTTAGCATAAGAAAATCCCAAAATGAATGAGTGACAGAAAGTAAGTATCTGGCCTCATGAAGGAACTTCTAAGCCTGGAAAGTGGTTGACTTAGAGAAAAATAAGACTGATCAAAAGAAAAGAGCAGTCAAATTTATTCCCTAATTCTGTTAGCTTGAAAATCTTCTGAGGAGAAGATTAAAGGATGAAGTCCTAAGCACCCATATAGTCCAACAGACTGGCACCAAAAAGTTGGAATAGGGTTCCTGAAGTCTGCCTAAAGGTTAACTGTAGACAGAGGAACCCCCAACATACCCAAAAGGGAGATGTGCCCATTGATCGTTAGATCTAAAAAATGGTGAAAACACAAAAGAAAGCTGTTGAGTAACAGAAGATTTCCACCAAACCCCAAACGAAAATTTTCTAGATTTAGAAATTGAATGGAGCTGTGTTTAGGAAGTAGAAAATCAGTTGGATTCAACTGATAAACTCTTCTAAAAGGAACCCTGAAAATGAATGGTCTTAATAAGGTAATCCCAGCCCAAAGAGCAGCCTGATTAGGCTGAGCCCTAGGCACAAAAGAGGCCAAAGGACTAAAAAAGGACTGAGAAACCAAATGACCAAAATGACAAAATTGGAATGTAGGAAACCAGTAACAGTGAAATGGATCTCCAAAAGGTGGAAGACAAAGTCCTCCCCAGAAGCCGTAAACCCCCAACCTCCAGAATTGAAGGTGGAGAAAGGCTAAAAAAGGAGACCCTAGGCTCAGAATTGAACCCCAAAACACTGAAACCAGGATCCGAATTCCAGAAATGTCAAATGAAAGGGCCTGTTCAAGTAAAGAACCGTGAATGATAGGTAGTAGATACCGTAATGTTACGCTATGAAAAAAGCATTAACAATTGAAATTATTACACATTGTGCTCTGACATGATAATATTCAAAGAAATATGTAAAAGGAATGTGTAAACAAACCTGGAAATGCTGTAATCACTATGAAAATGAATATTTTCTGACAACCGATCGGTTGACCTCCATTTTGGATGTGACGTCATCGTCACGTGACCTGGTGAATGATTCGTAAAAAGCTCAAAGATATGGTCAATATACGCGGTGAAACGAAGAATTTCGTAAAAAGAATGAAGGAAAACCGTAAAAGGTGAATTATAATGCCTGTATAAGTGCATAAATGAATTAATTCACCGTGGAAATGAATATTTCCAAAGGAAATCCAACATTCTGACACCACGTGACCCGGTGAGCGAAAATACCAAATAGGTATCTATGTGAAAAAACAATGCACAATCAAGGTGACAATACGGTCAAAATACGTGGAGAAACGAAAAATTTCGTTGAAAGAATGAAGGAAAACAGTAAATTAAAATAAAAATGCCTGTAGAAGTGCATAAAAAGAATTAATTTACTAAGGAAATGAATATCTCCAAAGGCAATCCGACATTCTAACACCACGTGACCAGATGAGCGATAATACGAATTTTTAAAGAAATACGTAAAATATTGCCCAAAGTATACAATAAATTCACCAGAAATTGAAGTAAAAGGTACATAAAATGGAGGAAAAGTGAATAAAACAGCTTAAGTGTACTTACAGAGCTTGAAAAACGTGTCAATGTAGGTCTTAGTGAGATAGCAAAAACGCCAGTTGACACTACAACCGCCACAAAAAGAATGAACCATTTCTGTATTACTGCGCATGGCAGAGTGAATTAGGTCACCAGGGGTCAAAGGTAGCAAGTATATAGGTTTAAAGAGGGTCTCCCCTCATATTTTAAATTCTATGTACGGTGTATGTGGCGGTCACCGAACGCCAAGCCACGCTTACCCAAGTGTTTTCATATGGTATAGTATATTTACATTTTTATGAAATAAAAATTTATAACTGAGCATACGTTAGAAGAATTTTAATCTTCCTGAGCAGGTCCATATGCTTTGAAACCAGACAGAATTACAATTAACTGGAGCTTTCATGTTTTACCTTTAGGGATAATTACATTCAGCAATCATTAGAATACCTTTCAAAGGTGCCCTTAATTACAATTACATCATTTCTCACTAGTCATGCAAACTATGCTTTCATGTTACAAAGACAACAACTTTTGCTTTGATTGCCACACATAATGGGGAAACCAGGCCCCAAGAGCCCAAGGACTTATGTTTATCTCTAAGCCTAAAGCCTTTATTTGACCCCCTTTATAGTAAATGCTATGATAATAAATATCACATGTGGAACATGTAAAAATTACATGAAAATATATAAAGTACATGTAACATATAATTTAGTTTATATGTACAAAAAGTTCTAAATAAAAAAAATAAGATACTTTTTGTCCTATGTCTGATACTTTTTGTCCAGTTACTTTTTATCTGGGTGCAATACTTTTTGTCCAGATACTTTTTGTCCTACAATCGGGTGAAATACACCTGTCCTTCAACTTCTGTTCAAGGTTTGTATGCAAACTTCTGACACAGTGGTGAAATGTACAATACCTTGCACATTATATGAAAGTTTTAAAAAGTTTAAAATTTCCGCCTCTGACCACCTCGCCGTGAGCATGCACAGATGAGTGATGTAGTTATTTCATAGTTAGAATTTAATCACAATATATTATACTATTAGTTTTCATAGTATTACAAATAGTAATGGTGGTGTTTTGAAGTAATCACAAGTTAAAAAGGCTTAATTCATAACTACTTTTATTAGGTCTTATCAGCTTGATTGCAATACAGAGACTGATCTTTCTTTGGTAGACAGTCTCTGATGTCATCACATTAATATTCAGCATTATGTTAAATAGTACATGTGACGATTCTGTAAATACAAACACAGGTCTAAAATGTACCAGTATAGATTTCTTACAATTGAAGACATAATGGAATAATGTTATAAACACTACATCTCTTCCCAACTTAGATTTGAATATGTATATTTAAATTAGCTCTTTGTCTAGTGAGTAGGTTTTCAGTGAGGGCATACGAGTCACACATAGAATGCTTATAAATCAGAACAATATTTTATAGAATTTAGTTTTGCAATGCTCATAGTTCTTCCAGTCGCAGACAACTGCATTAGAGTGATACATTACTGACATGTGAAACAAGGCCACTGCAGCAGCAGTCATCTCCCGCCTTAGAATCAGTAATAATGGGGAACTAAAGGAGATATAAGGCCTTTGTAGTAAGATAACCCCACTTAACATTGAAGAAGGGTCAAACTTTCCTAGCCATATGTATTTTATACATATTTGATGAACCTAGTTGCAATATTTCAAGTTTTAGAGCATCTTAATGACTTTTAAATAATTGGCTATGGCGGCCATTTTGTTTTTCAAATTAAGGCCAAAATTTTTCTCAGGCAAAACATTTGAATGCCAGGACTTTTGATGATCTGTCTTTATATTCTGAAGCCATAGCACCAATAATAAGGGTGAAATAAGGACATTTTAGTGTGACGATCCCATTTAACCTTGAAGCAGGGGTCAAAGGACAAATTCAAAACCTGGAAAAGATTCCCAGGCCATGACTTCCTACAAGTTGTTTTCACATTCTGAACCTCTAACAGCAATATCAGATTAGATATAAGGCCTTTTAACAGAATAACCCTGTTTGACATTAAACGTGATATGGTGACCATTTTTTTAGAACAAGGTCAAAATTACTATCAGGCTAGCTTTTCTAGCCATGTATCTTTTGTGCAAATATGATGTAGCTAGCTGGAATATTTCGAGATTTAGAACAACATTATGATTTTTAAACAATTGGCTATGGCGGCCATTTTGTTTTTCAAAATAAGGGCAAAATTTTGCAGAGACAGGTTTTTGCAGCCATAAATATTCCCTGCAAATTTGATGAAGATATCTTTATAAATGAATGAGATGTTAAGGTGTATGTTAAAACCTAACAAACAGACGCACAGACAGATGCACAAACGGACACATGTATCACTAACTGTATCCTGGCCATCTGGATCACTTTGTAATAATGGTTTAAAGTTAGTTTTCTTGAAGTAGGAGCTGTTTCTAGTGACCTGGTGGTTACCTTGTTGAGCTGTGATCATGGAGCCTTTGGTTTTAACAATTTTCACAGGATCTTTGTCAAAAGTAGTAAGACGTCCCATTCCTGTTTTCTTTATCAGGGCATTGTCACCAGCCTTAAGGGTTGAGGCTTGAACATTTGACTTCCGATCATGATAATCTTTCATCTTAATTTTGGCAAAAGTGTCCTGTGCTCTTAGTTCATCATTGTTGTGGCAGCTACCTATTTCTGGGAGTTTTGATCTAGTAGCTGGGGCTACTTTTGTTGTACTGTGCTGTGTGGCACGATATGCCAGAAGAAAGTTTTAGAGTTCCTGTCTCCAGTTGAAATTTTGAGCCATTCCGACTTTCACTACTTTCTTGACGGTTCTCTGGTATTCCTCTAAGAGTGAATGCTATCCAGCTTAGGTATGACAGCATGTGCAGAAGTAGAGTGGACTATTTCAACAAATGGGAATCAGCCGTATTCATCAATTACCACAAAGAGGAACTGGTTAGGAGAGATTTGGCCCAAATCCATACTAAGTTCAGTCCAAGGAGCTCTTGGCAATGGAGACATTCTTAGCGGTTCCTGACTGAATGTTGGTGTGGCAATTTGACATGTGAGACAATTCTTCACAGCGTCTTCTACAAGGCTGTCAATGTTATAAAACCCAACTTTTTCTCTCAAGAGGGCTTTCGTTTTCACAATACCTTGGTGACCCATGTGTGCAAGGTCAACAACATTTTGTTGTAATGAGCTTGGAATTACAATATGTGTATCTCTCAATAGCAGATCATAATCTGGACTTGCCGACAGTTCTTGTCTTAACAAGTGACATCAGTCAAATATCTGCATATCAACACTTGATTCACTTCTGTATAGGTACCAATTACCAGAGCGAAGTGCTTTCATGACTGCTTGTAGTGTAGCATCTTGGGTTGTGTGTTGCCGAATTTCATCAATTGGCATAGGTTTTGGTGCTGCATGATGTACTTTCATGAACATAGTTGATTATACTTTCTGCGAGCCTTTGTTCATGTGATGATTGCTTGACAGTCACTAACATGTCTCGAGAGGTAATCAGTTGGATTATTCTTGCCTGGTTTAAAACACAGTTCAAACTTGTAGGGTTGTAACCTTAGAGACCATCCTTGCAATCTAGCACTTGGTTTAGATTGCCATCTCGTGAATAATGATAGTAGGGGTCTGTGATCAGTGAATATCTTGAAATTTGTTCCATATAAATAATGTGAAGATGTTCACAAGCCCATACTACAGCAAGTCCTTCCCTTTCAATTTGTGAATATTATTGCTCTGTTGTTGTCAACACACGACTAGCAAAGTGGACGTTGACTTGTTTTTCTGAGTTGGCCTCTTTCTACATCAGTATGGCAGATATCCCCACTGGGCTAGCATCAACATACACTTCTGTTTCTATCTTTGGATTGTAATAAGCTAGAGCTGGATCACTTGTGAGGCACTTTTTGAGTTGATCCAGTAAACTCTCATGTTTCTCTGTCCAGGAACTTTCTTTCTTCATCAGTAACCTCAAGTTGTGGGTAACTGTTGCATAATTCTTAATGAATCTTTGCCCACAGAAGTTTGCCATGCCTAGGAGACTTCTTACATCTGACTGGTTTCTTGGAGCTGGCATGTTTAAGAGAGCTTCTATCTTGTCCTTACTAGGAGACAGGCCATTTTCTGAAAAGGTGTGACCAAGGAATTGAATTTCACTTTGTTCAAACTTGCATTTTTCAGCAGCAAGAGTTAGACCTCTTTCATTGATTCTCTGGAATAGTTCTTTTCGATTGGCTAAGTGGTCATTTGTGTCCTTTCCAAAGCACAGAATGTCATCACTTACATTCAAAACACCTTTCAGTCCACACAGAGCTTTCCTAATTTCCTCCTGGAATATCTCAGCAGCACTGTTGATTCCAAAGAAGAATCGTGTGTATCTCCTGAGACCTGCATGAGATGTGAATGTTGTTATCTCACGAGATTCCTCATCAAGCTCCAACTGATTGTAGCCTTCAGTAAGGTCAATCTTGCTGAAAATCTTTCCACCATTTAATTCATGAATGATCTCTGTAAGGGTTGGTGTGCTGTGGTTTGTTCTCTTGATAGCCCTGTTTGCAGCTCTCATGTCAACACAAATGTGTATTTGACCTGAAGTTTTCTTGGGTACTACTACAATTGGGGAAACCCATTGAGTTTGACCACCTAGTTTTTCTATCACTCCTCTATCTTCATCAAGTTTGGGTTGCTTTTCTATGTCCTTTCTCACATGGAAAGGGGTTCTCTGGGAGTTTTGAACAACTGGTTCATCATTTGTGTCGACATTTAACTTTACTTTTACACCCTTCAACTTGCCAAGACCAGTGAAAATATCTTTACATTCTGTCTTCAGTTTCAAAATCTGAGGTGAAAGTGAATCATCAACTTTCCTTACTTTATTTATCAACCGTAGCTTGTGAGACATATCCCATTTGAGTAGGGATTTGTCAGATTCACCTGAAACTATAACTGGGCTTGAACATGTGGCATTATCTGATGCCATCTTAGCCATGAATTTACCTCTAATATCCAATAGCACATCACTACCATAAGCATATACATACTTGTTGTGGTTTTGATTCTAATCTGTTGTAGTCTTTCAGTGACAGAATGTTCACGGTTGGTCCTGAATCAGCCAAGAATTCAACTTTGACGCCATTCACTTTTACTTGAAATACTGGCCTATCCTTATTCATCTGGTTTTGTGAAACTGACCATGTAAAGTCACTCTCACTTGTGTTTTCCACAACTTCATTGTGTGAGACCATTTTTATTTTGCTTTGTTCCCCAAGCATTTGTATCTGTTTTCTCACAGGTTTCTTTGATTTCACTTGGGGAGGCACTTTTGACTTACATTTTCTTGCAAAATGGTTTGGTTTTCCACATGTTTGACACTTCTTACCCATAGCAGGGCATTTCTTTGTACTTACAAAATGATTTTTAAGGCCACAGTTATTGCATTCCTTTCCATATGCTGGACACTTGCCCCTAGGGTGAGACGATTTGCAACAGGGACAGCTACTATGGTGTCCTGACTGTGCCCTAGTGTTAATTGCTTGGACTTTTAGTTCATTCACTTTCTCAGTGGTACGTTCAATGTCCAGAGCAGTGTTGTCTGACAGCTCATACACTTTGCCTACCTCAATGAGTTTGGGCAGGTCCCATGTAACTTCACTTAAGCCTTTTCATCTGAGTCTCTGAGAAATGCAACCACATATTGCTTGTGATTTTACTTCAGTGTCTACCTCTGTGAAGTTACAGGTTGCTGCTAGAGCTTTGAGTCAACTTACAAATTTATCTAATGATTCTGAAGGCAGTTGTAGGCATCTGCGAAATTCATATCTTTGATACTCTGTGTTCTGTTTTGGAGTGAAGTAATGAGAGTAGCACTGCCTCGCACGAAGACATCCTGGCCGGGCTTTTCCACGGTTGCTGGGATTCTTGCTTTTTCCTCTTCAGGAAGAGATTCAAATATATCATACAGGTCCTCGCCTCCAAAATGAAGCATCAGTGCCAACAGCTGATCTAAATTGGTAATGTTAAATCCATTCATCATATTCTTGTATCTTGCTAGATACTTATTCCACCTGATCCACACTTATCCCTTCAGTGTTCTGACAGTGAAAATGAGTAAATGTGCAGCTTGCTGGGATTGTGGTAGCTATTTTTTCCCCTTAGTTCTAAGCACTTTATCCAAAACAAAGTTTTTTCTGCTTTAAAATACAGTTTTGAAGAAAAAGTCACAATTTATCCACAGAAACAATTTTCTGATGTTAAGGTTTAATTATAATCCTCGTCGCCAAATGTGGTGTTTTGAAGTAATCACAAGTGAAAAAGGCTTTAATTCATAACTCTTTACTTTTATTAGATCTTATCAGCTTGGCTGCAATACACAGACTGATCTTTCTTTTGTTCACAGTCTCTGATGTCATTATATTAATATTCAGCATTATGTTAAATAGCACATGTGATGATTTAGTAAATACAAACACAGTTCTAAAATGTACCAGTATAGATTTCTTACAATTGAGGACATAATGGAATAATGTTATAAACACTACAGTAATCTGGCAGAATGGTTTTGCTTGGGTGTTGTAACAAAGCTTCTGCGTGCACGAGAGTGATCCTTTTTCTTTTCTAAAGCACTTATTCTTTTTATGTATTTTTATCAATTATAAGTAATGTGTGGTAAGTATATGTAGGTTCTAGTTTTTGAGCTAATAATTAACTATCACTGATCAGATGGTGACCAATTCAATAATGATTTATTCTGAAGACTTTATAGGATATAAATACACACAAAACTAGATGACTAACTAGTGGAAGAAAGTGGTGGTAAAGATTATAAAGATTTATAATAACTCACAGCCTCTAGGTTACTGATATAGAGGATGATTTCAAAGTGCCATTTTAGAATAAAGAGCTGGAATGATAAGAATTCATCTCTGTATTACATTACAACGGCAGTATCAATCTTTACTAGCTAAAATATATTTTATATGTAGAGTTCTGTATAACCTTTATCTTTTCACTTACTAAGAGTATATTAATGAAGACTTACCCCAGACTAGTGCCCCAGACTTATGCCCCAAAACTATGTGTATCCAAAGAAAGGTAATTTTGAATAAATTATGGTAATTATAAATCTGTTAATTTTCAAAAGATATAAGTTAGTTTTAATATATACAACAAGTGAGCCACTAACCAGCCTCCTGTATTATCATTGATTAATACACTTGACTAGAACTGTCCTCTTCATCTGGTTACCAACTGACAGAGGTTTCAGTGTCTTTACTTTCCAATGGCTTATGTAAATATGGCTCTGTTTTATATTCCAAATTAACTTCTTTATATTCACTACTTGTGTTAGAGTTAGAATTATATCCATATGCCAGGATCATTCATTAAATATAGAAATACCTTATTTCTTCAGTAAAAAACGAAATGATATTGATAAACGATATTGTAACGTCTTTTCAGTGAAAAAAATGACAAAAAAATGGGGTAATAATGTCTTTAATTTATTTAAAATTTGTCGGCGAGTTGATGTCTGCGAGTTGTCTTGTGGGCAATTTGCTCATATACCAAAAAACCAGTGTAAAAGTATGACACCAAACTCCTCAAACTATGACATAAGTGCCCATAGGGCCAGGTAAATATACCAAATATTTATGAGTGTGTTTTAGATTAAATCTCAGATACCACTGGAAAACTATCCAGCAGTACTCTCACCTTAAACTATTGGGTCAGTAGTATGAAACACAGGTCATCACAACAGACACTATATATATATATATATGATAGAATATATATGACAATAAAAAGCAAAATTTAAAAAAAGTCAAAAGGGTTCCAGTCAAAAGTACCAGAATAAAAATTTGAATTAGTTCCATTATAACATTTAAAGGGGGCTCGGTGGTGTAGCGGTTAGAGTTAATCTTGCCTCCAACCTCTGAGGCCGCCGGTTTGAAACTCAGGCCGGGCGCTTCATGTTGGAAAGTTGGTAGTTACTTAAATTGCCGATGCCCCATGGTTTACAGTGCAGTATGCACTGGTTTCCTCCACCTGTAAACTACCCGTCGAAATATGACCCTGGCTGTTGAACGCGACGTAAAACAACAAATAAATAAATAAATGTAACATTTAAAATGATTTTACATTTACAAATAAAATTAGTGACTATCATATTTTCCTATTTTTACAGTAATATAGATTTAAAAGGTCAATTAAGTTGGAAGTGTTATATGTCTGGGATAAGCTTGGGTGATTTTCTGTATAAATACATGGTAAAGTTTGGAGTGAAGAAAAGTTTATTTAGTAGCTCTGACATCACTCACAACGCACACTGGGAGAGACTTCGGTCTGGATTTATCCTTGAGAAGCATGTGTGCTTGTTCTGCTAAAGTATTACTGCCACTTCCGTGACTGTTTGGTGTGGTTTATTACTTCTAAATGGATGTTTGGGATATGTTACCTCCCTACAAAACCACTAAACAAAGAAAAAATCATTTTCCTGTAAACTTTAACACGCCCGTCAGAAAGTTTGGCAATCACTTTTGTACCTACCAACATTTTAACACAACACGTGGATGTACGTAACGTTTCATTAGAAACTGGTTCGCAATGTTTTGTTGCAAATATTTCTAATATAACTGAATTAGTAATTTACGCGCTTTGTTTTTTTCATTCTCTCATTTTCACAATAATGTGAGCTGTGTCCAAAAAGTTACGCTTCACTTGACCTCGAGATAAAAAGTCTATACTCGACCCTGTATTTCATTGGCTGTTAAGGGCTTCTTTTATTACTGTTGGGCATTTTAACCGCAATCTGCATATCGAATAATTTTCAATATGTATATATTGATTAAGGATTTTTGAAATTACACTTTCCCCAATGATGTTACCATAATGCACTCGTAGAATCTAGATAGCACGTGATTGTTAAAGTAATTTAAAGTTAAACACAAAAATGAAGACCTCATTGATTATTTGGTTTCACGCACGAATTAAAAGAAAATAAATAAATGTTTGTATTAAGTAAATTAGTTTCGTGTATTTTACTTTAATTAGGCTCACACTCCACAATTTATTTATTTATTTATTTATTTGGGGTTTTACGTAGTCGCTTTCAACTCTGTACAGGTCATATCACGACGGGTAGTTGTAATAGCAGAGGAAACCAGTACATACAGTTTCTTAGGGTTCTGTACTGTAAACTGCCGACCAACGGCAAGCAACTACCAGCTTTAATTCCCACTTGAGGCCGTGTCAGGAAACGAACCCCAGCCTCAGAGGTGGGAGGCGAGAGTGTTACCACTCTGCCACCATGCCCCCCACTCCACAATTAAAGTCTTTACCAAGTATTAAATTCCTGGACCTAATATATGGTGCCTACCAAATATCAACAACTTAGACCTTACAGTATCTGCAATATATCCCAGTCAAGATTTTAAAGGTGAAGAGGACACTACTGTAATGCCAAAAGTCAATTCAAAATCAAACTATGTTTGCACAACCACGTGGCCAGAAAAATATCCCTTCCAATTATCAACTTCCTAAACCTTTCAGTTTCTGAGATGTAGCCTGGGCCCGTATTCACGTAAGGTCTTAGCCAGGGCTTAGGCTTAAAGTTGAGACTTTTGTCTCAAGTTTCTGCCCACAACCTGACTTTTGTCTTAGGGTTAGTGGTATTCACAAAGAATTTAAGACTGGTCTTAGGCTTAGCCAAGGGCTCAACTTTAAGACTGGTTAGTAGTGGGCTTAAACTTTTCTCCACTTCAAAATTTGAAATGGCTGTAAATAAAGTATAATTATACAGAACATCTCACTAAAGCAGTCTTTGGAAGTTTATATGTGGTAACAAGGTTTTCCATTTCAAAAGAGCCCTTTTCCTTAGATAAAATGCATTAAATGAAGGATATATGTCACCAATAGTATAGTTGGAATAGAAAAAAAATGTCACATGTCACAGAAAACCACTGTGGTTATTTGATAATCTTGGGCTAAGCTAAGTCACCCTTTGTGAATATGGTTTTAAGACAAAACTTAGCTGAGACAAAAGTCTTAACTTTAAGTCTGGATTTAAGCCTAAGACCTGGCTAAGTCTAAGACCTTTCGTGAATACGGGCCTAGGACAAGATTTTTAAAGCCAAGGCCACAACAGTAAGAACAAATGCCAAATCAAGGTCATGCTATGATGTTTCAAAGATACACCCCATAATGGCCCCATAGCATGTGGTCAACATCCTACACCTAACGGTTCCTGCAATATTTTTTCCTGCTGCCCAACTGTCAGAATGCCCATCCAAATGCCCCGCTGACTTCATGGGCCTTTAAAGGCTCTGGGGTAAAAAAAACAAGCCCTTATTCCACTGTTAGAAGTATGCTTTGCTGTTCCCGGTCGTTTTGAAACCCTGGCCATTTCGAAACAGCCAAATTATTTACTTGGCTGTTTTGAAACCTTCCTTGGTTTTGAAACGGCCTGGCCAGTTCAAAGTCTGGTTTCAAAATGGCCAAATCAATAACCTGGCCGTTTTGAAACCTCACCTGGGGCCGGTTCCATGAAAAGTCTAAAACTGAGCCAGACTCAAGACTGAGTCAGGGTCTCAAATCTGAGACTTTTGTCTCGGCTGAGTTTTTGACTCAAATGGATTTCACAAAGGGTGGATCAGCTGAGACCAGTCTCAAGTTATGGTCTCAACTTTTTAATCTCATTTCATATATTTAGTGGGCTTATTTTTAGTTTATAAAGTTATATTTCACGATTATTATCATTTTAAATATCTTTAATACTCATAATACAAAGAAATTATATGATAATATATTATTCTAAGTGATCCATAAGATTGAGACTCAACTGAGGTTGAGTCTGGCTTTGAGTCCACCCTTGAGGCCTGTCACTTGATAATAGCCTATAAAGCATGTCAATTCTATTGACTTTTGTTATCAGTAAATATTGAATATGTGGCTGTAATTACAAAATAAAATGAAAATAGAAGATTTCAAGATTCATCAATTTCATTTTGGAACAAATTGTATCGCTTTATGCATGTATTTTTGGCATCAAAGCTTGGACTCAAACTTGAGACACCTCCTTCATGGGCTCAAATTTGAGCCTGTGATTGAGCCAGGTCTCAAGTTGAGCTTGTTTGTGAAATGCATTGAGTCTGAGTTCACAGACTCGGCAAAATATTTCCAAAATTTGACACAAAGTCTCAACTTTTGAGTCTGACTCAAGGCTTAAGTCTCTTCATGAAACCGGCCCCTGGTTTCTAACTTTTTCTATACCATGTGTTTTTATATGTATAAAATGTAATTTATTTTCATGTGGATTCTTTGAATTTTAATCATTTATATTAAAGACAATTCTTTCTGAAAGATGTACAGACTATCCCAAAAGGCATACTTTTTCTGATGTTAATATGTTATGTTTTGTTAATAATGATGCAGCCAATAAATTTATTTTTAATGAAATTAAATAGTTAACCTAATTGCCACTTTGCAAAACATTTAGTGTCAATTTGGTCTATGTTATATACTAATGATTAATGTAACTTTTGTTTGTTTGTATTTCCTGTTTTCATATAGTACATACTTGATATTTAATGTTTGATTTAAACTGATGTGTAAGCCCAAATGGCTGGGTGATAGGAAAATTGAAGTGAATGTGAATTGTATTTTTTGTTGTATAACAGTCTGTATCATAAAAATTATCTATCTCATCAATCTATCTGCATGAAGGTGCTATATATTTAAACCTGTTTGTTTGACTTGCCAGATTAATTAAAAAGCCTTAAAGAAGCCATGATAAATATTAACTCTGTGATACTGATTTGTTTGCCATTGATTGTCAGAAGTGCGTATTTGGATTTATTCCTATTGTTGCAGCTCTCTTTTGATGTTGATTTGTTTCACTTAAATATTAGTGGGCTGTTTAAAAGGGACTAGTATTAAAGCTTAAACAAATTCACATAACAGGAAGATCAATCAATGAGGGATTTATTGTTTGACTTTTCAAAGAATTATAGCAGATGAGCTAGAATACATTTGCTTAATATAATTTCTTTTTTTCAGTGCTATCTGATTTCCTTCTTTTTAGCACCTTCTTTACTTAATCTTACTCGGTTAATACTGACATCCAATTGTAATGATTTGCTATTATTATTACTCTAGAAGATATCTCTTGATGTTGATTTGTTTTATCTGCATATGGTTGGGATGCATAAAAGGGATTAGTGATAAAATATTGTTTAATCCTATTTCATTTTACGCTTCCTTCTTTTTTTCTTCTTAATATTGATATATATTAATGACTATAGTTTTTACAAATATATTTACCATTCGATATATGTGTTACATGCCATCTTGACCCCATCCGCCGTTTATTTATTTGGGTTTTACGTCGCTTTCAACACTGTACAGGTCATATCACAACGGGTAGTTGGAAGGGCAGAGGAAACCAGTACATTCAGTTCGCTAGGGTTCTGTACTGTAAACTGCCGACCAACGGCAAGCAACTACCAGCTTTCCCACTTAAGGCCATGACAGGGATCGAACCCCGGCCTCAGAGGTGGGAGGCGAGAGTGTTACCACTCTGCCACCGTGGCCCCTCCATCCGCCGTTTAAAACGGCAGTCCGTCATTTTAAATGGCAGTCCACTGTTTTAAATAGCAGGCTGCCATTTTAAATGTCTGAGCCAACTAGATAACAGTAATACATACTTCATATGATAGTATGCAATATTACATATGTACCAACTGACTTTTATGTACCACCCAGGCATATTTCAAGAGAACATGCATTCTACTGGTTATAATACTAATATAGCCCCCTCCTTTGTAAATTACATGTTTATACACATATGCACTAATTAAGGTTGTCCTTATGAAAATATCACTGCTCAGGTGTTACATTACACATATCCTGCTGTTTGAAATTCATCCTTTTGTGAATTGTCCTGTGATTTGTACATCAAAGGGGGTAAATCTTATGAACTGATTATCTTTTCCTGTAAACTAATCACCAGAAAAAGGCATGGCTTCCACAAATTCAATCCATTATATTAAATCCAGCCTACATATTTGACAATACATGAGGAAATAATCCTACATGAAAAGAATAGCTTTCCAATGACCAATCTTTTCATAACAACTAGTGTGGAAGTCATCCCTATTTTGTTGATTTGTTAACCATTATTTCAGTGATCACTTAATTGGATTTCTCCCTATTATTAGGATTTCACAAAATTATCTTTGACTGACACAACTGACCTGGTCAATTGGTTTGCCAAAAAAAGTTAAAATGGCTGGGACCTGGAGTCCACCATTTTAAATGGCTCAGCCATTTACAACCCCTTATTTAAACCTAGTGAATGTAAATGGCAGGGCCTGCCATTTAAAACAGCAAACCTCGCCGTTTAAAATGTCTTGGGGTCAAAACGGTAGTGAACATATGTTTTGCAATAAACCAAATGCAGTTCTAGTAAAAATATATAAGTTTTTATTGTATTACAACTGCTACACTTAAAAGCAACAGAACAAACCTGTCCACCAATGTCAAACTGGTGAGGTATCAAAATGGCCAAGAGGAGCAGTTGGCCGTTTTAAAATGGCCAAATCTATCATTTGGCCATTTTAAAACGGCCAAGCCATTTCTAAACCTTGCAAAGGTATCAAAACGGCCACAGCCGTTTTGAAACAGCCTAAGGTTTGAAACGGCAAGTAACAGTGCCAATGCTTGGGAGAACAACTGTGTCAGTCATGCAACCTATTATAAGTGTTGTAAAGGTCGAGAACCTATTTCCAGTTACCATAGTCATGGATCAACATGTCATATTTTGATATATAACACATGAGAAACTTAGAATGATCGAGATGATAGAGTGTCTCCAGACCAAGTGCTTTAATTCAATCTTGAGCAATGGTAATTAAGTGCATTCCTACCTCTCAGTCCCCGTTCTAAGTTGTCTTTTCAGTATTCTCGTGACACAGATAGATGTTCCTGTGAAAATAATTATATACATTCAAATGAATGTATCAGTTGAAAAGATAAGTCGCAGTGCACTTGTGAACGTGCTAATATTATCCTCTGTCTTTATCAAGCATGACAGCTAAGCCGTATTTGAGGGAGATTTGACATAGCTGCCACCCTGATTGGGATAAAACATAATGTGGTATGTATTTTCTGTAAAGAAGAAAATTCAGGTCATGCCAGATTAAAGATATTGTGACATCAATACATTGAACATAGGAGAATTAGTCCTTCTTTTAACTCATCAGGAGTTGTATTAGCATAAATAGCTTGGCAACCTCAAAACTTCTTCACAAGTTGACAGCTGGTTGCTGGTGTTACTCATTTATCAGTGCAAAGATGCCAGATTTACAGCAGAAAAACTTTCTACAGAAGCTTAAAAGCTTTGATTCTCGAGCCCTGTTGTTTGTTTGTTGTTGTTTTTTTATTGAGTTAAAAATTTTGATTTTTAGTCTGATTTGCAGACAAAAAAGGACACATCTGAACCCAGCACAAGCCTCAAGTCAATGAGATGAAACATATCTGACCTATGCTCTTCCTGTCTTGTCGCTTGTTGTAATTACTACCTTGTCGGTTTCCTCTTATATGTTGTGTCCGGCTGTGTTCTCGGCTTGTCCGACTGGTTAACGTTTGATTTCTACTTAATTTAGTACATCAAGGTACTTTGTAGGTACCTTACGCGTATTCGTATCTTGTAACTTCTACTGATTATTATTTTAACAAAATGTTAAATATCAATTACTCATAAGATTCTGTCTATGTTGTAATATGATTAACATATTACATTATTGACATTTTGGCGACCTTCAGAGGTTAGCCTTTTATTTTATTATTAGTATTTTAACTTTCAAAACATGTACCACAATTCTTTCAAATAATCATAAAAAGTTAAATTTGAAGTACTCCGTACTGTACTATTCGGGTAACCTGCTCCTGCAAGACCCAAGACAAATCATTTCAACAGGTACTGTAGTGAGGAAATTTTAAAAACAAGTCGAAATATTTATTAAAATGTACCAAAGCAAACGTGAATAAATTTGGCAAAAAATATAAACAAGATCCAGAGTTGTGGCTTCAATGAACCAAGTATTACCAAGGTACAAACATACCGACCCGGCGGGTTCTGTCACATAATGATGGTTAAAAACGTTTTCATACTTAAATTCTATCTCTAAATTAGACATTACAATATTGTAAGTAACTGTTACTGTTCAGCCAGTGAAGTTCTCGTCACCCCAGTGAAATTCATAACCTGCATTTATACTGTGAACTTTCGGCATACATGTATACCTTGCTGCTAAAAAGACAGCCATTTCATTTGTTGTAATAAGAATATTGCCTGTAATTGAGCTTTTTTACGGCAGGTGACAAACTTCACTGGGGTGACGAAATTCGCTGACTGACCAGTAGATTTATATTTCTTTAAACATAAATAGTGCTGGATTGTCTGGGGTTTTACACCCCCTTCCATAGCCAAGACAATATATAGCAAACTTTATCTACCAGTCTGTCGAGCTGGCAGTTACTATACATCGGCAGTTTATTATTTAAATCAGGCTCGTAGGAATGAATAAATTAATGGATATGACATCTGCTAGCACTAGACAACCAGTAAAACAAATGTGGGATTTAAAAATGACAGGCACACTTAGGAAATATAGTGGTGGTGGACCAGTTCACGCCCACCCTCAATTTTCTTGAAGATTTATAATTTTTCATAGAGAAGATGTTTACCACATCATAGATAATCATCAAATGGATCATATACATTTGTAATTTACTGTTTAACTGTGATTGTTTTGGATAAACTTAGGGGTGGGCGTGAATTGGTACCCGGGCGTGAACTGGTCCACCACCACTTGGTATAAGCACGAAGGGTGTCAAACATTGAGAATAAAACCTACAACACTTACTACAAACGGTACAGTACCTTAAATAAATGTTTATATTGTAGAATGTACCTCCATTTTAATCTATTTCTTCTGGTTGTTGAACGAGACATAAAACCCCAGCTTTGACTTTTGAATTTTTTATCATCTTGAATCAAGGGTACAGTACCATTTTGTATTTTTTAATCCTCGTGGTCAAAGTCACAATATCTTTTTATACACACTTTCAATATGGAAGAGTGTTGGCTGACGCATAAATGAGGTATTATACAAATTCAATATGTGTCTAGCTTTTCTTTTGCTCTAATGTTAGGTCAGCTCCGTGTTTACTACGTTTTCACATTCTGTGTGAATGTAAACCAATGCACTTTAGTTCAGCTCTGCAAAGGTTAATTGGTGTTGTTTTAGCATTTATATTATTTGAAACGTACAACCAGTAATGCAAACACAATATCATAGACGTCTGACCAAATATGGTCCAAACCCATAACCCACATTAAATTGCACCTGAGAGTTTTTGTTTTGTTAAAAGTGTCCAATATCTTTCACTATTGGCCACTTTGTAATTTTGACCATATATAGAAGTCTTTTTATAAGTCTTTTTAGCACATTTCCAAAGAAACCCTTTTACATGTATTTAAACTAAAATGATCATAAAAACAGAAAAAGTACACAACAGGAATATTGAAATGAAAAGTAATGATGTTAAACAATATATTAAAAATTATAAATTAAAGAAGAGGTGTAATTTAAATAGGTTAATAGCCTCATAAGTGTCCAATATTGGAAAAGAATGGACTATTGACTCGGCCCCTTTGGGACCTCGTAAACAGGCCATTATTTTTCAATATTGGACACTTACTTGGCCATTAACCTATACCTCTTCCATCTCCCCAAGTTTTTTCTTGGCTATTTTCACAATTCAATAATGTGTGAACACGTTATTTTTTCTATTTATTATATACATGTATGGAAGCCCATTAGTAACATGAATTGTGAGAAAAAAAATAGAAGTTTGTTTTCCGTTTCTATTTTCTGCTATCTCGTAATTATGAGATAACAAGTCTGTTTCCCATTTCTAAATTTTTGCTATCTCGTAATTATGAGATCACAAGTTTGTTTCCCATTTCTAAATTTTTGCTATCTCGTAATTATGAGATCACAAATTTGTTTCCCATTTCTAAATTTATGCTATCTCATTATTTTGAGATAGCATATTTGTTTCCCGTTTCTAAATTTATGCTATCTCATTATTATGAGATCACAAATTTGTTTCCCATTTCTAAATTTTTGCTATCTCATTATTTTGAGATAGCATATTTGTTTCCCGTTTCTAAATTTATGCTATCTCATTATTATGAGATCACAAATTTGTTTCCCATTTCTAAATTTTTGCTATCTCATTATTTTGAGATAGCATATTTGTTTCCCGTTTCTAAATTTTTGCTATCTCATTATTATGAGATAAGAAGTTGGGTTCCGGCCATTTCTATTTTTTGCTATCTCGTTATTTTGAGATAGCAATTTTGTTTCTGGTTTCTAAATTTTTGCTATCTTATTATTTTGAGATAGCAATTTCGTTGAGGGGCATCCTTAGAGCTGAAGTGAGTGTACGCAATTGGGGGTGGTATGTACATAGTGGGGGACATCCCCCATCACGTTATGTCCATAATGGGAGATGCCTCAAAGAGAAATCATTATTTGAAGAGAAAAAATAGATCACAGAGATCCTCCTCTCCTCCCCCATCCCCCACTGGGGACATGTGTCTTTGAGCATTTCCTCCTGCCTACATGGCAGAGATCCTCCACTCCTTCCCCATCCCCCACACTCACTGTCATATGTTCCCAATGGGGGATGGTGAAGGAGAGGAGGATATCTGGCATGTACGCAGTGGGGGACGCTCAGTGACACATGTTCCCAGTGGGGGATGGTGGAGGAGAGGAGGATCTCTGGCATGTACGCAGTGGGGGACACTCAGTGACACATGTCCCCAGTGGGGGATTGGAGAGGAGAGGGGGACCAAACCTGTCACTATCTTTTCTGAATGATTAGTTTGTGTTCCATAATGTTATACTCGTATTGTGTGATAAATAAAAGTTAACATTTCATTGATCTATTTTTTCTCTTCAAATAATGATTTTTCTTTGAGGCATCTCCCATTATGGACATAACGTGGTGGGGGACGTCCCCCACTATGTACATACCATCCCCCATCGCGCGCACTCACTTCAGCTCTGAGGATGCCCCTCAATAAAATTGCTATCTCAAAATAATGAGATAGCAAAAAATTTAGAAACGGGAAACAAAATTGCTATCTCAAAATAACGAGATAGCAAAAAATAGAAACAGGAAACAAACTTCTTATCTCAAAATAACGATATAGCAAAAAAATAGAAACAGGAAACAAATATGCTATCTCAAAATAATGAGATAGCAAAAATTTAGAAACGGGAAAGAAAATTGTGATCTCATAATTATGAGATAGCAAACACTTAGAAACAGGAAACAAACTTGTGATCTCATAATTTCGAGATAGTGAAAATTTAGAAACGGGAAACCAATATGCTATCTCAAAATAACGAGATAGCGAAAAAATAGAAACAGGAAACAAACTTATTATCTCATAATAACGAGATATCAAAAATTTAGAAACGGGAAACAAACTTCTATGTTTTTTCTCAGAATTCATGTTACTAATGGGCTTCCATATTCATGTCTACATTTTCTAGATTATTTATTATATTTATTCAGTTATTTTTTTCTTTGGTGAATTTGGTCGCAAAATTCCTTCTAAAAATTGTTTCAGTATTAATAGTTTTAGGGCAAGATCACAGCTTAGCTTTGTGTTAAGTGGGCCATTTAGCGTCCACAAGTATTTGTTGCATTTATTACAACCGGTATTGACCACCATATCGTGATTTTGTGGACAAAACAAACCATCTATGCAAAGGACACTGAAAAGTGAAGACATTTGAATTATTTCCCCAATATAATATACTATTTACCCTACAACCTTACGTGGTTAACCTTTTCCTGGTTGTTCTTTGATTTTTAAATACTGTACGTATTATCTGATAATGGATAGTTTGCAGTTCACATGATTTCAACCTGTACTTCTTGTGGCAAGTTTCATATAATTTTTAAAAATCTTTAAAATGACTAGAAAGAAAATCTTAGATTTTGCTAAACAGTGAAGAGATAACAGGGGCACTTGGAGAACTCATATTTCTGCCAAGGAACAACTCATCCAGTATTGCTACTGCCTTAATTGCTACCACTTATCGTTGGGTACCAATTATCACCACCACAAAATAAAACATTCGCATTTCAGTAATGGCCACACATTTTGAAAGCTTTTCATTTTGTTTCTGTTCTATTCACTGTTGAAATAGTTTTATCTTATTTGCTAGACTTGGGATGTACTTGTGGTCAGGTTATGTCAATTTGAATTTTGTCTGGCGATAATTGGTACCCGGCGATAATTGGTAGCAAGGCAGTAATGAGTGCAATGATAAAAAAGTCATAGCTTGTACAAAGTTCTGTACGCTAACTATGGGATATCCTGTTTTGTTTTGTTTTTCAGCTCTTCTACTACTTTTCTTCCTAATTCTGTGTTACTTTGTCTTTTTTGTGTCTACAGTTACGGTAAACATTTGTTACTTTATCTTTGTAGTGTGTTTTTGTATAATTTCTGAGGTCATTGGTGGCCTAGTGGTTAGCAATTTAGGCATCTAATCACAGGCTGTCACCCCTGTGGGTTCGAGTCCCACAAATGGCAATGCTGAGGACCTGTCCCAATATGACCCTGGCTGTTGAGAACGGGAGATAAAATTCCAACTTTGTATAATTTCTGTGTCAAACCTTGACCATTGTTTTGGGGGCCACGGTGGCAGAGTGTTAACACTCTCACCTCCCACCACTGAGGCTGGGGTTCGGTTCCCGGCATGGCCTCAAGTGGGAAAGCTGGTAGTTGCTTGCCGTTAGTCAGCAGTTTACAGTACAGAACCCTGACGAACTGTATGTACTGTTTTCCTCTGCCCTTCCAACTACCCGTCGTGATATGACCTGTACAGTGTTGAAAGCAAGGAAAACCCCAAATAAATAAATAAATTGACCATTGTTTGAACGATTCCTATTCTTTTCTATGGCCAAACAGTAGCTTGAGGTTTGTTACTGGGTGTCACAGGAGGTACAACATCTGACCTTGACCTTTTTGTCTGGACTACTCAGCCTGTGAAGTTATGGGGTAGACCATCACCGACTTTAAGGGTTCCTGGCTTTACCTTGAGGGTCAGTGGAATATCAAACATGTTTAAACAGTCTTGTCCGTGTCACTTAATGTCATATCTTGCTCAATTCCAATCTAGTCCTAATGACTTAACATCTTATCTTCATAGTACCCTGGCCTCACTCCAGGACAAGTCGCAAAAGAATATCGATGGTATTTGAAAATAAACCGGCCTATTCTAATTAAACTAGACCAGCCTTGGAGGCTTCATATCAGTGTGGGTACTCCCCAAGAGTGCGTCTGAGGAATCAGTTTCATCCCAGCATAAAAAGCTCCCAGCACAGTATGACGAGACATGAGAATAAGCCAATAAGATGGTTACATCAAAAGATAAGCTGTGGAACGTATAGGACAGGTCTGTTTATGCCCTCCTCTCCTGTCAGTTGTGTGGTCTGCACATATAAAAAGGGTGAATTGGTTCACAGAAGGCATCATTTGGAAGTTGTACAGCAACAAATAACATATAGTGTTGAGATAGACTGTTTGGTTTTGCAAATATTGCAATTACGATTTAATGCACTAACATAAAATTCTCTGCCTAGTTGAGAGGTTAAAACACTGCTTTGCATGATGGCTCCTAAGAAATCTAGAATGAATCCCAGGAAGATAAATGTGCCCACAGGCACACCTCCAGAGTGTGAGTTGGAGGATACAGCTGTTGACACCCAGAGGAGGACGGGGGAGAGGGAGGACATGCCGAGACTACAGAGAGACGAGATAGAGCAGGAACAACAGGAGAAGAGACAAAGGGAGGAGACAAACTGAGAGGAAAGGAAGAGACCACAGAGGTAGGAGAGAAAGAGTGGATGAACAGGCAGGGAAGAGACAAGAGGACCGAAAGAAGTGAGAATGAGAGTAAAGCTTAAGGGGAAATGAGTTAAAGAGCATCTGACTCCCCATTGTCCTGCCAGTCTATAAGAAAGGATAGCCTGTGGGAAACCTCCAATAGACACAACCTTCCTGCACCAGTCTGCAAGACATGGTTTGAGTCCAATAGGACTAGATATGGGTCATTAACACGGTCCAAGTCTATCCGGGCCCTGAAGGAACTCACCGAGAGACAACACTGGATACACAGCAAATTCAACTTGAAGACAGGAGGGCATCGGTAATTTTTCAGGGTTTAGTCCAACACAGGGAGGATCCAGTGTCAGTGCAGAATCTGCACTCTACATCTCCGGAGGCTCCACAGCGAGCATACCTTCCCTCTGAGAGGCACCAGCCATCCATTGTGTCCAGCATCAGTGGATCAACAGATACCCAATCAGTTCTCCCTCATGAAAACCATGTTGATCTGTTCTCTGGGTAAAGTCAGGTGAGCACCAGAACAGCATTTTGTAATAACGTGACCACAGAGTTGTAGAACTTGAACAAAAGACACTTTCAAACTTTAAAAAATGAGACTAAAAACTACTGCATGGTATCCATGGCAAGGCGGAGAAGAGGTCCCACTAGCCACAGTCAAATAAATTTAAAGGATAGTTTCCAGTGCTAGTTCATAAAATGTGCCACAGACTCTGCTTACAAGCCACAGAAGCCAGCTGACACTTCCAGGGAGTACAGGCAAGGGGTCAGTCAGAGACACAGCAGACTTCCTGTCCTATAGTGGATGAGTGTCAGGGGCGTCAAGACAAGTGTAGTTAGCGATAAGCCTCACCAAGAAATTTTAACCCTCAGCCTGTCATCTGAGTTATCAGAGCTGACACAGCACAAAATATCTCAGCCCTGTTAACCCTTTTTTCGGAACATCCAGTCAGTTATGAGTTACCTGTAGATTGACACGCCCCAACCATATCCACCAGCTGACCAGCAGCAGCACGTCACCTCCTCCCACCAGCCGGGAACAAGAGCTACAGCAGCCATCGCAACAGCAGTAGTGCTATACTTCAAAAAATCTAAAGATCCTTCTCAGGACGATCCCAATGTTTCCAAAACAATTAATCAGCTACATGCAATGAAAGATTACACCGTCCCCACAAAAAAAAAATCATATTCATACATACAGGCACACAAAATGTGAGTGATTATTCATAACTGAGTGAGTGATTTGGAGAGTGCCAGAGTGATTGAGTGATTATGAGTGTATGTTAATCAGTAAGTGAAATGATTGACCAAGTGGTGTGCATACATCTGATCAGACAAAGACTGAGGTGAAGTTTAAGGCTGTGGTGACAAGGGCAAACACTTAATTCAGTTCTTATTCATAAGGGAGACTGAAAAGGGCTAGGCTACAAAGGGCGCTGAATCTGCTAACCAATATCCCAAAAGCATTCCCCACTACCCTTCTGCTTTAAGCCCAGCTGTAAAGACTGTCTGAAATTGGTGGCTTCCTTCTTAAGATGGAGATCTATCAGCTCCTGAATGAGGTGAAAAGATACAGGGCACATCCTCACAAATTTCGGTAGTTTGGAATGTCACTTTGAATTAACTAAGTCAAGAGGTTGTTGTAACATCCTTTATCTTTCCTATGACATAAACTCAAATTTGTTGGTGGCTTTTTTTAGGTCTGGGTGGCTGTTGGGGCTGTGGTGCATGTGGTGGCTGTGTGTCAGATGCTTGTCCTACGTTCAGATCTTTCTGATGTGTCCTTCTTTGTCTGCTAATTAGAGTTAAAATGAAAAGTTTCAACTCACTAAAAAACAGAAGGGCCCTAATCTTCTGTAGGAAGTGACTTTGATATACAGCTGGCATCATTGTAATAACGGTGACAGTGATGACAGTGGCCCTTGGAAGTGGACTGACAATCTGGACTGCATAATCAGCCTGTGGTCTGTACACTGCTCCAGGCTTATCAGGCTGTCATTATGGCTTATCATGACCAGCTACATCTTTTTACTTCTACAGCTTGTTCTGACACTTTAAATTGGGATAATACTCGATAACAGTATGATCCTAAGAAACGTCAGGAGACAGATTCAGACAAGCCTGGATGTACTAAGTGGTGAAGGTCCAACTGTCCCTTTATTTCCCAACACTACAAATGTCCCGACTCACGTCCTGCCTTCCTGACCCTGAAGTTGGTTTGCTTGCCCTTCAGCTTTATATAGCAGGAGACACACATTGCTGGAGTTACAAACTTCACTGGCTGAGCAGTACCATCTGTAGTTTGACTGGGATATTAGTGGCAATTTTAAGTAAAACATAATTGACAATATCCCAGCAAAACGTTTATTGCTTTTGTGTAGTTAAATGCAATTAAAATAATGTAACATTCATACAGATATTTGCCTTATATTTTAAGGATTTGTTTCAATTTTAAATATTCTTGAAAGGCAGACAAATTGTGAGGCTACTCGGTTACATATAGTGTATTTTGAACTGAAATTTGCATAGCAGCCTTTACGCAACCTTTTATGGAATTAAAAAAAAACAATCACACAATATTTCTTAAGTATTTAAATCAGTGAATTTCATGAAAAAGAACCCATTTTTATAAGGCCTGCTGTGCAAAAATTTGCTGACATTTTCATTCACTGCTCACTTTCATTTTAACATTTCAACTTTAAGAGGGCATGCATCCACCAGTGGATGTTTCAAAAGATTCAGGATTTTTTTGTATCCAGAATATCTTTATTTATTTATTTGGGGTTTTACGTCGCTTTCAACACTGTACAGGTCATATCACGACGGGTAGTTGGAAACGCAGAGGAAACCAGTACATACAGTTCGTTAGGGTTCTGTGCTGTAAACTGCCAACCAACGGCAAGCAATTACCAGCTTTCCCACTTGAGGCCATTCCGGGAACCAAACCCCGGCCTCCGAGGTGGGAGGCGAGAGTGTTACCACTCTGCCACCGTGGCCCCTATATCCAGAATATCATCTGGGTTCTTGTAAATGTAATCCCTTCTTCCTTGTGCCAGAACCTATCCACATAAAAAGTCATGAAGATCCACTCATTACTTTTGGAGTAATGTCAACCAGAAAGCAACAATCCCTGAAAATATCATTAAAATGAGACCTTTGCAATTTCTGGATATTTTTGTATCCGGAATATGATATCGATTGTTCTCAAAATGTAACCACTTCTTCCTTTAGTCATGCCCTACCCATGTAACAAATATCACAAAACTCAATTCATGAATTTTGGAGTAATCACAAACATAGTCTAATGCACCCCAAAACCTTACCCCTTGTTGGAGATAATTATACTGGAGTTGGACAACATAGGGTCTCTCCAAAATTTCATTTTTGAAATCTCTTAGGGATTTAAATTATTCCGATTTTAGGTATACTTGAAATTCAAGATCTATACTAACCCATCAAGTCCTTTAAACAAGATTATTTTCATCAATATTGTGCTGGTTCTTTTCACTATTAACTAAATGACACAGTATGGGATCATGCCTGTGATTATATAACCTGAGTTATTGAAAGTAAAGTAAAACTCAAATTTTGACTTTTGTTCACCTTTGAATTTAAGCTAGTTACACAAAGATTAAAATTCTAGTAAAGCTTATGGATATTTATTAATGGTTAAAGTGCAGGAATAGGTTCAAAATTTTGCATACATATATGAACAGTCTTGGTCATACACAAAATATAGTGATTACGGCATCTAGCTGTTAATTCTTCTTGAAATAAATGCTCCAGATTTGGGATCAGTTTTTAAGTGCGAGCCTCGATAGAGCTCTTTGAGCTTCTTTGAGCGTCAAAGAGCTTCTTTGTGTAACCAGACTTTCATAAATTCTAGTGCACTACTCGTGTCTCTGATGGCTTTGCACTCGTGCTAGGGGACCAAAACACCTTTTGGCCTTGTGTGTCTTTAAATGTAACATTCAAGCTGGAGAATTTGAACTGTACTTCACCTCCATCAACCTATATATCTAATGTTTTGGTATAACAGCTATTGAAATGGAAGTAAAACTCATAACCTTTGGCCATCAGGAGGTACATTACATAATGTGAAACTTTTTGGTGGTCGCACTGTATGTACTGCAATACAGAAGTTCCAGAAAGTCATTGGTTCACAAATCTGCATTCCTGTAATTAATAAAATCCACAAGCTAGCAAAACTTATTTCCACATTTATTATGGTAATCAAGTTAATGCAAAAACATGTATAAGAGGATGTCAGACTTATATGTTTAACCAGCCTCAGTGAGTGTTGCAGGTAGTAACCAACAATGAGTAACTGCGTACTCATAATCTTTCTACATAGTCAGATATCACTTTGAGTAGGGATGATGTACAACATTATTACAAATGATAACTTGTATGGTAACATAATTAATGTCAATGTTAACAAAGTACTATGAGTGACAATCCTTGTAGATTATTTTACAAAAAGTGGTTGTATGTCTCTACAATTTTGACCAATACAGAAGGGGTGTGTATCAATCTGTCCAGCACTATGAATTGATAGAGGTCCAAAACACAAACTCTATGATTTTACCACTCCAGGGAGACACCAGAGGGTAAATCTAATGAGCTTTCTAGTCTTCTTTCATAAGGTTTCCTATAACCTCCCAATACATTCTAAAGCTCTAAAAGCAATAATAAAGGAAATAAAAGCCAAAAACACAAAATCTGTGATTTTATAACCTCAGTTTGACCCATAGGGGAGGGGTGTGGGTGGGTAAATCTAACCACTTCTTAGACCATGTGCATACGGTTTCCTTTTTCCTCACAATACATTTTAAGGCTCTGGATGTAATAGATAAGTTGATAACAGAGATCAAAATAATTTAATCTTTCCGAGTACTACCTGGTATAAAAGTGCTCACAACCTGCACAATTTTTGACAAATCGCTCCTAAAATCCAATCAACTCAAAATTTTGACAGCATTAAGTTGTATGTAAAACTAGAAAAATTAAACAGGCAATTCCAACAATGACTATGTTTGGCTTATTAGTTTATTATCACAGTTAAAGATATTTTACCAAATTACACAAAAATGCTATATATGAACACCACCATATCCTAAAGACTACATACAAAATTTACAGAAAAGCATTCCAAACCTATATGCTTGGGCATTTTTATATATTAATGGGTTCATTCTGTTTCATTAATATAGAAACCAGTGTTTCTCAATTGAAACAGTTACTTTACAAAATGACAAAGTAAAGAACAACTTCAAGAAAAAATTGCCCACATGGACAACAAATGTTGCAATAATTGACACAATTTCAAAAATTAAAAAGTTAACCTGATAAATATTTTGCAAACAATGTCTCTTGGATATTTATAAGATAACTGTATCTACTTATTTTCAGTGTTTGATGGAAAAAAATAATATAATTCTACAAGAAACATATCACATTAGTTGCTGTAAATAGTAGAAAGTCTACATTTGTTGACCAATTGATTTGGGTCTCAACGTCACTTCACACACAATTATTCCATTGTCTACACAAATTTGATTTATTCTTCTTACTGAATACATTGTATATAACATGTCTATTAATATAAAAGTCATTTTTTTGTCATGAAAAGTCACGAAAGGCAAATCCTGGGACAACATTTAAAAACCACCGGAATGTCTTGCACATAAATGTGTTTCTATTCAGTGGCCAACAACAACAAAAGCTATTTCCAATGGTGGTTCCTACTTACTGGTAGTAGTTTACCTGTATGCCACTGAAACTTTTTAAAATAATTCTGTAAATTAAGTGTTGAGGGATATGTTCAATATATTAACAGAGGTAATGTATTACTGAAGATTACCTGATATACTTTAATGAAACCTAATGTTTTTTAACATATTTAATAAGTTTCTTGGACTTTTGTAACATATCACAGCTACACATCATGATTTACATTTTCTACTGGAGTTAATTTTACCAAAACAATCCATTAATATACAATATTCTCTTTCAAAGCCAGATCAATTGTTAAATTAATTTTAACCTGTTCTCACTTGAGATTCACATCCTGATTTAGTTCACAGAGATCAAGTTATTAGACTTACAGTAAACATCATTTTATGCAGTACACTATGAAAATTCACATATCAAGGTTAGTTTTGTAATTTTTTTTTTTTTTTTTTTTAAGTTTCCAATGACATATTTTCTCATGCTTCTGTGTTTTCTCAAAATATTAGTATACAGATTAGTGTGGGATATTCATGTATCACTTGTCACAGATTAGGACTGATATTTCCAATATTTAATCTTTGATTCAGACTCTAATTTTTAACTTTATTTTATGCACTGAAACTGAAAACTATAATTGTGTCATAAAATATGCAAAATAGCAGTTATTCATGAATATCGTCTGAAATTCCTTTTCAATTTTTTCTTTTCAGAAATCAGAGTTTTTTAATAATACTCAAAAGAACAGGGACGCTTAATAACTGTGACAATACACGGTTTCACAATATACAGTAAACGTGTATAGTTTATACATTTAGGTAATATTTCAGATAAACTAAACACTAAATTATTGAATACAAGCTGACATACTTTGTCATGAATCCAATATGTGCAAGTCAAGAGTGTGGTTTTCAAACGTTTTCACTCATTTTTTGCTTTTTTTCAATAATGTACACATTTTCAGAACATTTTTTTCTAAACAATTTTCACAAGGGATCAATGTAGCTTCGTGGATTTCATTATCAATACTAAATGCAACAGTTTTTAGTTTGTTTTCAATTATTAAAGAGGAAACTTTTCAAAATACTGTTGTCATAAGCAATTTACACTTTAATCATCAAGTATTATACCTTAGAAAATGTGTCACAAGATTCTTTACGACATTTAACAGTTTTTATATTGAATTATTTTCTGAGGTTTAACATTACATCAACACATTATATAGGTCATATAGTGACAGGCAATTTATTGGATTGAGGAAATCAGTGCATACTACTAGTTGGTCAACATTCTACACTGACAACCAGCAGGCAATAGTGAATAACGCATTATTAGCTGTCAAATGGTCCATTTCTAATGCAAAAAAAAAAAATAATAATACAAGAGTGAATATTATAACTGGAACCAAGTGATATCAATATTATAATTGTACTTCTATCACAGCATTAGTTTTCAAACTATATACACGTCACCAGTACAGTTTCTGCAGCAAGTCCAGTGCAAGCCCTCCTCTCTGACATGTGGGTGAAAACGTGCAAACTGGCCGGCGTGTTGAGTGGACAGTCTGCCAGGAACGTGTTTCACAGGCTGCATGTCACTCATCAGGATCTGAATACAAACAGTTCATGGAGATTTACTTATTTACCTATTTATTTGGAGTTTTACGTTGCTTTCAACACTGTACAGGTCATATCAGGATGGGTAGTTCTGTGGGCAGAGGAAATCAGTATATACACTTGGTCATGGTTCTGTACTGTAAACTGCCGACCATCGGTAACTACCAACTTTCACACATAAGATCTGGGGTTTGAACCACCGACCTCAGAGGTGGGAGGTGATTGTGTTACCACTGCGCCACTGTGGCCCCATTAGTTCATGGAGAAAACATCACACAATGTTACTGATTTCACCTGGAGCCAAATTCACTAAAAGGATTAGCAAAAATCAGTGAAAAATTGGCTTTAGTATATATCTTTTTAAACCAAAACTTAATCTAATTTTTCACCAAGTTATCATTTACCCTTTTCTAAATATGGCCACAGAAATAGAAAAAACACATCACAGTAGGTCAATCAGAATTCACACTCAGGATCTTAGTGCAAAGCATGGAATCCATGCAAATGATTAAAAACTTGTTTTGGCATACGATACACACATATTGCGATATAGCCATCACAAAAATAAAATGCTATATTTATTTACAAAAACAATCAGAATGTACCCTCAGGATCTCAATAGAAAGCATGGAATCGATGCAAATGATTACAGATTTGTTGATAAACATTTTTTAAGACTGACAGCTTCAGATAAACTATCGTGTCTGGTTAAATTTCAATGGAAATGCCCCTGTAGATTTGTTATTTATTAGCTTACTTATAAACTACAGATCTGTTGAACAGTTGGAAAAAACATGGCAAATGAATTATCCCACAGACAAACCAGGGGCAAGTTACAATGTTATCTATTGTCATGCCATACCAAGTTTTTGCTATAAGACCTCTTAATACACGAGTAACGTCCTAACTGACATAAAATTAGGTAATTTATCAATTCTGCATCTGCTCTGAAAATGATAATAATTTGTTTGTCATACCTGGTGCGCCATTTTCTCAGCAGGAGTCAGTCCATTCTGGATCCCGGCATCCAGGGCAACTGTCAGCAATGGCATGTTGCCAAGCAACCGCGTCTTAATGGCTTCAGAAAGCAGCTGAGTGGTGCGTGCTAATTCTAGAATGTTGGGGATGAGAGACTGTGTTCTCTGGGCATAGACTGGGTCAAAGGAATCCCGCAACAACTTCAAGTACCTGAAACAGTGCAGAAGTGAAAATTCTTTTGCAAGACTTTTAGATTTGTTTAAATTGGTTCCTGATTTCTCAATTTAGCACTTTCATACAATATTATATAAAATACAAATACAACTCACAATTCAAGGCCAAAAAATCTAAACCTAACATAAAAATAGCAAAAATTGCCAAAAAGGGAGAATATACTTTGGAAGCCTTTGGACACTAAAGACACTGATGAAAATACCACAAAAATGTTTTCAAGCTTGGATGGCAAGAAATCAGATCTATAAATCTCGAAATTTTGTCAGCTAAAAACATTCCTTGAGTCAGTGGTAGTTGCAGGTCAGTAACACATGGTATTCAAAGCAGAATGTAGACCAACTGGTATGCACTTCTTTCCTCCACCACCCTTCACTACCCAGAATGCTATGACAAATACAATGAGCTGAAAGCAACATTAAACCCAAATCAATCAATAAATCAACTAGCCAATCAACCAATCAGTCAATACCAATCAATCAATAACATTCTTTGAGTCAAGTCTATTTTCTTGGGTTTTTGTTCCAATACCAGTTTCTAACTAAGTCAACCACATTCAAACAATGAACATTTTGCTGTAATTTAACTTTTGTAAGGTAAATACTTATCTTATCCTCACTATGGCTATATGCAGGTAAGAGCAAACATCAAGGTCCAACCTGAATATTTTTAAAAATATTCTTGTGGATATTACTGCTCATATGTAGACACTGTGGGTGCAGCATCCCTAGTTCCATCTAATATTTCATATTTAGATTAGGGTGTATTGGTAGGCCTGGTATCTCGGTATTGAGGGCATTTTAACCCTTTCGCTACCATGTATGTCGACTAGCCGTCGACATCAATGTGTATTACAATGGACCATGTCTGGCAATAATATATATTTCTTCTTTCCCTTCAGTGTACTGTTATACGTTTTCTTTGGTGTATCAGTATTAAACCAATTATTTAAGTATTTTATATGAAAGTTATGCTATATTTTTTTTAAAAATTCACCATTTCACCTATTTTAACTGGTTTCTGTAGATATTGCCGTATTTACCGCATATAGCTGCATATTGTCTACTCGTGGTTATTTTTATTTGGGGAATTCCCACAAATTTTCCCATTCGACTTTCATCAATTCCTAATGAAATATGCCGAAAAATACCGCAAATAAAGTATAAGGTAGTGAGTTATTATTTTACTTCATTGGCATTTCTGACGTGATATAACGTCATATGGGTACAGTCCCATGGAATAATGTTCCTTCAGTAGCGAAAGGGTTAAAGAAACACCGAGATGAGATTTTGCAACTGCCACTTCGCTTGTCAGCACATATAATTTCAAGAAAACTTAAAATATTGGGAACAGATCCCAAATTTGAAGAAATTATAAGCTTTTTTCCCGATATTTTCGTGCATTTTGTAGACTTTTATAGCAATTACATTGAGCAGAACTGCCATGTTTGGTTACGATACTTTATATCCTTAATCTCGCTTGTCAACACATATAATTGAGAACTTAAAACATGGGAAACAATCCTGAAATCTAAAGAAATTCTGTACTTTTATCACATATTTTGTGTATTTATGGCCTTTTATTGCGATGTCATTAAGAGGAACGTCCATGTTTAGTTGGGGTGTACTAAAACACAGAATCCCTGAGTCGGTACGCTTTTGTAGCGGCGACCTCCCAATGTACACATTTTTAGGTACCGACCCATCCCTCATTTCAATTGACTTGACTCAAAGTCTAGCCACACATTCTCTCCTCATGATTGTGCACAATGTCTGACTGTGACTGTCTCTATACCTGTGAGTTTCCACCATACAGGAGTGGAGTTCCTGCCTCTCTTGCATCAGATGTTTCAGTGCACGCTCCGATTCCTGGTTCTTCGCCAGCTGATTGTCACAATCTGTAGAAAGCTGGTCTATCAGAACTCTGTCATAACATACAAAGGAAAGAATAGAAAGCCTAAATATTTACTAATGAGCCACCCATATTTCTTTTAAAATACCTAGTTTATTGTCACAAAGTTTCCTCCTTGTTATGGATATATATGTTCTCTGACATAGAATTTCTATTACTCCCCAAAGACCTTCCTTAACCAACGCATCCGGATAATAAAGACTGTATTACACTAAAGTCATTTTGATATCATTAATATTAGGGCTGGGACGGGTGCTAAAAAGCAACTCTGACTACCTGCACTCAGACAACAGACCCGAATTCGAGTAACCGCGAGATTTAGTATCTACCATTAGTACAAATGGTAGCGAAACTTTTGAAGAAAAACATCATCTATTTAACCAGGTATTATAGAATATAGATGTAAATCATATGTTTTTAAGCCAAAACCACAACTTTTAAGTGATAATATGTGGCAGAAATACAAAAATGTAGCATATTTTACACAAATGTTTCCTTTTGCGGGCGATAATACACTACACTGTGAGTAATCGAGTAGTTAAAATGGACTCGAGTCCCAGCAATGACCGACTTGTCTATCGAGGCTCGGATAACCGTTCGCAGCCCTAATTAATATGACACATTAGTTTTTGATGAAATACTTTCTGGAATACTGCATGTTTGTACATTGCTTTGTCTGACATTTTTATTTCTTTTCTTTTATCAATATCAGTCAGGACTATGTATAAGTAGTAGGGGGTAAATCGTTTGGCCTTGTGGGTATCGATATTGAATGTAAAAATATTTCAATATCGGGCAATATCGGGGGGTTCATATTGTCTACCAAATAGTCCGAATTCGGGAAACTGAAAACGTTTTATTTTAGTGTTTCCCGAACCGCTAACAGGAAGCGAAATGTATCAAAACAAAACAATGCAGTTTTCATCAAAAACGCATTGAAAACTTCAAAAATGTGAGATAAAAGTGTACAATGTCTTAAGAGTTTTGCTTTATTTCGGATATTAACAGTGTAAGTTTACAGTTTTACTTAAAATGGCGATATTGAAATACGTGTTTAGATCTCGATATCGGGAGTCCAGTTCCAAAACAATAAATATCGGCAATATCGATAAACAATTTACCCACTAATAAGTAGGTATATATTTTACGAGTTACCATTTTGCACAGGTTATAAATCAGTGAGACTGCAGTAACTGACCTTGTGGCCATGAACTTTGACTTCCACATGTCAGCCTGAATAGACAGAGTGTCTAACTCCTCGTAGTCTTTCCTCAGACGCTCTGTATAACCACCAATCTCACTTGCCAGTTGTGTCTTGGTCCTACAAGAAATAAAAATAGCTTCACAGATGCTCATACCCCACAGCAAGGGATTGGCAGGGAAATAGTTTTCAATGTCTTGAGACATAGAAGTAGTGAAGAACTACAAAGACTGGGAGACTTTCAGAGCAGTGTCAGTTATATAAGTGTCCAAATAATGTTTAAGAACAGAAAATAATGTCTAAGAGACAGAAAATATATGTAAATGTAAAGTATTAAAACAAGACAATTCAATGGCAAGATGACAGCATTAATCAGTAAACTATAAATTTTGAAGCTGTAATTTATTAATTGAAGTATAGCTGTCAATGGAACTAGCACAATTACATAAAAGTACTTATAATAATCAGTTGCTGCAATCCTTATCAGGGTTGGGCAGAGTACAAGCCAATGTACTATGGTGTACTATGGATTCCATAAAACTTTGTCATAAGGAAATATGTCTCTAAGGTGGCAGGTAAACACACTTTGGCAGAGCCAAGATTCAAGGTTACACCATGATGATGCACACATACAACACCTCACTATTGTCCCTACTAAGTATCAACTGGCTATACCTTACGGTTTCTGATATAAGGCCACGACAAGGATCATCATCACCATGACAAGGTCAAAGGTCAAACCAAGGTCACATCATCACACTGAACACCTATACACATAATCAAAGTCCCTCCTAAGTATAAACTTCTTACCCTTATGGTTTCCATGATATAGCCTGGACAAGATTTTAAGGTCAGGGTCACTATGGCAATGTCAATAATCAAATCAAGGTCACACCAAGATGTTGCAACCACACAACCCCCAACCAATGTCCTTACTAAGCGTCAACTTCCTTCACATTACAGTTTCCGAGATATAGTCTGGACAAGATTTTAAAGGTCAAGCTCACTACAGCAAGGTCAAAGGCCAAATCAAGGTCACACCATGATGTAGCACACAGACAACCCCTAAGCAATGTCGCTACCCAGTATTAACTTTCTACACCTTACAATTTCCAAGATATAGCCCTGACTTGATTTTAAAGATCAAGGTCACTATGGCATTGACAAACAGCAAATCAAGGTCACATCATGACATTGCACGCCTACACTCCCCAACCAATGACCCTATTAAGGATCAACTTCCTATTAAGTTTCTGAAATACAGCCTGGAAAAACTTTTCCCCACTGCCCATCAGAACACCCGCCCATCAGGACACCATGGCTGAAAACAATACCTGCACAGCCCTTAAAGGCTGTGGGCTAAAAACAAGGATAACCTCACTTTATATTACTTATAAGTATTTGTGCTCTGCTATATGCCCGACTAAGAAGCAAGTATTCAAATAATGAAACAACTTTGTGGCACAGTTTTCAGACAGACCTATACAGTGGCTTGCAACTTCAAAACAACTCACAATCAACAATTAACACATTCATCAGAAAATACCATATTCAGAACAATTTCACGAAGGTCAATCACAGCTGAAAACATAGAGTGAAACATACAAAGCCAAAGAAATTTATGCAAAAAATTTTAAGCAGAACACTTATAAACCAGAAATTGAATTACAGTCACTAGACTCTGTACCAAAAAAGACATGGTTTAAATATAAAGTGTTGAACCAACATATATTTTATGTCTGGCATTAAACACAGACACAAAAACAGGCAAAAACTGTACTTACTGGACCAAGGCATCCATCTTCCAGTGCAGATCATCTCCAACTGAGGCAACAAGAAGTTTTTTAAGATCAGAGTTAACCTGAAAATGTATAAAACAGTACTGGTTAATGTACATATTTTAATTTGCAGAGTATAGCCCTGTCGTTAGAAAACCGACACCGGATATTCGCCTCGAAAGAACCAATCTGAATTCGGGTAACCTTGTTTTAGTTGTCACCCAGAGGAAGTATCAGAGAATCAAATATGGCGGACAATGTAAACAAAACGTTACGAAAAATAATGTTAAATATCTGTAAAAATACAAAAAATTAAGTGAAAAACTAATATGAGTTAAAGAAATCTGGCAGAATTGTAAGGTTTGTCTGAGTATTCCATTGATTTACGTTCTATTTCACATTTTTTTGGTTAACCGCTTCACAAGTTTGTACTCGGTTTCTTAAGGAATTCGGACCATTTTCGGGTAACCGGGTAACCTATCACAGCCTTTGAAAATACTCAAATTACCCATTTTATGGTCTACATCCATAGCAAAAAGATGAACCCACAAGCCAAGCATGAATGGTTTTCATGCAGTAATTTTTGAATATTAGCCATTAGTCTTGTATTCTTAAAGTTGTTATAATAAAGTTAAATTTACGATGTTAAGATTATCATGAGGTGGAGATCTTCTTGTGGCTGAACTACACTAAGTCTTGTATATATCAAATATAAATGAAATCCATTGTGTTGTTACGGAATATTTGTAATTTGAGGGGAAAGACTTTAAGGTTACCATAATGTGGACATCTTCCTTTGATGAATAAAATAAAATAACATAAATAAAATCCATCATTTGGCAATAGGAAACATAAGCCATAAGAACAGTGACATTTGCGTTGCTATGACACAAGTTACCTTTGCATTTTACAGTTACCATAGAGTGGGCAAGTTCCTGCAGCCAAAGTATATGACACACCAACTATAAATAAAATCCACCTTGTAGTTTTAAAGTCATTGTTATTAAGTTATCTTCTCTCTTTTAAGGTTACTATAAATGTGAAATCTCACCGACAAATTAAGTTAATTAACCAACTATGATATGTCCTTTACTAAATTCAAAAATATGAATTTTTGCTCATATAAAGTTTTTGAAAAAAAAGACAAGTGTCTTGGAAATTTATAACCAAATGTAAGACCAACCTTGACCTGCTGTTCCAACTCATTTGTCAGAGTGTCCACTCTACTCTGTAAATGCAAATCTGCCGCACTCTGAGACTGGCCTGCAAAGTACACACAAAACTGTCAGGTCTTATTAACTTCAAATCAAAAGTGCTCACAAAACTGTCAGGTCTTATTAACTTCAAATCATACTGTTTGTTACATATTGTATTAATTCAATTCATTTAATTATTTTTTTTTTGGAAAATGTTTGAAAAAGAGTAAACACTGTAATTGTCTTTGTTTTATGTAATAGAACAAAATCAAAAAGAAATACATCAACAACCTTTAACACTTAACCTTCAACACTACACACTACAATATTAAGCAAAATAACATACTTATTTTATCAAAAGTAAAATTCTCAATGATATACTGTAACTACTGGATTGATGTACCGAAAAACAAGTGGCAATAAACTATCTCTATATGTTGCAACTTTTTAATATTTTTTCTTGATTTGAATATATGCCTAGTAGCCTTCTGTATAAGCCCATGTTGGCAATTGTAAGGCTGTTTCTTTTTGTGTTCTTAATACATATCTAATTTTCCAGTATTTGAAAACAATTCTGACAGCAGGGACTTACAGGATGTTTTCATCTAGTTGCCCCTACATTAAATTATTAACTTTCACTGGTCAACACCCTTTTAGTTCAGTCTAACAAACTAAAACACCATAACTCAAATGTTTCTTTACTCATATTTCAACAGCACAGAAACAGATAGACATATTAGAACCCTTTTCTGTAAAACTACACTAAACAGAATTACCCTTTAACCAGAAATAAATATTATCCCATTATAATTCTTTTTTACAATTAAATTTACCCTATAATCTGGAATTCCAGGATAAATAGAAGTATTCTTGTGTCACCTCAATATTTCATGTAACAGGGTCACAGTATGGTTAATTAAAATATTCATCAATATTACCTTCCACTTCCCTTTCCTCTGTCGGTGGTGAAGACATTGTTATGGCAACCATATCTTGTTTTTCCTTCAAACTCTTTTCTTTAGCATCTCCCTTTGTGATGATGCTATCTTCTTTGAATCCATCACTAGACTTTATAGGAACTTCCTTGCCCAGCACCATGTCAATTTTCACATCCTCTTTCTTGCCAGATGGTAACAAACCCTTGCTGTGTGACACATCAAACCTCACAGTGTTACTTTTACCAGATGATGGCACTCGCTGATTATGGCCACCAACAACTTTAGGTTGAATATGATAACTACTGTTCACTGCAGGTGTAGAGCCTTTACCCTGTCTCTGATTTAAACTACTTTGAACACTGCTTGTAACATGAGGGAGGCCATTTTGTTCTTGATCTGAACTGACCACCAATTTATTTGTGTTCAAATTCACAGTCGTAGTTGTAGTGAATGGATTCTCCTGAAGACTCAGGTTTCCATACAGCACAGTCTGAGTTTGTATCTTGGGTTCCTGACTTGGAGTGAGCACAATTTTGTTTTCACTCAGACTGACAGTTTCTATTCTTTGTGAAGTCTGAGATTTGCCATTTAGGTCACTCCTTTTAACAAAGCTTCCCTTGTTTGAGACTGAAAAATAAAATGATGTTGAGACTGTTAAGCTGTTTCAAAATGTAAAATGCACAGACTGAGAAAGAATGAAACCTTACAATGCATCAGACAACAAAACATAACTGGTGATAAAAAGCTGTAGTTTACTGGCAGACAAAATCGGTAAAACATGGTCTTTTCACTCTTGTGTTAAATTTGGTAAGGTAACAGGTATTGAGTTTTTGATAGCAGGAAAATCTTGACCTATAAAGTAGCCTTCACATATTTTATACACTTTATAAAGTTTTTCATATAGATTTTGTTGCTCTTGTGTTTACATTATTGGTCCACCGATCACTTGCCACCTTAAATTTGGACTCAAAAGTGCCAATCCACAAATGAAGCAGACACATCAAATAACAACTGCCGCAGTAGTTATCCCTTAGAATCAGGAACAATGGAGATCTAAGGGAGATACAAGGCCTTTGTACATTTTGTTTTGGAAACTAAGCCAAAATTACTATCAGGTTAGCTTTCCTTACCATGTATCTTTTGTGCAAATGTGATGACGCTACAAGCAATATTTCAATATTTAGAGCATCTTAATGATTTTCAAACAATCAGCTATGGCAGCCATTTTGGTTTTTTTTTAAATCACGCCAACATTTTGCACAGACATGTTTTCATAGCCATAAACATTCCCTGCAAATTTGGTGAAGATATCTTTATAAATAAATGAGATATTAAGATTTATGTAAAAACACCACAAACGGATGGACATACAGAAGACGTTTTATAATCTCCCAACCACAGCCTTCAGCCGCTAGGTGAGAGATAATAAGGTTTGAGCAATATTCAAAGTATCCATTATACTCCATTGTTATTGTTGACATATCTCATGTTTTGGTCAGGTGAAGAAGGTTGTAATAGAAGTCTTCTATTATCACCCAATAAGATGAATCGACATAAATTGAATGACAAATGTGAAAATAAGAACATAAAGGATCTCCGCATGGTATTGCCAATGTTTCACATTAATCTTAAGCCATGACACTGCCTCAATATTGCATATTTTAGTAAGTTTCTCTGGTTAAAAACCTTAAAATTTCACATGGAAAGCAAACTTGATTTTGACAGGGTTAGCGAAGTACCTCTAAAATATGGAGTCCAACGGACTACATGACCTCCAAAAATTGGAGTCCCAATCATTTTTTTTTGAGTCCAGTGTTTGTGTTAGGGTTATGAAATGTTGGGTACCTTGTACCTTATAGCACATCAAAAATGGGGTACCATTGTGTGAAAATGGGATGCAAATAATATTTTTTCTCCCTTATTTCTGGATATATTTAAAAATATAGAAGCACTCAGTCTGTTTAATTTCCTTTCTACTGATAAATAATATGTATCTGTCGATAAATCAATTTTAAAAATATTTTAAAAAGCTGAACTCCAGTCAACAAAATTTGAGTGACATTTTTTTGTATGATTATTTTATTTAAGCTACAAATAGCGTATTTATACTGTTTGAAAGAAAAATATTTATAGTTTCTGTTGCTTTTTGTTTGATAAAAATTCACTTGATAGTTCCAGAGATATAGTTTTTTGTTACATTCCCTGTTGAATATTTGTTACAGCTTTTATTTTCCGAGGGACTTTCCGGGGTTAAATATCAAGAGTTTCTGAGCTTTAGTATAGTTCCTCTCCCACGAAAGTTCACCGTCCTGGCTTGTTGTTTTGATTATTTCCATGCAGAGATCAGGCTTTCTTTCGATATATAATGTTTTGAGTAGATTTGCTAGTGTATGACACCAGCACTGACTGGCTGTTTTGGAAGAATCTTGTCACGCATGAAATCTCGCTTAACAATGGTGGACGTAAACAACTTGCCAGGAAATCGCTCAATACCATTTAGTTTTAAAATATAAAGCTTATTTTCAGCGTTATATATATTGCGTGCATATCTACACTTCCTGCCAACCGAAATTCGCTTCTAAAACGGAAATATTTTCTTCATAAAAATCACGTCCCGACAGACGCACTGACAACCAAAATTCGCGCCCAAACCTGAAATACCGTGTGCTTAATATACTCGGACGGCGTAATCGCAAACCCTGTTTTGAATATACTTTTGTTGCTTATTAATGGACTGATATTTAATCATGATACTTATATCACTTTGAAGGCAATTATTGAAGTTTCTATTCTTTTTTTTTTAATTTAAAGAAAATCTACTGGGAATTGACAAAGATATATATTCTTTCTGTTGTCAATGTTTATATATTTCTATATTCAAAACACCACCTGTGTTATATTCCTGTGGATTCCTGGGTTTGAGGTGTCCCACTGCACCCTTTGTGGGCTCTTTTGGGACATACTTTGGTTTCTGTGTTTTTGCTATTGTAGCAGCCTTGGTGGAAGAGTTCAAATTCCTGTGTCTTGGTGGTGGAGGATTTGGTGGGGAAGATCCCAGAAGTAGAGGGGTGTTTGGTTTTAAGCTGTCTGAATCCATGCCATCACCCCTCAGGCGTGGAAGTGAATTCACCACAGAAGCTAGAAAATATTACAACAATATTGCATAAATCACCAGCTGTGATAATCCCAGTATTGTACCTTCTGAGATAACTTTTATTATAGGAATAAATACGGAGTGTGAGGGCATTTGTTTAGCTATTTATGCCCGGCCAAAATTCAAATAATGCACGAGCGCCATTAGACACGAGGGCATTATGAAACACACATATTGTTTTTTATGAGGTGACACAAACAAGGGAGCTGCCATATTGTTTTTAATGTATGATCACTCTCGTAAAAGCAGACAAATTTCCCAACAAGAAATTCAAAACAGCACTTCCGGTTCAGAGATGGCATTTGTTTTCCTATTTTTGCCAGCTGATTATATGCTCACAGAAGCATTTTCGTTTACTGCGCACTTCAGGTCTTTATAATATTTAATTATTATTCTGTGAATACTATTATATGAAAGTCTGCATAAGTAGACTAATAATTATGAAATTCCCTACAGCATGTAAAACTCACTACTGGGGTCATCCTTTAAAAATTTGTGCCAAAATCTGCATCCGAGGAGACGAGAGGTCTAATGTAGTCACAAAAATAGCATCAGAGATGCCCGTACCCCACAGCCTAGGGAAATATTTTTAACACCATGAGATATAGAAGTACTATATCAGTACCAAGTTCAGGATACTTTCAGAGCACTCTCAGTTATATAAAGGTCCAAACAATGTTTAAATAGAGAAAATACTGTCTAAGAGAAAGATCATGCATGTACTTTATCTACATCTGGCATGGCCGAATTATGGTTTAGATGTTTTGAATATTACCATGCATACAGAAGTGGTAATACATTCAATGAATGTTTATGTGTGGTGTTGGAGCAAAATTTGTGGCTCACTTGATGAAATACCATCTGTTACAATGGGAAGTTGTAAAAGTAAAATTCTTAATGAATTCTAATATGATTTTAACAGTGCTTAATTTGCATCAGGAGACAGACCCAAAGGTGCAACAAGATTTTAAAGGTCAAGGTCACTACGACAAGGTCAAATCAAGGTCACACCATCACGTTGCACACCTACACCCCCTAACCAATGTCCCTAGTAAGTATCAACTTCCTACACCTCACAGTTTCCAAGATATAGCCCGGACAAGATTTTATAGGTCAAGGTCACTACGGAAAGATCAAAGGTCAAATCCTGGTCAGACCATGACGTTGCACACCTACACCTCCTAACCAATGTCCCTACTAAGTATCAACTTCCTACACCTTACGGTTTCCGAGATATAGCCCGGACAAGATTTTATAGGTCAAGGTCACTACGGCAAGGTCAAAGGTCAAATCAAGGTCAGACCATGACGTTGCACACCTACACCCCCTAACCTATGTCCCTACCAAGTATAAACTTCCTACACCTTACGGTTTCCGAGATATAGCCCGGACAAGATTTTCACACTCAAGGTCACTACGGCAAGGTCAAAGGTCAAATCAAGGTCAGACCATGACGTTGCACACCTATACATCCTAACCAATGTCCCTACCAAGTATCAACTTCCTACACCTTACGGTTTCTGAGATACAGCCCGGACAAACTTTTTCCCGCCGCCCGCCCGCCCGGACACCATGGGTGAAAACAATACCCGGACAGCCCTTAAGAGCTGTGGGTTAAAAATGACAAATATATAAATAATTTCTAACAAATCCAGGAAATAGAAGGTTCTCACATTGGCAAATTGCACATATTGTGAATTTCACATTCATTTCATATTCTAGAATCAAAAGTTAAATGTATTGTTGTTCAATTATTCACAGGTTACTGTGGTGGTATAATTGATTGTGAAAATTAATGCCACTTTTAGGGCTCTGAAACAAGTGGTCACTGATTTGATGAAACATTTTAGCCTGTGTACATGAGTCATAATTTAAAATAAAAAATGTCTTTCATTAGACGCAGTAAAGATTCTGCCTATCTTGATCAATTACAGTTCACAAACAGGGGTAAAAAGAAAAGATATTTTCAAGAATTGGTTCACCATACGAAACAGTATTCACTTCCACAACCAAATGAAACATAGAATTTCAGTATTCCATTTTTAGCTTGCTGTGATATATTATTACATTGTTCACTATGGTTTTGACATAAATACAAAAAGAGTGAAGATCAATCAAAACAATACACAAACCAAAGAATGACCATGTGAGGTTTACAATTAAAGGGCTATTTCAGGAGAACATCATTATCTCTAAAATAAACATAAATGTAGCAAAAGAAAAATATTTGGGTGTCATTACATATGATCCATTAGAAATGATGTAAAAAGTGCACTCTGTGAAACATAGTTGAGGTCTCTGAAGTATTGAAACAACTACTAATTTCTGTCTCTGAAAAAGTGAATTGGCAAACAAACTAATAACTCAGGTTGTCTGACTGCAAATGAAATTGCAAGTCAGTATAATGTTATTATAACTTTTAAAATTAGTTCCCAAATTATCTACAACCAAAAGAATGTTAAAAACCAAATTATTAAAGCAATAATAATCCCGCCAAAAATTAACTTTACTGTCTCGACTCTTTCCCTGCTCTACTTATCATTGCATAATGTTCATTAATGATAGCCTCGGCAAATTGAAGATTTTAGTTAGCAATAATAAATTTAAAGTTCTAAATTACATTTTTTAAACAATTTATCTTTGGCAATAATTTTTAGCATACCAAGCTACGAGGCAATGATTTGAATAAGGCATTTATCCACTCAGCATTGTGTTCTGCAGTGAAGAATCTGCACGAGATTGTTAATTACGATCTGTACATATATTTCAGCCACTGTCAAATAATTCCCACAAATAAATATACAGAACTTACAGTAAGATGGTAAAGGAAGTGACTCCATAAGAACCAATTGCTGTGTTTTCTGGTGTTTGTGACTTGGCAGTATGTACTTCTAAATATACTGAAATATATATAAGCAGACACTTGTAAACAGTAAAGCTTTCGAAATTTGGGGGAAATGGACTAAGTCTTGTAATTGTGTCCATTGTCTCTATTCTATTCTATACTTCTATAGTGATTAATCTCTGCCACGGCAGACTCTAAGGCGCGACACCAAGTCCAATTCAATAATCATCATTCCAGAGACATAGCCAGGTTAACACCACGGAGATGCCGAAAAATTTAGATACTAAGGTGGGAAAGCTTTATCAAGGATAGGATTTTAGTTTTTTTCCTGAAAGAGGCAAGAGTTGGAGCGGAACATACATCATCAGGCAAATCATTCCAGAGTGTGGGAGCATGAAAAGCAAAACTGTGACCAAAGTGGTTTTTTTTTTATTTGTGTACAGATGGGTAGAATTGAGGAACCTTCAGGAACCTCTTATTTGGGCAGTTGTATCTTGTTCAATCTTGTGCTATACCTTCCGCAATGAATAGACAGATGTGGGCTGAAATAGTTTGGGTGACCAGTGTGAAAAAAAAATACACCGAAATTCAACTGGCAATCAATGGAGTTTTTTTTAAAATAGGACTAGCCTGTGAGTATCTATTGCAATTTGTGACAATCCTCCGGAGTGTATTTTGAATACACTGCAGTTTGCACATGTGGAAACTGAATAGACATCTGAAAAGAGGGTTGCGGTAGTCGAGACGACTGCTCACCAGGGCATTTGCCGCTAGGACAGCAGCATCATCCATCAGGTACTGCCTGAGATCACGCATTTGAATGAAACAAGCCTTAAAAATATTGCGGACATGATCAGCAAAGGAAAAATTAGAATCAAACCAGACACCCAGATTCTTTACAACAGCTGATGGATGCAAAAGTTTACCAAATATCCTAACAGGGAGGTGAGAATCTAATTTCTTTAGCTGAGCGTCAGATCCAAATATGATGAACTCTGATTTTTCGGGGTTTAATTTAAGCATGCTTGACGACATCCATTCTTGAACATCCTGAAGACAAGAATTTAATTTATCAAAGGCAGAGGTGGCATTTTTGTAAGACAAATGAATGAACAACTGAGTGTCATCGGCATAAAAATGGAATTTGATGTTGGGAGTGCCTTCGAATAACCTTACTCAAAGGAGTGGTGTATAGAGAGAAAAGCAGAGGGCCGAGGACAGAGCCTTGGGGTACTCCAAACAACAGCTCATGCAATTCTGAGAGGCTTGTCCCAATTTTAATTGCCTGAAATCAGTGGCTGAGATAGGAGAACCACTTTAGGTCCGTACTGCACACACCAAACCATGACTTAAGACATTTCAAAAGAGTATCATGGTCTATCATATCGAAGGCAGCCGATAAATCAAGTAGGACAAGTGCCGTAGGCTCGCCACATGACAGTGAGGTATGGATCTCATTTTTAATATGCAGTAGGGCAGTTTCAGTTGAGTGACCAGTTTTATACGCTGATTGATGAAGATTGTCTAGATTGTTACTATTGATGTGTTGCATAAGCTTTTTAACAACCACCCGCTCGACTAATTTTGACATAAAACACAGTCCTGATACCGGTCGGTAATTCTTTAAGTCTTCATTAGGAAGTGATGCTTTCTTAATACGAGGGTGACAACTGCCTTCTTGAACTGTTGGGGAAAAACACCATCGACCAAAGACAAATTGACAAGTTTTGGAATAGATGGGAGTAAAATATCCACACAGTCTTTGAGAAGAAAAGTGAACACTGGGTCTAAAAGGAATGATTTAGTAGGAGAATTTTTGATAATCTTCAATACGTCATTCTCAGAGACCTCACAGAAATGCGACAGGTTGGGGGTAAATCCGTGCGTGGTGCAACGGTTGTGGTAGATGCCAAGAACGTTTCTCAAATTCTCTTGATTTTTTGAGTGAAAAAGAGGCAAATTGATTAGCCAAGGATTTGTCAGACTGGTGAGGAGCAAGAGTCATCTTGCGACCCTTATTAAGAACTTGTGGTAGTGCCTGCCATAGCTTGTTTGGATCACGGCTGTTGTCATTGATGACAGTGCTGTAGTATTCAGCCTTGTCTCTGTTCATAGTTGCGTTGCACTGGGCAATCTGTCTGCGCAATATGTGTCTGCTCAACTGAGACCTGTCTTTGCGCCACATACACTCGAACTGACGCCTGACTGATTTGGCTTTGCGATATGTATCTGACAACCAGCCAGCTGGATCTATCTTAATTCTACCACAAATCAATGGTGCATGTCTCTCTATCAAGCAACCAAGATCATGTACATACTGATCATATAGATCAGCAGCAGTGCTAGCAGGAGACAAGAAAAAGGAGGTATTTGCAAAATCATCACGAAATTTCTGCATGTCAGTCTTATGATATCTGCGGTAAGAAATGCCGCTGACCTTAGGTAACACAGGACATGCAAAATCAAGACGACACTTTACTAGTGCGTGATCCGAAATTAAATCGCCGACTGCGACAACACTTATGAAATTTGAATCACTTGGGCTGAGTATCAAGTCTAGTACCATGCAAGTGGGTGGGTTTATTTACACTTTGAAGAAGACTGGAAGTATCCAGCAGGTTTAGAAATTAGGGGGTAATTTAGTGAACAGCCGTTTTGATGTATTGTGTGTGCATTTAATATTGTGACGTTTACCATAAATGACCTATTTAGCGCACAGTGCGCTAAGGAAAGACTATTTTTGTTCAATATTTGGTGGGAAAAATTCCCCTTTTAGTGCACCCATCATGAAACACTTTCCGGGATGAAGTATAGGTCAATCCAGTAAGAATAACGGTGTTTCGACATTTAGAATCTACTAAAAATACCCACTTCTTGTAAATATGGTGGTAGATAAAAACAAACGCGAAAGTCATGACAAAAATGTCAATTTATTCAGTAAAAATACATACAATATATAAAAAATACGTGGACATTGTGCACTGTCGCTGACGATATTGCTGGGAAAAAGAGGTAGGGTGCGGTTACAAGGGCGGATGCGCTAAATAGGTCATTTACAGAATATTGATTTCTTTTGACACATTAAAGGAATTAATGACAGTTGTATTTAGTGCTGGAACCATGTTCGTAAACTTCAGTATTATCGTAATATCGTTCGCTGGCTCACTGCCAAACAGTGATCGATTGTATCACAGGCAGCCGATAAATCAAGTAGGACAAGTGCCGTAGGCTCGCCACATGACAGTGAGGTATGGATCTCATTTTTAATATGCAGTAGGGCAGTTTCAGTTGAGTGACCAGTTTTATACGCTGATTGATGAGGATTGTCTAGATTGTTACTATTGATGTGTTGCATAAGCTTTTTAACAACCACCCGCTCGACTAATTTTGACATAAAACACAGTCCTGATACCGGTCGGTAATTCTTTAAGTCTTCATTAGGAAGTGATGCTTTCTTAATAAGAGGGTGACAACTGCCTTCTTGAACTGTTGGGGAAAAACACCATCGACCAAAGACAAATTGTCAAGTTTTGGAATAGATGGGAGTAAAATATCCACACAGTCTTTGAGAAGAAAAGTGAACACTGGGTCTAAAAGGAATGATTTAGTAGGAGAATTTTTGATAATCTTCAATACGTCATTCTCAGAGACCTCACAGAAATGCGACAGGTGGGGGGGTAAATCCGTGCGTGGTGCAACGGTTGTGGTAGATGCCAAGAACGTTTCTCAAATTCTCTTGATTTTTTTGAGTGAAAAAAGAGGCAAATTGATTAGCCAAGGATTTGTCAGACTGGTGAGGAGCAAGAGTCATCTTGCGACCCTTATTAAGAAGTTGTGGTAGTGCCTGCCATAGCTTGTTTGGATCACGGCTGTTGTCATTGATGACAGTGCTGTAGTATTCAGCCTTGTCTCTGTTCATAGTTGCGTTGCACTGGGTAATCTGTCTGCGCAATATGTGTCTGCTCAACTGAGACCTGTCTTTGTGCCACATACGCTCGAACTGACGCCTAACTGATTTGGCTTTGCGATATGTATCTGACAACCAGCCAGCTGGTTCTATCTTAATTCTACCACAAATCAATGGTGCATGTCTGTCTATCAAGCAACCAAGATCATGTACATACTGATCATATAGATCAGCAGCAGTGCTAGCTGTGAAAATGTTTTAGGTTATATTTTGGTTATATTTGTGGTGACTTATGTCCATTTCCTTGTTTTATATTTGATTTTTTTTTTTGTCTGGTTTACATTTTTGATTCCATGATCGATTATTGTTCACATTTCTCCGATACGAACATGGACAGGTAAAATAGTAGCGATCGCCCAGCACTAGTTGTATTTACCTTTTTGTGTCTTTTACAAAACTCTGATGAATGTTGTTTAGCAAATTGTTGCATTATTCTTGCTGGTTTTAGCGATAATGTAGCACAGGAAGTATTCTTTGTGAAAGTGTGTCAATGACTGAATGTGCTAACCAATGATTAGTCTCAAGGTTGGGTTTTTTTCCACACAAAACAGGCGGACGAAACCACCTTGGAAAAAACTGCCAACCCTGATTATTCTGGTACCCTGAATAATTCATTTTTGTCTGGAGTGGGTGTATATAAGAGGGGAGCAAACCTTCAGTAGTGGACTGATTTGACAGAGTCAAGTGCTTCACTATCTCTGAAACTTTTCATTACGAGGGCTTTTTTTATATCTGGACTGTCGCCCTCTTATTAACACATATTTTCTTGAATTCAGGGTCAAACCTGAAAACCCGGCAGAGTTCAAATGAACAGGTATTAATATTTAAAGTTTCTTAATTCTAGTGCAAAATCTGAGGTTGTGATTTAAGAATATTATGCTCATTAGTATTTAATTTACTTTGAGGTTGTTGACTTAGAATAACATGCATGTGTTTCATTAGTATTTAATTTACTTTTGAGGTTTTTTGTTTAGAATATCATGCTTATGTTTCTTTAGTTATTGAAAAGACATAGATGTGTATTTAGAGATGTCAGAATGAGTCTTTCCTTCTGCACAGTCTGACACCATTTGGTAGTGCATGTTTCGACATACAAGCCTTGTGTGAAGGACAAAGCTATAGGGTTGGTTAGAGGTTTTTGATGTCTTAAATTTACTATTTCTGTGCTGGAGTATTATGTTTAGATTTTCAGAGATTTTGTTGTGGTGTCTGCACACTTGTATAATTTGTAACTGGATTCTGTAAACTCGGGATACATGCATCTTGTGACCACGAGAACTCATTACCGCTAACTCATACCCACAAATTGAACACAAATCCTTATATTTTGAGGCAGTTACAGCACTTCAAAACATTAAATAAAACTAGAAATAGGCCGCCCTGTTGATAGTAGATGCGAATAGAAACAGGATAGCATAGAAGAACACACATTATCATGTGTAATGTCCACCCATGAACCTTTTGCCCAAATTGTACAGTAGTCTTACAAGACCCTGTTTCATTTGTAAAATATATCAATGATGCTTAAATATTTGATAGTGTAGATGTAATTTATTTCAGCTTCATGCCTTTTTGCATTGGTTGGGTTGAAAATTTTGACGAAATCACTCTATCTTGCACGGTTAAGAAGATAGAAGCCAATTCCTGTTTTTCTATTTTTGGCAAAAATTTGAAAATTCAAAATGGCCGCCATTATTGGGAAAAGGAAATTTTTTTGAAAATTGCCAAGAGTACATTTCTTAGATACCCTATGGGTCGAAAATTTCAACAAAATAACTCTATTTTGCACGGTTAAGGCCAGTTTGTGTTTTTCCATTTTGGGCAAAAATTCGAAAATTCAAAATGGCCGCCATTTTTGGGGAGGGGAAAATTTTTTGAAAATTGCAAAGATTACATTCCTTAGATACCCTGTGGGTTGAAAATTTCGACGAAATCGCTCTATCTCGCATGGTTAAGGAGATAGAAGCAAATTTGTGTTTTGCCATTTTTGGCAAAAATTTGAAAATTCAAAATGGCCGCCATTTTAGGGGAGGGGAAAATTTTTTAGAAATTACCAAGAGTACAATGCTCAGATACCCTGTGGGTCGAAAATTTTGACGAAATCACTCTATCTGGCACGGTTAAGGAGATAGAAGCAAATTTGTGTTTTGCCATTTTTGGCAAAAATTCGAAAATTCAAAATGGCCGCCATTTTTGGGGAGGGGAAAATTTTTGGAAAATTGCAAAGATTGCATTCCTTAGATACCCTGTGGGTCGAAAATTTCGACGAAATCGCTCTATCTCGCACGGTTAAGGAGATAGAAGCAAATTTGTGTTTTGCAATTTTTGGCAAAAATTCGAAAATTCAAAATGGCCGCCATTTTTGGGGAGGGGAAAATTTTTTGAAAATTGCAAAGATTACATTCCTTAGATACCCTGTGGGTCGAAAATTTCGACGAAATCGCTCTATCTCGCACGGTTAAGGAGATAGAAGCAAATTTGTGTTTTGCCATTTTTGGCAAAAATTCGAAAATTCAAAATGGCCGCCATTTTTGGGGAGGGGAAAATATTTTGAAAATTGCAAAGATTGCATTGCTTAGATACCCTGTGCGTCGAAAATTTTGCCGAAATCGCTCTATCTCGCACGGTTAAGGAGATAGAAGCAAATTAGTGTTTTGCCATTTTTGGCAAAAATTCGAAAATTCAAAATGGCCGCCATTTTTGGGGAGGGGAAAATTTTTGGAAAATTGCAAAGATTGCATTCCTTAGATCCCCTGTGGATCGAAAATTTTGCCGAAATCGCTCTATCTCGCACGGTTAAGGAGATAGAAGCAAATTTGTGTTTTGCCATTTTTGGCAAAAATTCGAAAATTCAAAATGGCCGCCATTTTTGGGGAGGGGAAATTTTTTTGAAAATTGCAAATATTACATTCCTTAGATACCCTGTGGGTCGAAAATTTCGACGAAATCGCTCTATCTCGCACGGTTAAGGAGATAGAAGCAAATTTGTGTTTTGCCATTTTTGGCAAAAATTCGAAAATTCAAAATGGCCGCCATTTTTGGGGAGGGGAAAATTTTTGGAAAATTGCAAAGATTGCATTCCTTAGATACCCTGTGGGTCGAAAATTTCGACGAAATCGCTCTATCTCGCACGGTTAAGGAGATAGAAGCAAATTTGTGTTTTGCCATTTTTGGCAAAAATTCGAAAATTCAAAATGGCCGCCATTTTTGGGGAGGGGAAAATTTTTTGAAAATTGCAAATATTGCATTCCTTAGATACCCTGTGGGTCGAAAATTTCGACGAAATCGCTCTATCTCGCACGGTTAAGGAGATAGAAGCAAATTTGTGTTTTGCCATTTTTGGCAAAAATTCAAAAATTCAAAATGGCCGCCATTTTTGGGGAGGGGAAAATATTTTGAAAATTGCAAAGATTGCATTGGTTAGATACCCTGTGTGTCGAAAATTTTGCCGAAATCGCTCTATCTCGCACGGTTAAGGAGATAGAAGCAAATTTGTGTTTTGCCATTTTTGGCAAAAATTCGAAAATTCAAAATGGCCGCCATTTTTGGGGAGGGGAAATTTTTTTGAAAATTGCAAATATTACATTCCTTAGATACCCTGTGGGTCGAAAATTTCGATGAAATCGCTCTATCTCGCACGGTTAAGGAGATAGAAGCAAATTTGTGTTTTGCCATTTTTGGCAAAAATTCGAAAATTCAAAATGGCCGCCATTTTTGGGGAGGGGAAAATTTTTGGAAAATTGCAAAGATTGCATTCCTTAGATACCCTGTGGGTCGAAAATTTCGACGAAATCGCTCTATCTCGCACGGTTAAGGAGATAGAAGCAAATTTGTGTTTTGCCATTTTTGGCAAAAATTCGAAAATTCAAAATGGCCGCCATTTTTGGGGAGGGGAAAATATTTTGAAAATTGCAAAGATTGCATTGCTTAGATACCCTGTGCGTCTAAAATTTTGCCGAAATCGCTCTATCTCGCACGGTTAAGGAGATAGAAGCAAATTAGTGTTTTGCCATTTTTGGCAAAAATTCGAAAATTCAAAATGGCCGCCATTTTTGGGGAGGGGAAAATTTTTGGAAAATTGCAAAGATTGCATTCCTTAGATCCCCTGTGGGTCGAAAATTTTGCCGAAATCGCTCTATCTCGCACGGTTAAGGAGATAGAAGCAAATTTGTGTTTTGCAATTTTTGGCAAAAATTCGAAAATTCAAAATGGCTGCCATTTTTGGGGAGGGGAAATTTTTTTGAAAATTGCAAATATTACATTCCTTAGATACCCTGTGGGTCGAAAATTTCGACGAAATCGCTCTATCTCGCACGGTTAAGGAGATAGAAGCAAATTTGTGTTTTGCCATTTTTGGCAAAAATTCGAAAATTCAAAATGGCCGCCATTTTTGGGGAGGGGAAAATTTTTGGAAAATTGCAAAGATTGCATTCCTTAGATACCCTGTGGGTCGAAAATTTCGACGAAATCGCTCTATCTCGCACGGTTAAGGAGATAGAAGCAAATTTGTGTTTTGCCATTTTTGGCAAAAATTCGAAAATTCAAAATGGCCGCCATGTTTGGGGAGGGGAAAATTTTTTGAAAATTGCAAATATTACATTCCTTAGATACCCTGTGGGTCGAAAATTTCGACGAAATCGCTCTATCTCGCATGGTTAAGGAGATAGAAGCAAATTTGTGTTTTGCCATTTTTGGCAAAAATTCAAAATGGCCGCCATTTTTGGGGAGGGGAAAATATTTTGAAAATTGCAAAGATTGCATTGCTTAGATACCCTGTGTGTCGAAAATTTTGCCGAAATCGCTCTATCTCGCACGGTTAAGGAGATAGAAGCAAATTAGTGTTTTGCCATTTTTGGCAAAAATTCGAAAATTCAAAATGGCCGCCATTTTTGGGGAGGGGAAAATTTTTGGAAAATTGCAAAGATTGCATTCATTAGATCCCCTGTGGGTCGAAAATTTTGCCGAAATCGCTCTATCTCGCACGGTTAAGGAGATAGAAGCAAATTTGTGTTTTGCCATTTTTGGCAAAAATTCGAAAATTCAAAATGGCCGCCATTTTTGGGGAGGGGAAATTTTTTGGAAAATTGCAAATATTACATTCCTTAGATACCCTGTGGGTCGAAAATTTCGACGAAATCGCTCTATCTCGCACGGTTAAGGAGATAGAAGCAAATTTGTGTTTTGCCATTTTTGGCAAAAATTCGAAAATTCAAAATGGCCGCCATTTTTGGGGAGGGGAAAATTTTTGGAAAATTGCAAATATTACATTCCTTAGATACCCTGTGGGTCGAAAATTTCGACGAAATCGCTCTATCTCACACGGTTAAGGAGATAGAAGCAAATTTGTGTTTTGCCATTTTTGGCAAAAATTCGAAAATTCAAAATGGCCGCCATTTTTGGGGAGGGGAAAATTTTTTGAAAATTGCAAAGAGTACACTCCTCAGATACCCTGCGGGTCGAAATTTTTGCCGAAATCGCTCTATCTCGCATGGTTAAGGAGATAGAAGCAAATTACTCAAAAGTAGTACTGAAAATACACAATGAAGTACCTAAATGGCTATTACTCATGTACTGACAAAGCTATCAGTCCCAAATGCAATACCAAGCGAGCTATGGACATAACAATCTTGTATTCAAAATTGTAGTAAAATATCTTTAATTATTTTGGCTTAAATGCACGGAAACCAATGGGTACTGAAAATAGCTGTACTTAAGTATTACTCAGTAAGCAAAAGAGGTACAACAGCCAAAAGCAATCCCAAGCAAGCTACTGACCCAATAAGCCTGCATACCAAATTTGGTGACAATAGCTCTAATACTTTTCCTTTAAATGAGCGGAAACCATGCGTGACGCCGGACATCGGACGCCGGACGCCGGACATCGGACATCGGACAACGGACATCGGACATCGGACGGCGAAAAAAGCAAAAATAATATATCCACCCCCCAGGGGGGTGGACATAATGATTAACTTATATAATTTATGTCAGTAATTGATATATACAAAGAAATATTACAAAAACAGAATTCCTTGGGGGTTTTCTCAAAATATTTTGTAACCATTATACTTCAAATTTGCATGCCTAACTAGTTAATATATGAGGTCACAGAATTTCGAGCAGGTTTTCTTACAATATCTTGAAATCAATATACATGTACTTCAAAGTTGTGTACTAATTCATTAATATTAGTGAGGAAATCCACGGAATTCCGTGGGCTGAAACCAATATAAACTAGAGGATCGCTAGCGAAGCAAAGCAATTGTTTTTGCATGGCAAAGATCTTGCCTAGATACCCTGTCAATCTAAAATTATATCGAAAAAAAAATTGGAAAATTTAAAATGGTTTAGGAGATACAAGCAATTTTAAGTTTTTTGGCAAACATTTGAAAATTTCAAATGGCTGACATTTTTGAAAAGAGGAAAAAATTTTGAAAATTGGGCAGAGTATCTTGCTTAGATACCCTGTGGATCGAAACTTTTACCGAAATCATTTTATACCGCATGATTTAGGCGATACAAGCAATTTGAAGTTTTTCCATTTTTGTCAAAAATTCGAAAATTGAAAATGGCTGCCATTTTTGGAAAGAGGAAATTTTTTTGAAAATTGAGCAGAGTATCTTGCATATATATACCCTATGGGCCAAAAATTTCGCCGAATCACTCTATCTCGCATGGTTTAGGAGATACAATCAATTTTAAGTTTTACCATTTTTTTCCAAAATGCAAAAAATTCAAAATGGCCGCCACTTTTGGAAAGAGGAAAAACTTTTGAGAATTGAGCAGAGTATCTTGCATATATACCCTATGGGCCAAAAATTTCACCGAAATCGCTCTATCTTGCACGGTTTAGGAGATACGAGCAACTTTAAGTTTTACCATTTTTGTCAAAAATTCGAAAATTCAAAATGGCCGCCATTTTTGGAAAGAGGAAATATTTTTGAAAATTGAGCAGAGTATCTTGCATATATACCCTGTGGGCCAAAACTTTCGCCGAAATCGCTCTATCTCGCATGGTTTAAGAGATAGAAGCAATTTTAAGTTTTACCATTGTTGTCAAAAATTTGAAAATTCAAAATGGCCGCCATTTTTGGAAAGAGGAAAAATTTTTGAGAATTGAGCAGAGTATCTTGCATATATACCTTGTGGGCCAAACATTTCACCGAAATCGCTCTATCCCGCACGGTTTAGGAGATACAAGCAATTTTAAGTTTTACCATTTTTGCAAAAATTCAAAATGGCTGCCATTTTTGGAAGAGGAAAAATGTTTGAAAATTGGGCAGAGTATCTCGCTTAGGTACCCTGTGGCTCAAAAATTTGGTTGAAATTGCTCTATCTCGCATGGTTTAGGAGATACAAGCATTTTTGTGTTGTGCAATTTTATAATGCTTACCTGTAACAAATATACAAGCACATTATGAATTAATTAATTCTAAGTTATGTGAATTATTTGTGATGAACACTACATCAGTGCTTTGTGTTCCCATTAATCAGAGAATTCTGAATTATTTGTGAATTATTTGTGATGAACACTACATCAGTGCTTTGTGTTCCCATTAATCAGAGAATTCTGAATTATTTGTGAACTATTTGTGATGAACACTACATGAGTGCATTGTGTTCCCACAAATCAGAGTGCAGACCTTTAAATTTTTGCCATTTTTGTCAAAAATTACAAAATTCAAAATGGCCGCCATTTTTGGAGAGAGAATTTTTTTTGGAATTGAGTAGAGTACTTAGCAGAGATACCCTGTTGGTCAAAAATTTCGTCGAAATCGCTCTATCTCACACGGTTTAGAAGTTATTAAGGGATTTGTATTTTCCTCGTTAATAAAAATTTTAATGCTTAATTAATTAGCCATTTTTTAATGGAAGTCTACCAAAATCTAATCATTTGCAGATCTTTATACCTTGCATCGATATATCAAATTTCAGGCGAATATTTTAAACGCTTCTTAAGTTATCATCCGGACAAGCAAAATCCTGTTTTTGGTCATGTGACTTCTCTGATTGGTTGAATTGTCATGGCACCAAATTCAGAAAATTTTCCCTGGGCTACTAAATATATGTGCCAAGTTTGAAGAAATTCCATCCACTAGTAAAGACGCCATAGGTAGGCAAACTTGCAGAGCCAACGGATATGGCGGAGCCTTCTGTGAGAATTCCTCCCATATGAAAACAAGCGTCCCTTGCGGGATGCTTAATTATATTTATGTACAAGTTGTGGGTACAAGTTTGCGGTCACGAGTTTTCATGGTCACGAGTTGCATGTAAATCATCAACTCAACCCCAGCCTAGGCTGGTGTTTATGTATTTAGAACTAAACCCAACCTTCAAAGACCATGCACTACCATTTGAAAACTTTGGGTAACACCACCTCAGCATGTTACAATATATTCTCATGAATATTCATGACGTGGGTGGGGTTTACAAAGAGAGATGTCATGATCATGTCACAAATATTTGCAAACTGCCGATGTAACGTGAAATTTTTCCCGGAAGTAAAATTTTTCCTCTAAGTCCTTTCTAAACTGTGGATTTCATTTATTATTGTACTTTATTGTTTACCTACTTTTTTAAATGAATTTATCATATTAAATTTGCAAATGAGATCTTTATATTAGTTTAAAAGCCAATTATTATTTCTTTTAGTTCTAAATTGAAACAGTTTTGGTTGTATGTTTGCCAGGTTTGGTCTAAATGGCAACGGACCCTGGGAAAAATTTTCCTGGTCAAATATGAAAAAAAATTCAAAGTACCATACGTTGTCAAAGCAACCAAAATTAAGTATGTAAGCTGCCATTTTCTTGAATGTTTTTTATCAGGGCCATTCAGGGGCCAATTGTTAAAAGATTGCAGGGTTGGGGTCAAAGTACTTTGTACTTAAGTACATTTGTACTTAAGTACATTTTTCAAAGTACTAAAATGTACTTAAGTACATTTTCAAATTCCAAGTACATGTACTTGAATTGTACTTAAGTACATTTTAAATTTGATGTACTTACAAGTACATTTAAGTCCTTTTTAAGTACTTTTAGTTTAAGTAAATTTTTACTAATTTTTCAAAAGTTTGTGTATTATATAATTATTACAACTGGATTGAGCTTTTTCCATATCTTTATTGATAAACATTCATTTAGATTAAATTTTCATAAAAGTTTTAATGATATATCTGATGCAATTTGATAATAGTGTTTCTTTTAAAAAGTTTAGTATAATTGATAATAATAATGAATTCAATTATTTAAGTTTCAATTCAATAAGCCAATCACATTTTAAAAGGAGGGACAATTGTTCCAAGATTGCATATTACTCCCCTTCTTTAATCCTCTTATAACTGTCTACTTTGAACTTGCCTGATCTCAGTTAATAATATCTACCCTGGTATGAGTATTCTTTGTAAATTGCACCTGGGCATTTAAGAGCTTTCAATTGGTCCACGTAAATCACAAGGACCCGATTAACACAGTCTCTGTGATGTAATTGCTCAGAAATGAGGTTTTTTTCAACACATGAATACAGATCAGAAGGTTGTTGGAGTAGGTAAGACTGTTGATTACAGAAAAAAGATTATTTCTCTCACTGGCCATGGTCTGACCACTATAAATACTAGGACAGGGGGATTGACAAACCACTTACTTTATGGTAATCACATTGTGTTAGCACAATGGCTGCTGTTTTAAAGCATTTTGAGATTCCAGCTAATACTGAAGGGAATGTCACAGCAAAGTGTAAACAATGTACTCAGGTTATTGCAGGAAGCACAAAAGTCACTTCAATTTCTGTCAAACATTTGAAGGTGAGGATAAGTTCATTGTTTACTTGTCACTTTTATTGAATAGCAATTTTGGGTGATAACATTGTATTCCAAAGAAACATATATATTTCTTAAAGGAGAATATAATACACAGCAAGCTTTCTGCTTTCTCTCTAATACTTCAATTTACAAAGACTAGTTAACATAAAACTTATTATGTATAGTATTATTGTATTAGGTTAACTAATTTTCCATCATCACAACACTTAATTAATTTCTAACTTAAAGTGACTCATAAGCCCAATAGCAGGCTGGGTATTGTTTATATGTTGTATCTGTTGTTTTGTGAAATATTGGTAGTCACTAAAATAGAATAAACAATAATAATAGTGGGCCTTTTAATATTATAAAGATAGTAATAAGTGGATAACAACCAATTAGTGTATAATTGTAATTTTTGTATAAATGTTTGAAAAAAACTTGGTGTTTTTTTTTTAAATTTATTTTGTCATTCACGGATGAAAAGTACTTGTACTTGTACTTAAGTACTTTGAAAAGTACTTGTACTTAAGTACTTTGATGAAAAAGGGACTTGTATTTGTACTTGTAATTGAAAATTAACAAAGTACTTGTACTTGTACTTAAGTACATTTCAATGTACTTGACCCCAACCCTGAAAGATTGTGTCTAAAATTCTGCATTTAGACATTTTTGAGTGCCATATGCCTATTATAACATGACTGTTTAAAATAAAATACCTCAAATACTTGTAAGATTAAAAAAAATTATCCAAGTGAACACAATAGGGCGCCACCATGTTGGCTGTTCCATCGAATGAACAGGGATTATTTTTTTCCCTCCAAAGATATACTATAACATTTTCTAAATTAAGTACAATCAAACAATTCAAAAACGTACAACTTTATTCACTATCACATACTGCTCAGCCAGTGAAATCCGTCACCCCAGTGAAGTTCGTCACCTGCATTTTATGACAATATTAAAGAGTTTTTACCGTCCAGTTACGGCATATACGTATACCTTGCCGTTGAAAGAAATTCACTGGCCGACCAGTAGTATTTTAAATATAATTATGAAAACAAACTTATAGACTACTGTTTCTCAGCCAATAATTATGCATGGCAAAGTTGATAACAGCCGTAATGTTGATGCAGAATTTTAGACGGTTTAGAAATCGCTCTCGACCAATCAGAATGACGGACACATCCGTGTCATGCTAGAATATACATAATAAGATACTGCTCAGCCAGTGAAGTTCGTCACCTCAGTGAAGTTCGTCACCTGCATTTTATGACAATATTAAAGAGTTTTTACTGTCCAGTTACGGCATATATGTAGTGGTGGTGGACCAATTCACGCCCGGGTACCAATTCACACCCACCCCTGAATTTATCCAAAACAATCACAGTTAAACAATATATTACAAATGTAAATGATCAATTTGATGATTATCTACGATGTGGTAAACAAACATCTTCTCTATGAAAAATTATAAATCTTCAAGAAAATTTATCCAAAACAATCACAGTTAAACAATATATTACAAATGTAAATGATCAATTTGATGATTATTTACGATGTGGTAAACATCTTCTCTATGAAAAATTATAAATCTTCAAGAAAATTGGGGGTGGGCCTGAATTGGTACACGGGTGGTCACGAAGATAAACGGTCATAGAGATAAACGGTCTTCAGAATTCTTCAAATATAAGTAGTCTAAAGAGCAGCACAACACAAACCAAATACCAGATGTATTGATAAGCTTTCTTTGATTGTATTTTCTTATTTAGTTTGTGTGATTTTATTGTTTACACCACTTAGATTTGAACAATTCTGAAGACCGTTTATCTCTATGACCGTTTATCTTCATGACCACCCGTGTACCCAGGCCTGAATTGGTCCACTACCACTATACCTTGCCATTGGAAGAAGCTATTCCATTTATTTAAATGTAAATATTGCCTGTCCTTGGGCCTTTTTACGGCAAGTGACGAACTTCACTGGGGTGACGAAATTCACTGGCCGACCAGTACGCATCCAAAGAGTGGCAGGACACCCCATGAGGATTTGGCCCAATGACAGAGTACAGTCACCGCAAATCAACTTTTCTGAGATCCGTTTGTACAAAATTAGTAACTTGCCATTAAACTTGATCGCCCACACCATTTGCCACATAAAATATGTTATAAAGTTCTGTACTGTTGTTATTTTTCGTATTCTGATTCGAATTTCGAAAAGGAAGTCACATAAAAGGTCTTCTCTAAACCCATAAATACTGAAAACACTACCCCACTTCATTTCGTCTCTTTCGCCAGTAAACTCATAAGACAGCACATTATATTGTAAATTATTATATTATTATTCCAACAGTTCAGAAAATAATAATAATAACCATGATAATAATTCAGAAAATAATAACCATAATGATAATAATACTACACCAACATAAATTAAGATACAATAGAAAAAGTAAAACAATCTAATCTAATTTGGACTTTTATAGTGCTTAATCTCCATAAATGACCGACTCTAAGGTGCATCTGAACATAAGTCAAGGCAATAAACAATAATTCAGTAACTCAGCCAGGTCATACCAAGGAGACACAGGGTCCAGCAGGCACGCACCTTTGAAATCTGGTTGAATCCAGTGTAGAAATCTAATTGAAATACGTGTAGATTTTGCAAACCGTTTTTAATTGGATCCAAATCAGTGAAATCATGTTGAAACCAACATTGAAATCAGGTTGAATTCGATGGGTGAAATCTGGTTGAAATAAGTGTAGATTTTGCAAACCGTTTTTGGTTGGATCCAATGTATGAAGTAGTATTGAATTCAATGGGTGAAATCAGGTTGTTTACACTGTTTTATTTATTTGAATCATTGTAGCTTGTGTGTCATACTTATAGCTTCTTAATAATATTATACAATAACTATACATGTACATATTTTACAATTTGGATACAACTTCAAAGTATTTAAATCTTTCCAAAATGACATGTTTTCATGAATCACTATATATTCAATATTCTATTTATGATGATATTGTAATGACACACAATTTTGCATCAGCTTTCAAATGTAACTGCTCAAGATATGTAAATCCATATTTTCCAACTATAGATATCCACTTTTATGTAATTAATAGGATAGGTATTATTCAATGTCTTCAATTGAAAGTCTTTTTGTGAAATTTTAAAATAAATTTATACTTTTTTTTGTAAAAGCAAACAATTATGACATTATTTATATCTTTAGTAGTTTATCCAATAACTTTCTTTTAATTGTTTTATTGGGTTGACCATAATTATACTGTAATTATAAAGAACCTATAATCATGTAGCAAAGCCACAATGCTCAGTTCAGATGCTTGTGTCTCATACAACTATGTCATATAAACTGAAAAAAACACAAGAATAGCCACATTTGTAGAACTCCACCCATTACTCCCCACCTTAATTAGTTGTCCGTTCTGACCACTGAAAACAGGCCTTAAGAAGTAAACACCATGTATGCAATTGAACATGGGTAGACCCCCACATCCAACCCTGCTGTGTTATCTAATTACTTTTAGTCACAGGCAGAAAGTTCTGTGTAGCAGGGTACAGATAAGAAAAACCAGGAACCCTATGACCTCACTGCTGTGTGATAAAATGTTATAGCTTAGAACCCCCATGACCTCACTGCTGTATGATAAAATGTTGTAGCTTAGGTTCTCTGTATAGAGAAGTTTTCAGTGTAAACTTGCAAACTGAAAACTAGTTAATAGAGCATGGGAGCATTTGAAAAATAAATTCAAATTACTAAGTTTTGATGAATAAGTTTGAATTTATCTGTTTTTATTTAAGATAAGTTTGACTTTAAAACTTTTTTAATTGTCAGGAATTGCATTGATCAAAATATAATTATAAATTATAAAAATTATATTTGGGTGCATCAGTTTTGTTGTTGTTGGATAAAAATGTACAAGTACATGCACACATAATCTTTATCATCTTTATAATCTTAAGTCTAAAAATTAGTCTTTGCCTTACAAATACCTACAAATTCAAAAACTATTGCAATAATAGTTCTTTTAAAAAGTTAGACTTAATCACTACATCTCCCTCTGGAAAAAGAATTTTCTATCAACGATCACAAGTCATTCATTTCCCAACATTCAACCTGTTTTCTGTGCAATAACATGACTAAGATTTCATGTCGGAAAACCTAACTTGATTTAGTGTTCATTTTTGTATGAAGTATCACTATGTTTTCCAGTCATAAATCCAGTTTTGAAATACTGTTGAAATTTTGTCAGTGTCAATTTTTCAACCAAAAATCACCATGATTTCTGGTCAAAATATCAATACTTTTTTATGTCAGAAAACTAACTTAGTCTTAGTAGTTGATAATACAGATTTCAACATCAGGACCTGTTTTCAACTCTAAATCAATGACATTTCAAGGCGTGTGCCTGCTGGGGGTGACAGGGAAGGCTATGGCAGATAGGCTTTTGCAAACAGGTAAGTTTTGAGCTTTTTAATGAAGGAGGCAACTGATGTTGTGCAGTGCATATCATTAGGAGTTGATTCCAGATCTTAAGAGCATCAAACAAAAACTATGGTCAAAATGTTTGACTGGCTTAAAGACTGATGAGTGGAATGGAGGAACTGTTAGGTATTGACGATCAGGGTGACAATGCGTGGTACTGTAGGAACACTGCTGAGAGACAAGAACAGTTCAAAATAGCAAGGAGAACCACTATGTAAAAATTTATAAACCAGTGTTGCAGTTTTGAACATACAGGGGTACTGAACAGGTAACCAGTGGAGTTGCTTTAGGATGGGTGTAACATGAGCATACTTTCCATGATTTGTGACAATATGAGCAAAGGTATTCTGAATACTCTGCAATTGGTGCTGATTGAGACATGACAAACCTCAAAACAGAGAGTTACCATAGTCCAAATGAGTACTAACCAAGGCATTTGTAGCAAGGACTGCGACTTCAGGAGTAAGCTACTGTTTTAACCTACAAAGGTCACACATCTGGAGGAAGCATGCTTTGCAAGTTTTTTTGACATGTTCAGAGAAGGAAAGTTCTGCATCGAACCAAACACCTAGGTTTTTGACAAAGTCAACCAAATGAAGTAGGCTTCCATGAATACTGACAGGAAAGTGAGAAGAAATTTTCTGACATTTAGCCTTAGAAACAAAAACAAAAAATTCAGTTTTTTCAGTGTTAAGCTTCAATTTACTGAGAGACATTCATTATTGCACATCCTGAAGGTAGTGGTGGTACCGGTTACTGGGGCATTATTAATTGAAAAAAATGAAATCCAGTATTTTGTATGCTTGTTAGTGTGTAGAAAAACAGAAAAAATATTTGCATGGCGTACATGAGGCACGACTTTCAACTGGAAATGGCTTTCACGAGATATTATTAAGTATGTGAACATGATTTTTGCTAAATACAAAGTAAAAATATGACATTTCACACATTATGTATATTTTATGTCGTTTGGATGTAGTATCAGCCATTAAATTGCCTAAAATGATAACGTAATAACCGGTTCCCAAATATTCTTGGAAATTTTGTTAGTTATACCAGAAATGAATGAAAAACCATTCACACCACTACCTGAAGGCTGCCGTTTAGTTTGAGGAGAGCAGCAGAGGCATTCTTATGGGTGTTCTATGCCTTTATTTTAAATGTTTTTGAATCTTAACTTTTCTTTATTTTCTAAAAGTTCATTCACTTGACTGTGCTATTTACGAGAGGGTGGCATAGTTTAGGTGCATTATCTGACACACTGCAGGCATTGGACAAAGGGATCTTGTGTTGTTGATGTTGAAATAATACATAAATAAATTCCCTGGATATGATTTATTTATATAATCATTTTTAGTTATACTTCCTGTACTAGCGTACTTAAATAAATATAATTAACTCCTATGATTAATTGTCAAAATGTGCAAACTTTGCTTAGCATTAATTCAACACTTTACGGTATCTACTGGCCAAGCGAATTAAAGCAAAGCTCCCCACTAATAGCCACTAGTACTTGCTTGCACAGTAGCAAGGCTTCTAGCCAATCACTTTCTTACAAGCAAGATGCTCCGCTGTATTTCTAACACTGACGCTATTTCTAATTGGGGAGAAAAGGAGTTAAGATCTTGAATGGAACAAATCTAAGCGTGAGTTAGGAAAAATTTACATTTGGCTAAACATTCAAAAGAAATCAGTATGATAACTTAAAAGAACATTAGGCAAAAATGAATAACATCAAACACCTAAATTCTCATCAAGGTGTAAATGTGAACAACTATCTAAATTATCAAACATGGAAAGTTAAAAGAATAAAATATGCATAAATTAATATAGTTCAATGGAACTGGTACTGAAAGATTGTTAACAACATCAATGTGAATTTGAAAGTATAACCAAAGAGGAATATATAAATAAATCATATCCAGAGAATTTATCTGTGTATTATTTCAACATTGACAACTGTCCTGAACCCAGTTGTATTGTTACATTGACTTTCCTTTACTTAGTCGTGCTTCTAAAATGGGTTATTCGGCTTTAACAGATACTGAACCAAATCAATACCAATGCCTGCTGAGTTGTTACTTTTCACGAGGCAAATTCCCTTTGGCTACAGCTGTTCTTTGGCTAACTCAATGTGGCTTCATTTCATTGGGAGATCTGCACGACAACCTCAGGCAGCTAGGGCTGGGCGGAGCCTAGGGTTTATTTAAGGCTCATGTAAGCTCAGAACTAGCAGTCTGATGGGGGGATTGGGAATTGGGGGGTAGTTTTCCAAATAAAGGCATCAATCCTATTTTAACTTGTTTGAAACAAGAGTATTGGTGACTCCCCTTGGTCGATCCCGGCTAACTCACCCTTACCAAGGCCAAAGAAGGAGGACACAACACAAGATCCCGTTGTCCAATGTCTGCATCATTGAAGAGTCAGAAGTAGAGAATATATTCCTGATTTTGCTTATTTTCTTGGGATAAAAGCAACTATGTCCGCAAGGCTTTTATCTGAGCTGTGATCCTATAAAACAGTTTCAGAGGCATGGTGTAATACCTTCCTTAATGACTGCCATAGCTTCTTGGGGTCATCACTATATATTTGGTGTTATATGACTGGTATAGTAGGAACTCCTGTCTTTATGGGCCAGTCAGTTACACCAGGCAATTTGGTTGCAGACCCTTGATCTGTTCAACTGTGTCTTATGTTTTCTCCACATCCATTTAAATTGCCGCCTTAGAGAGCAAGCCATGCATTATGACTGAAACAACCACTCCTCTGACTGCCATTTTGCCATGCGTGAGATGACAGGAACATGCTTGTCAAGTACATGGGTTAGACCGTCCACATTCTGATATTATATTTCTGCAGCAGTTTCTGTACGGCACAGAACAGATAGTATATTATTTAGGTCATTGGTTGGAACTGGTCAATATTGATCTTCTGGTATCGTTGATGACTAATTTATGAATATTGATTGATGGGCGGGAGAAATCAAATTGGAATCTTATAGCAGCATGGTCAGATATGAAGTCTCCAACACTAACATTCCGGACAAAATTGGAATCACAAGGAGATATCAAAATGTCCAGAGTGTGACCCAGTATATGAATTGGGCCACTAACACCTTGAACCAAACTGCAACACTAAAGTATATCATTGAATCTGGACCTGTCACCACACACAATATCCAAATAAACAATTATGTCACCGAAAATTATGAAATTGGAATTAATTGAAGACAGAAATCCTGAATAGCCAGAAAATCGTCCAACAACTGAGTAGTACATAAACCTGGGGATGATACACACAAGCAGCCACAAAGCTATATTGTGGTCGAACTTCAAATATAGTATGATGATTTCAAATGATCTAAAAACCGGTGAAGAGACAATACTGGGAGAAAAGGTTTTTCTACACAGAAAGCGAACATCACCGCAAAATCCACTACACTGTGGTTTTTGGATAAAATTGTAATCGGCTGGTGTAAGAGAATTAAGGAGACTATCAGTATCAGTTGGTCTAATATGAGTATCAGCCAGATGATGTACAAGTCACTACATTGTGAGGTCATGCAGTAGATAGACTTGCTCACAAGTCTCTACTTGGGGTTGTTTTTTTGAAACAATGAATGAGTGCATTTTACAACAGTCTGGATTTTACAGTCTCAGTGGAAGTAGAGACTTGTGTCAGAGACCCCTCTAGCTTTGCTGGCCAAGTGCCAAGATTTTCCAACAGGATTAAAGTGCATCTTTTCAATACTGTTTATCCTGTCATAAACAGTGCTGGGTGCAGTCCAGAAGTGAGCTGTATCAAAACTGTTCCTTCACTCCAACAATTAAATACTCTGAGTCACACACTTGCTGGTATGCACACTGTTCATCTCTGTTCTGTACAGTCGTAAAAGTCTTTCCCCTTTGATTATTTTCAGTAGTTGTTTTATAACTGTTTAACAATGCTATAGTTATTTGATGTTCACATAAAATAGATGGATAATCAATGAGAAGTCATTTTCTCATGTTTAAATTTTTAACTTTTAATGCAAAATCATACTGCATATTGCTTATTATTTGGTCAGTTTTTCCCAAATGAAACACCACTTAGTGTTTGGACACATGTGTCCCTGGACATCCAACGTCTCATTTGCAACTTAAATTTTCCAGTCCTTTCATTTATGTTCAGATGTTTACATGTGTCACACTGCAATTTGCAGTGCACACATGGTGACATCAGATGGTAACTTGTTGGCTCTAGGATCAAGAAAATCAGGTGAAAAAATAGTACATTCCTGTTTTTGCTCAGTTTACTATTTTAATCATCACTGACATAAAACTAATTCTCATATTTGGTTAATTTGGTTTTGACTGATAGGATAATATCCAAACAACTACTTTCAGTAACTGTTCATCTCGACTAGGCCTGTGTTTACTGTTTGCTGCTCCAGTGAAAGAGTGAAAAACTAAGGGAATGGGATTTATTCTGGGATTAGAGGAATTGTAGTGTACATAAATATTCACATACTTTGACAAATTAAAAATTTATTGCAGTGTTTTTTATTTGTGGACATGTGATTTGTGTAAGTGTGAACACTAGACTTGTATTTCCGATTTACAAATTGGCATCAGATGTTGGAAGCCTGCATACATATCCATGCATAGGAATTGTATTTCTCAGACCATCCATAATTATGGAAGAGCAGTAGGGCCATCAAAAAAATTTTATACTTGAACATAGATTTTGTTTGCACCCCTTAATCCTGCTTTCTAGGGATCAGTCACTGATTGGTGGAAATGTTTGAGTTTTGGTCAATTCCATTTCACCTCTGTGCTGTTGTATTAAAACCCAGGTTATAATATCATGCTATATTTAGTGAAGGTCTCTCCTTTTATGAAACTCTCTCTAAAAACCCAGCTTTAACCTTTGGCTCTTAACCCTGTGGGATATTGGTTTTATTTATTGAATTGATTGTATTTATATGCTGACTTATTGTACTTTTGTCTTTTAATATTTGTTCAGTTTGGCCAGTTTTGTTTCTATTTAAAATTAATAATAATGTTTAAACTGAATGTAAGCTTTACTAAGTCACATTTGTACTTAACTGGCAAGTGTTTTAACTTAAATATACAGGCAGTTTTAACTTAAATATACAGGAGTTGGAAAAGGTACCTTTACTTTGAGGCCATAAATAACAGTAAACAGAAACATTACACCCATTATGGTTTGTTTAAATTTGGGAAACTTTCACTTCTGTAACCTTTCTTTGTAATTGTTAGCTGATTGTATTTATTTATTAAAATACAGGTGAGAATTAGAAAAGAAAATTTGTGCAGTTTTAGATCCTGACCAAATTTGTGGCTCAGGATCTGGATTTGGTGAAGTGTGAACCCTCCAAATCTGTACACATGAATTTGTTGCATTATGAATAAGCCAAAACAATAATTACAAAAACTTGCTGTAAATCGGGTACGTCATCTCGATTTATCGAGATATTAGGTTGACATATAAAAAAATGATCTTTTTAGGGAAATACTCTTTTGAAAAAATTTTTTCTGAATGTTGACTCTCAGTAACTCAAAAAATCAGTCAGTATATCAATAATGAGGAAAAAAAATTAGGGTGGCCCTTCAACTCTTCCATACACAATGAATGACAGTAATAGTTTCTTTATCAAATGAAAAACCATCAAAGCATGTTTATACAGATTGTTTTCTCATTATCAGCGAAATCATAAAGAGATTTAATTTGAAAATTTCCATTTTATTAATCTATCCATTATGCATGAGTACACATACAATATAGGGATATATAAATGAACTGCTTCTTTGTAAATCTACTGCAGACTGAAAGATAAAGATTGGTATAAAGCACATACCCTACTGATGTGTATTTGAATGCCACAAACCAAATTTCACACTCAGTTCTACAACAGCATATTCAGTCAGTATGTAAGTCAGGCATATAAACCCTTTTATGTTTGGGTGAGTTCTGGTGAGCCATACTGTTGTCATATAAACATTGTAGGGAAAGTTTGAGTTATATGGCTGTTGAAAAACCTGAGGGTACAATAGTTCTAACTTCCTTCATAGGTGGCTCTAGTTACTTCCAGGTGAGTGAACAAGGTCCTTCCTTCTGGGGGTAAATGCTCTCAGAGAATCATAATGCACTAAGGAAGGACCTTGTAACAAGGTCTATGCAGTAGAGGGCCTTTATTGCAAATAGACCTGCAATTAACAAATCTAAAATTGGTCATGCCAGGGTTTAAAGCAACATCCCCACACAACAACAGGAGTAGGAGTGCATTTTTTAGTTTCAATTGTGGAGGAACCTGTTTTGTATCGCCAAGGTAACAATACTTACGTAAAAAGAGGAGGAAGTGGAAAAATAGATGGAATACTCCTACCAGCCTTTCACAATTCTGACTCCTGTAAGCATTTAGACAATTATGCAAGAAGCCAACACACAGGAAACCTATCACTAGAACGGCTTTTACAACTAACATTACAAAAGACACACTACCAGATCCTACCCTTTCCTGTGGAAAAATTTAAAAAAAGAACATCACCTATGCTAAATGAAGTAAGAAAAAAAGAACTGCAAAATGATCTTTAATGCCTGAGACCTAACAAACCACAAGAGCACAGATACTGATAGTTACTGATGATACAAAAGCCAGTAGTTACTGATTATACAAAAGCCTGAGGTTAAATACATTAGAAGCATGTACTCAACATAAAAGCACAAAATAATGACTATGAGATACCAGGTGATGATAGAGGATGTAAATTACATGCATCAACAAAGGGGTTGTAGTACTACCATGACAACAGGGAATGTGGGCAATAATGTGGTACAGGAGACACATTTAAATATTAAAGATATATGTAGCAGATTAAACCCCAAATGGAAGTAATGTTATATTAAGATAATATATATGCCTTTGGCAATTTTATTCTTGGAATCTTGAAAACACAATATTAATACCTCTAACGGCATCATGCCACATATGCCAAAAAATGTAGATATATAAAACTATAATACATGTATTATACAAAATATATTATATTTTGTATTTGTTTCTTGAGTAATTGACAAATAGTAGTAGTGCATGCTTTCAACTTGTCCCTCTGTCTCTTTGACCCAAAGATGATAAACTCTGTCTTGTCAGGATTCAATTTGAGCTTACTAGTTGACATCCCCTCTTTAACATCATCTAGGCACCTATTTAGCTTTTCAAAGGCAGCAGATGCATTCTTCTGGGATAAATGTATATAAACTTGGCTATCATCTGCATAAAAATGAAACTGTATTCCTTTATGTTTACTGATAATCAAACTGAGGGGGTTGTGTACAATGAGAACAGCAAAGGACCCAGGGCAGAACCTTGTGGTACGCCAAATAGGAGTTTACAAACATCTGACAAAGTAGAACCAATTTTTATTGACTGATAATGGTCTGTTAGGTAGGATGTGAACCATTTCAGAACAGAGCCACCGACTCCAAACCAATTTCGGAGGCAACTAAGAAGAGTGGAATGATCTATGGTGTCGAAGGCGGCAGACAAGTTGAGCAATACTAAGGCAGTGGTTTCACCTCTTGACAATGACAAGCGAATTTCATTTTTTATGTACACTGAAAATTATTAATTTGTCAAAATGGTGCCTAAAACAACAAGTTTCCTGAATCACAAATTCAAATGTCATTTTCTTGTTGAATGATAGTCAAATGTTCATAATTTATTGGTCAAATTAATTGAAAATTTATAACAAGCAAATTAGTGCGTTTAAAATTAATTTCACAAGACTGTGAGCAATAACAGGTGCCTAAAACAACAAATTAATTGGACTATCAGGGTCATTTTCTTGTCATAAGTTTGTCAGTTAATTTGTCTAACAAGAAAATGACAAGTTTAAATTTGTCAGTTGGAAAGTTTGTTGTTTTAGGCACCGTTTTGACAAATTATTGACAAATTAATATTTGTCAGAGGTTTTCAGTGTAGAGAAGAGCTGTCTCAGTTGAATGACCAGCCTTATATGCCGACCGGTATGGGTTGTCTAAGTTATGGACAGGAATATGTTCTAACAGCTGCTTAGCAACCACACATTCTACCAGTTTTGATACAAAACTGAGGCCAAATACAGGACGATAGTTCTTCAAGTCATTTGAGGGAACATTTGGCTTTTTAATGAGAGGAGTGACCACAGCAAATTTGAAAGCATCAGGGACGCAACCCTCCATGAGTGAGCAGTTAGCCAGCTTTGTAAGGGATGGCAGCAGTATATCAATGCATTCCTTGATAAGGAATGTCGGCAAAGGATCCAATAGGCATGATTTTGTTGGTGACATTTTAATTATTTTATCAACAGCCTCCTCAGACACTTGTCTAAAGACAGTAATTTTGGGAGGATCTGAAGGTGGGTGAACATCGTATTCAGTGCCAGGGGGAGCAAAATTATTTCTAATTTTCTTAATTTTGTTGGAAAAGAAGGAGGCAAATTGGTCAGCCAATGACTTTTTAGACTCATGGGATGGAAGTGTGGCATCAGAAACCCTATTCAGGGTTTTATGGAGTTTATGCCAAAGTTGTCTAGAGTCATGACTATTGTCTGAAATCAGTTTGCTATAGTAGTCTGACTTGTCTTTGTTTACAAGTGCATTGCACCGAGCAATCTGACGACGAAGCCGACTTCTGTTCAGTGGATTTTTAGCTCTTTGCCAGGTTCTCTCGAACTGGCGCCTAAGGGACTTTGCACATCAATAATCATCAGATATCCAATCTGTGGAATCTTTTTTGATCAGTCTAGATATAAGAGGTGCATGCCTATCAAGAACATTACCCAAATCATGTACATATTGTTCGTAAATATCAACAACAGCATCAACTGAAGACTTGACAAAGGAAGTATTTTTGAGATCTGAGCGGAAGTCAGACATGTTGATACGGTGGTACCTTCTATATTGAACTATATTTGGAGTGTGAGCCACTTGACAAGGTAAGGCAACCGTGCATTTGACTATAATGCATGATCAGAAACAAAGTCACAAATTTTGACATCAGCAATAGTGTCCTGGTCACTGGGGGATAAAATGAGGTCCAACATGTGACCATGCAGATGAGTAGGTTTATCGACTACCTGTTTCAGATCGCACGAATCAAGAAAGGTAATGAATTGATGACCATCACCAGCTGGAACATCAACATAAATATTGAAGTCGCCACAGATGTAATATGAAGAATTAATAGATGAGAGGTAGCCAACAAATGACATGAATTCCTCCAGAAAGTTTCAGATACATCATCCTGGAGGGCGGTAGATGCAGGCAAGCAACAGTGAATGGCCATGAAGCCCAATTGACACCACCATGTTCTCAAATGACCGATAAAAAGGAGATTCTATTATATGGGGTCTGTAGGAGGATCTGATGAAAAAACCAACACCACCACCAATACCTGAGAGACGACGCTTGTGAGGAAAAATAAAATCAGGAGGAGTTATAGACCGCAAAAAGCTGTCTGAATCAAAGGGACGAATATGTGTTTCTGTGAGACATAGAAAATCAAGGTTATTTGAAGCAACCATGTCGGCTAGGAGTGGACCCTTATTTCTTACGGATCTGGCATTCAAAACACCAAGTGTAAGTGGACCAGGGTTGAGGGACACATCTCTTCTCAGTAGCAGCACTTCTATTCACCATGGTTGAAAATTTCCGGCATGGACACAAATATGAAATATTTTTTGCAACCCGTATCAAAGGAGGACATGATGTATAAGATACTCTAGTGTTGAACCACTCATACCTGTGGGCAAGTGCAACAGTGAATAGTGCCATTAAGAGGAGTACCCAAAGACTAAACATGACTGGTGGGGTTGTTCATGAGTAAGAAGCCCAATAGCTGAAGCTGAACCCAATAACTGCATGTGTAACATAGATGTACATAATTTTAGATATGTGTACCAAACCACAGTTACATCATGATTGGGTATTTTACAGTGTTTTGTACAAAAACTATTGAAGTCATTTGTAAATAAATATTTGTTTATTTATTTGGGGTTCAACGTCCCTTTCAACACTGCAAATAGTATAAAGTTAAGTGTATTTGTAATATTGCAGATGTCATTTATATATTGTATGAATAGTTTTGGCTCAAAAATGGAAACCTGCAGAACCCTGCATAAAGTCTCTTGTAACTATCAGAATTAGAATCATATTATTATTAGAATTTGGAATCTATGCCATTAACATGTACAATGTGTTCTATATGATCTAAATAATATTTTGGCCAGTTCAATGGGACTTTAATAATAGGTTATACTTACTTGAATTATATGCATATTGGTCCTTTCATTTTTTGTCAATGTATATGCATTGACACATGTTTTGAAAATGAATACTAACTTGTTTCCTTAACTTCTGGGGAGAGCTGAATCTCTAAGCCAATCAGAAGCCTTGTTTCAGATTTGCAATTGAATAATTCTTCCTTGTCTGGCTCTCCTGCATATAAGTGTGGTAAATTCTCCAGTCTTCGTTCAATTGGCCAGAGTAAGGATCCTAGATGTCAGGGAAAAACCTAACTCTGGAGATTTTTTCTATGGTAATATCTGCAACATCCTTCTGGATATCAGATAGAGTGATTATTCTTATGCAAAATAAACCAGAATCTTCAGAGTAAAACCTGAGAGTTTTAAAGGATGAATTTATTATTTTAAGGATATTGAGCCAGAGCAGGCAGGGCTAGTCATGCAGTCACTATTTGCAGAGAATAGGTATATCTGAATTTGTACTTTCTCTTATATTATTTATTTATTTGTGTGTTGAGTCAAAGGTATTCACTGATAATATAGCACATGGAATAACTAATATTAGTAAATTTCTTTTGCAGAATGCAGATGGAAGGTGAATTTTAAATATTTCAATGTTTCTTTTCTTGCAAGGGAAAAACCTATGTAATATTCATATCTGAGGAAATATTGCTAATGTATGTTGATTAAATGTTTAATATAGTTCATTATTCACTTCATCCCTTAATTGGTTTTAAATACGTTAGAAGTAGATGGGATAAACCTGTTAACATTACATGAGGTACTGAACCTGTGCTTGGCATAGGATGAAATTAATGTGTTACATTTTAAAATATTCTGGTGGCTAAGATGTTACACAGGCAGCAGATTTCCTATATGTCATCATCAGTATTCTTGAGTGCCTGTATTAATGTTATCTAGCTAAGGGACCTTAGTTTTAGAGTATGAAAGAATTTTAGCAATTGCCGCTGAAACGAAAGTCGAATTTTTAAGTGCCCAAAATATTAAAAACTACTTTAAGCACTGTAAAATGTGATCGTTACTCTCTCTGATATTTGTGTCCATATATTCACGTTAGCAATCAGTATTTTGCATTTTTTTCAGTTGTTAGATAAAATCATACTATACGTACTGTACATGGGTGGACACAAAGATAAACGGTGGACCACCCGTGTACTACCGTCAGTTTGCACCGGTTCACCATCTACTAGCCTTACATCTTGATGATTCGCGAGTTTTAACGTTTTAGTTAAGGGCTTATTTCACGTCAAAATATTTTATTTTGCAGCAATTTGGATGTGTTTTATAACACTATAAATACCAAAGCACCATTTTATGTTATAAAAAGTGAAAATAGATGCTCTTATATCCAAGAAAAACGGCCATACTCGAATCAACAAGACCCTCGAATCAAGGATACTTGACTATACATAGGGGCCACGGTGGCAGAGTGGTAACACTCTCGCCTCCCACCTCTGCGGCCGGGGATCGATCCCCGTCATGGCCGTAAGTGGGAAAGCTGGTAGTTGCTTGCCGTTGGTCGGCAGTTTACAGTACACAACCCTAGCGAACTCTATGTACTGGTTTCCTCTGCCCTTCCAACTACCCGTCGTGATATGACCTGTACAGTGTTGAAAGCGACGTTAAACCCCAAATAAACAAACCATCTACTACATAAAGCATCTACTACATACCACTCATTTAAATGTATCAAACAGACAAATGTGTGGTTGCACAGGTTTTAAAAGTGGTAGTTATAATAAATCTTATTATAATAGACCATTCAAGAATGATACAGGCCTTTAGATTTATAGAAATTTCAAAATATTGTGATAGCGTCCAACTTACGACCCGCGGCCAACTTATGCAGGGAAGCAGTATAGCCAATGTACGGGTTTTCTATATATTCACGTTTTCGATCACTATAAGCTCACAGTTTCCTTTTTATGTCAGCTGACTTGTCAGTCTGACATTATGTCGTCACTCTGCGGCGTGGGCGTCCGCGTGAACAACTTCTCCTCCAAAACTACAAGGCCTAGAGACGTGCTGTTTTTTTTAAAAGATACCTTATCTATCGAGGATGAAAAATTGTTCAAGGCATGCAAATCTGTCTGTTCGTCTGTTTGCTAGAGACATTACAAGGGGGGTACCCCCACCAAAAGTGTGAAAATTTCAACACTTAATCACAATTTTCTCAGTGACTATTGCAGGGATTTCTCTCATATCTTGCATATATGTACTAGGCCACAGGTAGATTCTCTTGTGTGAGTATGAGACCTGGATCTGTCTTACTTTTTTTTAAATAAATTTTTTTAATAATTTTTAATGCATTAAAATTCATGAAATCATGCACAAAATCATTTATAACTTGAAAAGTGTTGCATTTAGAGCATTTTGTTAAAATATGTTATTCAGCTACTTTTTTCATAGCTACAATATGGTGAGTAAGTTGGGTGCCTGTCTCAATAGCTAAGTGAGTAATAGCTACTTTTGGGCTTTTCAGTAACTTCCATCACGAGTAAAATCACTTGTAACTTAAAAACTATTGCATTTAGAGAATTTCGTATAAATATGTTATTCAGCTACTTTGGGGTCAGCTATAACATAGTAAAATTTTAGACCTGTAGCTCATGGCATAGCTGAGTAATAGCTACTTTTAGGTTATCACTGTTGAGTAAATCGCTTATAACTTGGAAACTATTGCATTTACAGTATTTTGTTTCAATATGTTATTCACCTATTTTGGGATCAGCTATAACATAGTGAAGTTTCAGATCTGTGGCTCATTGCATAGCTAAGTAATAGCTACTTTGAAGTTCTCACTATTGAGTAAATCACTTGTAACTTAAAACCTATTGCATTTAGAGAATTTCGTATAAATATGTTATTCAGCTACTTTTGGGCCAGCTATAACATAGTGAAATTTCAGATCTGTAGGTCATGGCATAGCTGAGTAATAGCTACTTTTAGGTCATCACTATTGAGTAAATCAGTTGTAACTTGAAAACTATTGCATTTACAGTATTTTGCTTAAATATGTTGTTCACCTACTTTTGGGTCAGCTATAACATAGTAAAATTTCAGACCTGTAGCTCATTGCATAGCTGAGTAATAACTACTTTGAGGTTCTCACTATTGAGTAAATCAGTTGTAATTGCAAAACTATTGCATTTAGAGAATTTCGTATTAATATGTTATTCAGCTACTTTTGGGCCAGCTATAACATAGTAAAATTTCAGACCTGTAGCTCATTGCATAGCTGAGTAATAACTACTTTGAGGTTCTCACTATTGAGTAAATCAGTTGTAATTGCAAAACTATTGCATTTAGAGAATTTCGTATAAATATGTTATTCAGCTACTTTTGGGCCAGCTATAACATAGTGAAATTTCAGATCTGTAGGTCATGGCACAGCTGAGTAATAGCTACTTTGAAGTTCTCACTATTGAGTAAATCAGTTGTAATTGGAAAACTATTGCATTTACAGAATTTCGTATAAATATGTTATTCAGCTACTTTTGGGTCAGCTATAACATAGTAAAATTTCAGACCTGTAGCTCATGGCATAGCTGAGTAATAGCTACTTTTAGGTCATCACTATTGAGTAAATCAGTTGTAACTTGAAAACTATTGCATTTACAGTATTTTGCTTAAATATGTTGTTCACCTACTTTTGGGTCAGCTATAACATAGTAAAATTTCAGACCTGTAGCTCATTGCATAGCTGAGTAATAACTACTTTGAGGTTCTCACTATTGAGTAAATCAGTTGTAATTGCAAAACTATTGCATTTAGAGAATTTAGTATAAATATGTTATTCAGCTACTTTTGGGTCAGCTATAACATAGTAAAATTTCAGACCTGTAGCTCATGGCATAGCTGAGTAATAGCTACTTTTAGGTCATCACTATTGAGTAAATCAGTTGTAACTTGAAAACTATTGCATGTACAGTATTTTGCTTAAATATGTTGTTCACCTACTTTTGGGTCAGCTATAACACAGTAAAATTTCAGACCTATAGCTCATGGCATAGCTGAGTAATAGTTACTTTTAGGTTATCACTGTTGAGTAAATCGCTTATAACTTGGAAATTATTGCATTTAGAGTATTTTGTTTCAATATGTTATTCACCTATTTTGGGGTCAGCTATAACATAGTGAAGTTCCAGACGTGTGACTCATTGCATAGCCGAGTAATAGCTACTTTGAAGTTCTCAATGTTGAGCAAATCACTTATAATTTGAAAACTATTGCATTTAGAGAATTTAGTATAAATATGTTATTCAGCTACTTTTGGGTCAGCTATAACATAGTAAAATTTCAGACCTGTAGCTCATGGCATAGCTGAGTAATAGCTACTTTTAGGTTATCACTGTTGAGTAAATCACTTATAACTTGGAAACTATTGCATTTAGAGTATTTTGTTGCAATATGTTATTCACCTATTTTGGGGTCAGCTATAACATAGTGAAGTTCCAGACCTGTGGCTCATTGCATAGCTGAGTAATAGCTACTTTGAAGTTCTCACTGTTGAGTAAATCAGTTGTAATTGGAAAACTATTGCCTTTACAGAAATTTGTGCAAATATGTTATTCAGCTACTTTTGGGTCAGCTATAACATAGTGAAATTACAGACCTGTAGCTCATGGCACAACTGAGCAATAGCTATTCTCAGGCACTGACTGTTGAGTAAATCGGCTATAACTTGAAAAATATTGCATTTGGAGTATTTTGTTAAAATATATTGTTCACCTACTTTTGGGTTAGCTATAACATAGTGAAATTACAGACCTATAGCTCATGGCATAGCGGAGCAATAGCTATTTTCAGGTTCTCACTATTGAGTAAATCAGTTGTAACTTGAAAACTATTGCATTTACAGTATTTTGCTTAAATATGTTGTTCACCTACTTTTAGGTCAGCTATAACAGAGCAAAAATTCAGACATGTAGCTCATTGCATAGCTGAGTAATAGTTACTTTGAGGTTCTCACTCTTGAGTAAATCAGTAGTAATTTGAAAACTATTACATTTAGAGTATTTTGTTAAATATGTTTTTCACAGACGTTTTGGTCAGCTATAACATAGTGAAATTGCAGACCTCTATGTCATGGCATAGCTGAGCAATAGCTTCTTTCAGGTTCTCACTGTTGAGTAAATCATTGTATCCAACCTGTAGGAAATCATGGGCTGGGAATCTGTTAATATGGTCCGATTTGACCTTGGAACCCTCCTTCAAGGTCAAATGAGGATAGCCAAACATAAAAGTGCTTATAACTTGCTTATTATTGGTCCTAGAGGTTTGGAATGAAAACCAACCTATAGAAAATCATGAGCTGGGAATTTTTTGGTGTGGTCGGATTTCACCTTGGACCCCTCCTTCAAGGTCAAATGAGGATAGCCAAACTTAAAAGTGCTTATAACTCGCTTATTATTGGTCCTAGAGGTTTGGAATGGAAAACCAACCTATAGAAAATCATGGGCTGGGAATCTTTTGGTGTGGTCAGATTTCACCTTAGACCCCTCCTTCCAGGTCAAACGAAGATAGCCAAACTTAAAGTGCTTATAACTCGCGTATTATTGGTCTTGGAGGTTTGGGATGGTAAACCAACATATAGGAAATCATGGGCTGGGATTCTTTTGGTGTGGTCAGATTTGACCTGGGACCCCTCCTTCAAGGTCAATTGAGGATAGCCAAACTTACAATTGCTTAGAACTCGCTTATTATTGGTCCTACAAGTTTGGGATGGTAAACAAGCTACAGGAAATCATGGGCTGGGAATTTTTTTGTGTGGTCGGATTTGACCTTGGACCCCTCCGTCAAGGTCAAACAAGGATAGGCAAACTTAAAAAGTGCCTATGACTGATTTATTATTGGTCCGAGAGGTTTGGGATGGTAAACCATCCTAAATTCTTTGGCTGGGAATCTTTTGGTATGGTCAGATTTGACCTTTGGACCCCTTCTTCATGGTCGAACGAGGATATTGCATTTATAGTATTTCTTTAAATATTTTGAACCTACTTTTTACACTTAAACAATTACCTTGTTACTTTATTTCATAATACCATTTGCAGGGCACAACTTTTTTGTCCTTTTTTTCTGTCAGCTTCGGAATATCTTTCGAACATGCTGTTCAGTTACCATTTACTGTATTTCTGTACAGCCCTTTCCCTGATAATTATGCTTTCCTCTCATTATCACCATCACAAATCAAAAACATTCAGTCAGCTGACACAGTGCCCGTTCACGGGCACTCTCCTCTTGTTGAATTACCTTTTTATATTATTTTAGAATGAATATGAAGTCACACTGAGTCAGACACTTCGTGGATTTAATTATATCCCCAGACGAAAGTCAGGGATATATTGGATTCAGGTCCGTCGCGCCGCCGCCGCCGCCGTAGAAATTTCCTTGTGGACGCGATAACTCAAAAACAAATTAATATTTTTTTTTCAAACTTGGTACACATGTTAAGGGTGCCCAAAGGAAGATCCCTATTTTAAGGTGACCTTAAACTCCCAGTAAAAAAGAACTTATGGCCACCTTAAGGTCAGAAATTGCACTTTTGGCCACTTAGAGCCCTGTAGGTCACAAACTATGATGCTCAGCTGGCTGAAATTTTACCTGACAACACATTAATATGTTCTTAGTACATGTGCCGAAAATCATGACTTTAAGTTGAGGAGAAAATTGTGTTTGAGGCCCATAAATACCCCCACTTAGGGATTTTTTGCTATACTTTTCACATATTTTGCCCTATAATTTGGAAGTGATAATTCTGATGAGTCTCAAACTGCGCTAGGTATAACTTTGATATGTAATCCTTGTCTGTAGAAAATTTTAGGGCTGTAGGTTTACCCAAAGGGGTCGACTTAAGGTCTCAAAAGTGCCCACAGAGACCCAATTTATGCACTTTTTGCCACTTTCAAGCACTGTAGCTTTCAAACTATGTCTCTCATCTAAGTTAAATATCATCTGGGAATATATCTATGTGTTTTCTTATATGTGCCCCAACATTTAGGCCTTTAATAGACAGTTAACCTGTGTATCAGGACCATAAACACCCACCCGAGTGACCCTTATAAGACATTTTTCACATCTTTTTCCCTGTAACTTGGAAATGGTAAGTCTGAGAAGTTTCAAACTGTATTAGATATATATTCTGTGTGTAATCTTAGTATGTAACAGATTTTAAGTCTGAAGCTTTAATTTTGAAGGTCAAATTGAGGTCTCTAAAAGGCTCCCAAAGACCCAATATTTGGACTTTTTGCTACTTTTAAGCCCTGTGACTGTCAAACTATGTGACTGATAGAGCTCAAATCCTATCTGAGAAGATATTAGTATGTTATTTTTATATGTGCCAAAAATTAAGGCTTTAAGAAGACATTTAACCTGTGTATGAGGACCATAAATCCCCACCCGAGTGACCATTTTTAGACATTTTTCACATATTTTTCCCTGTAACTTGGAAATGGTAAGTCTAAGAAGTTTCAAACTGTATTAGATGCATATTCTATGTGTAATCTTAGTATGTGACAAATTTTAAGTCTGAAGCTGTAATTTGAAGGCCACATTTAGGTCTCTAGAAGGCCCCATAAAGACCCAGTATTTGGACTTTTTGCCAATTTTAAGGCCTGTGACTGTTAAACTATGTGACTGATAGAGCTGAAATCTCATCTGGGAATACATTATTATGTTCTTTTTACATGTGCCAAAAATCAAGGCTTCAAGTAGACATTTAACTTGTGTATGAGGACCTTAAACACCCACCTGAGTGACCCTTTTAAGACATTTTTCACATATTTTGCTCTGTAACTTGGAAATGGTAAGTCTGAGAAGTTTCAAACGTTATTAGATACATATTCTATGTGTAATCTTAGTATGTAACAAATTTTAAGTCTGAAGCTTTAATTTGAAAGCCACATCGAGATCTCTAAAAGGCCCACAATGACCCAATATTTGGACTTTTTACCACCTTTAAGCCCTGTAACTGTTAAACTATGTGATTGATGGAGCTGAAATCCCATCTGGGAATGCATTATTATGTCCTTTTTACATATGCCGAAAATCAAGGTTTTTAGTAGACATTTATCCTGTGTATGAGGGCCATAGACACTCGCCCAAGTGCCTTTTTTGACATTTTTTCCGTATTTTGCCCTGTTATTTGGAAATGCTTAGTGTGACAAGTCTTAAACTGTATTATATATAATTTTTGTTTGTTATGTATGTCCCCCAAAAAGTTTCAGATCTGTAGTTTAATTGCTAAGGTCTCTTTAACAATTGTAAAATGCCCACAGAAACCCAATTTATGGATATTATGCCACTTTAAAGCCCAGTAACTGTCAAACTATGTGGGTTATAGAGCTGAAATCTTTGAATTTTTAAAAGGAAATGCCTGTCTATTTAAATTTTGAATATTAATAATGTTATGGCTATCTTAGTCTTTTAAGAACTTATTTTTGTGTGTTATACCTCTGCTTGCTGAGTTTTTCACTTTTTAAAATGAAACTGGTTAAACATATTCAAGTAGACAAAATGGACACTTTAAGTGAGCTTTAAGTCCCAATACTTAAAGCTCACTTTTTAACCCTCAACTAGCCCAGTTTTATTCAACTTGCCTCAGTTAATTTTGGCACAGCTCCTACAGTTATGAACTCATTTCAGTTGATAATCACATACTGAAAATTCTCAATTCTTTTTGTATTTGAGTACCCCTTTTATATAGATTGTTTGTTTACCATTTATGCTCAACCCACATCCCCCACCCGGATTCCCCCCACCCACCTCTGGGACCTCCAGCTATATTGAGTGACACTAAATAAACAAAGGTATTTAATGATATCAGATGAGAAACAAAGAACTCAATGGGGTTGCAGATCTTGTGTAATAGTGAGAGAGGTGTGGAGAAGGGGAGAGGGGTGGGGGTGGGAGGTGGTGGGCTTCATTACATATAACACAAAGGGGAGTCAGAACTGAGATTGTGTCACATATTTAGGTTGCATATATATGGACCACATATATAGGTATAGAGGAAATGAATAACTGAAAACAATTTGCAAATTCTAAAAATAATATAATAAAATAATAATATAAATAATTTTTTTTAAAATAATATTTTATTTGTGAACAAATATAGAAACAGATATGCGCTTTTGGGATTATGAATTTTAGAATGGACATTGAATCATCAATCATTTAAATACTTTGAAGGAAGATTGAAAAGTATGATGAGTTGAGTTAAAAATAATATTTTATTTGTCAACAAATATAGAAACAGATATGCTCTTTTGGGATTATTATTTTAGAATGGACATTCAATCATCAATCATTTAAATACTTTGAAAATAGGTTTAGAGTTATCATTGCAGGAAGATTGAAAATATAATTTGAGTTATGTATTCGGCGTCTGGGGATACACCATCTTCCTTGGGGAGATATAAACAGAGTAGATTGATGTGCTGAAGTTCATATAATAATGGGTAATTATGTTTTAAAAAATTCCCGATCAAAACCTGTGGCGTGAGTGATGACCTGTCTGGGGATATGTTGGCGCCGAGTTGGCCCAATCTAGTTTTATTGTTATATTTATGATCATTTTGGTGGCGTACGTTTGGATGCTCATCATTCTCCGTTTACGTTGTCATATCGAAAACCCGTCAATCGAGGATAGTACCGTACACGGGTGGACACAAAGATAAACTGGACACGAAGATAAACGTTTTCAGAACTTGGCTCGTTTTACTGGTATAAATAATTAAATTGAACAAAATAAATAAGAAATGTCTTAACAAGCTTTGTTTAAGTCTATTCTTTTTCTTAGTTTGTGCAAATTTATTGTTTACACCACTTATATTTGAAAAGTTCTTCAGACCGTTTATCTTCGTGTCTGTTTATCTTTGTGTCCACCCGTGTAGTGTGTAGTGACTAGTGCAACTCGTGACCAGGGGCCATGATGGCAGAGTGGTAACACTTTCGCCTCCCACCTCTGAGGCCGGGGTTCCGTTCACGGCTCTATCTCAAATGGGAAAGCAGGTAGTTGCTTTCCGTTGCTTGACACTTTACAGTACAGAACCTTGACCAACTCTATTTACTGCTTTCCTCTGCCCTGGTGGCATTCTACCAGTGTACGCCAGCCTACCAGTAAATGCCCGCCTTATATATCTTTGTTAGAAGTCAAGGACAAATGCTTCTATTTGCAAACAAATTGGGTGGTTCACTGGTATTTCCGTTTTTCCGTAAAAACGGCCGATAATAGAGATATATTGTCAAAATACAACACTTTCAAAGAAATATTGAACAATATAAACAAATCATTAATTGTACTGCATGTCATTTGATGATTTTGTTTAAGAAGAATATAACCTAAATAAACTAATTTAGTGTAAATTTTAAATATTATCTAAAGGACAGGTGTTCACTGGTAGAAAGCCACTACCTGTCGTGATATGACCTGTACAGTGTTGAAAGCAACGTAAAACCCCAAATAAATAAATAAATAAAAGCAACTCATGACCACGGCAACTCGTGACCAACAACTCATACCCTCAACTTGTACACAAACATTTTATAAGAATGAGAATTATTTCTGCTTGGATATCAAATACTTATATATTCTCAAACCACCGGTTACTGTGCGCCTAACAGAAAATGTAATATTGAGCAAAGAATTGACCCCACATGCTTCAGTGTACTTAACTGTCACAAACTGTCAATGCATCTCTTTAAAGACCTTTTGAAGTTTGTACATAAAAGAAACTATTTTACCTGTTTTGTAGCATCTTCAAAATTGGTCGTATCAGTTTTCACTACAGAGGGCACTTCCTATTACCATGCACGTGAAGATTTTTTTTCTCATATTAATTTTGGTAATCTTAAAGTCTAATTTCAAAGCAAACATCACATTGGTTTTGCCCCAACATCACACATAACCATGTACTGCCACATCTGTATGTATGGGTAATATTCAAAACATTCAAACCATAATTCGACCATACAGAACAAATGTTAAAATGGGAAAGGACTTAAATGTTCATACAAATGTATGAGGTCACTTTTGTATGGTTGAATAATATCAAAAACATGCAAATCATAATTCAACTGTGTGAATTGTGTATGTATAATCATCATACAGCTTTAGACAAACAGACTGACAGGATCTTAATCTTTTCAACCCAATAGCATTTCTGTTGGTTGCGGACTGACGGATCGGCGCTAATTTCGACCCTGCCTTGATTTGACCTATAATATATTGTCCAGGCATATCTCGGCAACCCTAATGATATGAATTGCTGCAGCTGATTATTATAAGTACTTTTACATAATTGTGATATTTCCATTGACAGCTATTCTCCAGTTAATAAATTTTACAGCTTCGTAATCTTTAGTTTACTGAATTGTCTTGTTTTAATACTTACTCATGACATGCAGTTTCTTTCTCTTAAATGTTATTTTCTCTACTTAAACATTATTTGGACACTGACACTGCTCTGAAAGTATCCCATTCTGTGTACCATTTCACTACTTCTATATCTCATGGTGTTGAAAACTATTTCCTCAGGCTGTAGGGTACTGGCGTCTCTGATGCTATTTTTGGTTATGTCATGAAACACATTCCGGGATGAAGTATGTTGATGCAATAGGAATAACAATGTTCCAACGTTTAGAATCTGCAAAAAATGCTCACTTCCTGTAAATATTGCGGCAGATATAAACAAACATCTGTCAATTTATTAAGGATGCTTCCTAAAGTATTTAAAAAAACCGTGGATATTAAGATACATAATATATAAAGAAAGGTAATTAAATATTACAAAATTTTCAGTGATACTGATGAATCGATGCGCACTACTTCCAGATCGATCATCGCTACTACAGTGAATTTCGACCAACCATTCTATGTCTGTAGACAGTCGTTCTACCACTAGTATTATCACTATTCCTTGTAGAAAATATCACTACAACACTGTCTAATGGTAATTTGTTGCAATAAATATATCCTATAAACAGCCTATAAATCCAATGAAGAGTAAATTTCTGAAGCAGTATTGTTTTGGAGTTGGATGTAGCAATAAAATGTGTAAATGAAAAAATGTCAACAGTAATATTTGAGAACATAACTTTGGTAATTCTTTTTACAATGGAATAGTAGATGATTCAAAAGGAGTGTATGTTTACCTTAAAAAACTAAAATAGCATGAATATTTACAGGCATAAAATGCCTCAAAGAAATACAATACCATATGTAGGTCCCTGTCTGTAGTAAATTATACTTTTCTAAAATATATCTTTATCGTTGTAAATCTAGGATTAAATATTGTGAAAAAATTCTTTTTGTAAAATTTTCTACCATGAAAAATGGCCTGTCCAGACAATCACAGCTAAATATATTCTGCAATTTATGAAACTACCGAAACAGAAAAAATCACTAATGTTTAAACTCATAATTTCCTTTTTGCAGTGAATACATAACATTTTCTATCCCCCTAGATTTGTTTGTTTATTCTTTCTTGAGGGGCAAATATTTAGAGTTACAACACATGCAAGACGCATACTTTCTGGGTTGAATTTCTCCACAAGCATTCTTTCTAGCAGGTAAATGTTATAGCTACAATTTCTCTTCTGCCAACCTATAGTGTTTTTTAGGTTAACTTTGTAAAATGTACTACCTTACAAAACGCAATAAAGCTCACATTCTGCTTACAGTCTAATACCGTCACTGCTACAATTTAAAAATAACTCACTTTTCCATCAGGGATGCTTTGTTTTCCTTAGCATAATTTTTCTATGCAAATTTTGCTCAGTTGGGGCACTGATTTTAAGTAGAAATTATATTATGAGCCCGTTAAAACAATTCTGAAAATTTTATTGCTATTGCTTTTATGTTAGTAAAATACATTTATAACTTGTGCTTGTATCAATATGAATATTTAGTTAATAAAAAAAAATATCCAGGTAACTGCACTTAAAGCAGCAAAACTAAGATTTTTGTGTGTAAGATGAGTCAAGTTACAGTGGGGAGCAGTAAGCTGGTTTTTGTCACTTGAAAAAGATGTAGCAAAAATGGTAAAGTAGGGCATTCTGTGCTTAATTTTGGATGATATATGCTTTTAGCAGATTTGTGACTCAAAAACTTGAGTGACCATCTTCACTGTTGCATCCAGGGTTCGAAACTAGCACCGGTCCGCCAGTCCGTGACCGACAGAAATGCTTCTGGGTCGAAAAGATTTAGTGTACGTACACATGTATGCGGCTTACGACATCCGATTTGCGATAGCGAATGTTTCCCTCCTTCTCATTTATGTTTGGTTGTTTACATGTGTCCGACTCCGATTTGCGACAGCGATTTTTTCGATTTGGGACTGAAAAAATCGGATGACAAGTGAATTTAGATGAATGTCGACAGAATATTGGGAAGGTTGAAACAAAATTCGCTATCGCAAATCAGCCGTCGGATGTCGTAAGCCGCATACATGTGTACGTAGACTTAGACCTTTTTCAGTCCCTGTGACCTGGAAGCTGTAAGGCATGCATATAAGCACACTGTGCATGATCGAATTATGGTTTGGATGTTTTGAATATTATCCAAACATACCAAAGTGACCACACATGTGTGTCGAGATGTACACCTGTTTTAGTTCACTTGTCTTGTGTTTATAATCGGCGTGCATGGTCGAATTATGGTTTGTATGTTTTGAATATTACAATACATACAAAAATGATAGTAAAGTCAGTGAATGCTTATGTGTGGTGTTGGGGCAAAACCAGTGGCTCACTAAATGAAATTCTATCCGTTACAATGGGAAGTTGCAAAAGTAAAATCCTCACTGAATTCTAATTTGACTTTAATAGTGCTTAATCTGCATAAAAAGACACCCAAAGGTGCAACAACCAAGATTCAAGTAAAACGAATTAAGAGAGATATAAAAATCATAATTTTATTTTCAGACAATGCAATAAACAATACAGTGATACAATAACACAGCTTAAATAGAGTAATGCAGTACAGTAGAACCTCTATTATCCAACCCTATTGTGGGAGTAACAATTAGGCTGGATAATAGAAAGGTTGGGTAATAGAAGGAATAAAATAACAGGTTTAAATGGAGTTGGGAGAGTGGGTCTGAGGTCGGAGAATTCAATATCTGGATAATAGAAGGTAGGATAATAGGTTCAACTGTACTTAAAATGCAAAAATCTTGCGATCTGTAACATAGGACTCAAAAAAAAAAAAAAAAAAAATTACTGGGACTTAATGGAGGTCATGTAGTCCCATGGACTCCCATTTTAGAGGTGCTTTGCAATCACTGTAACATACATCTAGGGATAATATTTACTTCCTTTCTGGCATTTCATTGGTTAAAGACATGTGTTGTTTTTACAAACATCAGATTTGCAGCCTAGCACTTGTACAAATAATCTTCCATGAAAGTTTCAGCTCAGTGGTGTGGCAGTTAGAGTGCTCCCCGTCAACCTCTGAGGTCGCTGGTTCGAATCTCAGCACGGACACTTCATGTTGGAAAGTTGCTAGTTAATTGCCGATGCCCTGTGGTTTACAGTGCAGAATCTTGACCAACTAGTATGTACAGGTTCCTCCACCCATAAACTACCCTTCGCAATATGACCTTGGGTGTTGAACGCAAAGTATAACAAAAAATACAGCAAAATCCATGAAACTTGCTATATTGTCCTCTGATGTTGTCACTAAATATACATTAAGTAAATTAAAATCTAATTTAAGTATCATCACTTACTGTATGTGATAATTGCTGCCATGTATAATGTAATGTAACGTTCTCAGAAATGTTTTCATATCGGGCTGACAAACTTTCTGACGGACCAGTAACTTTGGCAAGTTGTCGGTCCTGTGGTCCTGAAAATATTTTGGCTTAATTTCGTACCCTCGTTGCATCACCCAGTAGTATGGTGATCCATGTAGTTTTACCCGACAGCCCTTAAGGGCTGTCAGGGTATTGTTTTCACCCATGGTGTCCGGATGGGCGGGTGGTCGGGCGGCGGGAAATAGTTTGTCCGGGCTGTATCTCAGAAACTGTAAGGTGTAGGAAGTTCATACTTGGCAGGGACATTGGTTAGGGGGTGTAGTTGTGCAGCGTCGTGGTCTGACCTTGATTTGACCTTTGACCTTGCCGTAGTGTGCCTTGACCTATAAAATCTTGTCCGGGCTATATCTCGGAAACCGTAAGGTGTAGGAAGTTGATATTTGGTAGGGACATTGGTTAGGGGGTGTAGTTGTGCAACGTCATGGTCTCACCTTGATTTGACCTTGCCGTAGTGACCTTGACCTATAAAATCTTGTCCATGCTATATCTCTGAAACCGTAAGGTGTAGGAAGTTGATACTTGGTAGGGACATTGGTTAGGGGGTGTAGTTGTTCAACGTCATGGTGTGACCTTGATTTGACCTTTGACCTTGCCGTAGTGACCTTGGCCTATAAAATCTTGTCCGAGCTATATCTCGGAAACTGTAAGGTGTAGAAATTGATATTTGGTAGGGACATTGGTTAGGGGGTGTAGGTGTGCAACGTCATGGTGTGACCTTGATTTGACCTTTGACCTTGCTGTAGTGACCTTGACCTATAAAATCTTGTCCGGGCTATATCTCGGAAACCGTAAGGTGTAGGAAGTTGATACTAGGTAGGGACATTGGTTAGGGGGTGTAGTTGTGCAATGTCATGGTCTGACCTTGATTTGACCTTTGACCTTGCCGTAGAGACCTTGACCTATAAAATCTTGTCTGGGCTATATCTCGGAAACTGTAAGGTGTAGGAAGTTGATATTTAGTAGGGACATTGGCCAGGATGTGTAGATGTAAAACGTCATGGTGTGACCTTGATTTGACCTTTGACCTTGCCGTAGTGAACTTGACCTATAATGCCTTGTCTGGGCTATATTTCGGAAACCATAAGGTGGTTGGAAGTTGATATTTGGTAGGAACATTAGTCGTGGGTTATATGTGTGCAGCGTCATGGTGTGACCTGGATTTGACCTTTTATGTTGCATATCTGATGCTATTTTATTTCTGTACAGGGATATGTAATACTATTTTATCTCGCTTATATCTCTCTTATATCTTTTACTTGAATCTTGATTTTTATTGCGTTAATACATCCTATCCAATGGACAGTTGCTATACTGGTCGGTCCAGACGGGCCTTTGGGTGTCTTTTGATGTAGATTAAGCACTGTTAAAGTTATATCAGAATTCATTAACTGTTTTACTTTTGCAACTTCCCAACAGATGGTATTGCATCAAGTGAGCCACAGGTTTTGCCCGAACTCTACACAAATCAAGTGTTACCACATCTGTATATATGAGTAATATTCAAAACTTGCAAACCATAATTCAACCATACAAATGAATATCAAAATGGGTGAAGTCTTAAAGCTTCATACTTTTTCGTTAACTGAATTGTCCTGTATTAATACTTAATCTTTACATGCAGTTTCTTTCTCTTAGATGTTATTTTCTCTACTCAAACATTATTTGGACACTGACACTGCTCTGAAATGATCCCAATCTGTGTACTGTTTCACTACTTCTGTACCTCATGGTGTTGAAAACTATTTCCCCAGGCTGTGGGGTACGGGCATCTCTGATGCTATTTTTTCATAACTGTGTATGAAATACTGTTAAATATGCATAATCCACTACATTGGAGTTCAAGGCCAAAAAAAGGATTATGTTTAATCATATAATGTTCATAAAATCCTCACTATTATTAATTGTAAATTTTAAACAGTTTTCATTCAGTTTAGTAAACCATAAACCTTTTCCATAAAATGGCATTATGTCAACTATTTAGTACATAACAATATCTTATTGTAGACATTTGTACGACTTGGTGAAACCAGCAGCCTGTAGACATGTGCTCCACACACTGGCCTAAGCTGATTGACCTGACTCGGGATGAAGCTAAGCGAGGGCTGCGCAGCCTTGAGTTGGAGGCCTATGCTTCGATAGTGACAGCACTGCGGGCTCAGGGAGATCTTACCCCAGAGAAAAAAAAAGTTTTGCAAGAGTTACAGTCTACTTTGAGGTGAGCTGTAGAAATGGTGTTTGACGTGGAATATGAAAAATTACACAATTATACTTTCATTAGTTTTTGTTTCTCAAAACTTTTCTAAAATGTATATCAAGAACAAAAAAAAAAAAAAATTGAATTTTTTTATTTAGCATTGGTCTAGGTGTAGAATTTTGATTGACTGTACATGGGGCATAAATGCGATGAAAAGTGTTGTTTGTGAGTAAAATAAGACATTTTGAATATTAAGTCATTGTTCAGTGACAAAACAGAATATTAAGTGTTTTTGTACACTATTTTGTGCATTATTCCTAAATATCTACTTTTTTCTGGACACTGATTATTTACACCTCCAACCACCAATTAGGTGAGATTTGTGCTTCCAATTGGGATCAAAGTTGGATTATTTTGATCTCCTCAACATAGGGATCCAGCTCGTTGGTCTATTTTCCAAAATTAAGAGAGATGTGTGAGGGCAGTAGACAGAGAAACTCAACAAAAAATACAAGTCAGTGAAAAAAAATGTCAAATCAGAATTAACTGAACTCCAAGGATTGATGAATAATGAATAGTTCACTGAAACCAAGGAATTCTTTGACAACAAATATAAAGATGCTGCCTCATCCGAGACTACTAAGAAACAGAAACCTAGGGTTAGGGAAATAAACTTGTAATTAAAATTAGTGTTGGGACTCGCCTCCAACTTTCATGGTCGATTATTCTTCCATTTTCCGACTGATGATCAACCCTTAATCGATTATTTTGCTCCATTTTCAGTCATTATTTAAGAAACACTTTCCGGGATAAAGCATAGGTCAATCCGGTAAGAATAACAGTGTTCCGACATTTAGAATCTACCGAAAGCACCCACTTCCTGTAGATATGGCAGTAGATATAAACAAACTCTAAATGCAAGACAAAACTGTCAGTTTATTAAGTAAAAATACCTAAAATATGTTAAAAAATATGTGGATATTGAGATAAATTATGAAAGGTAAGGTTTAAGCTGCAAATTCGATTATTAGAAAATGACAATGACCGACTGTCTTTGTACACTATCACAGACGATTAATCGAGCACACGTCTAATCATCCCAACACTAATTAAAACACCAGACAGAAATGAAGTGGTTTTTGTATTAACTATGATTGTTTTGCAAAAACATCAGAATATAACAATTGTGTTACGTTATTTGATATGAATATCAGTGACTAAAATGGTGACTATGAATGAATAAAATATTCTGAACTAATGAAATCCAATAAAAGAGAAATTATTGTATGATAAAAATAAAACCAGTGGAAAAACAAACTTTCCGGCAAGATCAGCACGTGTTGTCACCCTTCTCGCAGATGCCCCCTTCTCATATATACACATTTTCAATAGACGGCAAATGACAGTTATAAAGCCATCTACAACCTTCCTAACATCTTCTTTAAACCTTATACTTCCATCTTCTATCTTTAGCAACCTTCCCAGCATTTGTCCTTGCCACGAAAATTTTGGTTGTGTTCAAAACTTCCGTCTAGTTGTTGAAAAATTGCTTCTGACCGCCTCACTACGAGGTAAAGCCAAACTTTGTTATATGTTTCTGAGATCTAATTTGTCTCTCTCCACGAATTTCCACCTTAAAAACGTATATTGTAGTTATAGAAGGAAACACAATAGGTATACCAAGCTATTTGCCCTATCAACATACATGATGGGCAAGTGAACCCAAACTTTATCTCCCAATTGGACAAACCTTCCAATGAGAAAAGTTAAGTATTTCGATGACAAAGCAATACAAACTTGGACAATATGTTTCACAAAGTAATGTAACTTTTCGGGGAAAAAAATTTTTTTTCTTTCAGAAATTCATTGTACAATAATTGTATCCCCGACGCGAAGCGGGGATACTATGGATTCATCATCGTCGTCGTCCGCGTCCGCGTCCCCAGAGATTTCTTGTTAGCGACCTACAGTCCACATTTCTTTCCGGATTTCTTTCATATTTGGCAGGTGACTTGATATGGTAGAGGACTCGCCACCCTATCTTTTTGGTAGGCTTTATGTCTAAATTAGGCCTGTGGTAGACAAAAATGTCTAAAATGTGGAATATTGCTTGTTAGCGACCTACAGTCCACATTTCTTTCCAGATTTCTTTCATATTTGGCAGGTGGCTTGGTATGCTAGAGGACTCGCCACCCTATCTTTTTGGTAGGCTTTATGTCTAAATTAGGCCTGTGGTAGACAAAAATGTCTAAAATGCATTAAAAGTCATGAAATCATGCACTAAATCACTTATAACTTAAAAAGTGTTGCATTTAGAGCATTTTGTTAAAATATGTTATTCAGATACTTTTTTCATAGCTACAACATGGTGAGTAACTTGGGTGTCTGTCTCAATAGCTAAGTGAGTAATAGCTACTTTTGGGCTTTTCAGTAACTTCCATCATGAGTAAAATCAATTGTAACTTGAAAACTATTGCATTTACAGAATTTTGTATAAATATGTTATTCAGCTACTTTTATGTCAGCTATAACATAGTAAAATTTCAGACCTGTAGCTCATGGCATAGCTGAGTAATAGCTACTTTTAGGTTATCACTGTTGAGTAAATTACTTATAACTTCAAAAGTATTACATTTAGAGTATTTTGTTTCAATATGTTATTCACCTATTTCGGAGTCAGCTATAACATAGTGAAGTTCCAGACCTGTGGCTCATTGCATAGCTGAGTAATAGCTACTTTGAAGTTCACACTGTTGAGTAAATCAGTTGTAATTGGAAAAGTATTGCATTTACAGAAATTTGTGTAAATATGTTATTCAGCTACTTTTGGGTCAGCTATAACATAGTGAAATTACAGACCTGTAGCTCATGGCACAACTGAGCAATAGCTATTTTCAGGTACTGACTGTTGAGTAAATGACTTGTAACTTGAAAAATAGTGCATTTGGAGTATTTTGTTAAAATATGTTGTTCGCCTACTTTTGGGTCAGCTATAACGTCGTGAAATTACAGACTTATAGCTCATGGCATAGCTGAGCAATAGCTATTTTCAGGTTGTCACTATTGAGTAAATCACTTGTAACTTGAAAACTATTGCATTTACAGTATTTTGCTTAAATATGTTGTTCACCTAATTTTGGGTCAGCTATAACATAGAAAAAATTCAGACATGTAGCTCATTGCATAGCTGAGTAATAGCTACTTTGACGTTATCACTGTTGAGTAAATCAGTTATAACGTGAAAACTATTACATTTACAGTATTTTGTTTAAATATGTTATTCACATAATTTTTGGTCAGCTATAACAGAGTGAAATTGCAGACCTCTATGTCATGGCATAGCTTACCAATATCTACTTTCAGGTTCTCACTGTTGAGTAAATCATTGTATCCACTGGATAGCCGTAGTGTGTAGAGAGATTTCACCATTACCGCTCTAACAAAAAAAAATATTAGAGCTAGCCTTCTCGAGGTTGCAAAGTATATTACAGGGGGCACCACAGTACTCTATTGTTAGGCTTTATGTCTAAATTAGGCCTGTGGCTAAATTACTTACCTACTAAAAATGAGTAATTCTGCATTTTGTCTAAAAGTATTGCAGATAGCAAATTTTTCTTAAATAACTCATTCACCTACTTTTGGGAGAGCTTTCACATGCTGAAGTTCCAGACCTGTAGGTAATTACTCACCTACTCAAAATGAGTAAATGCGAATTATCTCTAAAAGTATTGCAGATAGCCAATTTTTGTCAAATAACTCCTTCACCTACTTTTGGGAGAGCTTTCACTTGGTGAAGTTTCACACCCGTAGGTAATTACTCACCTACTCAAAATGAGTAAATGCAAATTATCTCTAAAAGTATTGCAGATAGCGAATTTTTGTCAAATAACTCCTTCACCTACTTTTGGGAGAGCTTTCACTTGGTGAAGTTTCAGACCTGTAGGTAATTACTCACCTACTCAAAATGAGTAAATGCAAATTATCTCTAAAAGTATTGCAGATAGCCAATTTTTGTCAAATAACTCCTTCACCTACTTTTGGGAGAGCTTTCACTTGGTGAAGTTTCAGACCCGTAGGTAATTACTCACCTACTGAAAATGAGTTAATGCAAATTATCTCTAAAAGTATTGCAGATATCCAATTTTTTATCAAATAACTCATTCATCTACTTTTGGGAGACCTTTCACTTGGTGAAGTTTCAGACCTGTAGCTAATTATTCACCTACCCAAAATGAGTAAATTCGAATTATCTCTAAAAGTATTGTAGATAGCCAATTTTTCTCAAATAACTCATTCGCCTACTTTTGAGAGAGCTTTCACTTGGTGAAGTTTCAGACCCGTAGCTAATTATTCACCTACTCAAAATGAGTAAATGCGAATTATCTCTACAAGTATTGCAGATAGCCAGTATTTCACAAATAACTCATTAATATGAAAACAACTTAGAGGAAGTCATGGGCTGCAAATCTTTTCATGTGGTCAGATTTCACCTTGGGCCCCTCCTGCTTATTATTGGTCCTAGAGGTTTGCAATGTGAAAACGACTTATACGAAATCATGGACTGCGAATCTTTTGATGTGGTCAGACTTCACCTTGGGCCCCTGCTACAGGGTCAAATAAGGGTAGCCAAACTTAAAAGTGCTTTCACCTTGCTTATTAACGAAAAATGCTTTTTATCTTCTAAACTATGTTAGTTGGCCTTTGTCGGTGGATACATCCAGCATCTGGCCACAGATGCGTCCTATTTCTAGTTTTATCAGGGTGTGATGGAAGTACCATGCATAAAAAAGCTAATTTTGTCCAGAAACAAAGTTGAAACATATGATCATGTACTTCAAGAACTATTAAAATATCCATAAGTAACTTATGTGTAATCTAATATTTATTCAGATTGGTTCACTCCACCTACTTTATATTTTTCGATTACTTTTCCTTATTTTTACAGATACTTGTTGTTTTATTCACATCGGCTGCAATGTTTGTGTTATTGCCACTTGTAGTTGGTTCGTAGCTACAGTGATAGCTGTCAAGTGTCAACATAAACAAATCTACAGAAACATTAAAAGAGAATCCATCATTGTTTATTGTCACTGTGAAGTCGCTATTTCTGTGTTCTAGCATCTCTCTGGAGAGACACAAGGCTGAAGTAAGAAGAGCTGTGAATGATGAAAAACTCACAACAATTGCTGACCAGTAAGCTTTTCTTTGATCAAGTTATTTGTATTATTTTCAATGTAAGTGTGATAAAAGGTACAATCAAGGTGCTAGTAATTACAATAACATCCTTTATTTGCCAAAAAAATAAATCAATCAAGGTCAATTTTATATGTATGAAAAGCAACAAGCCAACTACCCAATATTTGTTAATCATTTACCAGCAGTCCTATATAAGTATTATTTGACAATATCAGATATTTGTTAAACTTAAGTTTTTGTGGAATTGTAGACTTCTATAGTGATTACGTCAAGCAGAACTGCCATGTTTTGGTTACACCATTTCCCAACCTCTATCTTGCCAACACATGTAATCAAAAGAACACGTAAAATATTCTGAGAAATTGCACACTTTTGTTTTCGGGACCCGGTTTCCATAATTACTTTCGATCGTAACACTAGTTTTCACCCATGGTGTCTGGAAGGGTGGGCAGCGAGAAAAATCTTGTCCGGGCTGTATCTTAGAAACCCTGAGGTGGAACATGTTGATTCGTGGTAGGGTCATTGGTTGGGGGTGTATTTGATTGTATTTGTCCAGATACACCCAAATACAGGGATTAAATATAAATACAAATTTGGGACATTTAAAAATGACAAATACAAATTTACACAATTTAACTGTATTTAAATACAAATAAATACAATTATGTATTTGTCCCAACCCTGGTTTCAGTAAATAATATTGGTTTGACCTTACAATGAAAAAAGGCAGGCAAATTCACACAATATTGGATTTTAACTAGAACTGGCATAAGCATTAAATTTGATACAATGAAAATACTTGCCTATCATAAATATGATTCAAACTTTTGGCCTGTAAACTTTATACTTATCACAGTTAGATACTACTTATTTAAGTGCTCTAAACCAAAAAAAAATTGAATATATTTCAAGTGCAAAAATTAATTAAAAAACAACTTGATGAACAGAAACTTCTGAGTGAAATAAATGGCCGTAGTGAGATATTTGAAAAGAGATGGCACAATTGGAAAAATTTGTTTATTAATATTTGATTTTGTGTAATGCAAAACAACGAAGAACTGTTAGTAATGTTTTATTGACAACAATTAGTAAAGAGTGTGTGATATGTGTGATGCTTCTGTTTAGTTAAACATCCTAATTATACTTGGTTTCTATTTATATGTTACATGTACCATGTTCTTGTAATGCAAATGTATCTTACATATATTAATGTACCTATAAAAATTTAAAAAAAAAAAAAAAAAAAAAGATTCACACAAATATTCCACTATTTTTAAGTTAAATGTACCAGCCGCTCTGAGGATGAAAAAAAATTGTTGAAACTTTTTACCCCACAGCCCTTAAGGGCTGTCAGGGTATTGTTTTCACCCATGGTGGGCGGGCGGGCGGGAAGAAATTTGTCCGGCCTGTATCTCGGAAACCGTAAGGTGTAGGAAGTTGATACTTGGTATAGACATTGGTTAGGGGGTGTAAATGGCAATGTCATGGTGTGACCTTGATTTGACCTTTGACCTTGCCGTAGTGACCTTGAGTTTGAAAATCTTGCCCGGGCTATATCTTGGAAACTGTAAGGTGTAACAAGTTGATACTTGGTAGGGACATTGGTTAAGGGGTGTAGGAGTGCAATGTCATGGTCTGACCTTGATTTGACCTTTGACCTTGCCGTAGTGACCTTGACCTGTAAAAACTTGTCCGGGCTGTATCTAAAAAACCGTACGGTGTAAAACGTTGATACTTGGTAGTGACATTGGTTAGGGGGTGTAGGTGTGCAACGTCATGGTCTGACCTTGATTTGACCTTGCTGTAGTGACCTTGACCTATAAAAACTTGTGCGGGCTATATCTTGGAAATTGTACGGTGGAGGAAATTGATACTTGGTAGTGACATGGGTTAGGCAGTGTAGGTGTGCATCGTCATGGCCTGACCTTGATTTGACCTTTGACCTTGCTGTAGTGACCTTGACCTATAAAATCTTGTCTGGGCTATATCTTGGAAAGCGAAAGGTTTAGGAAGTTGATACTGGGTAGGGGACATTGGTTAGGGTGTGTAGATGTAAAACATCATGGTGTGACCTTGATTTGACCTTTGACCTTGCCATAGTGACCTTAACCGATATTGCCTTGCCTGGGCTATATTTCGAAAACCATAAGGTATAGGAAGTTGATATTTGTTAGGGACATTGGTCGGGGGTTATAGGTGTGCAACGTCATGGTGTGACCTTGATTTGACCTTTGATCTTGCATATCTGATGCTATTTTATCTCTCTACAGGGATATCTAATACTATTTTATCTCTCTTATATCTCTCTTATATCTTTTTACTTGAATCTTGGTTGTTGCACCTTTGGGCATCTTTTGGTGTAGATTAAGCACTGTTAAAGTCATATTAGAATTCATTAACTGTTTTACTTTTGCGACTTCCCATTGTAACAGATGGTATTGCATCAAGTTAGCCAAAGGTTTTGCCCCAACTCCACATAAAAGCATGTATTGCCACATCTGTGTGTATGGGTAATATTCAAAACATTCAAGCCATAATTCAACCATACAAATGAATATCAAAATGGGAGAAGTCTTAAAGCTTCATAATTTTTCGTTAACTGAATTGTCTTGTTTTAATACTTAATCTTTACATGCAGTTTCTTTCTCTTAGATGTTATTTTCTCTACTTAAACATTATTTGGACACTGACACTGCTCTGAAAGTATCCCAATCTGTGTACTGTTTCACTACTTTTATATCTCCTGGTGGTGAAAACTATTTCCCCAAGCTCTGGGGTACAGGCATCTCTGATACTATTTTTGGTTTCTGCACTGTTATTGCAGCATGAGTGGATCCAATGTAAGTTCGGAGTGGTTGATAGAAGGTCGTCGTCTGGTTCCCTTGATGCCTAGACTGGTTCCTCAGACTGCATTCACAGCCACAGCAAATGCCGCCGCCAATGCACAGGCAGAGAAAAACACGTCACTACCTGTACCAACACAGACGGGAAAAGATAGTGAGTGGAACTTTTATAGGTATTTCAAATGATTCCATGATCTGTGTTTGTAGTGTTGTCAATCATGCACAGATGTAAATCCCAAGAACTCAGTTCATGTGAATAAGTAGAGTATTAAAGACAATTTTCTGGGTCCCTGCCATTTGATCTAAATACTTTGAGGAATAGTTGTAATGCACAAAAGAACATGAATTCATTCATCATATTGAATGCAATGTAAACTTTAAAGAAAATCAATATTGCCTGATTTGTAATTGATGAATGGTTTAGTAATGTAGCATCAGTTGATTTAAATGTCATCTACTGCTTTCCATGCACAATTGTCTTCCCACATGGCAAGCATTCACAGGAGCAATAGTCAGGACGTCAAAAAGTTAATGATGTTTGCAGAGAAATATTGTTATATTTACAAGTTTTCTTTATTGGTATTTTGAAGACATTGAGTTAGATTTTTCAATCAGGGTAATAAACTTGCCTTGAAACACAGAGGACTTGGGTTTTGTCCCAGATACAGGTAGATACATAGTGGCTAGAAGAGTGGTTCAGATTCTTGGAATAGTGGTGTGACTAATAACATATGGAGATATTACACTAAGTATGAACTATGAAGTAAATGACGAAACTCAAAGTGAGGGTTTTAAGCCATGGATATATTGGGACAGTTCCTCAAGCTTGCCTCTTCTTGGTACAATTTACAATGACAAGGGATGAAACTGTATGTTTTGTGTTTTCAGTATATGCACCACCTCCCCCTACTTCCAGTGTGACCACCCCCACACAACTCAAAACCAGCGGCCGCCCGCAAAGTCCCCCCTCTAATGTGGTCCACCTACCAAGCGGCATGTCCATACACATCAAAGGTAAGCAAACTACGAGGTACTTTCCTTCAAAGGTAAGCCTTGTGGTAAGCCTTCTAATAATTCACACTTAACATAGTTGGGCTTCCAAGTCTTATGCTTGCATGGTCCACATTTACAAATATCAGTAATTTTAAGTGAATTTTCATGAATTGCTCTTAGCTTTATCAATTAAGACTTCCAGTGTAAGAATTTTTTTTGTGAACATTGGTTGTTTGTAATTCAGGAAAACCAAAATGATTTTGCTTGGATACCAAAGTGATGTTTAAAAATAACATGTTTACATGCTCCAAGTTATATATTTAACAACTTTTTTATTATTATTTATGTATTTTTAAATGTTTCTCCAAGTGAGATCACAAGACACTGGTTGTTATTCATCAGTCCCACAAAATGTACATCTTAAATCTTGTACTATTTCACCCCTCTCTGACTTTTACCATGAAAATGGTTTGCAATGTTCATAATACACATTTTGGAGAAGAAAACTCTTCTCTACTTTAGTTTGAACAGCTTTGTCAGTGTTCTCATGTAATTAACCTCAGTTATTTTTTGGAGTGGCAGTATAGTAATACTCTAATTTCACTTTCAAAAGTTATCAAAAGAGTTAACTGATTTATTTAACTAAGAGACTGCTATAACTCGTCCTTTTGAATGTAGAAGGTGAAACTGACAAACCACATGGTGTGTTGAGAGTGAAAAGAGAAGTTCTTTGATCGAAAAAATCGGCCTTGCAACCTACTCCCTACCATTATGAATCATTAAGATAACCCATAATAGTAAGCCCTGATATATCTTGCGTAGTACTTGGGAGACATCTACAACAAATCCTGTCATAAGAAAATATCATTCTGGGGTTTTATTTTTATGCAAGTGAGTACACAATGACTCATAACATGAAAATAAGACTAAGTATAATTAAGATAAGCTGTAAAACAAGTATGATAATTACATACATAAAGAAAACCCACATAAGAGGTAAACTCAGGATGGCAAAACTTGATTGGTATAGTAACAAAATACTCAAGTAAAAAGTTCCCTACAGGTATCAGTCCTAGAGTTTGTATGATCTGTAGTGATGTATCTGTGCCTTATTTTCTGTTTTGCCTCTCATGCTGTTGCAGTATATTATTTATTCATTGCTTTTTCCCCCCCGTCAGGTGAGATCAAAGATGAAGACACAGGTGGGAAGACACCATCTTTCATTGGCCCTGCCTCTGACCTAGTCATTGTGACAAAGTCATCTGCAGTCTTAGGTGGAGCACCTGTTGTTTCCAGTGAGACATCCTCTACTCCAGTACCTCCCCCTTTAATGGTGGTACCCACTTGTATGCCCAGTCAGAGCGAGGCGGCTGGGGTGCCTTCTAGTGTGAGTAGCCCACCAACTGCGACTCAAAACCAGCCAATGAGAGTAACAGTGGCCAAAAGTCCAGGTTTGTTCAGCAGAACATCTGTTATCTTACCCCCTATTATCTGTATATTACTGGACATATTATTTTTGCTTTTTCCGGCATCCAGCATCTGCCATACGGTGTCACACATCATTTCCGCTCATTTTAAGGAAAAGTATTAGAGCTATCTTCACCAAATTTTGTGTGCAGGATTATTGGGTAAGTGTCTTGCTTGGGATTCCTTTCAGCTGTTGTAACTCTTTTGCTTACTGAGTAATACCTAAGTATAGCTATTTTCAGTACCTATTGGTTTCCGTGCATTTAAGGAAAAATGACTCAAGATATTTTACTAAAATTGGGAATACAAGATTGTTACGTCTATAGCTCGCTTGGTATTGTATTTGGGACTGATAGCTCTGTAAGTAAGCGAGTAATAGCCATTTATGTACTTTATTGTCTATTTTCAATACTACTTTTGAGTAATTTGCTTATATCTCAGAAACTGTAACAGATAGAGCGATTTTGAGCAAATTTTCGACCTAAAGCATAATAGAAGATTATTCTGGTAAAAAGGAAAAATTTAAATTTTTGGAACTTCAGCTGTAAAGCTAACTGAATAATAACTAACTAGCTATTTTTAGTAGCTCTCTGGTTTCCATGCATTTAAAGGAAAAGGAATCAAGATATTCTAACTTAATTTGATATGGAAGATTATTGGGTTAATAGCTTGCTTGGAATTGCTTTTGGGAGTCATAGCTGTATAGCTAAGTGAGTAATAGCCATTTAGCTATTGAATTATCTGTTTTGGGTACTACACTATAGTTTTCTGCTGAATTAAATGAAAAGTACAGGAGATATCTTAACCAAATCTGGCACAAAGGATTATAGGGTCCATATACTGATTTGTTGCAGTGAAAAAAAATTATAATTCAAAGAGAGATTTCATGGTGTTAAAAAGGAGTATATAATATGTGGTTAAACTGATTTGTTGTAGTGAAATCTCAAGTTCCTCCATTGCCAATCGGAGGAGGGCCAGTTACTACTGGGAAAGTGGTCGTCGTGTCAACTGTTGGCAATAGCAACAACAGCAACATTGTAAGCACGAGTAGTGCAACTGCCACCCAATCAACATTTCTGACCCAACAACCGAATACAAGTCAGACGTCGTTTCAAAGGCCAATATCAGGGGTCCGGGCTGTTACCTTAACAACATCCATGGTATGAACCTTATTTGGTGTTTTGTTATTTCAATAGTATTTTGTAGTTTTCTTCTACAGTTTCCTCAAAATCGTCTCCTATAGTGGATGAAATGCAAACCTGTTCTGTGAAAATGTTTCTGAAAAGAAAAATCATATAGTTGTGTCCTGTTCATGTTAATGACCTCAAGCCCGTTTTGGGAATAAAAATTCAGTAAATTTAACTGTAAGTCCAGTTTAGGCAATACAACATTTAAAATGTTTTAATAACTGAAACTGTAAAATATTGTATGGAAAAGTATTGTACAAATAATAATTATAGTGTATGATAATAACAACAAGACATACACTTGTAATACACTTCAAGGACCCTCTAAAGTTAATTGAATATCAAGGCAATATGTTGGTATGTACTGTTAATATATTGTACACACTATTTTAATGTAGTGGTGCTGAGATATAGATTTTTTTTTTATGTCAGCTGACCTTCCATTACCTAGTGTTAAAATTTTAACACCCTTCATAATTTATTCTGTGAACATTGCCGGGATTGCTCAGTTATTTTAATAATATACACCAGGCCAGAGCAAAACTACTTTGTGAAGGTATCAGCTCTACCTCTGTAGTCACTATAGACTAAGTTTTTTGAATTCTCTACCTTTGTATAAGAACCAGGTCCCCAGCAGGTCCTTAGGAAGCACATTAACAGTTAACTTTGTACTTTACTTCTGAATACCATTTGCAGTGCACAACTTTTCTGGCCTTTTCTGCTCTCACTTGTACTGTGAAGCTCAAAACACAAAGTCAGCAGACACAGAACCCATTCACGGGCACTGATTGCGTGTTTTGAAATCTGGGACACTGGTTCACTTCCCAGATGTATAGTTTATTTCAGTGTACATGTATTTTGAACCTTCAAGCACTCAAGTTAATGTCATCCATATTTTCTGTCATATTAAAGCTACAGCGAAAGAAGTCTTTACAAGAGTTTAACCAAAATCACATTGGATTTCAAATAGAGTTTTTACTTTTTAGCAAATAGGAACTTGTATGACCCCCAAAATTTTGTCAGCCACAAAATTCTGGTCATTCTTATGTTTGGTAAATGAGCTCTTGTCTTTCAGCACTTGGGTTGAGACAGCTCATCATTTTTGCCACTTACTGCATCTATTTAAATTTACATGTATACCAAGCTTGTTGATCCAAGTATTATTTATATCATTTCCCCAGACCACCACATCTCAGACTGTCCACAGTCGGCCATTTGTTACCACGGTGATACCTAGTGGGATAGTGTCCACTTCTGCTGCAATGTCCAATGTGGTTACCCAGGCAGCAGGAGGGCGTCAGTTGGCATCTCCAGCTGTCTCCAACATTGGGAATTCTGGGATAGAAATCATCAAAACGATTCCTTCTGCGGCTTCTCTGGGCAGTACTGGTAAGTGTAACTGATGATTGGTTCTTTCCCCTATTGTTGTAGCTTGACAGTTATTTTGCAGAGTACCTTTTTTTCTTTGTACTTCTATATAAATGAGGATGGTTGAATGAAATAGCTGTAAAGAAATGGGTTACTTCTGATAAAGTTAGGGTTTAAACAGAAAACTAGTTCAAACATTTGTCGATGTGACGCACAAAAACCAACAGTAGAATGCCTCTACATTCCATTGTCAGCTTCCTCCGATTCGAACCACATATTATTCTAAAACACAGAAAATAGAAAGGAATTTACACAACCACAGGATCATCCTGTTTTCAAATACACTGGTATCTCACACTTCAAATTCCATATATTTGCAGTCATCTCAAGCCACCCAAGTCCCCATGTGATCAGCACTCAACGTATGACTACCACTTATCCCCGCACTAGGACCATCATCACACGCCCGCGGGCACCTTACCCCCACACCCCGGGACAAAGGTCAACCATTGTCATCCCGGCAGGAAGTGGGGGTAATCATGGCAATGCAGGTGTGGCAGGTCAGGTGATTAGAACATCGGGACCTCGACCAGCAATACACATCAAACAGGAAGGAAGTAAGTGAAATAAAGAACAATAATTTTATGCAAACTTTCAAGCATTCTGCTGCATATAGCATTGAAGTACACAAACAAAATCTAAACTTTTTGCAAATTTATTATTTTAACTGCTTAAGATAATAAAGCAACCAATAATTTATAAAGACATAAGATTTATGTTGAATTCTTGATTATGTAAGGAATGAATGATTACAGAAATTGTTGACCCATTTACTGAAGGCAGCAAACTGGAAAATAGTTGTTTTTTAGGCAAACGTCAGCCACTACCTTTCTGAATTGATTGTAGAAAACATTAAGGGGGAAGAAATATATGTTAAGGAAAAACAATCGATAACTTTTTTTTTCTAAAAATAAGTTTAAAAGTAATGCCACAAGGTCAGATAGGATAACCATAATATCTCTTTGCCACCAATGGAGTAGTACTTAACTGTACAACTGAAAATGTCAGGATTGAACAGTTTCCAAAAAAAGAGAAGTTGTTGAAAGTCTCAAAACAAATGTTTCTTCTTGTCATGCATAATGTCCTCCTTCAGACTATTCCAGACAGTGAAAGCAAATCGACAAAGAGTTTAATAGTACAGTTCTGTAAGAAAGTATGAAATATGATTGCCTTCCTACACACATGGCAGTGATGAATACACTTTGTTGCTGAGTATTAATCAAAAGGTAAAGGCCCCTTAAGGTTTTGAAATAGGTGTAAAACGACTGTCTTGAGAACCCAATGTACATTTTTGAAAAGTGTTCAGTAGTGACAGTTGATACAATATTTTCTTCATTTGGCAAATCTAGGTATGAAGATCATCACTCAGGCTGTACCTGGGTCCTCTGGCTCTAAGGTCCTCACCAAACCCACTTCCACAGGCTCCCCTGTGGTTGTCATATCGACAGGATCAACCTCCTTACCCCTGGCAACACGTGTCTCTTCTTCAGGTGAGAAGTGATGGTAATCGCATCTTAACTTAATGTCTTAAGTATTTTTTGCTGTATTATGTGCAAGTATAGATGCTTTTTTTAAAAAAAAAAAATCATGGTATTTTTGGTACATTTACATTTTAGAGTTTGCACAAATTTAATTATTGCAATACAGATGCAAATGTGAAAGAGATGACAATATGTGACAAAGTAAAACTATGGATGTGTTAACTTATGTATGTATTTCATTAAAATTTCAGGAAATTTTTTTTTTGTTTGTTTGTTTTTTTTTGTGGTTCTTTCTATTTTTAAAAAAAGAGGAAATTTTTTTTTTTTTTTTTTTTTGTGGTTCTTTCTATTTTTCAAGTAGGGATGGGTTCAGGCTTGGTGTCTCAGTATTGAGAACATTTTACTGTTTAAATTGATGTTAAAATGGGCTTCCCTCTCTCAAAACTGAGATGAAGGATAGTTGAAATGTTTTGAGTGTTTCAAGTGGTGTGATGTTAACATTCACATGAAGATTAACTTTCACTTTGAAAAAGTTAATTCAAATGACAACAAGTACTGACTGTTCAAAGAAATGAAAGTGAGGTATGACATCAACACTAACCCAATAATCAATGGAGATGGGCTTGTCAATATTAATTTGTATTAAACATCAGCCTTTAACATGTCATGGTAAATTTTGTATGGAGTATCATTTTACATAAAAATGCTGACACTTGCAGGAATTTTCGGTGAAAGTTTCAGAGAATGACTTGTTTTCAGTCTGATTTATGAGATTATTTGAAATACTACTGATTAGTGTTGGGAATCGCCTCCAATTTTCATGGTCGATTATTCGTCCATTTTTCCAAGCGATGATCGACCCATAATCGATTATTTTACTCCATTATTGTGTATTATTTAAGAAATACTTTCCGGGATAAAGTATAGGTCAATCTGGTAAGAATAACGGTGTTCTGACATTTAGAATCTACCGAAAGCACCCACTTCGTGTAAATATGGCGGTAGACATGAACAAACTTGAAATTCAAGACAAAACTGTACGTTTATTAAGTAAAAATACCTAAAATATTTTTAAAATACGTGGATATTGATATAAATCAGGAAAGGTAAGAGATAAGCATAATAATCAATCATTAGAAAACGTCAGTGACCGACTGCAATTCTACACTGTCACCAACGATTAATCGAGCACACGTCTAATCGTCCACCCACTACTACTGATATCAAAGAAGCAAAGAGTACTCCTTGCCTAGGTTTGCGCCTTAATACAGGAATAAGATGTGACAGCCATGGTAAATGAGAAGAAAGACAGTTTTATCATTGCCAAATTTACTGACACAGCTTTATCATTACTCTATTCTGTAACAAGTGCTCAATAATCTTTACAGCTCTGCAACTTTTCTGTCCACAGACAAGTCCTGACCAGACATAAAGGTGGAGGACATGATTTATTACCTGGTATTTATGTTTCACAAACAGGAAGCAAAATACTAAACATCTCATCTGGAGCAACTCGAGTGATCACAGCCAGTAGACAGGCCGGAGGTAACGTTGTGACGGTCAACCCTAAAAGCTTCCACCTCACCTCAGTGAAAGCCAATCCAGCAAATACAGGTATGTACGCATTAACCATTCAAATACAGGTACATACAGGTGCAACACTCAACTCAAATAACTTGCAACTCACTTCAATAAAAACCCAGTCCAGCTAATGCAGATACATACAGGTGTAATTATGTGTACACTCCTGGAACCCAGAACCCAGATATGTACAGGTTCAAATGCATGTACACTTCTCAGGCCCAAGTATTTACAGGTGTAAATACAGTTACCCTCAAGTAGAGGTATTTACAGGTGTGATTACATATAAACTTACCAAAGCTCCGTATATACAGGTGCAAATGCATTTATACCCCATCAAAACCAGGTATATACAGGTGCAAACACATGCATACAGATACCCTCCATCAGTGGTATTTACATATAAAATTAAAAATAAACTGCTGTAACATAGATATGTACACTTTTCAGCACAGGAAACCACTTTGACTGCAAGTAAGTGTAGTTGAAAACCTAATAATCTTTAACCTAACTTCTATTAAAGTCAAACAATTGCTTAAAAGATAAGAAAATTCTCATGAAACTGATGCTCGTAAGAACTGAAGACTTATCTCTCCATCCGATTACTAAAGTTTACATTTGCAGTTGTTTCAAAATCCTATTAAATATCAAACAGTATTTTTTTTTTCATTATAAGGCAGTTTTTATGTCGTCACTCTGCGGCGTGGGCGTACGCGCACGCGTCCGCGTCCGCGTGAACAACTTCTCCTCCAAAACTACAAGGCCTAGAGACGTGCTGTTTTTTTTAAAAGATACCTTATCTATCGAGGATGAAAAATTGTTCAAGGCATGCAAATCTGTCTTTTTATTGCGTAAAATAGCCTTACCTTATCCTCACAAGTGCTTGTTTGGTTTTGTGGAGCAAAAACGTATCGACCGACAAGAATTTTTTAAGGAATATTCTTGTCACAAGAGGTGACCCCTTTGTCTGCGCATGTCCGCGCATGCGCCGTACTCATTGTCGACAGGTAATTGTCGAGAGATCTTCATTATATTTTTGGTCGATATGGGAGCAACACGTATTTTCTTTTATTATCGTCCATTCACAGACGAAGATCTATGAAGTTTTGAAGCGTGCAAGCGTGCACCTACCTGTATTTATCCATTATTCGACTGGTACTACCACTATTCTGCCTCCCTTGTCCTGAAAAGGGTCAGAATAAGATGTGCAAGATTGATGTTGCTGTAAAGTCTTCAGTGGAAGACGTGTATATCTTCGGTTGTACTCACCCATTATTCGACTGGAACTACCTCCGTGTCGATGAAAGGTATGCAGAGAAGATCTCCCGTAGTTTTCAGTGGAAAACTGCTTTATTGTCCCTTAATTGATGGCATAACATGAGTATTAGCGTATGCTCGAAAACAAAGAAGAAAGAATGCAGTTGTCTTTGCAAGGAGGTCGTAGATTCTTTACTGTGGGTGGAGCGCCACTCTGGTACAGTAACAGGTCTCCCTCCAAAGAACGACTACAGAAGCATATCCACTGATCCTTGCAGTTATTATTTTGCTTCCCACCAGGTACGGTGAACTTCCTGCTTCTCAGACATGAAAATAAGGACAGGTTACCTTCATTTGCTGTAGATTTAGATGAAGATCCAACAGACATCTTTCGGGCAGTATGTGTACTGCTTGTCTGTTTAGCCCTGTTGAAGAATTCTTCTGCAAACTCAACGAAGATCAAACTGGCTAGATGAGATTTTATGTTCTATTATTTTATATGTTGAAGTCCTTGCTTCCAACTTTTACAGTATATTTTGCACAGTATATTCAGGACAGGAGCTATGTCCTGTAATTTCCCCTACTAACCACAAAAGATCGTCGTACCACTCTGCCTAGTTTACCAGGTCAGAGGGATACAGAAGAACGTGGCTACATTAATGCAAGTCACCATGGAGGCTCTTCTTGCAGAGTTACTGGCAGTGATGGGAGATTTTCATTGCCATCCCAGAGTTGTGCGAATCTTCAGACGGAGTTGCCGAATTACTCCCCAATCGAATTCGCCAATGCCTGTACTACCCACAATGCAAAGCGATGACGTCAGACAGGAAAACATGGCTACAGTAAATATACCGCTGAAATATTGCTGGAAATCCTTCAAAAGAAAGCAATTCATCCACTCTACAATTGCAGAACTCCAGGTTTCTATGGCAGTTTATTTCTTGTATAGAAACTCGACTAATGACGACCTCTGATACATCCCAGTGTCCTGAATTGATCTAGCTACGTCTTCAACGGTCACGGCCCACGAGTGAAGTTCGTTTACTATGTCAATAAATACCTGCTTGTCGCATCATTTAAACTGGAGACAGCAGAAATTATTAAAAATTCGGTTACAAAAGATGCGTTCTTCTATGTACCGATTCACAGGTCTCTCAACATCTACTTCAGTTTAATGTACACGGTCAAACCTATCAGTTTAAAGCATTATGAAATTCGGGTTAGCGACCCCTCTACAGTATCATGCGCGTAATAAAGAGGCAAATCTCATTCTTCAGTCTCACGGAATAGGAGTTCACCATATACCTGGACCACTGGTTGTTAAGTGTATGTAGAAGACACCAGTATTGGGTTCAGATCAAAGAACTCATCCAATTATTCAACAACTGGCTTCGTGATATCGATTTCCTAGGTTACCACTGCATTTTGGTACCAGGAAATTTCTTTCACCTTATACCTAGACTACTGGTTGTTTAGTGTACGTAAAAGACACCAGTATTGGGTTCAAACCAAAGCACTCATCCAATTATTCATCAACTGGGCTTCGTGATATCGATTTCCTAGGTTACCACTTCATTTTGGTACCAGGAAATTTCTTTATACCTCAAATAAATTAAATACCTGAGAATCTATTCAAGACATGGCGATCTCATCACAATCAACCCCAAGGTTGCTTATATCCCAGGTAGGGATACCAGCATCTTTGGAAAAGACTATACCAATGGGTCAGTTATGTATGTGTGCCTTTCAGTGGTATCTAGAAAAAACTGGCAAATTCTCCAGTCACTAGTTGTGAGAATTCCTGTTTCAAATCCTTCTGAAAAGGCATATTCAGTGGTGGAAAATGCCAAAAAATGGGAAATAGGATGCCTTTTCTATACACGGGTGCACAATTCCCTTATTTTCGTAGATGCATTAAACCAGGGTTGATGATCCCATCTATAAGCATCACAGTTAGCGGCTTTGGACAGTTAAAAATGTATATATTACATTTCAATGTCATACAGCTGAAGGCAGTGTGTTCAGCCCTTATAAGCCTTCAAGACAAATTCCACACAAAAGAATTCTTATAGCATCAGACAACACCACTGTGTTCGGTTATCTGAACAAACAGGGGGGGGGGAGCGTATACCTCCTAGTTTGGTGCAGCTTGGCCTACTGCAATCCTTGAAATATACTCATAACAGACATATTCTTGGTTGCTTAAAGGTCATACTCAACATAACTCCACAAGGGATAAAGGTTTGGCGCATCCTGCCCTACTACAATCCTTGAAATATACTCTTAAGAGACAGAATATTCTGGGGTTACTTAAATGTCATACTCAATGATCCCTACAGAAGGGACAAAAGTAATATGTACAGAATGATTCTTACTCCCTTTATGGTTCTAGACAACGTGCAAGTTTGGCACAAATCAACAATAGGTGTTTTATGCGGGTATGCTGCATCTTGGCCTACTGCAATCCCTGAAATATTCTCATATGAGCCAGATATATTCAGGGTTGCCTAGATGTCATGACAGCCTCTCCACAAAGAACGAAATAATTCAGACAGGAGAGTCTTCATCTTTAATATTTTATTTGATTTACATAGTTTGTCAAATACCAATGGTACAGATGTTTGCCACCAATATGAGTTACAAGCTTCCTGTCTATGTTGCCAGTCCCGGATGCAAATGCTCTGAACATAGATGAATTAAACATCTTGTTGGAGGTTCTGGACTGCTAGGCCTTTTTTCCTATACCACTTATTCCAAAAAGTCATTGAACAAGTGAGCACCAGGTGCAAAATGATTGTAGTGGCCCCTTGGTGGCCCATGATGCATTGGCTTTGTTGTCTGGTGAGTCATTCAACCAAACCTCTATTACAGCTACTTCACTGGTCTCAAAAACAGCCATTCAGTCAGAAATACCATCTAAATCTGTTTGCATTGGCACCTTCATGCTTGGCACCTTAACTCCACTCAGAATCTCCTATATCATTCTCTGGGCAAGGGATAGAGAGATTTAGGGCATCTCAAGGACCCTCATCTCGGAATGTATGAGTCATGATGGGCCATTTTGAAGCTCTGGTACCCACAGAATAAGGTGGCCATCTCAGAGCCTACGGTCTCAAATATACCAGATTTTTGATCCATTTACTTGCAAAAATCTGAAACCTGTCACTATTGTTGGCTTTGCAGCAGCCATAGCTGATCATTTACCCTTTTGTGCAGGAGTTGAGCCAAAGCCTGCATCTTTATAGGCCTATTGCAAGTGTTATAGAGAGAAGCCCACTGCTAACAGAGGTGCAGCATCAAGGGATTTGCCTTTGCTTCTGTTGGTTTTCACAAAAGGCTCCTTATTAACCTTTAAAAGGAGGTCAGTCTAAAAAAGTTTGACTTGCAAGACTGTTGCAATGGCATTGGAAGTGTATTCTGGGACTTTGGCTCCTTCAGACACAAGCCTCATAGGAAGGAGGTTACAGTTTCTCCCTCCTACCTACCTTTTCAACAAGGACCCATTAGCCTCAATTCGTCTAGATTGGCTCCAGTGGTCACTTCAGCTCTAGATCATTCCTGAACTCAAATTGCCTGGACACATGTTTCGTTGTCCTCCTACAGCACTTGCATCCTTCATGGACAGGACTACTGCTTGGAGAAAAGGGAAAGTCTCCTTCTCCTGCCTTTTAGCAAGAACCAGTTGGCTTCTGATGCTCCAGATGGCTCAAACCAGTGGTCATTCCAGCTCACAAACCTTTCCTGAGCTGACGTTGGACTGATGTTGTGACACTCTGCCCTCTTACAGTACTTAGTTACTATCAAGACAGTACAAGTACTTCAAGGAGGTGAAGCATCTCTTGCTCATATCTTTTAAGGAAGGCTTGATGGAGATATCTTGAGTTCTGGTATCTCTTCCTGGATCAATCTGGATGCATGATTAGATTGCCAGTCCTTTAATTCTGATTCCCAGAATCTATACATTGAGGCACATATTACATACTTGGCTGCCTCTTTAGTTTTCAAGAGTGGGGTCTTACCTGAGCAGATATGGAACTCTTGTTATGGGAAGACCCACAATTCTTTACTACATTCTACTCGAAGATGTAGCTTGGCAATCCCATGACCAGTCCATGAACAAATTGGGCCTTGTGGATTCACCTCAGCATGTAGTCAATTTTTGTGTATTTATACATGTTATTGATATGACTCGCATATTTATGTTCTCTCCAGTTATACAAGTCTTGTGTCACTGACATATGTCTTTCTTGGCTTACATATGGCCCCATATCTGCAGTTTATGCAGTTCAGTTTGCCTGCTTGGAGATATTCTCATTGTCAGATGATGACATCTTGTTTGGGGAGTCATGCAGCCATCTCCGGCCAATACCGGGTGATGGTTAATACTGGTATATGATTTGTTGTAAAATTGTCTACAACAGCAACAGCAGCAACAATGACGACCACATCATGGATCTCTTGTTGAGGTTAGCAAATTACTTATCTGTGTTCAAGAAGTAATATATAACCTAAGATGTGGATTATGGAAGCTTATCTTATCCTCTTATCAGTGCTTTATTTGGTGACCCCTTGTCTGTCAATCATCTAACAGTGTGGCCAAAACAAATACCCTCCACCTGTTATGGTTGTATTCAAGCACTTGTGAGGATAAGGTAAGGCTATTTTACGCAATAAAATGTAACAAATTTTATTGTAATTTAACTTTTTACAAGTTAAATACTTACCTTATCCTCACAAGGATAAACCCACCCTACCTCCCCGCATAATTTGTTTTCTGGGGACCAAAAATACAATGAAGATCTCTCGACAATTACCTGTCGACAATGAGTACGGCGCATGCGCGGACATGCGCAGACAAAGGGGTCACCTCTTCTGACAAGAATATTCCTTAAAAAATTCTTGTCGGTCGATACGTTTTTGCTCCACAAAACCAAACAAGCACTTGTGAGGATAAGGTAAGTATTTAACTTGTAAAAAGTTAAATTACAATAAAATTTGTTACAGTTCGTCTGTTTGCTAGAGACATTACAAGGGGGGTACCCCCACCAAAAGTGTGAAAATTTCAACACTTAATCACAATTTTCTCAGTGACTATTGCAGGGATTTCTCTCATATCTTGCATATATGTACTAGGCCAGAGGTAGATTCTCTTGTGTGAGTATGAGACCTGGATCTGTCTTACTTTTTTTTTAATAAATTTTTTTAATAATTTTTAATGCATTAAAATTCATGAAATCATGCATAAAATCATTTATAACTTGCAAAGTGTTGCATTTAGAGCATTTTGTTAAAATATGTTATTCAGCTACTTTTTTCATAGCTACAATATGGTGAGTAAGTTGGGTGCCTGTCTCAATAGCTAAGTGAGTAATAGCTACTTTTGGGCTTTTCAGTAACTTCCATCATGAGTAGAATCACTTGTAACTTAAAAACTATTGCACTTAGAGAATTTCGTATAAATATGTTATTCAGCTACTTTTGGGTCAGCTATAACATAGTAAAATTTTAGACCTGTAGCTCATGGCATAGCTGAGTAATAGCTACTTTTAGGTTATCACTGTTGAGTAAATCGCTTATAACTTCAAAACTATTGCATTTAGAGAATTTCGTATAAATATGTTATTCAGCTACTTTTGGGCAGTTCATAGTAAGATTTCAGACCTGTAGCTCATGGCATAGCTGAGTAATAGCTACTTTTAGGTTATCACTGTTGAGTAAATCGCTTATAACTTGGAAACTATTGCATTTAGAGTATTTTGTTTCAATATGTTATTCACCTATTTTGGGATCAGCTATAACATAGTGAAGTTTCAGATCTGTGGCTCATTGCATAGCTGAGTAATAGCTACTTTGAAGTTCTCACTATTGAGTAAATCAGTTGTAATTGGAAAACTATTGCATTTAGAGAATTTCGTATAAATATGTTATTCAGCTACTTTTGGGTCAGCTATAACATAGTAAAATTTCAGACCTGTAGCTCATGGCATAGCTGAGTAATAGCTACTTTTAGGTCATCACTATTGAGTAAATCAGTTGTAACTTGAAAACTATTGCATTTACAGTATTTTGGTTGAATATGTTGTTCACCTACTTTTGGGTCAGCTATAACATAGTAAAATTTCAGACCTGTAGCTCATTGCATAGGTGAGTAATAACTACTTTGAGGTTCTCACTATTGAGTAAATCAGTTGTAATTGCAAAACTATTGCATTTAGAGAATTTAGTATAAATATGGTATTCAGCTACTTTTGGGTCAGCTATAACATAGTAAAATTTCAGACCTGTAGCTCATGGCATAGCTGAGTAATAGCTACTTTTAGGTTATCACTGTTGAGTAAATCGCTTATAACTTGGAAATTATTGCATTTAGAGTATTTTGTTGCAATATGTTATTCACCTATTTTGGGGTCAGCTATAACATAGTGAAGTTCCAGACCTGTGACTCATTGCATAGCTGAGTAATAGCTACTTTGAAGTTCTCAATGTTGAGTAAATCACTTGTAATTTGAAAACTATTGCATTTAGAGAATTTAGTATAAATATGTTATTCAGCTACTTTTGGGTCAGCTATAACATAGTAAAATTTCAGACCTGTAGCTCATGGCATAGTTGAGTAATAGCTACTTTTAGGTTATCACTGTTGAGTAAATCACTTATAACTTGAAAACTATTGCATTTAGAGTATTTTGTTGCAATATGTTATTCACCTATTTTTGGGTCAGCTATAATATAGTGAAGTTCCAGACCTGTGGCTCATTGCATAGCTGAGTAATAGCTACTTTGAAGTTCTCACTGTTGAGTAAATCAGTTGTAATTGGAAAACTATTGCCTTTACAGAAATTTGTGCAAATATGTTATTCAGCTACTTTTGGGTCCGGTATAACATAGTGAAATTACAGACCTGTAGCTCATGGCACAACTGAGCAATAGCTATTCTCAGGGACTGACTGTTGAGTAAATCAGCTATAACTTGAAAAATATTGCATTTGGAGTATTTTGTTAAAATATATTGTTCACCTAATTTGGGTTAGCTATAACATAGTGAAATTACAGACCTATAGCTCATGGCATAGCGGAGCAATAGCTATTTTCAGGTTCTCACTATTGAGTAAATCAGTTGTAACTTGAAAACTATTGCATTTACAGTATTTTGCTTAAATATGTTGTTCACCTACTTTTAGGTCAGCTATAACAGAGCAAAAATTCAGACTTGTAGCTCATTGCATAGCTGAGTAATAGTTACTTTGAGGTTCTCACTCTTGAGTAAATCAGTTGTAACTTGAAAACTATTACATTTAGAGTATTTTGTTAAATATGTTATTCACAGACGTTTTGGTCAGCTATAACATATTGAAATTGCAGACCTCTATGTCATGGCATAGCTGAGCAATAGCTTCTTTCAGGTTTTCACTGTTGAGTAAATCATTGTTTCAACCTGTAGGAAATCATGGGCTGGGAATCTGTTAATATGGTCCGATTTGACCTTGGAACCCTCCTTCAAGGTCAAATGAGGATAGCCAAACTTAAAATGCTTATAATTCGCTTATTATTGGTCCTAGAGGTTTTGAATGGAAAACCAACCTATAGAAAATCATGGGCTGGGAATCTTTTGGTGTGGTCGGATTTGACCTGGGACCCCTCCTTCAAGGTCAATTGAGGATAGCCAAACTTACAATTGCTTAGAACTCGCTTATTATTGGTCCTACAAGTTTGGGATGGTAAACAAGCTACAGGAAATCATGGGCTGGGAATTTTTTTGTGTGGTCGGATTTGACCTTGGACCCCTCCGTCAAGGTCAAACAAGGATAGCCAAACTTAAAAAGTGCCTATGACTCACTTATTATTGGTCCGAGAGGTTTGGGATGGTAAACCATCCTAAATTCTTTGGCTGGGAATCTTTTGGTATGGTCAGATTTGACCTTTGGACCCCTTCTTCATGGTCGAACGAGGATATTGCATTTATAGTATTTCTTTAAATATTTTTAACCTACTTTTTACACTTAAACAATTACCTTGTTACTTTATTTCGTAATACCATTTGCAGGGCACAACTTTTTTGTCCTTTTCTTCTGTCAGCTTCGGAATATCTTTCGCACCATTTACTGTATTTCTGTACAGCCCTTTCCCTGATAATTATGCTTTCCTCTCATTATCACCATCACAAATCAAAAACATTCAGTCATCTGACACAGTGCCCGTTCACGGGCACTCTCCTCTTGTTTTGTTTTATTCATTGATCAGATAGTATTTCATCTATCTAATTTCAGCAATAACAAGCACTGGGACCAAGTTGACCACCACTACTGGAAGTAAACCTAATGTCATTGTGGTACAGAAGGCGGGAACTCATGCCCAGAAGAAGATAATGACAGCTGTCAGTCAACATATGGGCGGGGCTTACACACAGACGAGCACCACCCCAAAACCAACAGGAGCCATTCAAGTAATGACACCTACCAGTCAAACCCAGCCAGCTCCGCCTTTTTCTCACACAATGTCTGTACCCAGGACTCCACCTTCTGGGGCAATACAGAGTCCCTTTGAAAAGGTGAGCTCAGATTTGATCACAGGGTTCAAACTAGTACATTAAGCTCAGATTGAAAAGTTTAGACTGGAAATAATCACTAATTTAATATTTGTTCATAGTATTTGGTAAATATTTAAATATTTGGTATAAGTATGTCTATATTAACTTATTAACCTTTATTAATTTTGGTATAAGTATCTCCATGTTAACTTATTAACCTTTATTAATTTCTTGTCCATACTTTGTCCTCCACTCTCCGTAAAGAAAAAAAAATAAATGAAATTTGACACGCATTTCAAAATTTGCAGGAAGTAAGAACTTTGCTGTTTTTTACACCCACAAATCTGGGTTATTGACATGGTATGTCACTTGACTAAGTATGTTTTTTGCCCATTCTTTTTTGTTAGTGTAGCACAAAGTTATCCTTGTTGAAGATATTGCAAATAAGTAGATTGGATTAGATTGTGTATAAGTTATTTTTGAAGAAACACTATGTTTTGAATAAATTAATTGATTGACAACATCTTTAGCTTGCTTTTGACCGATGGCTTTATATTCCTTGGCAGATGTATCAGTGTTATTTTGGTTTTTGAAGCTTGATATCAGCTGGACGGTAGTTGTGAGACTCATTGTTTTAGGTTCTACATATAATTTTTATTGCGTTAATACATCCTATCCAATGGACAATTGCTTTACCGGTCGGCGCGACCGGTCCCGCCAAACGCCAGAAAAAGACGTCCTGTATATACTACCGGCAGGACCGGTCACAGAGTGTGCATTCGCCAGGTGGCGCATCGTACTTCATTTCCTGTTTACCTCTTGACGTCATAGCATCTTTTTCGTTTGGCGCGAAAGAGTGTGCAGAAGATTTTCTTCAGAGATACGCTTTTGAAATTTTACAACGAACTCTTCCAAGTTTCTTGTTTTTTATTAGTACGGAATAATTCTACAACGTTCCTGATCATTATGTCGTCTCCTGGACAGAAACGAGGTTCTTGCGGGCACGTTATGGCCTTTTTCGACAACCATAAGAAATGCGCGCGTTGTCGTGACAAGGGGGTGGGAGACGACCCGTGTGTAAAGAAGTTGGACTGTAGTATCTGTAAGGCGTTTACGCCTGCTCAGATCCACCAGTTAGCAACCCCGACCTACAAGGAAAGGAAAGAACGCTCTAGCCAGAAGAAATCTGAAGATTTGACAAGTACGTCTCCCAAGCTGGTTGATCCGTCTGAGGTTTCACTGCTGGGTCCGGTCAATTCAGGGACGCAGTCTCCTGTTGATTCTACACCCAAGCACAAGAAGAAGCGTTCTGATGGTTCCCCAAGGTCTACTAAACGGAAGCACAGCAGTAAGCCTACTTCTGACGACCTCAAGTCCCTTGATGACAAGTGGAGTGAGAGATTTTCCCGTCTGGAAGTAATGCTGATTAACCAGTCATTTGCTGTCCCTGTGAGACCGGTGAATTCTGCTTCTGTGGTGCCCAGAGAACACCCCTTCTTTGATCCGGGTGCTTCTACAAGTGTTTTGTTTTCTGAGGGCACTAGTGACGTTGCTACGCAGTTGACGGCTACCCAACCTCCGCTGGGGGTTCCTGGTACGCAAGCTGTGATGGAAGTGAATGAGAGTGCTACCCACCCTGTTCAGGGCCCCGGTACCTCTGAGACTGTTGCCACCCAACCTTTACTGGTTCCCGGTGCAGGGACTGCCACCCAGCCTTCACAGGCTCCCGGTGCGGGTCCTGAGGTTCTGCCTTCCGGTTATAAAACTACGCTGTCTAACCAGTCGCCTCCCATTGGTCAGAATTCTGAGGTTGCTAGGGAATCTGACAGCGAGGCTGAGGTGGATCCGGAACCGGCCTCTCCGGCTAGTGTTCACTACCAGGGGGATGTACCGGAAACTAACACTGACCAGGATCTATCTGAAGATGCCAATTACCGGGAAACCTTGAGAGGGGTGAGGAGTTTCATGGGCTGGCATCAAATCCCGGATTATGACACCTCAGCTGCATCTATGGATGACAATCCCTTTGCCGGTGCTAGAGTGAAGACTACCGGAAAAGTGTCAGTAAAATTGCCGGTGGATGAATGGCTTTGTAAAAAGCTGGAGAAACTGAATATAACCATTGCTGAAGGTTATCCATCCAGGAATACAGAAACCAGTGGTCTACTGCGTGACCAATTTGTCAAGACACCACGTACTTCAAAGTGGTACGACATGCAAGCTGTTAAGAAGGATGCGTCTACCCAGGCTGTTGGTGACTGGTCTCCGGAACCGGCAAAGCTTAACAGTATGTTTTCTAGAGTTGCAAGACGCAGTTTACCTGCTGCTCCAGCTTCCAGGACCTTCAGCCAGGACACCCTTAGAAGGTGGGAGAGGTCATTCAGAGAACAATCAGTGATGTGTAACCACGCTGCTGGCCTCTCTAGATGCCTCACCAAGGTACAGGACTCCATGGTCACCCAGTTAAAATCCCTCAGGTTCGATTCCTCAAAGGGTAAAAGTGCTGAGAAACAACAAGCTGTTGAAGAGTTGGAATATCTGGTTACGTTTAACCGGTCAATTTCACAGGCTATGCAACATACCATGCAGGATTTGTCAGAGGGAGTCTTTATCAGCATGGCTAATCTCACCCTGGCCCGGCGGGACAGTTATTTAGAGTTCATAAGGGGTGGGATTAAACCGGACACCTTGTCTGCCTTACGTACGTCTCCAGTTCACCAACTATCACTCTTCCCGGACAGCTTACTGGTCAAGGCTGAAGAGGAAATCTTACGTAGTGAAGAGAGGCGTTCTGCTGGTACCACACCAAGGAAACCTGAACGTTTTCATCCATACGTCTCCTCCAATCGAACCCCTCACCAGCCGGACCGGAAGCCCACTACTCCGGCATGGAAGCAGATTAGAGACCGGCAAACTGCTCAGAAAGGTGGTGGTAAAGCCTCAAACTTCATCCAGAAGCCGGCCAGGGGGTTTAAAAAGCATAAATGACAATCACTGTTTTGCAAATGTGGTCGGATTGGTGAACTCTGTAAATGTATCCGACAAGATGGAGGGCTTGTACCCACCGCCACCAGTGACAAACAAGAGCGAGACTGTGTTTCCACATGTAAACTCTTTTGTTGCAAGTGTTCCTTTTGCCAACGGGTCACCGCAAAAGAAAGGTGTAAATCCCGATTATTGTCAATCTATCAGAGAAATAAACCATGTGAAAGATGTTTCCTGTGTAGATCACTTGAGTTTTGTAAAAATTGTCACAAATGTCCCAACTGTTGTCACAAATCTTCCTGTAGGGGCAAGACTTCAGCAGTTTTGGGAGAAGTGGGAAACTCTGGGTGCCAGTCCAAAAGTTATCAGAATACTGAGAGAGGGCTACACCCTTCCCTTCCGGTTCAGACCCACCCTAACCAGGTCACCAATGGTCATCAGCAAATATGTAAACCCCCAAAGACAGGCCCTCCTTTTGGAGGCACTGACTCAGCTAACAAACAAGAATGCAGTAGAACCGGTAACAAATCAGACCTCCCTAGGGTTTTACAACCGGTTATTTTTGGTTCCCAAACCCAACAACCGGTGGAGACCTATCTTGGATCTGAGCACTTTGAACACCTTTTTAAACACAGAGTCGTTCAAGATGGAGACCCCAGAGACAATAAGAACCTCCCTACAGGCAGGGGAGTGGGTCACATCCATAGATTTCAAAGACGCTTACTTCCACATACCAATTCACAGTCAGTCAAGGAAGTACATGCGTTTTCACATTCAGGGCCAATCCTACCAGTTCAAGGCCCTGCCCTTTGGTCTTTCCACTGCACCCATGGAGTTCACAGTGGTGGCCAAAGAGGTCAAGCTCATGGCTTTACGACAGGGTATAAGAATCCACCAGTACCTAGACGACTGGCTGGTGAGGGCCTCTACCCTCCACACCTGTCTCCAGCATACTCAAACCCTGGTCACTCTTTGTCAGGAACTAGGGTGGCTGGTGAACAAGGAAAAGTCAGAACTGACACCCAAACAGGTCTTCAACTTCGTAGGTTACCAGTTCGACCTGAAAGAGGGCAAGGTCAGACCAACAGAAGAACGTTGGCAGGCTTTGACAGACAAGATCAGATCAATGATGTCGGATCCGGTTTGTCCGGTCCGGAAATTCATGTCCCTCATAGGTCTCCTCACAGCAACAGAAAAACAAGTCCACTTAGGGCGACTCCACATGAGACCCATACAGTGGCACTTGAAAAACAACTGGAGGGTCCCAGAATCACTGGAAAAGGTGATACCGGTCCCCAAGTCCCTCCATCCTCATCTAAGGTGGTGGCTGGAGGAAAGCAATGTGCTACTAGGTCAACCATTACACCCTCTAAAACATGCTCTGCAGATCTTTACAGACGCATCAAACGAAGGGTGGGGCGCTCACTTGGACGACCATACTGCAAGGGGAACCTGGTCCCTTCCAGAAAGCAAGTTGCACATAAACCACTTAGAGCTAAAAGCAGTTTTTCTAGCTCTAAAGGAGTTTCGAACCCTGGTCTGCAACAAGACTGTGTTGATAGCTACAGACAACACAACAGTGGTTGCCTATATCAACAAAGAAGGGGGGATGAAGTCGGGGTCACTGTGTGCCCTACTGTGGAGAATCCTGTCCTGGTGCACCAGACAACAGGTAACCCTCAGGGCACGTCACATCCCCGGCCGGCTGAATGTGATAGCAGACAAGCTATCCAGGCTTGGCCAGACCATTCAAACAGAGTGGTCACTTCATCCAGCAGTATTCCAAGCTGTATGCGCAAGGTGGCACCAGCCAAAAGTGGATCTGTTTGCCACCAGGTTCAACAACAAACTACCCCAGTTTGTGTCACCGGTGCCAGACCCCCAGGCTTGGGCAGTGGATGCACTCAGCCTCTCCTGGGAGGACCTGGACCCATACGCCTTCCCACCGGCAGCCATCTTGGGCAAAGTGGTGGAGAAGCTCCAGGACTACCCCTGCAACAGAATAATCCTGATTGCCCCAGGGTGGCCCAACATGCCCTGGTTTTGGGACCTGGTAGCAATGTCAAGCTAGATCCCACTCTGTCTGCCCAGCATACCAAACCTTGTGTCTCAGCCGTTCAACCAGGTCCTTCACAGGAACCTGTCGAATCTGAACCTACATGCCTGGCTCCTAGAGCCTCAGCAATCAAGGAGCAAGGCTTCTCTGGGGCAGTGGCAGCACGAATTGAGGCTCCTCAAAGAAGATCAACCAGATCTGTCTATGAGGCAAAGTGGACCATTTTTACAAAGTGGTGCCTCAGTAATCAGGTGGACTTCAGGGCACCACCTCTGAAAGCCATTGCTGACTTCCTCCTGCACTTGTTCCAGGACAAGAAGTTACAACCAGGCACTATTGATGGCTACAGATCAGCCATTGCTGACAAACTGGGCAATTCCACCATTAATGTCAGCAAAGATGAGAATCTCACTCGTCTCCTGGATAGTTTCCATAGAGACAGGCCTAAGGGCAGGAGGGGTATACCCTCCTGGAACCTGTCACTGGTCTTACACCAGCTGACAAAGGCTCCTTTTGAACCTTTAAAAGAGGCCTCATTAAAACATTTGACCTTCAAGACTGTTTTCCTGCTGGCTTTGGGCTCAGGTAAACGCAGGAGTGAGATCCATGCTTGGTTACATAAGAACATCAGACACCAGTCAGACTGGTCTAAGGTGTCTTTGTACCCTTCACCCAGCTTCCTATCCAAGAATCAGCTGGCTAAGGAGGGTCCAGATAGTGTGGCACCAGTGGTCATCCCAGCCCTGGCACCATCTCTGGATAGGTCACTCAAGGGTGACAGGTCCCTATGTCCAGTTAGAGCCCTACGTTACTACTTGGACAGGACTGCAGACCTCAGGCAGAATAAGGAGTTAGTCTTTGTCTCCTTCAAGAAGGGTTTTGATAAAGACATCTCGCCTGCCACCATCTCCTCATGGATCAAACAGACTGTGGTTCTGTGCTATGAGCTCTCTGACCAGGAGGCCCTCACCTTACATCAGGTTAAAGCCCATGATGTTAGGGCCTTTGCTGCTTCTAAGGCTTTCCAATCAGGGATCTCCTTAGATCAGATCTTATCAGCCTGCCACTGGAAATCTCACAACACCTTCACCCAATTTTATTTGAAGGATGTTGCCTGGGCTGATTCAGAGCTTTTCCACCTGGGACCTGTAGTGGCTGCCCAGCAGGTGCACCACCAGGCCCAGAAGTGAGGAGATGTTGTATATATGTAAATATGTACATATTGTAAATATGCTAGATATGTACATAATGTAAATATGTTGGATGTACATATATGTTTAAAAAAAAAAAAAAAACAAAAAAAACTGTGACTTGCTTCCTTTGGGAAGTTTATTTCTTCTGGGACTGAACTCAGCCCCTCTCTCTCCCTATCTTTCCAACTCAGACCACTCTGAAAGGAAAGAAAAAAGGGGGGGGGGGGCAACGTCGGTAGGCTCCCGGTTAACCGGTGAGTTAGTGACCGACCCTGACCTTCAGGGTTCTCTGACCCTAGGTCGAATGGGCCTGTTTAAAAATTGTTGTTATGAGTTCACATAAGTCCCTAGCTGCTTACCCGCCTGCCAAGCGGTAGTTATTCAGCAATTGTCCATTGGATAGGATGTATTAACGCAATAAAATTGCAAATTTAATAAGTAAATTAAATTTTTATAAGTTAATACCCTATCCAATGGACAGGCAAGGCCCACCCAACCGGCCCCGCTATCAGCTTACTAGGGGTCTTACTAGGATTAGACACGAAAAAGATGCTATGACGTCCAGAGGTAAACAGGAAATGAAGTACGATGCGCCACCTGGCGAATGCACACTCTGTGACCGGTCCTGCCGGTAGTATATACAGGACGTCTTTTTCTGGCGTTTGGCGGGACCGGTCGCGCCGACCGGTAAAGCAATTGTCCATTGGATAGGGTATTAACTTATAAAAATTTAATTTACTTATTAAATTTGCAAGTTTGTGTGTTTCAGGAGCTGGTGAGTTTCATACAGAAGCAGGACTCACAGAACAGACAAGTGTTGTCACAGCAACAGAGAATTGAGAGGAGACTCGCACCAAAGATGGAGCTACAGCATGTCCACCCTACTGCCAAAAAAGTAAGGTTCCCAAATATTTGAGGCCAGAGTTAACTTCTCAGATTCAAGCATAGGTGAGCTGATTTTTGTATCCTTGGGGCAGAAAAAAAGCTATTGTACTGAATTATCTTCATTTATGAGGAAAATACTCAATATTTTAACAAAAATGTACCAGTAAAGTATGTATGAATAAAAAAGTGTGTGTAGGTGTTCCTCTGAGTACATTGTTTGAAATAACATTCACACAAAATAGTAATAAAATAGAGTTCGAATTCAATCTTAAATCTTCTGCAGATCACAGTGGTTCGTCAGAAGGCAGATGGGAGTACAACGTCCCAACCAATAGTGATACAGAGCTCCGCTCAGCAAACCGGCAGTAAGTCCTCTATACTGGCTGAACTCATCAGTGCAGTCAGCCACCCAAATACACAGGTAAGAGGTGATTACACAGGTAGAAACAGTACACAGAAAATAACCAGCAAGTTTTATTGTGTTAATACATCTTACCTAACAGACATGTTGGCTGAATGCAGTTAACAACCCAAGTAGGAATAGATTAACAGGTAAAATAAGAACACAGCAAACACATAGTAAGTCCTCTGTACTGGCTGAACTCATCAGTGCAGTCAGCCACCCAAATACACAGGTAAGGGGTGATTACACAGGTAGAAACAGTACACAGAAAATAACCAGCAAGTTTTATTGTGTTAATACATCTTACCTAACAGACATGTTGGCTGAATGCAGTTAACAACCCAAGTAGGAATAGATTAACAGGTAAAATAAGAACACAGCAAACACATAGTAAGTCCTCTGTACTGGCTGAACTCATCAGTGCAGTCAGCCACCCAAATACACAGGTAAGGGGTGATTACACAGGTAGAAACAGTACACAGAAAATAACCAGCAAGTTTTATTGCGTTAATACATCTTACCTAACAGACATGTTGGCTGAATGCAGTTAACAACCCAAGTAGGAATAGATTAACAGGTAAAATAAGAACACAGCAAACACATAGTAAGTCCTCTGTACTGGCTGAACTCATCAGTGCAGTCAGCCACCCAAATACACAGGTAAGGGGTGATGACACAGGTACAGACATTACACAGCAAATAACCAGAATGTTTTGCTGTGTTGGCTGAATGCAGTTAACAACCCAAATACAGGTAAGAAATAGAAAAACAGGTAAAATAAGAACAAAGCAAACACATAGTAAGTCCTCTGTACTGGCTGCACTCATCAATGTAGTCAACCACAGGAAAATACACAGGAATGAGGGTGAAAAAAAACAGTAGACCGTAAATAGCTAGTTAGTCCTCTATACTATCTGAATGTATTAGTGCAGTCAGACACTCACATACACAAGTAAAAGATGAATATACAGGGAGAAACAGTACAATCTATGAAGTCAACCTCCCAAATACATATGGCAGAGATATTTCAAAGGACGTTGGTGTCTTGGTTTGATGGAAATTTGATCATGTCTGCAATATTTGTAAGACTTGTTTCATTCAAATGCATGATCTCAGGTGGGTTATACAATATTTGACAGATGAGACTGCTTTCCTTGTGGCAAATGCATTGGTGAGTTGCCATCTTGACTATTACAATTCTCTCTTCAGAAATCTGTCCAGTTTCAACATGTGCAAACTGCAGTGTATTCCAGAATACACTTGCTAGGAATGTCACAAACTGTAATAGATGTACACAGCATCTCCTGTTCTCAAAAGACTGTATTGGTTGACTTAAATATCCCAGCATCTTCAAAACAGCTGTTTTATAATTTTATTCACAGTGGTCATCTGAGTTATTTTGGTCCTCTTTTGTAAATTTATATGGTAAATATGGCACAAAATACAACCGTCCAGATCAAAGGTTCCTCAATTTTACCGATCTACTTATAAAAAAAAAAAAAACTTCACCTACAGATCTGCTTTTTATGCTGCCACAGTGTGGAATGATTTACCTGATGATGTTTGTTCTGCGCCAACTCTTGTGTATTTCAGAAAAAAAGCTGAAATCTTATCTCTTCAAAAAGGCTTTCCCACTTTAGCATATAAACTACCTGGTGGTCTCCATGGTATCAACCTGGCTAAGTCTATGGAATAATGATGATTGATTTTGTTTCTGCTGTTGCGCCTTAAAGTCTGCCTTGGTAAAGATTAAGCGATATAAAAGTTTAGAATAGAATAGAATGGAACAACAAAGCATACAGGAAGCAAATCTTATATGCTGGCTAAACATCAATAAAACAACAGTAAAATGAAAACCAGGATACCAGTTTTTCTATTTGCATGATTACCGAACACAACCTAAAATTATTACTCAGTGGTGATCACTTTTGTTTCAGAAGCCACAAGCAGAGGGTGATGTGATGTTAATGGAAGAGCAGCAGGCTGTACAATCAATTACCAAACAACTCGACCCGAACTCTGCATCCAAAGGTCAGTATGTTTATATTGTGTCATGTGTTTATCAAGACTTATAAACTCTCTTGAGCTTTTGCGCAAGAGTCCATTAGTATAACTTTTTTGCATTATTTTTTATCACCCCACTGATCAATCTGATGTTTTGAGAGCAATTTAATGCCTTATATATAGTTAAACAGGATATGGAAATTTAAGGTAGAGGAAGCTGCTATTGCAATTAAATGAATATTTGAGGTACTTCATGAAATTTTGATGATGCATTCAATTTTCTATGATGGTAAACATGTTAATGTTTGTGACACATATGTTGTGTTAATCAAAAAGTGAAAAATATAATCTGTGTGTAGATGAACTATGTTGAATCTTAAGGGAACAGGAAAGGTAACCAGAACTTCAAGGTAACATTGAATTTTATTGTGATAATTATGTTTACCCCCAAACTCAAGTTCCTTCAAATCCCCACTTTCGATCGTAGAGTTCACAAATCAATCAAACACTTCTCTGATTCGTTTAATTCACTATGCCCCAGTCCTTTGGAGCCCTTTCATGTAAGAAACAGTCCCTCTGTTGCATCTTTTAGGAAGCACCTCAAACCCCACCTCTTCAGCTCTAGTTTCCCAACTTAGTTGTCTTCCCTCCTGGTCACACCCATAATCCTGGATTACTGACCTTGATTTCCCTTTGACTCTCCCTATGATAATGATTTTGTTTAATTAGCGCACTGAGTTCCCCTCTGTGGGGAAGATGTTGCGCTCTCAAAGCATTAGATTAGATTAGATTAAAGGACAGTCCTCTATTTCTATGTTAAAGGGGGATTCTCAAAAATATGTTTTTCTGGAAGTGGTTTGAATTTGTTTTCAGTGAAGTTTTCTTTATTTTACTTGATTACAAATGAATACAGTATAATAATAAAAAATACTAAAATAAAGCTCAGACTTTGTTTACATATTCTCCTGCAGATGGCGCCTTGGTACAGAACAAGTGGGTTGAGATGGACGCACCCTTGGGTCAGGCAGGAGAATCGGGGGACAGCTCTGCCATCAAAGCCCTGCTTGACCTTCAACAAGGTCACAGGGTGAAGGTCAGGAGAGACAGTGCCAAGAGTGTGGGGTACGAGACATCTCAGAGAGGAGGGATGCAAACACCTCAGTCTGAGATCATCACCATAGGTAAACAGATAACAAAATCGTATAAGTTTTGTGGGTGATTGCATATTATGGAACGTTTTCCCAAAAACAGAAATTTGGTGAACAAGGCTGAAAAGTCTTTCGATCTACAGGTGCGAACCATAAAGCCATCTGTAGGGCACTGATATTAGAGTTTGAAAGCAATTAGAAATACCAGTACTGCACACTGAAAGGGAAGCTTAATTGCTGGAAGTTAAAATTACATGAAAGTCTGGTGACAGAAAAGAAAAAGTAATCTCCTCAGAGAGCTCGCGCTTCAAAACTGGTTATGTCTGATATGGTAAATGCTGTGATATAAGGTGTCAAAATGTGTACATGATGCATAAATCACACATAAACTGTGATGTAGTATTTGAGGAGATATGGCTAATATCAATATAGAATACAATAAAATACTGTGAAATTCTTTTTGTAGTTTAATATTTTGGTGAAACTATGTTAAAATAGTGAACATCTGATTACATGCCAATCGAAGGTAGTCAGATCAGGGTGTTTTGGTTGGTAAATAGGTCTCGAGTTACTTTGAGTTAAAAGAGTATTCCACAGACCATAGTTGTACTTTAAATGGGTTTGTATTAGTATTGTTTCAGTATTATTTGTGAAATTGTTTTAATGAAGTGACCACCTAATGAACCCAGAGCAAGAGTTGTCCTTTTACTGGAGAGATATCTGAAAAGCACACAATGTGGAAGATTGCAGAACTAACTTTGTGTTCTTACTTTATGGCCCTTGGTATAAGCAGGATATGCGTACTTCTTGTCACTGATTGTAGAATAATCAGAACAGACTTTTTCATGCAAGATCAGTATGGTAACCAGTGGTGTGAATAGTGAAACAACATTTGGTTTTGTTGTTTTATTTTGGCACAAACAATGAAATTCACAAATAATATGTGGGAACTGGCTTTTTAAAACGTCATTATTTTAGGCTTTTTAATGACTGGTACTTCATCCAAAAAAAATTTGGTGAAATATTTCATATTTTAACTTTATACTGGGTAAAATTTATGTTTACCCACATCATGAAAGCCATTTGCAGCTTTTAACAATGACCCATGTACACTTGTATTTAAGTCTCACTGTATCAGTGACCAGCATATGAATCACCAGATTTCATTCATTTGAAAGCCCCAGTAACCATTTTTTTTAATAAACTGTCCATCCTCTACTGATAACTTAATAGGAAAGAATCTTCAGTTACTTATCAGCCTAAATACATTTTAAAGCCAGTCTAGTAGCGCGGTACAGAGAGTGCTGATAAAATAGATTCAATTCACTTTGTCATAACTTGTATTTTCAAGGTGAGTTCTTGTTTCAGACCAGTCTGGTAACATAGTACAGCAGGTGATGGGGGAGGAGAGTAGTGGTGAGATTCAGTATGTACCAAGTGGACAGAGACAGATCCACATCAAACAGCATGGGGTGAGTTGTTAGAATGTACTAATGTATTCAGTAGGGCTGCAAACGAGTCCGAAAATGCGCCTCGATTACTCGTTTTAGAAGAACCGACTCGGACTCGGTTAATCGCTTGATTATCGCTCACGAAATAAACTGCATCATATTTTGATATACCACGCCTTATAAAATGGTTAAAAGGCACACAACATAAAAGAATTTTGATAATTTATTAAATTTCGGGGGAAAGACGCATTTGTAATGACAAATATAGGAAAATTTTAACCATTTTTATATTGCGAGATTTGAGGCGTCTTCGAAATACGTTATATAAAATTGACGTCTATTAAAAACATTGTTACACATACAATAAAGTTTGCAAATGCTTAAAATATAAAAAACTGACACGGAAACACCTTATATTAGTAAAATATATAAATATATTGATATATTTAAAGAAAAAATTTAATTTTGTAGTAGATTTTACATCCTATTTTTAGTTGTTTTCGAATAGCCGGTTCACTTTTCTTGACTGGTGTTCATTTGCTAATTGGTTGATTGTTGATTGCTTGATATTGCAAGGGTAATTTGTAGTGGTGTGAACGGTAAACCACATTTCGTTTCGTTTAGGTAGAAATGATGAAATTCGCAGAGAATATTTAAGTACCGGTTATTGAAAATGTCATTATATTAGGCTTTCTACTAGTTAATATTTCATCAAAACAATAAAGAATATATATACTTGAGGTAATAACTTACATTTTCACTTTATATTCATGGTAAATGAAGTTTACAAACTTCAAAATATCGCCGGAATGCATGTTTCCTATTCAGAGTATAGCTCAAGTACGCTCGCGTAAAACTTTTTATTAAATCTTCGGTTTCAAAGCCCCGAAAACCGGTTTTTATTTTCAGAACTGGTCCGACCACTAGTATTTTATTGCGTAAAATAGCCTTACCTTATCCTCACAAATGCTTACTTGGTTTTGTGGAGGCAAAACGCGGCGACCAACAAGAATATTTAAAAATTATTCTTGTTCGAGAGGTGAACCCCGTAGTTAGTGATAGGTGCGCATGTGCACAACACATTGTCGGTTGGACTTGTCGAGAGATCTTCATTTAATTTTTGGTCCCCTGTAAAACAAACGTGTGAGTGGAGGCATTTTTGGTCGTCGAGGAGGCAACACGTGATGTTTATTTAAATCTGCCCGTTTTTTAGATGGCAGATGCGTTCTTTTAGAATTCATCGAGTTCGTGCTAAGAAGAAAGAAGCTTCAGTCTTCCTATTTTACAGAAGTGCAATATCACATGCTGAGGGTTCAGTATCCCATAACAGCATTCTTAGATCCCCCTTGGCTGTAAAACAGCTTTTGGTAGAGGATCTGTTACAGAAGATTCTTCAGTTTTTGGTTCAAGCTGCCTACCTCTTCATTTATGAGGGATGTTCATCAGAAGTCTTTGAACTAGCCACATTTTCCTGAAGATGGCGTTAAGAGGTCTCCTGCGATTGAAAAAGAGCTAGCAGTAGAAGATCTACTAGATTTTGCTTTTCCAACACCAGATGACGTTGAGATTTGATAGCTGGGGAGATTAAACTCGTTTTCTGGGGTTAGTTATTAAACCTCCAGAAAGCTAGTAGCCTCTCTACTTGGTAGACACACAGAAGATGACCCTTCATCTCGAATCCAGAAATATACTTCAGATCATCCAATGGCAAATCCCTCTCATGAAGTCCTGGTGGATTTTTATGCAGTCCTACAAGATCTACTTCACAAGTTTATCAAGGTTTGCTTTCAACCTACAAACCAGGCATCAAGATGGTTAATTTCCTCCATTGCCTTGTCTTTATTGTACAACTGGCTGGTGGACCATTTATTTCTTCATTATAGAGAAGATAATACATAAGCTTTCCCACCAATATCCTCAATGAAATAGGGGATTCTGATGTAGTAGAAGAAATACGTATAAATATCTGGTTTAAGTGAAAATATTATAGCCAACTCAGAGTTGTGCAATTTTTGAATGGGTACTATGTAGCCCTCCAATCAAAACTCCCCTTTCATGTAGCTCTACTGCAGGTGCTACAGACAGGAAACAATCCACCATGCTGCTGAAACTATTGTGTTACATTTACTATGTTCATTTACACACAATTTATTCTGTAAATGACTACAAGTTGCTGGATTTTCTCAGTAAAATAGTTACTTCTATCATATCTGACACAATGGTGCTTCTTATGGATGGAAATATTGTTTTGTTTTCTCAAGACATAGATCGTTGATGTGCTATGTGCTTTATAAGTGTACAGTACGGATAGCCTGCACCAAGAGTTCTTCTCTATTCAAGGAAGTTAAACTGCACTGGGCAAGGTTAGTCCGTGGATGGATGACCATTCCTGTCATTTTCTTTGCATTAATCCCACAATATCTTTGGGGTCTCAAAAGGTTTATGGCCAGTTTCCACAGATCTCCATACCAAATACAAGGGTTGTGCAAATCTTGAGACAGCTTGTCGAATAATTCCAGTCGAATCCGCCCATGTCTGTACATCCCATAATTTAAAGCGGTTACAGACAGGAAAAACATGGCTACTTGTGAGTGTCGCAAATGCTTCAAAAAAGGCACAATTTACCACCTCAAGGATTGCACAACTCCAGGTTTTACAGCAGATTACTTCTTGCACCAGAACCCAGCAATAAATGGCGCCCTGTGATAGATCTCCGTGTCCTGGAGAAATGCCTGCTAGTTCCAACTTTTTAAATGGAGTCAGCCGAGATAATCAGAAACTCGGTCATAAAAGGTGAATGGCTAGTTTCAGTAGACCTGAAAGACGCGTTCTTTCACGTGCCCATACACCCAGATTCTCAACATTGGCTATGTTTCCATGTAGACAAACAAACGTATCAGTTCAAAGCATTGCCATTGCGGTTGGTGACTGCACCCCTATAGTTCATGCAGATTGTAAAAGAGGCTCGTTCTTCAATCTCGCGGAATTCAAGTTCACCAATACCTGGACGACTGGTTGTTAAGAGCAAATACCAGACACCAGTGTCAGCTCCACACAAAAGAACTTCTCCATGTGGTGCAAGAACTCGGCTTTGTGATAAAATTCGCAAAATCAGAGCTCGAACCTACACAAAAAATTAACTTTCTGGGTTAAATTTTGACTTGATACAGGGAAAAGTCTTTCCCACCGAAAATAAGTTGAAAATTCTAGAAAAATCTGTTCAGGACATGGAGATCGCATCACAAACAACCCCAAGGTTGCTTATGTCCCTGATAGGTGTACTAGCATCCCTAGAAAAGACAATACCAATGGGTCGGTTACGTATGCGCCCTTTCCAGTGGTACCTAAAAACAAACTGGCAGTATCCCCAGTCACTAGACCTGAAGATTCCTGTTTCAAACTTTCTGAAAAGTCATCTTCAGTGGTGGAAAGATCCAAAAATCTAAAAAATGGGTTATCCTTTTCATCCACAGGAACACAATACCCTTATTTTCACAAATGCATCAAGTCAAGGTTGGGGAGCTCATTTAGAAAACATGACAGTCAGTGGCAATTGGACAGATCAAGAAAATTGCTTCATATCAATGTCCTTGAGTTAAAGGCAGTGTTTCTGGCCTTAAAAGAGCTTTCAAATCAAAATTCTAGACAAAAGGGTTCTGATAGCAACACACAATGCTACTGTAGTCAGTTATCTGAGCAAACAAGAGGGAACACACTCTTGGGACAGGTGTCTCCTGGTTTGGCGCATCTTGGCCTACTGCAATCCTCGAAACATACTCATAAGAGCCCGACACATTCAGGGTTGCCTCAATGTCATAGCTGACAGGCTCTCCAGAAAGGACAAAATAATTCAAACAGAATGTTCTCTTAATCCTCAAATATTCAGCCTAATTTGGCTTAGTCTGGCACACACCAATGGTGGAGATGTTTGCCACCAAATTGATTCACAAACTACCAATCTATGTCTCACCAGTCCCAGATGCAAATGCTATGAACATAGATGCATTGAACATCTCCTGGGAGGGTCTGGACGGCTATGCCTTTTGTCCTGTAGCACTCATACCAAAAGTGTTACAGGAAATGAACACCTACAGGTGCAAGATGATAGTAGTTGCACCAGGGTAGCTCAGAATGCATTGGTTTTGGGATCTAGTGAATCTGTCAACCAAACCTCCATTACAACTATCTCACTGGCCTCATCAGTTAAAGCAACCATTCAGTCCGAAGTTCCATCAGAATCTCATGTATCTGATTCTGCATGTTTTGGCACCTAGACACCTCAGAATCACTTGAATCATTCTCTGAGCAGGTGGCAGATAGAATTAAGGCACCTCAAAGACCCTCATCTAGAAGAATCTGGGTTAAGGTGGTCCATTTTTTGAACTCTGGTGCCAACAGAATCAGGTGGTCAGCTCAGAGCCTACTATCTCAGCAGAATTTTGAATCACTTATTTGCTATTAAAATCTGAAGCCTGCCACTACTGCTGGCTATAGGGCTGCCATAGCTGATCATTTTGGCCAGGAGGTTAGCAAATGTTTGAATCTGAACAGACTTATTGCGAGCTTTTATTGGGATAAGCCTGGGATCTGTCTTTAGTCCTCATGGCTTTGACGAAGGCCCCTTTTGAGCCTCTAAAGGATGAATCCTGCCACAATTGCTGGCTATAGAACTGCAATAGCTAATCTTTGGGATCTTTTCGCCAGGAAGGGAGCGAGAGTTTACACTTGAATAGACTTCTTGTAAGCTTTCACAGGGACAAACCCATTGCAAATAGGGGTATTCCCTCTTGGGACCTATCTTTGGTTCTTTTGTCTTTGACTTTTGACCTTTGAAGGTTGCAAGTCGTAAGATTTTGGCTTTCAAGACTGTTTTCCCGATGACTTTGGCATCTGGCAAAAGGAGGGGGGAGGTGCATGCTTGGACATATTCTTCCCGCAGACACAAAACCTCACTGGAAGGAGATCACTATTTCTCCTTCTCCTGCCTTCTTAGCAAAGGATCAGTTGGCTTCTGATTGCCCAGATTTGCTCAAACCAGTCGTCATTCTAGCTCTTAAACCTTTTTTGGGCTCAGACTTGACTGAGGATATGACTTCATGCCCTGTCAGAGCACTTAGATACTATCTAGACAGAACTAGTGCTTTAAGGAAGGGAAAGAATCTCTTGTTTATATCCTTTAAGGAAGGCTTTGACAGAGATTTCATGAGATCTGCTATCTCTTCTTGGATCAGAGAGACTGTCTTATTGGCTTATCAGTCATCCAATTTTGATACACAGGACCTACAGGTTAAGGCCCATGATGTTAGGTCCATGTCTGCTTCTTTAGTATTCAAGGATGGGTGTCCCTAGAGCAGATTTTAGGCTTCTGCCATTGGAAGAGCCACAACACATTTTCTACCTTTTAAGCTATGTGTCTTGGCAGTCCACAGACCAAACAGATTACAATTAGGCCCAGTGGTTTCTGCTCAGCATGTGATTGGCTTTGAGTATGTTCTTGAGTATTTCATATGGCTTACATACTTTACTCTTCCTTCCATACCAGTATCTTGTATGGACATATGTCTTCTTCTGTGGCAGATGGCCTCATGACTGTATTTTGTAAAACACAGAAGCCAGCTTGGGGTGCCTTCTTGCTGGATGACAGCTCCCAGCTCGAGGGACCCAGGAAGCCATTCCCCACCACACAGTTATGGGTGATGGTTTAGATATAGGACAACTTTATGCTACATTGGACAAGTGTCAACTACAACAGTACATCATAAATATTCATGAGGTTACCTATCATTACTTATCTTTACAGATATTTTACAGTAATGGAAAATTCTGTTGTAGCATACTTAAGCTTATCTTATCCTCTCCATCAAATGCTTTCCTGGTGAACCCCATAATCTATTAACAGGGAGGTTGCAAAACAAACCCCTCCTCCTGTTATGGTTGGAATCAAGCATTTGTGAGGATAAGGTAAGGCTATTTTACGCAATAAAATGTAACAAATTTTATTGTAATTTAACTTTTTGTAAGTTAAATACTTACCTTATCCTCACAAGGACAGACCCACCCTTCCTCCCCTCACACGTTTGTTTTACAGGGGACCAAAAATTAAATGAAGATCTCTCGACAAGTCCAACCGACAATGTGTTGTGCGCATGCGCACCTATCACTAACTACGGGGTTCACCTCTGGAACAAGAATAATTTTTAAATATTCTTGTTGGTCGCCGCGTTTTGCCTCCACAAAACCGAGTAAGCATTTGTGAGGATAAGGTAAGTATTTAACTTACAAAAAGTTAAATTACAATAAAATTTGTTACAATTTGTGAATAATGTGTTATAATTAATTAAGCATCCCTTCCGGGACGCTTGTTATCTCCCGCCGGGCTTTAGCCCGGGAGGGAGGGAGAATATGAAATGATGCCTGTGTGTGCATGCGTGCGTGCGTGCGTGCGTGCGTGCGTTAGTTAGTCACACAGATTTCTCCAAAACTACTACAGCTACAGATTTTTTGTAAATTAATTGTCCCAATGAATTTTCACGCCCTCGAAAATTTTTTTGGTTTTATGGACTTAGGCCTAAAGATAAGTGAGTAATAGCAATCTTAGCTACTTGGAGTAAAGGGCTCATAACTCAAAAACTATTGCAGTTACAACTTTTTCTTCAAATATGTTGTTCAGCTACTTTGTCCTTAGCTATAAGATGGTACATAGTTTGGGGTCCCATTGCATGCCATAAGTGAGTAATAGCTATTTTCTTATCTGTAGCAAAATAATGACATGAGTAAATGTCAAATATCTTCAAAAGTATTAAAGTTAGGGAATTCTTTTCAAATATGTTGTTCATCTACTTTTTGATAAGCTATCACATAGTAAAGTTTCAGACCTGTTGCACATTGGATATCTGAGTAATAGCTACTTTGAAATTGTGACTGTTGAGTAAATCCATTGTAACTCCAAAACTAGTGCAGTTAGAGTATTTTCCTAAAATATGTTATTCAGCTACTTTGTCCTTAACTATAAGATGGCATACAGTTTGGGATTCTATTGCATGCCATAAGTGAGTAATAGCTATTTCCTTATTTGAAGCAAAATAACAACATAAGTAAATTTCAAATATCTTCAAAAGTATTCAAGTTAGGGAAATATTTTCAAATATGTTATTCATCTAGTTTTTGATGAGCTATCAGATAGTAAAGCTGCAAACCTGTTGCACACTGGACAGCTGAGTAATAGCTACTTTGAAATTGCGACTGTTGAGTAAATCCATTGTAACTCAAAAACTACTGCAGTTACAGGATTTTCCTAAAATAATTTGTTCAGCTACTTTTTCCTTAACTATAAGATGGCATATCGTTTGGGGTTCCATTGCATGTCATAAGTGAGCAATAGCTATTTTCTTATTTGTAGCAAAATTATGATGGAAATAAATGTCAAATACCTTCACAAGTACCAAAGTTATGCAAATCTTTTCATTTGTTATTCATCTAGTTTTTCAAAAGCTTACTTTCCTGTGTCCTTTATATTTTTGTTGCTTTTGCAGGTGTAGGTCAATAGCTAAGTGAGTAGATAGCTGAGCAAAAGCTACTAAAATGAGTAAATGTCTTTTATCTCTAAAAGTATTATAGGTAGGCAATTTCTTCTAAATAAGTCATTCACCTACTTTTGGGTGATCTACCACATAGTGAAGTTGCGGAACTGTAGCTCTTTGGATAGCTGAGTAATAGCTACCAAAATGAGTAAATGTCTTTTATCTCTAAAAATATTACACATAGGCAATTTCTTCTAAATAAGTCATCACCTACTTTTGTGTGATCTACCACATAGTGAAGTTGCAGAACTGTAGCTCTTTGGATAGGTGAGTAATAGCTACTAAAATGAATAAATGTCTTTTATCTTTTAAAGTTTTACAGGGAATTTTTTTGAATATACTGCAGTGACATTTCGACCAATTCGAGAGGTCACATGACCAAAAATGTCTTTTTTCGATGGGTAAAATTTTCCGGATGATAACTTGAAAGGGACTTTATCAATTCACCTGAAACTTGGCAAATACATTCATTCTATTAATATCTGGAAATCATTAGATTTTGGCATTGATTGGTTAAGAAATGGCTGAGTAATTAATGATTAATTAATCATTATGAATTTTCCAAATAAGGAACACAAGAATGCTTATATCTTGAAAACCGTGCTAGATAGAGCGATTTCGACGAAATTTTTGACCCACAGGGTATCTCTGCAGAGGAACCATGCCAATTTTCAAAAAAATTTTGTTTCGCCAAATATGGCGGCCATTTTGAATTTTCGAATTGTTCGCAAAAATTGAAAAACACAAAAATGCTTATATCTCAAAAACCGTGCTAGATAGAGGGATTTCGACGAAATTTTGAACCCACAGGGTATCTCTGCAGAGTAGTCATCCCAATTTTCAAACTATTTTTGTCGGAGATGGCTCTGCCGGCTCCGCATTTTCTTTTCCTCATAACTCTGTCACCGTTGGGCGGATTCTTTTTAAATTTGGCAGGTGTATACAGTAGCCTCGGGGAATTTTTACCTCCGCCAAGGAGGTTATGTTTTCGCCCAGGACCGCCTGTCTGTCTGCTTGTTTGTTTGTTTGTGAACAAGATAACTCAAAAACCTATTGAAGAATTTTGATGAAATTTTCAGGATATGTGCGAAAAAGTAAAAGGAAAAAAGGATTAATTTTTGTGAGTAATCCGGATCACTATCTGGATCTTCTGGATCCATGAAATGTAATTTTTAAAGACAGATAACTCAAAAATTTATTGATGGATTTTGATGAAATTTTCAGGATATGTCGTAATTGGGACAAGGAACAAGTGATTAGATTTTGGGAGTGATCTGGATCACTGTCTAGATCATCTGGATCAAGGCTTCCAGATAATTTTAGGATGAATTTTGATGATATTTTGATGATATTTTTAGGAGATGTTAGAAATGGTAAAAGGAAGAAGTCGTAAAAGAAAGAAATGATTCAATTTTGCAAGTGATCTGGGTCACTATCTGGATCTTCTGGATCCATGAAATGTAATTTTTAAAGACAGATAACTCAAAAAAGTTATGGATGGCTTTTGATGAAATTTTCAGGAAATGTCCTAAATAATACAAGGAACAAGTGATTAGATTTTGGGAGTGATCTGGATCACTGTCTGGATCATCTGGATCCAGGCTTTTATTAAAGAAAGTTATAGCCAGATAATTTTAGGGTGGTTGAATATACTGTCTTTTTTCGATGGGTAAGCTTGTCCAGATGATAACTTGAAAGGAATTTTATCAATTCAGCTGAAACTTGGCAAATACATTCATTCTATTAAAATCTGGAAATCATTAGATTTTGGCATTGATTGGTTAAGAAATGGCCGAGGAATTTCCCAAATAAGGCAAACACTTATAGCTTGAAAACCGTGCTTGATAGGGCATTTTTTGACGAAAATTTTGACCCACAGGGTATCCCTGCAGAGTAACCATGCCAGTTTTCAAAAATATTTTGTCTAGCCAAATTTGACGGCCATTTTGAATTTTCGAATTTTTCGCAAAAATTGCAAAACACAAAAATGCTTATATCTTGAAAACCATGCTAGATAGAGGGATTTCAGTGAAATTTTTGACCCACAATGGTATCCCTGCAGAGTAACCATGCCAATTTTCAAAAAAATTTTGTCTAGCCAAATATGGCGGCCATTTTGAGTTTTCGAATTTTTCACAAAAATTGCAAAACACGAAAATGCTTATATCTCGAAAACCGTGCTAGATAGAGGGATTTTGACGAAATTTTTGACCCAAAAGGAAACTCTACAGAGTAGTCATCCCAAATTTCAAAAAAAAATTGTCTCAACAAAAATGACGGCCATTTTGAATTTTCGAATTTTTCACAAAAATTGCAAAATACAAAAATGCTTGTATCTCAAAAACCATGCTAGATAGAGCGATTTTGATGAAAATTTTTTTGCCCACAGGGTATCTCTTCAGAGTAGCCATCCCGATTTTCAAAAAAATTTTGTCTAGCCAAATATGGTGGCCATTTTGAATTTTTCGCAAAAATTGCAAAACATAAAAATGTTTATATCTCGAAAACCGTGATAGATAGAGCGATTTCAACAGAATTTTTGACCCACAGGGTATCTCTGCTGCAGAGTAGCTATCCTAATTTTCAAAAAAATTTGTCTCGCCAAAAGTGGCGGCCATTTTGAATTTTCGAATTTTTTGCAAAAATTGAAAAACACAAAAGTGCTTATATCTTGAAAACCATGCTAGATAGAGCGATTTCAACGAAATTTTTGACCCACTGGGTATCTCTGTGGAGTAGCTATCCCAGTTTTCAAAAAAAATTTGTCTTGCCAAAAATGGCGGCCATTTTGAATTTTCAAATTTTTGCAAAAATTGCAAAACACAAAAATGCTTATATCTTGAAAACCGTGCTAGATAGAGGGATTTGGACAAATCTTTGTCCCACGGGGAATTTCTACAGAATAGCCATCCCAATTTTCAAAAAAATTTTGTCTCGCAAAAAATAGCGGCCACTTTGAATTTTCGAATTTTTTTTTGCAAAACACAAAAATATATCTTGAAAACTGTACTAGATAGAGAGATTTCAGCAAAATTTTTGACCCACAGGGCATCTCTGCAGTGTCGCTGTGCCAGTTTTTTAAAACAATTTTGTCTCGCCAAAAATGGCAGTAATTTTCAATTTTCGAATTTTTCGCAAAAATTGCAAAACACAAAAATGCTTATATCTCGGAAAACTGTGCTAGATAGAGCGATTTCGACAAAATGTTTGAACCACAGGGTATCTCGGCAGAGTACCCATGCCAATTTTCAAAAATGTTTTGTTTCGCCAAAAGTGGCGGCCATTTTGTACTTTTGATTTTTTTGCAAAAATTGCAAAACACAAAAATGCTTATATCTTGAAAACCGTGCTAGATAGAGCAGACTACACTGACTTTGGTTGTCATAACAGTATAAGGCTAGAAGTAGAGCATTTTCTTAATACTTCAGCACTCACCTTTATATCCTTTTCGGGACGCTTTGCTTTGGCTGTGCAAAAAGATTATCGTTTTTTTTGCGAGCGATCCTCTAGTTTATTATTGGATTGATTAATTAAATACAATATATTGTGTTTTGTGGGATGTGTTTGGGAATGAGGCTGACAAAAAATTGATTGATTGATTGAGTGATTGATATTGTGTTTTTTCAGGGGGAGTTTTTGAATGAGGCAGGTCAGCCTTTGAGGATTGAAGTGAGCACAGAGGAAGAGCTGGCTCAAATGGGTGAGTACTAAAACTCACATATTCAGTCTTCCAATATATATCTTCATCCTTAATCCAGAGAATCAAATCTTGGGTTGTAATACAGAAATGGTGATGCCAGAATTTGAACTCAGAATGAGTTGAATATTCATTCTTTTGCCTTCTAAAATAGGAAATGTTTTACAAGTATCCATGTGTGTAGACCACCAAGTTTTTAAATCTCAGATGTTTTCATTGTAGGAATAATACCTGAAAGATCATGGTGTACACACAATTTTACCATGGTTTGAGGTTATAAACTCCACCTTCATATGTTATAACCTCAAGCCATGGTAAAATGCTGTGTATGCCATTCTTTGGAGTGTGTTATTCTTATTCTAATATGACAAAATATTTTAATGTTATTCATAATTACAAATTTGATGATAAAACCATTTTTCTTAAGGCTGTTTCATCCATTATTCTTTGCAAGCAGTTAGTATCAGAACAGCCAACATGTATATAGGAATTTTACCATAGCTCTCGACAAATCAGATGCAATGACACAGCCATGTCATGTTAGAATATGGTATTGAGTGCCATAAAACAAACTTGCTACCATAGTGATTGTGTGTCCTGTTGTGGTTTTTTTTTCTGAGTTAGCACTACAGGTATTCCTTTGCCAAACAAGTAATACAGGGTCCTTATTCACCTAACATTCTTATGTTTAAGATTACCTCCACTTTCAGAATTTCTGTGAATAAGTACTATTATTCTGGACTTCTGTAAGAAGCAAAGGTTTTCTAAGAAAAATTGTAAGCATAAAAAAAATTTTCAAAATAAAAGTATTTAAATTTCAGAGAATTTTTAGAATTCTATGTGTAATACTAATGGACTGGATACAATTGGTTAAAACAGGCAGCATTTGTATTTTATTACATGACATGGCAATTTGAAGAAAAAAAAATAATATACTTTGAAATTTTTTATATTCTAAAAGCTTCTCTAAAAAAATGCCTATTTTGCAAGAAAGGTCTTTGAATACAAGTATTCTAAGGGTAAGAATATTGATAAATACAGACGATCCCTTGAATTGAATGTTTATGTGTTTGCAGAGAATGTGGTGAGTCAGGAGATTATAGGAGAACTGGACCCAAATACTGGCATCCTGTACACCAACTCACCCATACAGGGACAGCATATCATCAGTGAGTAGTTACATAAACACCTTGTACTCCTTCATCAGGGATGTGGCTTGGGATGAAATATATGCCTGAGTATCTATATAGTGACAGCTGGTCCAAATCATCCTACTCATATTTCTGTGTGAACCTACTGGATGTACCAGTGGAGTATATATATGGTTAATGTGAACAAATTTATGTAAAATAAAATGTGTGATTGTTGTACCTGTTTCCAGTCTATTACAAAAATTGGACAGTATCATTCAGCCGTCAATTTTGAAACATTTTAGTGCATTTTTCTTGCTCCACAAAATAGTGTGTATAACAAAAAACACTTCTATTTTAAGAATATACAACTTCTTTTAATATTTTTGCACAAGAACATGCGTATGTCTGACAATTAAACCGTTTAGACCGGAATGTGGAATGGACCGGATTGTGGCTCATGAAGGATATGTGAATTTTAGGGAAATTAAGTTGAAAACAAATATTAATGGAAAAATGTGACTGAACACTGGCTTTCACCCTATGTTATTGTGTCAAAATATTTTAATAGTCTTAAGAGTGTCTTAAGTTGTGTCCACCGTATTCTGTTGTTCCTGTTTTGTGCAGACACTGGTGAGATAAGCTCCATCACTCCACTCAGTCAGACCTCTGCTGTGTCCAGTCTCAGTCAGGACATGACAGCATCTCAGCAACAACATGTGATCACAGCCGGCTACCCAACTCAGGAGTTGGTAACCATGGCAACACCAGGAGACGGGGACAGTCAGTCACAAAGCAGCGATGTGGGAGATGGTCAATTTAAACAAGAAGGGGAGGTAAAGGCATGTTACAGCTGAATAAACACAATGTTCTGAGTGTTCTCATGTATATATCTGCATGTAATGCAAGACGTGGTTAAGAATATCATGCCTATCTTAAGTAGTACTGCAACAAAGTTTTTCTGAAATAAGTTCCACACAATTGAATACATTAACATTGGACTATTCCTGGAATATTAGGCTTTCTATGATATCAGTATTTCACTGTTCTCTACAGGAGACAACAGGAGGCAGCTTCATCAACACTGCATTGGATCAGGCAGACATCGGCCTCCATCCATACCAGTACATGCAGGACAACGACCCCAACTCAAGACCACAGGAAACTCTCACACAGAGGTCACATGACATAGTCATCCATGAGGCAAGGTACAGTATCATAGTTTATTGAAAGTTAAAATATTAATCCAAAATGAAATGTACAATAACCTGGATGACATATTTGGAGTATAAAACATTTCAATGACCTAAAGTACATTGTAAATATTCAAAATATGATTGCCAGTTTCGGAGACTTCCATTCGATACTATATATGTTTGCATAATACTAACTGTAATTGTATTATGTGCAGTTTAAAATTTTTAAATGGTTAGATTTATCAATGTGTGTTACACTTTTCTTTTTATTTTAAAATATGTTTCATGGATATTAATTATAGAAGTAGAATTGAATAGAAGCATTTATATAGCACAAAATTGATGCAACACCCTCTTATGTGGTTGAGGTCAAATTATCTTGAGATAACAAAGCTCAGATGTTTGTTCAAACCTGAATGATATTTGGCTTGCAGCCTATCAGTATATAGCCACTAATTCTTTGGCAAGTTGTCATTGTGTTCCCTGTTTCAAGAATATGTTACTCACAAGTTCTTGGTTTCAAATAATATAACCTGTCCTTCATCAGAGTTGCTTCTAGGATGCGTTTTCTGCGATATCTCGCATTAATTTGTTTTTGCTCGCGGATTTCATCGAAGTATGCGGGGACAAGATTGTAAAATAACGCATTCAGCACAAGGCAATGCGGGATATATATACAAAGCGAAAAGACGAGAGATCAAAGAAATCGAAACGCAGCGTGGAGCGAGAGTTTGTCGAGGTTTTGATTTTTCCGTCGAAACGTTCTTCGAATAATGCCTGTAGACGATTTTGGTTTCGTGATCGTTTACAAACTCAAATATATTATGAGGTACAGACAGTATTTGGACATATTATACCCAAAAATATAAATTTTATTGCGCTACAATAGCTTACCATGTGGGACTGAATGCTTTACTGGTTGCCGCGAGGCACAGACGACCAACGCTCGAGAAAAACAAGCATGCAGTTGGTTCGGCCTCATAGGTTGTCGTGACGTCATCACTTCCTGTGTATCAGCCTCCTTTTCGTTGGTCGCCGCCATATTGGATGCTCTGCTAAGTTTTCAAAGCTGTTTTCTATTATATCTCTGGATATATTGTTTGTCATTCGTCCATAATTCGGCTTTTCCTTTATTTAGCAGTATAGAATCTTATACCCAATTTTCAGCACTTCCGGTGCTGTATTTTGTCAGTTTTTTAACGTCTTCTTATTTCGCGTGTTGTGTGCTCGCCACTACACTAGTACTGCTCGAATCTACGGTTCGGAGTATTTTCATATTTTATTGCATTAAAACATGGCCACCGCCCACCAGTCTTCTAAAGATAAACCCAGATCCAGCAAATGCAATCATTTCTGTCAGCCATTCGACAGTCATGGCTATTGCCCTTCCTGCAGAGATGCAGGGAAGGGTGATGATCTGTGTGTTACAAAAGCTGGTACTTGTCAAATCTGTGCGTCTTTCACAGACGAACAGTCCACTAAAATTGCTAATAGAAGACGATACAAGAAAAAACATCCCACTTCACAGGCATCGGACAAAGATCGGGACGAGGTACTTGGCGATTCTTTTGAATCGTTTTCTGGATCGCAAGCCGAACTTGAGGCTGCGGCCGATCATTTGTTTACTTCACCTCCACGTCCCAGACCCTTATCTTTCGATCCTTTGCCTCTTACTACACCAGGGCGTACTGTTCCTCCCACTCCCAGTACAGCCTTACATCATAAAGTCCATTCTTCTGTAGAAAAGTCTTTGGACCACAAATTTGATCAGAAATTTGGTGTTTTTCAGGCCAACATCTATGATGCCCTTAAATCTATGCGTGAAGATTTCCTAAAATCTCAACAAGGGCTGGCTGATAAGATCGCCTCTTCGGCTGTTCGCACCGAACCTCAGACCTCTGTCAGTGCTTCAGAACCCATGGATATTGAATATGGCCCTTCTCTTCCTCCTCGCCTTCAGGCCGAGCAAGGTTCGGACGTTCGTTTTAGCTCTTCCGAACAGACACAGTCTGTTCGCCCCAAGACGTCCACTCACAAGGTTAGCCATGCTCCAATCTCAGGTTCGGGATCTGATTCCGATCATGATCGCCCTTCATATTCTAGACCTAAAAAGCACTCTGACAAGTCTAAACATAAGTCAAGGTCCGCATATTTGCCCTCATCGTCAGGGGAGGATCAGTCCCCTAGACGTAAACACAGGTCTCCCAAGCCCCAGAGAATGGCCTCTGATGATCAGGAACATCCTCAAATTGACCTTGATCCGCCCTACTATAGGGATGTGGCTCTGGCTGACATCCCAAATCAATATGCGGAGGAGGTAGATACTTTTCGACGTATCCTCAAATTACCTGATCCGAGGGATTCAGTCCCCAGACCTGCTACTGCTATCATAGGTATCGATGACGAGGTGGCCGTCCAAGAGCTGAGACCTACGGGTCCATCAGCTATGTTGCCCCTCAACTCTGGTATAAGAGATGCCTTTGACAAATTCAACAATGACCTTATGGCTGCAAACCTGGCAGAGGGCAAATACCCAAAGCCCCCCCTTCCACTTCTAAGTGGTACAAGGTTGGACAACCTTGTTTTTCGGAGAAACTCCAAGATTTAAATGCAGACTTTGCCAAGATCTGTATATCTCCTAAACCTTCGGGGGCCCCTTTAGGCAAGGTCCCACTCTCTGTCCTCAAGGACTTAGAACAACAGGCAAGGTACAATCTAACCACATTGAATTTCACGACCACTTTTGCCAAGACATCCTCCTCCTGCAACTCTACCATGAGGAGGTGTCGTTATGGACTAAAAGAAACCTTCAAGAAGGTCAAGTCCCAGGTCAGGAAAGGTGCCGACCCTGAAAAAGCAGTAAAACGTGGTTATGATGAGGCCTATGACTACTTTGATCTCTGGGAGAAGACCCTCACTATTCAACATAAGGCCATAACCTGCCTGAGCAAATCCCTTGCCCATATTTTACAAAGGGAACTTTACACAATGGCAACTTCCGGCTTGCTTAGACGCGAAGCCGAAATGTCCCACCTGCAGCCACAATTAGGGGAAACCAGACGTCAAGAGCTCAGGAATTCCTCTCTCTGGACTCGTTCCCTGTTCAACTCCCAGTCAGTGAAGGAAGGCGAGGACTTCCTTCTCAAAAAAGGCACCTCAAAAGATGCTCAGGGTTTCGGACCCTACCAAAATAAGCCCTTTCGTGGTTCCCACCACAATAAGAGAAGAGGCTCCTACAGGAAACGCCCCTTTGGGGGCAATTCCTCCCAAAGCAGCAACTATTCGTTTCCCTCTTCTAGAGGAAAACCAAACTTCAGAGGCTCCAGCGGTCGTTTTCGACCCCACAACAAAGGAAAAGGGCGTGGAAACCCCTCTTCCCAATGACTCCTATCAAGCCTCAATCAATCCACCAGTAGGAGGTCGCCTCCGTTCTTTCAGGAGAGACTGGCACGCAAACAATTGCTCAGCCAACGTGTTAAATATCATCACCAATGGCTACGTTCTGCCATTCCTCTCAAGGCCAAACTTGATAAGATTTCCTCTGATTGTGTCAGAGTACAAGGCCCCTCAAAAAGACCAAGCCTTGGCCGATTGCATCCAGTCTCTCCTGTTAAAGAACGCTATCGAAAGGGTGGAAAATGTAAAATCTCTCGGGTTTTACAGTCGCCTCTTTCTTGTACCCAAGCCTCACCAAAGGTGGAGGCCAGTAATAGACCTAAGCAGGCTCAACACTTTTCTACACGTAGAAAAGTTCAAAATGGAAACGCCAGAGTCCATCAGGACTTCTCTGATTCCGGGGGAATGGGTAGCGTCAATAGACCTGTCGGACGCTTACCTCCACATCCCCATCCATCCAAACTCAAGGAAGTATCTAAGATTTTGCCACAGGTCACAGGTGTTCCAGTTCACCTCGCTCCCATTCGGACTAGCCACAGCCCCCCAGGTATTCACCATGGTCGTCAAAGAAGTGAAGCTCATGGCCCTCAGCAGAGGACTCAGACTTCATCAATACCTGGACGACTGGCTGATCAGGTCTCAGTCCCAGGAGGAAGCATTAGTGAACACTCGGACAGTGGTAGATCTCACCCAGTCCTTGGGATGGATCTTAAACCAAGAGAAATCAGAACTGAAACCAACTCAGGTGTTCTCGTTCGTGGGCTACGAATACCACCTAGATTCAGCCCTTGTAAAACCCACTCAAGAGAGATGGCTCAAACTTCAGGATTTGATCCTACGGCTCAAGTCGAAACATGTTTTGACTGCAAGATGTTTGATGTCTCTAATTGGGTTGCTAGCCTCAACGGAGAAGATGGTCCCGGAGGGACGCCTTCACATGAGACCGTTTCAGTTTCACCTGAAAGAGCACTGGAAATTTCCTCAGTCGCTGGACAGCCTCCTTCCCTGGACAGAAGTCATTTCTGCTCATCTGGACTGGTGGCAGAATCCTGCAAAGGTGATGATAGGCGCCGACCTTCATCCCAAAGACCACAGTATCCAACTCTTTACAGACGCCTCAAACGAAGGCTGGGGCGCTCACTTAGAACAAAGTTCTACAAAAGGTCTGTGGTCACCTCAGGAAAAAGGACTTCACATAAACGTCCTAGAATTGAAAGCTGTCTTTCTGGCTTTGAGACACTTCAAAGACCAGTGTCAGGACCAAACAGTGCTAGTTGCCACGGACAACTCAACTGTGGTAGCTTACATAAACAAACAAGGGGGAACACACTCGGCGGAGATGTGCGCACTCCTGTGGAGACTCATGACCTGGTGCCACCACCATCACATAATCTTGAAAGCCAGACACATTCCAGGGTGCCTGAATGTGATGGCCGACCTACTTTCCAGGTCAAACCAGGTTCAGTCGACCGAATGGTCACTCCATCCACAGGTGTTCAAACAGATCTGCCGAAAGTGGTTCACTCCCCATGTGGACCTTTTTGCCACTCATCTGAACCACAAGCTCCCTCTGTACGTGTCTCCTATCCCAGACCCCCAGGCCTGGGACATAGATGCTCTAAACATAGACTGGACGGGTCTCACTGCTTATGCTTACCCTCCAACGGCTCTCCTTTACAGGGTGATCCAAAAAATCAGGCAATGCACCTGCCTGATCATACTAATAGCCCCAGGCTGGCCAGGGATGCCCTGGTTCTGGGACCTAGTGCAGCTCTCAACAGAGATCCCTCTACAACTCCCGGTGTCGACAACACTCCTCAAGCAGTCCCACAACTTTGTGTTCCACAGCTCCCCGCAGCACCTCAACCTCCACGCCTGGTCTCTAGGAGTGGACAACTCCAAGAACAAGGCTTCTCTGTGGAAGTGGCAGAGAGAATTGCTGCACCTCAGCGGTCTTCAACAAGGAACATCTACAAATCAAAGTGGGCCCTATTTGAAAAATGGTGCAGAGATAATTCGGTGGATTTCTCCTCACCATCTGTGAAGCAAATCTCAGATTTCTTTATGTATCTGTACCAAGACCTAAACAGGCGCCCCTCTACCATTGATGGTTACAGGACAGCTATTGTTGACACTCTGGGCCCTACGGCCCAGCATATTGCCCATAATGAGGACCTTCACAGGTTGCTCTCCAGTTTTCACAGGGATCGCCCCAAGAGTTCCAGAAACCTTCCTCAGTGGAACCTATCTGTTGTCCTCAATGAGCTCACAAAAGCGCCCTTTGAGCCTATGAAAGACACAGACCTCAAACATCTCACTCTCAAGACTGCTTTCTTGCTAGCTCTGGCCTCCGGCAAGCGCCGCAGTGAAATCCACGCCTGGGTCGCCAACAAAGTATCTAATCTAGGCCAATGGGAAAAGGTAGCCTTGTTCCCTTCATCAGATTTTATAGCCAAAAACCAGCTAGCAAGAGAAGGTTCTCAAAGTGTGTCTCCGGTGACTATTCCTGCCTTGACTACCATTGTAGATAGACAATTCAAAGAAGACAGGACCTTGTGTCCTGTACGGGCTTTGAGGTATTATCTGGACCGAACCAAGGACCTGAGAGGGTCCCGGTCCCTTCTTTTCATCTCCTTCAAGAAAGGGCATACCTCAGATATCAGACCCGCTACTCTCTCTTCATGGTTGAAACAAACCATTCTACTTTGTTATAAGCAAGCAGACCAGCAAGCCTTGGACTTAGTCCAAGTTAAAGCGCATGACATTAGGGCCTTCGCAGCCTCTAAGGCTTTTTACGGTGGGGTATCGGTGGACCAGATCATGCAAGCGTGTCACTGGAAAGCTCACAACACGTTTACCAATTTTTATCTAAAAGACCTTACTTGGTCGGACAACAACATGTATCTGGGACCAGTAGCAGCGGCTCAACAGGTCCTAGACCCTTCTCCTCAGTGATGTCTTCTTCGGAAACAAAAGGGGGGGGGCACGTCCGCTACAGCTAAGCCTTCAGGAGTCTCCCCAGGTCTAGGTATAAGCTACCTCATCAGGGTGTTACAGGTAAGGTCACACATATTAAATTTACATTAACTTTAAATTCTTGGGACCATAAGGTTGTCTTATAAATAAGGTTGCAAATAGCAATTCTCGAACCTTGACCTCATTTCTGACGTCATAGCCCTTAGGGGTTCTTCCTATCTGTGTACTCCGGGTACACAATCCTCCTTCCAAACACCCTACAGTGTACGACACTGTGTATTCTCATCAGGTTTTTGGCTCTTTACAAGTCCGACCTTCAGGATTGGGACTCTGTAAATGGGACTCAGACTGGAAATTTTTTGGAACTATTTTTTATTACTCTCAATTCGAGAAAAACAACATTCAGACCTTCCAGTCTCAGCTGTAATCCCGCCACCGGGCGGTTGAATTCAGCATTCAGTCCCACATGGTAAGCTATTGTAGCGCAATAAAATTGAAAATTTTAATTACTTAAATGTAGCTTTTATAAGCTACAAGCTTACCATGTGGGACTGAGAAGAGTCCCACCCTACCTCCCCGCTGTATTACAGCTGAGGGGACATGGGTTTAATCTCAACGAAAAGGAGGCTGATACACAGGAAGTGATGACGTCACGACAACCTATGAGGCCGAACCAACTGCATGCTTGTTTTTCTCGAGCGTTGGTCGTCTGTGCCTCGCGGCAACCAGTAAAGCATTCAGTCCCACATGGTAAGCTTGTAGCTTATAAAAGCTACATTTAAGTAATTAAAATTTTCAAATTAAGCTGAAAGTGGATGATTATATAAAAAATGGCTGCAAGAAAAACGAAACTTACAGTAGACTGGATTGTTACCACAACAGGCCATGGCAGTGAAGCCGGTGGTGACCCTATTGGCGTAGTGGCTTTCTACCAGTAAACGCCCGTGTTTAAGATAACATTTAGCATTTATCTTATATTTGGAGGTTTAGTTTATGTTCTGCTTCAACCAAATTATCCAATGACATTCAAGATAATTAATGATTTAAATATGCTGGGGAACATTTCTTTGAAAGTGATGTAATTTGACAATATATATCTCTATTATCGACCGTGTTTACCGCTAACCGGAAATACCAGTGAACGCCCAATTTGTTTGCAAATAGAAGCATTTGTCCTTGACCTCTAATAAAGATATATAAGGCGGGCGTTCACTGGTAGAAAGCTACTACGTATCTGTCGGAATTCCCTAGAAAAATATTTTACTGGATCAAAATTCACGGACAACTCATTAATATTAATGAGGTCACAGATTTTCGTGGTGGTTTTAATTCTTAATATTTTCTGATTTAAGATCAAATACTAGAAGGACTACAGAGCTCATGTATGCGTAAAAAATATTTGACAATTCCATTGGATTTTTTAGCAATATTTTACTTGAAGAATTTGTGGACTACTCATTATTATTCATGAGGTCATGGTATTCTGTGGGGTTTTCCAACATATTTGTATGAATTGATGGTGTAATGACTGAATTTGTGATGCCATGACTTCAGATGAAAACTTAAAACCATAATGCCATGACAGGAGCCACTTTGATGTAAATAACCATTTTCAGTATTTTTTTTTAATTCTATCACTAGCCTTGAAGTTTATTTTTATTGGGCAAAACAATAAAAATTGACCACTAATTAATAGAAGTCCACTGTTAAAAATGCCTAAATAAACTGAAAATGTATTTTTTATTAGTTTAAACTTATCATAAAGTCGTCCCCCAGAATTTTTAGCCCCTCCCCCACATTTTGTGTAGTGGTGGGGGATCGCCCCCACTTTTTGAAATTCCTAGAATCAACACTGCTTCATTACACAAAACTATCTCTTCATAATCAAAAATTGTGAACAATTTTAAAAATCAGACCGCCAACAGTTTCTTACTTTCTTTGCAGGTCAGATGGAGTACATGTGTCCCGACCTCAGGAGGTCATGTTACAATCAAGGTCACAGGAAGGTCAGAGTATCCAACCCTCAGAGGTTGTGGTTCATGGCAGAAGGTTGAGTTTTTCTCAAGGTGAAGATCAGCAGGGCGAGGGAGTGTTGAGGGTGATCCCACCCACTGACGGGGGTGAAGGTAATATGAAGAACTGCTAAATTCTAGGGTGCTTGACTGTTTCTTCAGTAAATTCAAACTAGGGTTGTATGTATGAATAAATAGCTAATGTTGTACTACGTAGGCCCTTGGTGAAACTGACCTGTTGGCAACAACCAAATTTGAATCCGTGACAACTCAGGTGTGTCCCAAATTGTAAAATGCTAAATTTATTATGTCACCCGCTGACCCGATGCCTCTGTAGAAATGGTCATACATTATTTGGAGGAGTAAAACATGAATGTTATTTTCTTTCTAAGTGTTGATAGGTTTCAGTGATGATTGTGTTTAATCATAGATTCAGTTACTTTTCAAAGACTATTTTGTATTTGTTATATCATAATAAAGTAATGAAGTGTATACTGATTCATATGTTTCTGTATGTGTTGCATTTGTGTGTCATTCAAACTTAACAAATGCTTGTACTGAGAGATTATTAAAGTAAACAGACCCCAAGAGCTGGATACCATCTCACCCTCTCGTAAATGAATACATCTACTGATGGTTGGACCATTTTCAACAATCAAAACAAGCCTCTGTGGTGTTTAGAAACAAATGAAAGCTGGTATTTGATACATTTTTTGTTCGTGGTAAAAACTAAACTGCAAGTGTATATGAACCTTAATTCTATTTTAAAACTGTGACTGTCTTTGTAGGCGATTTTAAAAGTTATTAAACAGAAATAGCAGCTATAAAAATGTTTGAAATATTAACATTTTCAACAAAGAGATTCTTAAATATTATTATTTATTGTTTCAGTTCCTTTAACCACAACAAAGGAAAAAGTTGAAGACAGGATTTATGTTCTTACCGCTAATGTGCACAGACTACATATGTTTCCTGACACCATACCTGTGACCAGGACGTGATTTATGAAATGTTTATGTTTAAATTTACAGGCGAGTTTGAGCTGGAAGGTGTAGTGGACACGGAGAGTGATGGTCATTCACATCAGAGTGTTGTACAAGTAGTGAGGGGTAAGGCAGTAAGGTTGATTTGTAAAGAAAGGCATTCTGGATAATTAAGTTCAATTACGTCATCACTGACTGAAACGGCCAAGTCTTCTCAAGTGTCCAACCCCAATTCTTACATCATTATCTTCTGCTGGGCTTTAGCCCAGGAGGGAGATTATGAACTGCGTCCTGTGCCTGCTTGCGACTGGTAGCATGTCACAATTTTCTGTAAAACTACTGCATTTAGTCACTTTTGGTAAAGATCATAATTTCTTATATTTTCTATCAATGTGAGCCTTGCATTGTGGATATATAAATAGATTTTTAGGCGGGTTGCATGTAACCAACCTGTCTATTTGATTGATGTGTGGACTCTAACTCAAAAATGCTTTGTCCAATCAAATTCAAACTTGACATGGAGATAGATCAGCATCATAGCTAAGTTGCTTTTGAAATGGTGTAATTCCGTCCGTTCATTTGTCCGTTTTTTTTTCTGTTTGTCCGTCAACATTTCCGTTTCCGGACTGTAACTCAAAACACTTTGCCCAATCGAATTCAAACTTGACGGGGAGTTAGATCACCATGGCTCAGTTGCTTTTGAAATCGGTGTAATTCCGACCGTTCATTTGTCCGTTTTTTGTCCGTTTGTCTATCTGTCAACATTCCGTTTCCGGACTCTAACTCAAAAATGCTTTGTCCAATCGAATCCAAACTTGACAGGGAGATAGATCACCATGATAGCTAATTGGTGTAATTCCATCTGTATGTTTGTCCGTTTTTTATCTGTTTGACTGTCGGTCAACATTTCCGTTTCTAAATTTCATTACAGCAGTTGCTAACCTTATTGCTGCCTGCGCAACCCGCCTTTTTTGGGACATCTTCGTCCTTGTTCAATTCTGTTTCTCACCACTTCATACCTGCTCTCCCTATATTAGTCCCAAATGAAACAAAATGCCATGCACGTTTATACCACTGGAATGCAGGAAGCATCCTCCCACTGAGTTGAAGTGAGCTTGCACATCGATCTTTGTTGCAGATTTGAAAAAAAAATATTGAAGTCTTCAGTGAGGAAATCCCATTCCGCATTCCTTGATTTGTGGGACATATTTGTGATTTCTGTGACTTTATTAGCAGTCGGATCACCTGTGATACAAAATTACCACAAATTTTTATGAGTTGTCTTACCTTAATGTGTGCCTCACAGGGCGAATTAAGCGTCCCACAAGGGACGCTTGTTTGTGTATGGGAGACCTTCAGGCTCTGCCGGCTCCGCATTTTGTTTTTCCCTTATAACTCTGTAACTGTTAGGTGGATTCTTTTCAAATTTGGCAGGTTTAGGCAGTAGCCTTGGGGAATTTTTTTTAATATGCTGCAGTGACATTTCAACCAATCAGAGAGGTCACATGACCAAAAATGTCTTTTTTCGATGGGGAAGCTTGTCCGGATGATAACTTGAAAGGAATTTTATCAATTCACCTGAAATTTGGCAAATACATTCATTCTATTAAAATCTGGAAATCATTAGATTTTGGCATTGATTGGTTAAGAAATGGCCGAGTAATTAATGATTAATTAATCATTATGAATTTTCCAAATAAGGAAAACACAAAATTGCTTATATCTCGAAAACCGTGCCAGATAGAGCGATTTCGACGAAATTTTTGATCCACAGGGTATATCTGCAAAGTAACCATGCCAATTTTCCAAAAAAAAAATTTGTCTCGCAAAAAAATGGCGGCCATTTTGAATTTTTCGCAAAAATTGCAAAACATAAAAATGCTTATATCTTGAAAACCGTGCTAGATAGAGCGATTTCAACAAAATTTTTGACAAACAGAGTATCTCTGCAGAGTAGCCATGCCAATTTTCAAAAAAATTTTGTCTCGCCAAAACTGGGGGCCATTTTCGAATTTTTCGCAAAAATTGCAAAACATAAAAATGCTGATATCTCGAAAACCCTGGTAGATAGAGCGATTTTGACAAAATTTTCGACCCACAGGGTATCTCTACAGAGTAGCCATGCCAATTTTCAAAAAAAAATGTTCTCGCAAAAAATGGCGGCCTTTTTGAATTTTTCGCAAAATTGCAAAACATAAAAATGCTTATATCTCGAAAACCGTGCTAGATAGAGCGATTTCGACGAAATTTTTGACCCACAGGGTATCTCTGCAGAGTAGCCATGCCAATTTTCAAACAAAAAATTTCTCACAAAAAATGGCGGCCATTTTGAATTTTCGAATTTTTCGCAAAATTGCAAAACACAAAAATGCTTATATCTCGAAAACCGTGCTAGATAGAGCGATTTCGATGAAATATTTGACCCACAGGGTATCTCTGCAGAGTAGCCAGGCCAATTTTCAAAAAAAACTTATCTTGCCAAAAATGGCGGCCATTTTGAATTTTTGAATTTTTGCGCAAAAATTGCAAAACCCAAAAATGCTAATATCTTGAAAACCGTGTTACATAGAGCAATTTTGACGAAATTTTTGATCTTCAGGGTTTCTCTGCAGAGCAGCTATCCCAAAGAGCTTTCACTCAGTGAAGTTTCAGACCCGTAGCTAATTATTCCCCTACTCAAAATGAGTAAATTCTATTCTGTACTTTTATAGCGCTTAATCTCTGCTAAAATGAGTAAATGCTAATTATCTCTAAAACTGTTGCGGATACCCAATTTTTATGAAATAACTCATTCATCTACTTTTGAGAGAGCTTTCACATGGTGAAGTTTCAGACCCGTAGATAATTACTCACCTACTCAAAATGAGTAAATGCGAATTATCTCTTAAAAGTATTGCAGATAGCTAATTTTTCTCAAATAACTCATTCATCTACTTTTGGAAGAGCTTTCACATGGTGAAGTTTCAGACCCATAGCTAATTACTCACCTACTCAAAATGAGTAAATGCGAATTACCTCTAAAAGTATTGCAGATAGCCAATTTTTCTCAAATAACTCATTCACCTACTTTTGGGAGAGCTTTCACTCGGTGAAGTTTCAGACCCGTAGCTAATTACTCCCCTACTCAAAATGAGTAAATGCTAATTATCTCAAAAACTATTGCGGATACCCAATTTTTATCAAATAACTCATTCATGTACTTTTGGGAGAGCTTTCACATGGTGAAGTTTCAGACCCGTAGATAATTACTCACCTACTCAAAATGAGTAAATGTGAATTATCTCTTAAAAGTATTGCAGATAGCCACTTTTTCTCAAATAACTCATTCACCTACTTTTGGAGGAGCTTTCACATGGTGAAGTTTCAGACCCATAGCTTATTACTCACCTACTCAAAATGAGTAAATGCGAATTATCTCTAAAAGTATTGCAGATAGCCAATTTTTCTGAAATAACTCATTCACCTACTTTTGGGAGAGCTTTCACTCCGTGAAGTTTCAGACCCATAGCTAATTATTCACCTACTCAAAATGAGTAAATGCTAATTATCTGTAAAAGTATTGCGGATTCCCAATTTTTATCAAATACTTATTCATCTACTTGTGGGAGAGCTTTCACATGGTGAAGTTTCAGACCCATAGCTAATTACTCACCTACTCAAAATGAGTAAATGCAAATTATCTCTAAAAGTATTGCAGATAGCCAATTTTTCTCAAATAACTCATTCGCCTACTTTTGGAAGAGCTTTCACACACGAAAATGAAAAATTGTGAATATCTCGGAAAAGCTATTTCTTCTCCTCTAATGCTCGGCGGGAGATACACACCGCGGCAGTGGTCTTGTCAAAAATTTTTGTCTCCCCAAAAATGGTGGCCATTTTGAATTTTCAAAGTTTTTGAAAAACACAAAAATGCTTATATCTCAAAAACCGTGCTACATGGAGCGAACTCAACAAAATTTTTGACCTGCTGGGTATGTCTGCAGAGTAGCCATGCCAATTTTCAAAATATTTTTGTCTCGCCAAATATAGCGGACATTTTGAATTTTCGAATTTTTTGCAAAACACAAAAATGCTTATATTTTGAAAACCGTGCTAGATAGAGCAGACTACCCTGACTTTGGTTGCCACAACAGTATAAGGCTAGAAACAAAGCATTTTCTTAATACTTTAGCACTCACCTTTATATCCTTTTCGGGACGCTTTGTTTTTGCTATGCAAAAACATTATTTTTCTTTTTGCGAGCGATCCTCTAGTTTCATTTCATTTTATTCTCACATATGAACAACATATCCATATAATGGTTGAAGAAGCAAGAAAGTACAGAAATACTTTACATTGATTAGTTACCCTTTGGTTTTTGCTTTGCAAGTAAACCCAACATACATAAGCATAGGTATGTTGTTCATTTACAGAAGCAGGGGACCCAGGACTGCAGTCACAGATTCCGGATGTCATCGCTGATGTCATACCTTCTCAGCATGCATCTGCAGATACCCTCATTCAAACTCAGGTCAGAACCCTCAGTATGTGTTGACAGGGCAGTTGTTCACAAGAGGTCTTAGCAAATATTTGGCTGAAGTTGGATCTACTTGTATACAAAAGTTTAGCCTATAAGTCTTGGCTAAGACCTTTGGTGAATACAGGCCCAGAGTAAAATGACAATCAATTGTTTGCCAGTGAGTTGTGGTTCATTTGTATCAAAACATGTGTAAAGCTAATCTATCAAGGTGAAAACCTTTAGCCAGCAATGTAACAGGTTTTTTAGTGCTATTTTCTTGGCATAAATATATTCAAATTTTGAAGTGAATTTTACACGTAGTAAAAATGTCTGTTATAAACCATAAGGAAGACGCATTTTACATTGTATATAAAAAAAAATCCCTGTAAATCTTGAAAATTGGAGGATAAGAGGATTGACCCCAATCTGTACTCCTCGTTATTTCAGATGATCGGCAGTGTTCCACATCAGCATGCTGCTGCTGCAGTTGCCGTGGAAACCACAGAAGGCATAGACCCCACAAGTCTGCAACTGAGTGAACTGACGAGTCAGAACTTTGAGGGAGAAGGCAGCTATTCAGTGGAGCATGCATTAATTCAACAACAGAAAGAACTGCTTGAAAGTCCCCCAGGTATGTATTTCTCACCTTGTGTCTAATTATTATTTCTCACATTCACATTAGTGGCTTTTTTCTTGCTTTTTTTTCAAAAGCAAAATACTAGGATAGAATAAGATTTGTATGTTTTGCATCTATTTATTTAAGATGATTTAAGCAAATCTTTTTATGTGATAAATTGATCTAGAAAATATCTTAGATTCTTAATATTTTCAAGCTGTTGGAATAATAGAATTGTTAAAATTTCGGTTATTTTGAAGTTATTTTAAATCTGTTCTCAACATGGCAAAAATTAGCTGTTTACCAAAATTAACAGAATGAAGTAGGAATGAAGACAAATACAGCAAAATAAACAATAAATTCTGCTTCAAATAGAAAGACTGACAGAGTTATAAATTGCCAAAAGTGTTGCAGTTACCATTTCTTATTCATAAATTGGACATTCTTTATCAAAATGTATCAATTTTTTTTTTTTTTTTTTAAATAAAAAAAATACCCAAGTTCAGTAACTCTTCTTTGTAAGCTTGTGCCAGTATTTCTTTGGCATCACTGTTGTGATTAGGTAAAATTGTTTTATTATGTCCACCCCCTGGGGGGTGGATATATTATTTTTGCTTTTTTCGCCGTCCGATGTCCGATGTCCGGCGTCCGGCGTCCGATGTCCGGCGTCACGCATGGTTTCCGCTCATTTAAAGGAAAAGTATTAGAGCTATTGTCACCAAATTTGGTATGCAGGCTTATTGGGTCAGTAGCTTGCTTGGGATTGCTTTTGGCTGTTGTACCTCTTTTGCTTACTGAGTAATACTTAAGTACAGCTATTTTCAGTACCCATTGGTTTCCGTGCATTTAAGCCAAAATAATTAAAGATATTTTACTACAATTTTGAATACAAGATTGTTATGTCCATAGCTCGCTTGGTATTGCATTTGGGACTGATAGCTTTGTCAGTACATGAGTAATAGCCATTTAGGTACTTCATTGTGTATTTTCAGTACTACTTTTGAGTAATTTGCTAATATCTCAGAAACCGTAAGAGATAGAGCGATTTCGTCGAAATTTTCGACCCACAGGGTATCTAAGGAATGTAATATTTGCAATTTTCAAAAAATTTTCCCCTCCCCAAAAATGGCGGCCATTTTGAATTTTCGAATTTTTGCCAAAAATGGCAAAACACAAATTTGCTTCTATCTCCTTAACCGTGTGAGATAGAGCGATTTCGTCGAAATTTTCGACCCACAGGGTATTTAAGGAATGCAATCTACAATTTTCCAAAAATTTTCCCCTCCCCAAAAATGGCGGCCATTTTGAATTTTCGAATTTTTGCCAAAAATGGCAAAACACTAATTTGCTTCTATCTCCTTAACCGTGCGAGATAGAGTGATTTCGTCGAAATTTTCGACCCACAGGGTATCTAAGGAATGCAATCTTTGCAATTTTCCAAAAATTTTCCCCTCCCCAAAAATGGCGGCCATTTTGAATTTTCGCCAAAAATGGCAAAACACAAATTTGCTTCTATCTCCTTAACCGTGCCAGATAGAGCGATTTCGTCAAAATTTTCGACCCACTGGGTATCTGAGCATTGTACTCTTGGTAATTTTTAAAAAATTTTCCCCTCCCCAAAAATGGCGGCCATTTTGAATTTTCGAATTTTTGCCAAAAATGGCAAAACACTAATTTGCTTCTATCTCCTTAACCGTGCGAGATAGAGCGATTTCGTCGAAATTTTCGACCCACAGGGTATCTAAGGAATGTAATATTTGCAATTTTCAAAAAATTTTCCCCTCCCCAAAAATGGCGGCCATTTTGAATTTTCGAATTTTTGCCAAAAATGGCAAAACACAAATTTGCTTCTATCTCCTTAACCGTGCGAGATAGAGCGATTTCGTCGAAATTTTCGACCCACAGGGTATCTAAGGAATGCAATCTTTGCAATTTTCAAAAAATTTTCCCCTCCCCAAAAATGGCGGCCATTTTGAATTTTCGAATTTTTGCCAAAAATGGCAAAACACCAATTTGCTTCTATCTCCTTAACCGTGCCAGATAGAGCGATTTCGTCAAAATTTTCGACCCACAGGGTATCTGAGCATTGTGCTCTTGGTAATTTTTCCAAAAATTTTCCCCTCCCCAAAAATGGCGGCCATTTTGAATTTTCGAATTTTTGCCAAAAATGGCAAAACACTAATTTGCTTCTATCTCCTTAACCGTGCGAGATAGAGCGATTTCGTCGAAATTTTCGACCCACAGGGTATCTAAGGAATGTAATCTTTGCAATTTTCCAAAAATTTTCCCCTCCCCAAAAATGGCGGCCATTTTGAATTTTCGAATTTTTGCCAAAAATGGCAAAACACAAATTTCCTTCTATCTCCTTAACCGTGCGAGATAGAGCGATTTCGTCGAAATTTTCGACCCACAGGGTATCTAAGGAATGCAATCTTTGCAATTTTCCAAAAATTTTCCCCTCCCCCAAAATGGCGGCCATTTTGAATTTTCGAATTTTTGCCAAAAATGGCAAAACACAAATTTCCTTCTATCTCCTTAACCGTGCCAGATAGAGTGATTTCGTCAAAATTTTCGACCCACAGGGTATCTGAGCATTGTACTCTTGGTAATTTTTAAAAAATTTTCCCCTCCCCAAAAATGGCGGCCATTTTGAATTTTCGAATTTTTGCCAAAAATGGCAAAACACTAATTTGCTTCTATCTCCTTAACCGTGCGAGATAGAGTGATTTCGTCGAAATTTTCGACCCACAGGGTATCTAAGGAATGCAATCTTTGCAATTTTCAAAAAATTTTCCCCTCCCCAAAAATGGCGGCCATTTTGAATTTTCGAATTTTTGCCAAAAATGGCAAAACACCAATTTGCTTCTATCTCCTTAACCGTGCCAGATAGAGCGATTTCGTCAAAATTTTCGACCCACAGGGTATCTGAGCATTGTGCTCTTGGTAATTTTAACAAAATTTTCCCCTCCCCAAAAATGGCGGCCATTTTGAATTTTCGAATTTTTGCCAAAAATGGCAAAACACAAATTTGCTTCTATCTCCATAACCGTGCCAGATAGAGCGATTTCGTCAAAATTTTCGACCCACAGGGTATCTGAGCATTGTGCTCTTGGTAATTTTAACAAAATTTTCCCCTCCCCAAAAATGGCGGCCATTTTGAATTTTCGAATTTTTGCCAAAAATGGCAAAACACTAATTTGCTTCTATCTCCTTAACCGTGCGAGATAGAGCGATTTCGTCGAAATTTTCGACCCACAGGGTATCTAAGGAATGTAATATTTGCAATTTTCAAAAAATTTTCCCCTCCCCAAAAATGGCGGCCATTTTGAATTTTCGAATTTTTGCCAAAAATGGCAAAACACAAATTTGCTTCTATCTCCTTAACCGTGCGAGATAGAGCGATTTCGTCGAAATTTTCGACCCACAGGGTATCTAAGGAATGCAATCTTTGCAATTTTCAAAAAATTTTCCCCTCCCCAAAAATGGCGGCCATTTTGAATTTTCGAATTTTTGCCAAAAATGGCAAAACACCAATTTGCTTCTATCTCCTTAACCGTGCCAGATAGAGCGATTTCGTCAAAATTTTCGACCCACTGGGTATCTGAGCATTGTACTCTTGGTAATTTTTAAAAAATTTTCCCCTCCCCAAAAATGGCGGCCATTTTGAATTTTCGAATTTTTGCCAAAAATGGCAAAACACTAATTTGCTTCTATCTCCTTAACCGTGCGAGATAGAGCGATTTCGTCGAAATTTTCGACCCACAGGGTATCTAAGGAATGTAATCTTTGCAATTTTCCAAAAATTTTCCCCTCCCCAAAAATGGCGGCCATTTTGAATTTTCGAATTTTTGCCAAAAATGGCAAAACACAAATTTCCTTCTATCTCCTTAACCGTGCGAGATAGAGCGATTTCGTCGAAATTTTCGACCCACAGGGTATCTAAGGAATGCAATCTTTGCAATTTTCCAAAAATTTTCCCCTCCCCCAAAATGGCGGCCATTTTGAATTTTCGAATTTTTGCCAAAAATGGCAAAACACAAATTTCCTTCTATCTCCTTAACCGTGCCAGATAGAGTGATTTCGTCAAAATTTTCGACCCACAGGGTATCTGAGCATTGTACTCTTGGTAATTTTTACAAAATTTTCCCCTCCCCAAAAATGGCGGCCATTTTGAATTTTCGAATTTTTGCCAAAAATGGCAAAACACTAATTTGCTTCTATCTCCTTAACCGTGCGAGATAGAGTGATTTCGTCGAAATTTTCGACCCACAGGGTATCTAAGGAATGCAATCTTTGCAATTTTCAAAAAATTTTCCCCTCCCCAAAAATGGCGGCCATTTTGAATTTTCGAATTTTTGCCAAAAATGGCAAAACACAAATTTGCTTCTATCTCCTTAACCGTGCCAGATAGAGCGATTTCGTCAAAATTTTCGACCCACAGGGTATCTGAGCATTGTGCTCTTGGTAATTTTAACAAAATTTTCCCCTCCCCAAAAATGGCGGCCATTTTGAATTTTCGAATTTTTGCCAAAAATGGCAAAACACAAATTTGCTTCTATCTCCATAACCGTGCCAGATAGAGCGATTTCGTCAAAATTTTCGACCCACAGGGTATCTGAGCATTGTGCTCTTGGTAATTTTAACAAAATTTTCCCCTCCCCAAAAATGGCGGCCATTTTGAATTTTCGAATTTTTGCCAAAAATGGCAAAACACTAATTTGCTTCTATCTCCTTAACCGTGCGAGATAGAGCGATTTCGTCGAAATTTTCGACCCACAGGGTATCTAAGGAATGTAATATTTGCAATTTTCAAAAAATTTTCCCCTCCCCAAAAATGGCGGCCATTTTGAATTTTCGAATTTTTGCCAAAAATGGCAAAACACAAATTTGCTTCTATCTCCTTAACCGTGCGAGATAGAGCGATTTCGTCGAAATTTTCGACCCACAGGGTATCTAAGGAATGCAATCTTTGCAATTTTCCAAAAATTTTCCCCTCCCCAAAAATGGCGGCCATTTTGAATTTTCGAATTTTTGCCAAAAATGGCAAAACACCAATTTGCTTCTATCTCCTTAACCGTGCCAGATAGAGCGATTTCGTCAAAATTTTCGACCCACTGGGTATCTGAGCATTGTACTCTTGGTAATTTTTAAAAAATTTTCCCCTCCCCAAAAATGGCGGCCATTTTGAATTTTCGAATTTTTGCCAAAAATGGCAAAACACTAATTTGCTTCTATCTCCTTAACCGTGCGAGATAGAGCGATTTCGTCGAAATTTTCGACCCACAGGGTATCTAAGGAATGCAATCTTTGCAATTTTCAAAAAATTTTCCCCTCCCCAAAAATGGCGGCCATTTTGAATTTTCGAATTTTTGCCAAAAATGGCAAAACACCAATTTGCTTCTATCTCCTTAACCGTGCCAGATAGAGCGATTTCGTCAAAATTTTCGACCCACAGGGTATCTGAGCATTGTGCTCTTGGTAATTTTTCCAAAAATTTTCCCCTCCCCAAAAATGGCGGCCATTTTGAATTTTCGAATTTTTGCCAAAAATGGCAAAACACTAATTTGCTTCTATCTCCTTAACCGTGCGAGATAGAGCGATTTCGTCGAAATTTTCGACCCACAGGGTATCTAAGGAATGTAATCTTTGCAATTTTCCAAAAATTTTCCCCTCCCCAAAAATGGCGGCCATTTTGAATTTTCGAATTTTTGCCAAAAATGGCAAAACACAAATTTCCTTCTATCTCCTTAACCGTGCGAGATAGAGCGATTTCGTCGAAATTTTCGACCCACAGGGTATCTAAGGAATGCAATCTTTGCAATTTTCCAAAAATTTTCCCCTCCCCCAAAATGGCGGCCATTTTGAATTTTCGAATTTTTGCCAAAAATGGCAAAACACAAATTTCCTTCTATCTCCTTAACCGTGCCAGATAGAGTGATTTCGTCAAAATTTTCGACCCACAGGGTATCTGAGCATTGTACTCTTGGTAATTTTTAAAAAATTTTCCCCTCCCCAAAAATGGCGGCCATTTTGAATTTTCGAATTTTTGCCAAAAATGGCAAAACACTAATTTGCTTCTATCTCCTTAACCGTGCGAGATAGAGTGATTTCGTCGAAATTTTCGACCCACAGGGTATCTAAGGAATGCAATCTTTGCAATTTTCCAAAAATTTTCCCCTCCCCAAAAATGGCGGCCATTTTGAATTTTCGAATTTTTCCCAAAAATGGCAAAACACAAATTTGCTTCTATCTCCTTAACCGTGCGAGATAGAGCGATTTCGTCGAAATTTTCGACCCACAGGGTATCTAAGGAATGCAATCTTTGCAATTTTCCAAAAAATTTTCCCCTCCCCAAAAATGGCGGCCATTTTGAATTTTCGAATTTTTGCCAAAAATGGCAAAACACAAATTTGCTTCTATCTCCTTAACCGTGCGAGATAGAGCGATTTCGTCAAAATTTTCGACCCACAGGTATTTCAGCATTGTATTCTTGGCAATTTAAAAAAAAATTTCCCGTCCCCTAAAATGGCGGCCATTTTGAATTTTCAAATTTTTGTCAAAAATGGCAAAACACAAATTTGCTTCTATCTCCTTAACCATGCGAGATAGAGCGATTTCGTCGAAATTTTCAACCCACGGGGTATCTAAGGAATGTAATCTTTGCAATTTTCAAAAAATTTTCCCCTCCCCAAAAATGGCAGCCATTTTGAATTTTCGAATTTTTGCCCAAAATGGAAAAACACAAACTGGCCTTAACCGTGCCAAATAGAGTTATTTCGTTGAAATTTTCGACCCATAGGGTATCTAGAAAATGTACTCTTGGCAATTTTCAAAAAAATTTCCTTTTCCCAAAAATGGCGGCCATTTTGAATTTTCAAATTTTTGCCAAAAATAGAAAAACAGGAATTTGCTTCTATCTTCTTAACCATGCCAGATAGAGTGATTTCGTCAAAATTTTCAACCCAACCAATGCAAAAAGGCATGAAGCTGAAATAATTTACATCTACACTAACAAATATTTAAGCATCATTGATATATTTTACAAATGAAACAGGGTCTTGTAAGACTACTGTACAATTTGGGCAAAAGGTTCATGGGTGGACATTACACATGATAATGTGTGTTCTTCTATGCTATCCTGTTTCTATTCGCATCTACTATCAACAGGGCGGCCGATTTCTAGTTTCTGTTTGTTTCAGCTGGTTCCAGTCAGGAGAGTTTGTCTGACAGTCAAAACAAGAGGAAGCGTAAACCTCCACCCAGACCCGATGAACTGATTCTACAAAACCAGGTGTCTGGCTGGATCAGGATGGCTCTCGGGTGAGTCACAATCCAGTATCGGTCACTACAGATTGGACTCTACTTGTAGCTGTAGGTCTCTTGTACGATTGGAATTGGTCAAATAGCACTCTGAGTCCCAAAGTAAATGAGATACTGTACTGTGGATACATCCCATCATATTGAGCAATACATGCATATGGGAAATGTCTCAGTGGTGTAGTTGTTAACAAGTTTGGCATTTGGTCTTTCAGCCCTCCCCTCTGTGGTTATGTTTTTGCATCGTGCAAATATGAACAAAGTATTGATAACCTGTCAAGAAATTACCTTATGCTGTAAAAAATGACTTAAAAGACACATTTTGGTAAATATAGTAGAACCTCTATTATCTGTTCTTCTTGTGGGAAATCAGGTTTCTTTGGATAATAGAAAGCTTAAAATAACAGGTTTAAATGGAGTTGGGAGAGTGGGTTTAAGGTCGAATAATTGAAAATTCAGACAATAGAGGGGCCACCTAATGGAGGTTCTACTGTGTACATTATACATAATTTGTCAGATAGTAAGTGAATTTACTTTGGTTTAATGTTCCATTCACCACACTTGATCTTAGTATCAGGTCAAAAGGTGGAGGAAAGCTTTGTACACTTGTTGGTCGAAATTCTGCACTGTTATTCAGTGAGTATACCATCTCTCTTAATTGATACTGACTTTACACAACACCACAATCCCTCCCTTCCATAGATGTACAATGAAGCAAATGTTCTTTATGGGTATCTGTATTTTCTGTATTCAGTTTGGTGCACAAGGTCAGTAAGTACAGAGGCGTGTACAAACAGAAGGGAGAACTCAATGCAGCATCCTGGTTCACTCAGCCTGGTGAGTGACACTTCAGTATTACCTCTACTAAAACCTTCAAGTAGGTCAAACTTAAAATAACCATATCTTCCAATCTTGAGATTACTATGGGAAACAGAAGTACCAACATCAGATTATCCAGATCACTTTAACAAAATATGTAATTGAAATAGTGTAATTGTCACTTTGATTGTCAGTACATTAAAATGGCAGAAAAAACTTATAATATTGCAAACAGGGAATAAGTCTTGCCTGTATTTTTGCAAAGGTAATTATTATTAGAAAGATTCATTTTCATTTACTCCACTTGTTGTTACCGTACCTCGTTCGGGCGTCAGTAGAAAACCATTGTTATGGTAATTGTGTGCTAATCAAAAAGACTTTGCTTTGGCAGTCTACTGATGTGGAACATATTGGTGGTAGCAGGATTGTCCAGTAAAGGAGAGGACATGGGTTCAACCCTGTATAAATATTTACTGAAATTTTATGTGTACATTTGTTTATGGCAGATAATGGGTTTTTGTTGGAGGACAGAGGGATGGTCAAAGAATGCTATAGAGGAAAAATTACCATTCTTAACAGTGCTTGACAAAAGTGTCTGTTTCCATGATTTTCTTTTGTACACCTTAAATTAGATTGATTAAGCACTTTAGAATTATGATTACATCAGGTTTTGTTTGTTTTTCAGTGAATCCTACTGAAGTCCCTGACTACTACACCATCATACAAACTCCGATGGATTTTAGCACCATAAAGAAAAAGCTTGAGGTTTGTAGTCTTGTCTACATTTTATGTGGTTTTCTGAAGTCTTGGAGACATCTGAAGACCAGTCAAGAATATATATTGTAATTTCTGGTTCATAATAAAACAATTTACTCAGTTGAAAGTATGGTTTTTAAGTATTTTGTTAAATGTGAGGCATAAAAAAGTCGACATTCTCAGTGAGATTTCAGTATAAAAAGTTCACGGACTTAAAAGGAGATTTCTTTGTTTTCGTGTGGCAAAATCAGATTTTAGGAAAAGTGTAATCACACTCTGCTTTATACAGCTGCCAGTTAAGGTAGAGAAAAATGTTTGTAAATAAATAACATATTTGTAACAAAACATTTCTGTAGTACTTATTTGGTGGCTTAATTTTTTTTTAAATTTTGTGAAGAAGTTTGCTAGTTTGTAGTACAATCAAGAAGTAAATACATTAACTGCTTCATAGCTACGTTTAAGTTTTAACCCAAGCACAATATTTTTAAATATTTGAGAAATTTCTCGCTATGTCATCACTGTGGAATCACTATGCATTTTATTGTACCATTCTGACTTCCTATATATGGTTTTGTGATATGTATCTGAAGAGCCTTTCAAAAACCTTAAATATCCAGTCAAACGTGACCTGATGATTTATGATCAAACTAGATCTGCCATGTTGTCTCAGTATTAATTAATCTTCCAGACAAGATCAAGGATATAGGCCTCAGAAACTACAAATAATAGTTCTTGTGATAAAAGTGCCTGCCATCTTGTGGATGCAACTTTGAATACTTTTTTGAGGACCTTATGTTATTGGAATATGCAATTTTATGATTTCTTTTTGACTCCAGATAACACGATGTTGAAATACAGTGATTCTTACAGTATAACTGAAGCACATTTATAAGTAAATCCGTCTAACAACACATGTACTGTGATTATTTGCACTTCACCATTGGATTTTTCTTCCCATATTTTATGAACTCTTGTTCACGTTCTAAACTTGGCTTTGTCCTAAACTGAATTGTCCTGTCCAAGTCGGGGACCTTCTTGTATCTAAGCAAAATGTTACTATCAATGGTGATGCCCTTGGCGGCCTAGTGGCTAGCAAGTTTGGCATCTAATCACAGGCTGTCACCTCTGTGGGTTCGAGTCCCACATATGGCAATGCTGAGGACCTGTCCCAATATGACTCTGGCTTTTGAACGGGATGTAAAACCCCAACTTTAATGTGACCGGTGGCTGTTAGCAGCTCTTAGCTAGCACGACCAGTGTAGACCAAGGGGGTGGAGTGGAAGCAGAACACCAGAGAAACGCAGAAGGCTCAACTAAAATTTTCTTGATCTCTCACAATCAATGGCTATACATCATATTGACAGCACATGTCGCTGGACATCTATGACAGGAATACCTTACTCGACAGCTACATCACTTGATAATTGACATTCATGACAAATACACCTGTCAAAGTACAAACTCACGGTAAGTGCTATGCACTAAAACAGTATACTAGGTCAATATTAAATTTACCAAAACACCATAATACTCTAAGTTTACATTTAAATTACCAAAAGCACAGCTTTAAATTACCAGCAATCAATATCTACATTTGTACTGCCCAGCAGTTAAACTAAATAAGCTGTCAATATTCAATATTACAATCACACATGTAAAAATAAATTAAATAAATTAATATTCACATTAAAACATTAAAAACTGAGATTTACTGATGGGATTACTTCAATCATTTGCTAGTGACTAGATATATCACAAGATTTGTTTTAAACATTACTTTTATTATCCACCACGCGACGTATTTACCCTAAATACGGGGAAATACAGACCAGGATGTATTTTTTTTGTATACACCGGCGCCCCGGTACTATGGATATTGAGTTTGATTAACTTCCGGTTTTTCAACAATATCTCGGAAAGTATGTAACTTAAAAACATGTATAATATATCATTAGAAAGGTGCTATTCTAGCGCTTCTGTTCATGTATGTTGCATAAATATCCATGCAGAAATGACTGAGATATTGCAAGGTAAAGATTGAAGTTTTATATTCAGTGTTGCTTGTGCTTTTTGACAGTCTGTTTCACGTTTTCTCATTAAATATTCATATCATTTGACCCATAAATCACACAAAATGGTGGATGATAAAAGTAAAACATCCCTCATGTGACATATACAGAAAAAAATATATCACTCATGAAAATTAACAATATAATACTCGTGCTACGCACTCGTATAATATTGTTATCTTCATTCGTGATATATTTTTTCTGTATATGTCATTCGGGACGTTTTCCTATTGTACTTGAAATGCAAATCATATATGCAAGACTAAAGTCAAATCATAACTGCAACAAGTTAAATCACTGAGTTAAAAACGCATTTACTAAAACAAAATTCCTGTAACAGATTTAGTCAAAATACAAATAAGTCACAAATCACAAAGTATCATCACAAACAGTGAAACACTAACCTGTCAGTATCCAACACACTAACCCAACATTCCAAATTCACACAATCACTTCAACATTCCTAGTCCAAAACTAAAGCACATCTTCACCCCTCCATGATATGAAAGCTTATGACCCCAAAATCAAATTAACATCACTAACTAGGTCAAACTCCCGCCTTTTTGGGGTTACCAGGATATTTTACAGAAAATATGACGCACTTGCATCCAAGATGGCCGAAATTAGCTGAAAACAAACAAAAATTAGCCGTTTAAATAATAATTTCATCCGACGGAAATCGTAGATTGTGACATTAATATTTACTGTCCCTGGGTGCTTGGTTAGACAACAATAGAGAAGAACAAGGGGGTCTTATGAGTGTGGAGTAAGACCGAAGTGCACACACAGATAAATTGTTTCGTGCCAATTGGGTGGGTTGCCCCAATATTCCACATCAACCACTGTACACATGACTGATGTGATCCAGTCTGAGAGTGGTGTACTTTAAGGAACCCACATTAAGTAATAGAGATCTGCGTTTCCTTAATAGAGAGACCTTTTAACAATAAATGCTTGGATACACAGGCGATTCTAAACAGAGAGTCTATGTTCTTAGATTTGTGCTCTGAACTCTGTTTAGTGTACAATAAGAGAATCTACCCAATTGATGCGTTGGTTGGGTAAAAATGGATATTCTCTTTTAGGCTAGGGATTATCTGCCAATCTCCCCTCCACACCATCAAATTGCAGATCCAGTCTGGAGGTAGCTACTAACAAAGTAGGGTGACTTGCACTTTCAGGGGGCCACTCTTATTGTTAAAAACAGAAGAATAAACTGAAGTGCACACTAAGTCACCAAGTGATCAGTGTGCACTTTAGTATAGTCTTCTCTTGACATCAATAAAGGTTGTGTTGAAATCATAAAACACCCAGAGACAATTTGTTATCAGATCAGCTGTGACTTTGTTTTCAGACCAATTGCTACAGAGACTGGAGTGATTTCCATTGCGACGTGATGCTGATTCGTGACAACTGCTATCAGTACAATGAGGAGCATTCTGAAGTCAGGCGGGATTGTGATGAAGTATTTGCATACTACCTGGCAGAGTACGATAAGACACTACTCAAGTACAAACAGGTGAGAAGTTATTAAATGATAAGCTGACTTAATAGTAGTGTTGTTGACGTAATACCAGTATTCTGCATGCCTTTTCACTTGGGAATAATATGGCGACAACCGCTATCAAATGATGCGAACTGGTATTTATCAATCTATTTATTTATCCACAGTGCATGGCTCACATTGCTTAACGATATAAGAAATATTTGAAATAATATTAAATATTTCATAAAATACCTTCAACTGGTTAAATAGGATGTGTTTTATAGACATTCTCTTCTGCTTTACAGTTATATTTCATGTACAAACATCTACATTTTTCAATAAGACGAATACTGAAACAAACAAAATAAACCGGATATTGTTTCGTTTTCACAACCCAGAAAATGGTTTTCATTTATGCAAAAGCTAGTGCCACTACTTAATAGTTTTCTCAAGTTAGAAATGTTTTTTAATTGAGATTCTTAAGAAGTGGCAACATGTCAGGTTAATTATTTGGTGACCTTGACTTTCAATTTTAATGTCAGTAGCAACTTTGAGAAGGTCAGTCACCAAGACAGCACAAAAATCCACACAGATACCCTTTTTAGCCATGTTTTGGCTTATTTTAGTAGTTCTGGAAATGAACAGTCAAAACCATTAATATTAACAATGGAGATTGAGAAAACCAGAAGTTTTGATATTCAGTGCCCTGAATTTGTGTACCTCTGTTCATCTGATAAATGATCCCAGCTTCAAGATGAAACAGGATAGACTTACCAAAAATCCCGTGTATCTCCATTTGTATTAGTCAGAGGGGTTTTGAACATTAAAACAACTTTTAAACAACTTTGTGTAGAAAGTATTGGATTGCAGCCCTTATAGCAGGGTCAGTATTGACCTTTGGTTCCCAAACTCAAGGTCAAATGGGATTGATTTACCCAAAATGCCCGATATATTCCTTATTATTAATCCCAGTAATGTGGCATGTGCTTAGGCGTTTTCCATATTTCTTGCTTTTCCAGGTCAACTTGAGACCCCAAAATGAGTAAGACTTTAGGTATTACTTTTAGCATTGCAATTAGAGCCTTGGAATATGTTAGGACATAGAGGGAAACCAGGGCCAAGGATTAAAATAACTGCCATGGAATTCAAGGGACAAAGTTAATAGAATTCAACAGCATTACTTTATCTACCATTCTCTATTGGCGTTCTGTATTCTATAGTCACGATTCCAAAAACTGCCCTCAAAGTCAAGGGACAAAGTAAAAAGAATGTGTCACTACTAAGTTTGCTTGATGTTTACATGCTTGTTCTTATTATTTTACAATTTCTTTTACCATTATGCACCTTATTTCTTCTGGGACGCTTTGTTTTTGTGTTAATAAAAAAAACCCTTTTTACTAGTGAATTTTCTTTTGCATTTCAGTCTCAGATGACATCCCCAACCAGTAAAAAGCCCCGTCTAGACAGAAGTCCAGTCCGTCAGCAGCCAATGTGAGAATTTCGTTGATGACTCACAATCTCCAATTTTGGCAAAAGCTAACTCAGCATTGAAAATGACCTGAGTCTGATTCAAGTGATTTGATACTTAAAAGAACTGTAAAATGTGATCCTCTGTAATGTACTCTTCTTTGTGCCATGTTCCTTATTTTTATTTTGCCCAACACGATCTGTTTTCCAACAGTAATGAAGAACAACAGACTGTTTTACTGGAAGTATAACTTGACCAGAAGTGTATTCAAATTGCTTTTAGAAAATTCATTTAGTTTACCAATTCTCTGGTTTCATATTCACATCTCAATCCTGCATGTTCTATTGCAATGAACATAAAAAAGAGCAGGTGGAATTTAGACGGGTATAAAGTGTAATTTAACGTGGGTGTAAAATTAAAAATGATTTAATACTACATTTTTGATGTAGTTTTGAACTTTCATTGTGACTTTAGTGAGTATTTTTTTTTTAATTTTACAAACTTCTCTTCCTATTTGCTAGGCTTTTTTTATTTGGATATCAATGGAATATAATTTGTTTACCAGAATCAGATTGGTTTTGCATTGCTGGTATAGCGAGGTAATCTACTGCCATCCCTGCACTTATTGTACAGGTTTTTCTTGTGAATACTGTACGATAGAATGAAGTTCTAGTGTGTTCATTTACTGATGAAAAGTAAGGACTTAATTCTTGGAATATAATTATTGAAAAGCCATCATGGTTCATGCGGAACTGTTCCAAAAACAGTATCGGTCTTCATTTAAAGATAGCAATGGGTGCAGAATTAGGAAGTTCCAAATTTCAATCACATTATTGCTGTCTAAAAAGACAAAGTATTTTAAAATTTTTGTAGATTCTTTCTGTAAACTCTGACCAATGGACCAATACGATTTCCCAAAACATCTCTCTCACTAAAGTTAGTTTGTTTATGTGGGGTTTTACATCACTTTCAACACTGTACAGGTCATATTATGATGAGTATTTGGAAGGGCAGAGGAAACCAGTACATATAGTTGGTCAAGATTCTGTACTGTAAACTGCTGACCAACAGCAAGCAACTATTAGCTTTCCCACTTGAGGCCAGGCTGGGATTCAAACTCTAATCTCAGAGGTTTGAGGCGAGTGTGTTACCACTGCGCTACTGTGGTCCCTCACCAAAGTTAGTGTTAAACTACATTAACTGTTATATTTTTGAGGTAACAGTATCAGTTCAGTGTCTGTTTCTGTGCTTGTTAAATTCTTCCACAGACTGAGTTTTATTTGCTTTATACAGTTAAACCTCTGTAATCTAACAATCTGTATCAATAAATGCGAAAGTCTCTCCATTTGAAGCCCCTAACCAATCAAATCCTCCTGTTTAACCTGGTTGTCAATACATTTACAGTAGAAAACACTTCTTTCTGGGCAATACAGTGATTTATGAAGCAATAGTGTCGGTCATATTGGCCAAGGGCAATTGGCCCAATGGTAGTATCACTTGGCCAAGGGCTTCATAAAAACAATATTGTCTTGAAAGAAATGTTTTATTCTGTTTATTAAACCGAAAGTATATTTTTTCTCCCTTCCTATATGTCAGTGGTTGTATGTAAAATACTTGTAAACATCTCTCCAAATACATCAAATGTGACATCACAGACTAATTGAATCAATGTCATTCATTCATCACTCAATGCAATGTGTATCCACAAAGGGCTGGTACTGAAGAAAATCAATACCCATACACTAAATAACTCTATAAACATCCTTGCATTAAATTGCGGTGTATGATGCTTGTTAACACTATTGACCCTTTGTTATACATTATCATGTGTTGTCTGGATGTTTTCAGTACCTACATCCATTTTAGTCAGCAAAACAAAAGAATGTTATTACTGTTTGGGACAAAAATAAAGTTTTTGAAGTATAATTCTTGTATTTTAATTCAGGGAAAAGGAAACTGCGAAACAGATTTTCTCAATGATAGCATAGCTTTTAAAATTAAATGTGTATATTTTTATTATTTGCCAGATCATTTGTGTTTTCAAACCAATGGTTACATTAGATTTTGCAGCATATTTTAAGGTTCATAATGAAACGGGCATCCAGCTGATATTTTTTATCTGGGCAATATGACAAGGTGTTGCCTAAATAAAAAGCATTCCAGTTGGCTGATACACACCTAAGGTGTAGTAATTGGTGTTATAAATCCAGTTATTCTCACCCATATCAGTACTTATTGGTTTACACTAAAACTCCGTGTATTTCACAGTCCTGTTATCCTACCACAATCCTACTCCCCCAGTGGAAAAATGTAATAGCATTGAACATTTTTTACTTTATACAATGTATTTGAATTGTCAGACTCACAAGCTATTGTTAATGATGCTATTTTATGATCATGTTCTGAACTGATTCTGAAATTTCAAGTGTGGCATTTCTTGCAGATTTCTCAGTTTTGTGCTGTATACCATTTTTTTTTTTAATCTTAAAAGAAATATTTTTATTGGTTTGATAAAGTAAATTTTATTGAAGATGTCATCTGTTAATTTGCATTTATTGTATAAAATACAAGTTGAAAAATGCTTACTGTTTTAATTATATCCCCAGACAGAAGTCGGAGTTATACTTGTTTCATTCCTATCATGGCGCCATACTCTTTGACTTGTGTTTGTAATAACTCAGAAATTGGCACATACATGTTTCAGCCTGGAGAGGAGGCTGATTTAATGGTGACCTTAAAGTTTCATTAGTGAAGAACTTCTTTGCACCTTAAGTTCAAAAAATGAACTTTAGCCACTTTGAACCCCATATCTCTGGAAACTGTAGCTCATCCAGCTAAAATTTCACATAAAAAATTCATATGTTCTCGCATAAGCAAAAAAAACAAGACTTTATGTTGATATTTATAGATCTCTCCTATAGGTTGCACCCAAGAAATTTTTCTTACATTTTTCACATTTTTGGCCTTCCAATTAAGCTTTCCTGAATATGGCCCATTTTAGGTAGAGCTTCCTAACCACTGCCGCCTCGTTGTGGTCTTCCTTCAATTTTTTCCTTATTAGTGGCCATTTTCCAACCATTTTTGGCACTTCTATACCTCAGACATGGGAAATTTTTAGACATGGTAACATTTGACCTTTCTCATGGTCATGTGATCAAACAAAAAAAAAATTGGTGTCCACCTGCTGATTACATGCAGTGAGGTGTGATTTACGTACATGTTAATGCAATCCAAATATTAAGATTAGACTAAAATTGAGCTATTGATGTTTATTAAACGTCCCTTGAAAAGGGGACGCTTATTGTTTTCACCCCCAGTTTTTAGATAGCTGCCGCATTATCTCCTTGGAATATCTCCCTTGATATTAGGCCCATCAAAATGATCTTTGGCAATTATCTTCTCTAGGTGTGGGAAAAATTTTTGACAGGCATAAATTTGACATTTAACCTTTATCGAGCTCATATGATCTTGAGCTCCTCCTTCAAGGTCAAATGAGGATAGCCAAAGTTTATAGTGCTTATAACTCACTTATTATTGGTCCTAGAGGTTTGGAATATGAAAACAACCTATAGGAAATCATGGCCAGGGAGTCTTTTGATGAGGTCAGATTTGACTGGGCCCCTCCTTCAAGGTTCGACAAGGGTAGCCAAACTCAAGTGCTTCTAACTCGCTTGTTATTGAATTTTGAAATGTAAAACTGACCTATACGAAATCATGGGCTGGGAGTTTTCTGATATTGTCAGATTTGACCTTGGACCACTCCGTCCTAGAGGTTCGAGATGTGAAAACGACAGGAAATCATGTGCTGGGAGTCTTCTGATGTCAGAATTGAACTTGGACCCCTCCTAGGTCAGACGGTGGTAACCAAACTTAAAAGTGCCTGTTACTTGTTTATTATTGGTCCTAGATTTTGGAATGTGAAAGTGACCTATAGCAAATAATGGGTTGGGAGTCTTCTGATGTGGTCAAATTTGACCTTGGGACCCTCCTTCAGGGTCAGACTAAGGTAGCAAAACTCAAAAGTGCTTATTACTTATTATTGGTCCTAGAGGTTTTAGATGTGAAACCAACATATAGAAAATCATTGGCTGGGAGTCTTCTGTTGTGGTCAGATTGACCTTGGACCCATCCTTTAAGGCCAAATGAGAATAGCAAAACTTGAAAGTGCTAAGAATTCGCTTATTATTGGTCCTAGAGTTTTGAGATGCAAAACTGACCTATAGGTAATCATGGGCTGGGAATCTTCTGATGTGGTCAGATTTGACCCTTGGACCCATCCTTTAAGGCCAAATGAGGATAGCCAGATTTAAAATTGCTTATAACTCTCTTATTATTGGTCCTAGAGGTTTGCAATGTGAAACAACCTAATGTAATCATGTGCTGGGAGTCTTGATGTGGACAGGTTTGACCTTGTGTCCCTCATTTACCTTTTCACATAAGGCCTTTAGCATTTCATAAAAAATTACATTTTATTGCGTTAATACATCCTATCCAATAGACAATTGCCTTACCGATCGGCGCAACCGGTCCCGCCAAATGTCAGAAAAAGACGTCCTGTAAAACTACCAGCAGAACCGGTCACAGAGTGTGCATTCGCCAGGTGGCGCATAGTACTTCATTTTCTGTCTCGTCATTGTGACGTCATAGCATCTTTTTCGTTTGGCGCGAAGAGTGTGCAGACGTCTTTTCAACAGAGAAACATTTTTTGAAGATTTACAATGAAGTTTACCATTTTATTACGCTACAATAGCTTACCATGTGGGACTTAATGCTGTTCTCGGGTTGCCACCCCCGGGGCCAATGTCTTAGAAAAAAAGATCGTTCTTGTTAGCCACCGGATATACTGGTAGTTGTCGTCACGTGATAACTTCTGACCAATCGCCCTACTTTCTCGTTGGCCACGATTGACTGGTAGCAGTTTGTAAATATACAGACATTTTCATTTATTTCTCAGACTTTACTTATTGTTGGAGGCTAATATTTGGATATTTCTTTTAATATATATCATAGATCATTCTGTAAAATTCTTATTTTCACAGGATAAGTATATTTCTTGCTTTCGCGTGTTTTGAGTTTTCCTCGGTACAGGCAAATATATTGCACGTCTTTTATTGCGTTTAAAATGTCTCTCCACCAAGCTAATAAAGACAAACCAAGAGCTCAGAAATGCCGCCACTTTTGCTTTAGTTTCGACCTACACAACTACTGCCCTACCTGTAGGGACGCTGGCAAGGGAGATGACCCCTGTGTCACCTTCGAAACTCCCTGTCAAATATGTACATCTTTTACAGATGAACAGTTGAAAAAAATCCAGCACAGAAAACGTTCTCTTAAAAAGCAAAATGCGGAAACTAGTTCCAAAGATGATAAACTCGATCTTTTGGGTGAAGGCGATGGGGATTCTTTCACTGGCTCAAATGCAGACCTCGAGAGTGCTGCCGACAATCTTTTTACCTCACCCCCCGTCTTCAACCTCTTGCCTTCACTTCTTTGTCTTCAAAGACCCCAGCCAAGTCTGTCCCACCCACCCCAGGTACAGCTTTGCAAAATAAAATCCAGAAAAATATTGAAAAATCCCTGGGTGATTCCTTAAATATCCATTTACAGCAGCAAATGGGTTCCTCCCAGGCATCCATGTTGGAAGCTTTCCAGTCACTTCGAGAGGAGTTGACTACAAAAAAGAAAGCCGAGGTAGAATCCTCGCTTCCTGCTTCCAAACCTGGTACATCCAGTGACAATGCTACCCATCTGGACCTACCCCCTCCGAGATCTAGTACTAATGTTCAGACCCAGGCAATGGATGTGGACTATGGTCCAGCACTCCCTCCTCGTCTAGTACTGAACCAAGATACCTCGGATCAGTACGTTGCTCCCTCTGAGGTTCTACCGAAAGAGGTCTCATACTCTCACAAAAAGCAAAGCCATAGGCAGCCAGTTGATCCGGGATCTGCCTCGGACCAACTATATGAGGATTCCGACGAACCTCGGATCCCTTCTTCCAGACCTAAAAAGCACTCTGATAAGAGTAAGCATAAATCAAGGTCCAGATATGTGTCATCTTCTTCAGGGGAAGATCAGCCCCCTGTAGCCAGACACAGGTCTTCTAAGCCCTCTAGGGCTCAGCCCTCAGGGGCTGCTTCTGATCAAGACCTCCCACAACATGATCCAGACCCCCCTTATTATAGGCAAGTAGCTTTGTCTGACATGCCCTCACAATACTCTGAAGAGGTCAACACCTTCAGGCGTATTCTTTCTCTCCCTGACCCCAGGGAATCTATGCCTAGGTCTTCAACTTCAGTGTTGGGTCTGGACGATGAAAAAGGCCGTCAAGAGCTCAGACCTAGAGGTCCTTCCTCTATTCTACCCCTTAGCTCAGTTATCAAGGACACCTTTGATAAATTTCAACATGACTTTAAGGCTGCCAATTTATCTGAGGGCAAATATGTCAAGCCTCCTCCTTCCACTTCTAAGTGGTACAAGGTGGGTCAGCCCACATTTCAGGATAAAATTCAGGAGTTGAATACAGACTTTGCCAAGATCAGTATTACTCCTAGACCTCCTGGGGCCCCTGTAGCCAAAGTCCCCATGCCAGTTCTTAAGGAGCTGGAACATCAGGCTAGACAAAATATCTCAACCCTCAATTTCACCGCTGCCTTTGCCAAAACTTCTTCTTCTTGCAATGCTTCCTTGGAGAAATGTCAACATAGCATCAAGTCAACTGTCAAGAAGATTAAATCTCAGATACAGAAAGGTGCCAATCCTGAGAAAGCAGCAAAGCGCGGATATGAGGAAGTCGCTGAGTACATGGATTTCTGGAATAAGACCGTCCTTATTCAACACAGGGCCCTCACCTGTCTCAGCAAATCTCTAGCCCATATTCTCCAGAGGGAGTTATATTCTATGGCTAATACTGGCTTGCTTAGGCGCGAAGCCGAGATAACTCTCTTACACCCACGGTGAAACGAGGCATCAAGAACTTAGGAACTCGTCCTTTTGGGACCCGTCCTTATTCGAGTCTCAACTTGTGAAGGAAGGTGAAGACTTCCTTCTCAAAAAAGGCACCTCAAAAGACTCTCAGGGTTTCGCACCCTATCAGAATAAGCCCTTTCGTGGTCCCCACAAGAAAAGAGGCTCCTACAGGAAACGCCCCTATGGGGGCAATTCCTCTCAAAGCAGTAACCAATCCTTTCCCTCAGGAAGAGGAAAACCCAACTTCAGAGGCTCCAGGGGTCGTTTTTGACCCCACAATAGGGGAAGAGGGCGTGGAAACCCCCCTTCCCAATGACTCCTCCAAAGCCTCACTCAGTCCACCAGTAGGAGGTCACCTCTGTTCTTTCAGGAGAGACTGGCTAACAAACAAATGTTCTCAAAACGTGTTAAACATTATCACCAATGGCTACGTACTGCCATTCCTTTCAAAGCCAAATTTGGTCAGATTTCCTCTGATCCTGTCAGAGTACAAGGCCCAACAAAAGGACCAAGCCCTGGCCACTTGTATCCAGTCTCTCCTGTCAAAGAACGCTATCGAAAGGGTGGAAAATGTAAAATCTCTCGGGTTTTACAGTCGCCTGTTCTTAGTTCCCAAGCCGCACCAAAGGTGAAGGCCAGTCATAGACCTAAGCAGGCTCAATACTTTTCTACATGTAGAAAGGTTCAAAATGGAAACTCCAGAGTCCATCAGGACCTCCCTGATTCCAGGGGAGTGGGTATCGTCAATAGATCTGTCGGACGCTTACCTGCACATCCCCATCCACCCAAACTCAAGGAAATACCTAAGGTTTTGCTACAAAGCTCAGGTGTTCAAGTTCACCTCCCTCCCATTCGGACTAGCCACAGCCCCCCAGGTCTTTACAATGATTGTAAAGGAAATGAAACTAATGGCCCTCTCAAGAGGACTCAGAATTCACCAATACCTGGACAACTGGCTGATCAGGTCCCAGTCTTAGGAGGAAGCCCAAGTGGACACTCAGGCGGTGGTAGACCTAACCCAGTCCTTGGGGTGGATAATAAATCAGGAAAAATCAGAACTGAAACCTACTCAGGTGTTTTCGTTCGTGGGCTACGAATACCACCTAGATTCAGCCCTTGTAAAACCCACTCAAGAGAGATGGCTCAAACTTCAGGATTTGAACCTACGACTCGAGTCAAAATGTGTTTTGACTGCAAGATGTTTGATGTCTCTAATTGGGTTGCTAGCCTCAACGGAGAAAATGGTCCTGGACGGATGCCTTCACATGAGGCCCTTTCAGTTTCATCTCAAGGAGCACTGGAGATATCCTCAGTCGCTGGACAACCTCCTTCCTTGGACAGAAGCCATTGCAGCCCACCTAGATTGGTGGCAAAATCCCTCAAACGTGATGAAAGGTGCAGACCTTCATCCCAAAGACCACAGTATCCAACTCTTTACCGACGCCTCAAACGAAGGTTGGGGCGCTCACTTAGACCAAAACTTTACAAAGGGTCTGTGGTCAGATCGGGAAAAAAGGCTACACATAAATGTCCTAGAATTGAAGGCGGTCTCCCTGGCCCTTCGAGACTTCAAGGACCAGTGCCAGAACCAAACAGTGTTAGTTGCAACAGACAATTCAACAGTGGTAGCCTACATCAACAAACAAGGAGGAACTCACTCAGCAGAGATGTGCGCTCTCCTGTGGAAGATCATGACCTGGTGCCATCACTACCACATAACATTAAGAGCCAGGCACATTCCAGATTGCCTGAATGTGATGGCCGACCTACTCTCCAGGTCCAACCAAGTGCAGTCAACCGAATGGTCTCTGCACCCACAGGTGTTCAGACAGATCTGCCAGAAGTGGTTCACACCTCATGTAGACTTATTTGCCAATCGCCTGAACCACAAACTTCCACTGTACGTATCTCCCGTCCCAGACCCAAGGGCTTGGGACATAGATGCTCTAAACATAAACTGGACGAACCTCACGGCCTATGCTTACCCTCCGACGGCTCTCCTTCACAAGGTGATCCAAAAAAATCAAGCAATGCCATTGCCTGATCATTGTAATAGCCCCAGGCTGGCCAGGGATGCCCTGGTTTTGGGACCTAGTGCAGCTCTCAACAGAGATCCCACTACAACTCCCAGTGTCAACGACCCTACTCAAACAGTCCCACAAGTATGTGTTCCACAACAACCCACAACAGCTGAACCTCCATGCCTGGTGTCTAGGAGCGGACAACTCCAAGAACAAGGCTTCTCTGTGGAGGTGGCAGAGAGAATTGCTGCTCCTCAGCGGTCATCAACAAGGACCATTTACAGGTCAAAGTGGGCCCTATTTGAAAAATGGTGCAGAGAAAATTCGGTGGATTTCTCCACTACATCTGTGAAACAAATCTCAGATTTTTTCATGTACCTGTACCAAGACCTAAACAGGCGCCCCTCGACCATTGATGGTTACAGGACTGCAATCGTTGACACTTTGGGCCCAACGGCCCACCATATTGCACATAATGCAGACCTTCACAGGTTACTCTCCAGTTTTCACAGGGATCGTCCCAAAAGTTCCAGAAATTTACCCAAGTGGAACCTTTCTGTTGTCCTCAACGAGCTCACAAAAGCACCATTTGAGCCCATGAAAGACACAGACCTCAAACATCTTACTCTCAAAACTGCTTTCTTGCTAGCTTTGGCCTCCGGCAAACGCCGTAGTGAAATCCATGCCTGGGTCGCAAACAAAGTATCCAATCTAGGCCAATGGGAAAAGGTCGCCTTGTTCCCTTCTTCTGATTTCATAGCCAAAAACCAACTAGCAAAAGAAGGTTCTCAAAGTGTGTCTCCGGTGACTATTCCTGCTTTGACTACCATTGTAGATAGACAATTTAAAGAAGACAGGACCCTATGTCCAGTGCGGGCCCTGAGGTATTATCTGGACCGAACCAAAGACCTGAGAGGGTTTCGTTCCCTCCTTTTCATCTCCTTTAAGAAAGGACATACCTCAGACATCAGACCCGCTACACTCTCTTCCTGGTTGAAACAAACCATCCTACTTTGTTACAAACAAGCAGATGAACAAGCCTTGGACTTGGTCCAAGTTAAAGCGCATGACATCCGGGCCTTCGCGGCCTCTAAGGCCTTTTACGGTGGGGTATCGGTGGACCAAATCATGCAAGCCTGTCACTGGAAAGCTCACAACACTTTTACAAATTTTTACCTAAAAGACCTTACTTGGTCGGACACCGACAACAATATGTATCTGGGACCCGTAGTGGTGGCACAACAAGTCCTAGATCCTTCCCCTCAGACCAGTTGTCCTCGGAAAGAAAAAAAAAGGGGGGGGGGGGCACACCCGCTACAACCAATTCTTCAGGAGTCTCTCCCAGGATCTAGGTATTCCTTTACCTTCAAGATGTTATGGGTAAGGTCATTTTTGTTTTTTAGTTATCAAGTAATTTGTATTAAGGACTTATTAAGTTGTCATTAATCTCATATTCAGGTGGTAAAAAATTTATGAGATGTCCAACCACTGGGTTGGTCAGTTACAATGGGACTGAACTTAACTCTCTCTTCCTATTCTCAGAGCAGGTCTGAGAAAAAGGGGAGCAACCTTGGACTTCCGGGTAACCGGTTAGTCTCAGCCGACCTTGACCTTTTGGGTTCATCTGGCCCAAGGTCAAAATGGGCCTTCTCAGTTTTGTTTTTTATGAGTTCATCTATGTCCCTAGCAGCTTACCTGCCTTCCAAGCGGTAGTTATTCAGCAATTGCACATTGGATAGGATGTATTAACGCACTAAAATTGCAAATTTAATAAGTAAATTAAATTTTTATAAGTTAATACCCTATCCAATGGACAGGCAAGGCCCACCCATCTGGCCCCGCTATCAGCTTACTAGGGTCTTAATAGGATTAGACACAAAAAAGATGCTATGACGTCACGATGATGAGACAGGAAATGAAGTACTATGCACCACCTAACAAATACACACTCTGTGACCAGTCCTGCTGGTAGTTTTACAGGACATCTTTTTCTAACGTTTGCTGGGACCGGTCGCGCCGACTGGTAAAGCAATTGTCCATTGGATAGGGTATTAACTTATAAAAATTTACTTTACTTATTAAATTTGTAAAATTGTAGAAACGCTCTGTTTTTGTGTGCAAAAACCTTTTGTCTAGTTTATTTAGTGTTTTACACATCGCCTAGTACCTTATTAGTTATGTTGTGATAGGTGGTTGAAAGTACAGAGGAAATCAGTGCATACAGTAGGTGATAATTTAAAAAGGCATATATGTGAGATGGCAACCAACAATCGTCCTCATAGTTGTACAAGTAAGGAAAATCGATGCTATCTGTCAATTTTTCAAGAAAAAAGATCCATGTCTGAATTGGACTGATTGATCAATAATAACAAACTCCAAGTTTAAGCCCCAACGTATCTAAATCGCCAAGATCAATTTTAAGCTGTCTGAAAGGGTGACTAATATCTATTTTACAAATAAGTGAACCAGGGCCCAGTTGTATAACTTTGTTTATAATATCATCAATGTATGGGTAATTTAAAGGGTGATATATGTAAGTATATGGGCTTGTCTTGAAATGAATCCACCATAACAGCATGTTGCAATTCTTTACTTGTTGAGTCTTGCAGGGGAGAGAACTAGCTTTGCTGCACTTTGTAGTAAATTTCTGATTTTTAGTTGCAACACTGGGCTATTGAGGTGGATTAGCTTCACTGCCACTAGAAGACACTTTTTCGCATGTTTTGAGTAGTTTGTGATTCACTGATATACAGTTAATAGACTTTACAGTTTTATTGCGTTAATACATCCTATCCAATAGACAATTGCTTTACCGGTCGGTGTGACCGATCCCACCAAACACCAGAAAAAGACGTCCTGTATATACTACCGGCAGCGCCAGTCACACAGTGTGCATTCGCTAGGTGACACATCATACTTCCTTCCTGTCTAGTCATCGTGACGTCATAGCATCTTTTTCATTAGGGGCATGGAGTGTGCAGACGTGTTTTCTACAGAGAGACGTTTTGAAGTTTAACTGCGAATTCGTCCATTTTATTTTACAGAGAAAGAAAGAACAAAGACAAGAAAATGGCTTCACCCTCCCCTACCCCCACTCTCGTGGACCCTTCACACGTCAATGTTTTGGGTAAAGTAGAGGGAGAGAAGGCTGTTGTTAAGCCTGAAACCACGACTGCTGGAAAGAAGAAGAAGTGAGGCAATTCACCCAAGATTTCTCCCAGATCCAGCAAGAAGAAGCCCAGTACAAACAGCAGACCTTCATCTGAAGATTTGAAAAATCTACATGACAAATTGGCTGCGATTTGCAAGGCTGAAAGCAATGCTGTTGTCCAAATCCTTTGCAGTTCCAGTGGAACCGGTGTTGAAGCCAGCATAAGTCATCACCAGCCAGAAGTCATTTTTTGATCCTGGTGCCAGCACCAGTAAGTTGGCTGAATCTGCAGAGCCTTCTGGTCCCAGCCTTGTTCAGGCCACCGGTGATGTTGTTGTTCCAACCAGGGGAGATGAGATCCAACAGAATGCCACCTAGCCTGTTGAGGCTCCCGGTGCGGGACGGCCAGATAGCCTGTTCAGGATCCCGGTGCAGGTCCTGATGCACTGCCTTCCAGTACCGGTGATGCTGCCCTCAGTGTAGACCAGACCCTGACTGTTGGTAGAGTTGCCCGGAGCACCAGTGGGTTTGAAAGTGAGGATGACCAGCACAGTGAGGCCGGTTCCCTGTTGGAAGGAAACTTCCGGGAAACCCACACACAGAGAACTCACCAGGGATGAGTCTGCAGATCAAGAACTCTCTGAGGAGGCCAGCTATAGAGAGACAATCAGAGGCATGAGATCCTTCATGGGTTGGCACAAGGTCAATGAGTTTGAGAGTGTTTCATCTTCTGATGATAACCCCTTTTGCCGGTTCACGTGTTCAGCCAGCCGGTAAAGTGTCAGTCAAGCTTCTAGTGGACGCTTGGCTGTGCAAGAAGATGGAAAAGCTTAATGTCACCATCACAGAGGGCTATCCTGCAAGGAATACAGAGACTGCTGGCCTCCTCAAAGATCAATTCATCAAGCCTCCCTGGTCGTCCAGATGGTATGGGATGCATACTGAGAAGGACTGTGACAATACCACTGTGTGCTCCTGGTCTCCGGAACTGGCCAAGCTCAACAGTTCTTTTAGCCGGGTTGCCGGACATAGCCTTCCTAATGCCCCACCCTCCGGGGCCCTCAGCCAGGACATGATCAGGCGTTGGGAGAGAGCAGCCAGAGAATGGGAAGGTCGCATCCCAGGTGCTACCTTATTCAGTGACGCTTGAATAGTTTGAAGTTACCTTAATTTGTGTTTTGTTAACCTTTGACCTTTGTAACTTATTCTTCCCGCCTTTTGGCTCCAAAGTTTCCCTCCTGCCTCACTTTAATTCCAGTTTCCAGTGAGGCAAGTCGCATTTTGAGGTAACATTAACAATAAGTTGGAACTGGAACTATTAGTGATGATAAAACTGACTTGGTGTTATATGGATTTTATGTTTTATGTGTTTTTAGTATTTTACTCATGGACCTGATTGTAACATAAGTACCTGTGGACACTTTGCCTCAGGGCGAATGCTGTGGAAGAGGAATTTTATGACTCTGCTTTGAGTCATGCCTGTTTTGCTCTATCTGTTGGAGCGCTCATTGAGGGGTGTATCTTATTTTATCATAAAGGTTTTTTGGGTTGATTCCCAATTTTGTCATCCAAATTCTACAGCAAAATAAGCACGATCCAAAGCAGGTTTTCTGCTTTGTGTTTCAGAATGGGTAAAACTTTCGACTGTAACAAATGTGGGGGTCATCATATTAGACCCATAAATAGGAATTGCAAGAATACAAAGGACAATGAACAATCTATGGACACAAATGCACAAATTTTACATGAACTAAAAAGTCTGAGTGACCGTATGTCACATATGGAAACCAAGATGGAAAGCGTCAGTGCCACTGCACCGTCTCGTGCCAGAAGTAGCTGATCACCTGTGAGTACTCATGGAAGTAGGACCTGTGAAGGACCTGGCAAGTACCTCTGAAGAAGATCTAATACTGCCAACCCTTTCCACTCTGCGACAATCCAGAAGCATCCAGGAACAGGTGGACACCCAGATCAAGGAACTACAAGCTGTGGACAAGGAAAAAGGCAAGTTCAAGTCCCAAAGGGGCGGTTCAGAGACAATATGGGTTAAAAATGAAATTGCCTGGCCACATAATTTTGTACTCAGTGGCAGTTCAAAAGCCAGAGTAACTTATGATAGTCTTTCATTAAGTCAGTGGGTGTCAGGCTTTGCTACCATAATTAAGGACGAAAATGATCTAGAAACAAAGAACAAAATGCTTGATTATTTGGCTGAAATTATGGAAGATTCTCATGATTTTGGGTTTTCAGCAGCTAAGGGTTCCCACACGGTTCTGCTTTGCAGAATGGAGGAAGGTCGTATCACATGGAATGAAACCCACAAAATCGATCGAGTCAGAAGAGGAAATGCTCACAGATCCACTACGCAATCACAAAATTCTAATGTCAAGAAAAAATCAAGTATCAAAGACGCATCTATGCCCTGTAGGTACTTTCAAAAGAATGCATGTTGCCACAAAAATGACCATGACACCAATGGCCGTACATACCTACATGTCTGTGTATCTGTCACGCCCAGGGTAAGACAGCTTCCCATTCATCCAAGGATTGTCGTAAAGCAAAAAACTAGTAGGGCACTGCAGAAATGCAGTGCCAAATATGTCAGATAGTAACCCAGTAAAAACATTTAATGCCAGAATTATTTACAACTCGAATAAACGTTACTTAGCCAGCAAAAATTGGAAGTTTGACTGGGCTAAATGGTCCGAAAACAGTCATAACAATTCAAACCCACAACTTACAAGTCCAAACCGATGCCAAGATACCAGGGTATTTACTACCTCTCGTAGAATGCCTGGCAAAATACATGGTAACAAAAGTTTGGTTTCACAAAAAAGTTGTGTCAAAAATCCTGCTAGTGGAAACAACAGCATAAGCAAGGCGTCACAGATGGTGAAAGCAAATCTATCAAGTGTTGTATCGGGTCATTCAATATCGTTACATAATAGGTTGGATATGTTTCACAATACTGCTTTATTTCCTGAAAATGGGTGTAAAAGTGTAACTTGTGATCAGAAAGTTGTGTAATTACATAGTAAAAACTGACAGGATGATGCTCATAAAAGTGATGAAAACACCAGCAAAACTGTCAGTAATGATACAAGTGTAAATCAAAACACAGAAACAGAAAAGTTAACGCCATAAACAACGCATCAGTTGTATGATGTCGACAAACATTCAGAACAAAGTTACAAAGGTGCAAAAAAGGTGCAAATAAAACTCTGTATCCAGTGCCTTTGGACACGCCAGCAATCTATCACTGCCGTGAGTGTGGAGGGCCAAATAACCCAATTTTGTCTGAGTGGACTTGCCTCTGGTGCAGGTCCCAGCTGAGGGATACTCCCAGAAATGCTACTCATCCTCAACGATGCCCTGCCAAGCCAGTCAACATGGCTACCTACAGGCAACACCAGTGTGATTGACCCAGGCTGGAAGCTGTCCGTAAACAGCTAAAGGAAGTTCTGGCTACCCGGACATCAGACGAGATCATGGTGCCATGCAGCCCAGTGGACTGGCTCTGGTTTGTGCAGTATGGGGGAATGTCGAAGGCAGAACTGAAAACCATAGTTGTAACATTTTGGCCAAATTAAATTAAAAAGGAAATTCTCAATTAAATTATTTTTTAAAAAGGAACGAAAAAAAAATTGTTTTCTCCTTTAAAAAGGTATTGCCAGTAACTAACGAATTCAGTATTATGATTTATTTATTGAGGTGTGTGTATCTGCTCGTATTTATATTCCGTGTTTATGATCTGCATTTATTTGGTAGCCATATTAGTACATTATAATCACGTAAATCTAAGTGTTGTCTTATTCAATGTATATGCATTATTTAAATGGTTGTATTTATTGGGTTATATATATTCATATGTATTTTATACCCTCAGTCAGCTGGGGAGATTGGTTAAATATTTATATATTCATTTTACAACTATTTTCAATGTCATACAAGCAAAGCTCTCTAATATGAGGAAATGTTGGTTTGATGTTGTGATATATTCAGTCTTATATATTCAGTCATATCCATTTGAGTAAATTGAGAATGATATAAGTAAAAGAATAGGTTATGACTTACAAATTCTACAAGGTTAAAGTAATTGGTATGTGAACTAGTCACATGTGTTATGTGACAGCTTGGAATCCGTATACTATTTGTGTGAACAGTCTATTATATTGAGTGTCAAGAAAACCTAAATAAACTATATAAAAATTGAACTACAACTGTTTACACCCACGGACTAAAACCTGATAATATTATATTTTTGAACAGCGTCAAATATAGTGTTATATTGTATCTTCACTATAAATAATGAACATGTTTATTATACATTTCTAAAATTAAAATTCATTAAAAACTTCTTAGATTCTTGAAGGACTCATGCCCACCACATCAGCCCCTTAAATATGGAAATTAATGTCTGCTATAATTAGAGAATAATTGATATATCTTATTGCAACTACTTTTATATTTGTATAATCAATTAATGTTGTTGTCTTTAGGTTCATCCATTAAATTCTAAGATGCAACAATTCAGATTACTGTGTAGCAAAAAGTCACAATGATGGAAAGGTCTTGATACCTTCTGAGTTATACAATAGCCATAACCATTTTTACCAGTCAGATGTCACCGTAGTATCAGCTCCTAAACTTTTCTAATCATCCATTTCAAGTTATTTACGGATTTTAGTTATGTCCACAAAGATGAGCTAGTTCTGTACTAATATGGATTTATTGATTCTATTTGGAACAATAGCACTTGAAGACTACATACATCTGCCAAGGTCCAACATTTCTAATATTGTTTATGAATACAATGACAAAATCCTTGAATTCATGTATCTAGATGGTGATGCAAATCACCACTAAAATTGAATCATCTGTGCCATTTTCTACATAATTGTTTGAGTTATTTTGCAAACATACAAAGTCATGGTGCTACAAAAATATCCTCAATAAATCATTTAACTTTCTCTGGTGACAAGGATTTTAACAATATAATATAGCTTTGTCTATCCACTTATGATGAATACTCCCCCAAACATGGTAGAAGCTTTGAAAACTTTGAAGATACTTCTATAATTTAAAATATCTCTCCTTTCATTTTCCAATTGTAAAATCAAAGAAACTTAAACTTCATATAACACATAACTAAAATCAACACACTAGGAGTAAGTAAACTGCTGAAGTAACAAATGTTGAGAAATACTGGACACTACAGAATACTTAGAATGGTATAGTTGCTGTACAAAACTGAGATTTTAATTACCTGTGGATACTCTGCGGTGATTATGTAAGCAAAGGATGCTGGTGAGTTGTAAGACAGGGATAACAGGTAAGGAAATGGACAAACACACAGAGCTTTGCTTGTGGTGCTCACACTTGGCTTGTGTGTGCAAGAATCCTACCATAACAAATATAAGTATGTGCATGGTTTGTTTTGTTTAGAAGTGGGCTCCAGTGCATAATGTCTATACAGCACAGAAATGCAGCACTGTAAAATAAATTATCCTTCACTATAAGGGCTCGATTATAGATACTGTGGATATTCATGCTTGAATAATCATACATAACACTTGACAGATGCATGCATGTACACTAATAAATATGTTTTAGTAGGTGTCACGTAACTGACAAGCTAGCCTGTTTCTAGTCTTTTTTATATTTTAATGGTAATCAGATTTTATTTTAAAGATTAAGTTTCCAATCCAAAAGATGCCTGTACACACTGTGCTTTATAAATTACATATGTAGTCAAGTCTGCTCAGATTAATACCACTCAACTGGAATATAGTTGGGTGTTAATTGAAACACCTTTAGCTTTGTATCTTGAAGTCTTGGGTTCCAAATTTAGACCAAGTTCATTAAAAACTTGCAACTATCGGTCTTTGGGTTCAAATCTTGGGTTCAAACCTTGTATGGCTTTAATTAACCCTGGAAAATACTGCCTATTTACTTTGCATCTTAAAATCTTGGGTTCCAAAATACCCGTGCCTGTAACTATTAGTCTTTGAGTTTGAATATTGAAGTCTTGGGTTCAAACCTTGTATGACTTTAATTAAACCTGGAGGAAATACAGAGGTACAATAAACCCTAGTCCAGAAAACATTTTTCAAATGTTCTTTCACAACATTCCCTACAAAACTTGAACACATGGGAGCGGGCAAAACCAGTCTATATACAGTTATACCTCCTCTCAACAACAACCCCCCTCCCTCACTTCCTACATACCTCTAAGCCCCGCCCACTTGATTGACAGTCACATGACCTATGATGTCAATATGATGTCACTTGGTGGACTTTTATATGGGGTTTTAAGTATAAATTACTGACCAACTGTATGTACTGGTTTCCTCTGCCCTCGAAACTACCCGTGGTGATATGACCTGTACAGTGTTAAAAGTGATTTAAAACTCCCAAATAACAAAGGCAACCCCTTTGGAGTTTTTACAAAATCCATTTAAATGAAACTCACATTTCTACAGTTACACCTCCTCTCAACAGAAAAAACCCTCCCTCGCTTCCTGCATTACCTCTAAGCCAAGTCCACTACCAAGATTGACATGCAGTCACATGACCTATGATGTCAATATGACGTCATTTGGGTGGACTTTTGTAGGGGTGTAGACAGTGGAAACTATACTATCCCCATAAATTTAATACAGTTTTTAAGGAAGAAAGTAGGTTTCATTACTAAAGAGAGTATACAAACACATCAGGAAAAATGGATATACATGTGAAAACAGCTTGCATGTAAACTTTAAAGCACCTGTACCACCTCCTAACACTCATCACTCCTAATACTGGTCTGATCACATCTTCTGTACCCCCATCCTTTTTATCCCACCCACGCCTACTGTGGATATATATATATAAGATATACAGAGATATACTAACGTCTTTTCAGAAATGAAACCCAATTACATATACAGTGTAAATAGATTATTGATTGATTATTTATGTAAAAAATAAAACAAAAGTAAATCTAAGATCTAATCACAGCATATAGTGATTCATAATAATGATAATAAATTAATTAGAAATATTGTCTTAGGCTTACAGCCAACCATTCAAATGTTTTGACAAAGGATAAAATATATCATTGCAAGAAGATTGAAAATTAAACATCTCTTATCATTAAATTGAGCCCTAAGCAAGGTTGGGCAGGCATTCATGTTACCTTTTATTTCCCCCAGTAACTTGTTTTGGCTTGACTTAGACACTAAATATTATTGAATAACATTCTAGTATCTCATTTTGCAATAGTTCAGCAGTTCTGTCACTTGTGAAAGTTACATCACCATTATTTTATACATAAAGGGAGTTTAAATAAATTTAAAAATGGCTCTATTTATATAAGTATTTATTTATTTGTACCAAACATCATATGTAAGTAACTCATTTTCTCCTTTATTTAAATATGTGTTTTTATGCACTTTTCTGTATGGGTTGTAATGTTGGATACTAATAATTGAAACAAAATACATTTGATACAAAACTAACTGGAAAGTAAAACAGATCAGACAGATTAAATATAAAAACAGTTTTAATTATTTTATAATTCCATTCATTTATATATATTTTTGTATGATCCAACATTATTATTATAAACCAATAATACAAAATGTTATATTTGTAAGGTGTTTAAACTATAATGAAAATCAATTTGGATGTATCATGTAGTGTACACGACCAAGAACTCGTGGAAATTTCCTGATACCCTGGTCAATTTAGAAATTTTGCAATTATCTTAAATTTTCATAGAAGTTTCCAGATTCCTGATTACACAAGTTCACTTTAATGTATATTTTTCTACATTTTATAGGTCAAATTGCGAAAACTGTAACAAACTTAAATGTTTTTGACATTCTCCCCTTTCTATGTGTCCCCTGGTGTAATGCTGGCTGCATTCCGCAGAAAGAGTTAAAAGTCTTGCTACTACTCAATTTATGAAGTTTACCTGTCATAAAAACCCTTGAACCAGTAATCAAATTGCATATGTTCGGTGAACTGCCTGTCTCACTAAAGATTAGAAAAAACCCTTCTGAAGTGGGGTCTGGCCAGGACCAGTAGTGTCCTGTTCACTTGCCAGGTGGCCATAAGCCCAACCTCTTGCTAGATGGAGCAACATATTGCATTTTTTGTTTGGCATGAAAACAGATTGCTGCTTGTTTTTAAGAGAAACTCTTTTTAGTTTTTATTGTATAATATTCAGTGCATTTCATTGCATTATGCCAAGACCTAAGTTGGTGGTGAACTTAAAAAGAAATTTGAACTAGTTCCTCAGCTTGTTTTCTACCTTTTTGGGCTATCATTGCAACCTATCTCAGGGCCTGGTCAAGCCGAAACCGGAGAGGTGGAGAGACGTTGATCCAAAATATTCAAACCCTTTTGTACAAACCAACTTGTTTAATGAGTCAGTTCATGCCCCTGATAGGTCGGTTTCCTTACAGCAGAAAAAAACAGGTCATATCAGGACGTCTCCACATGAGATCCATTCATTGGCACCTGAATGGGTCAGGCATGTACCAGAGTCTTTGGAAAAGATCATTCGGGTACCCAAATCACTCAATATTTATCTGAAATGATGGCTAAACAAAAACAATATGCTGTGTAGTCAACCTCTGCACCCTTTTCAATATACCCTACAGCTGTTTACAGATGCATCAAACGAAAGTTGGACAGATGGGACTGCACTGTAAAAGGCCTCTGGTCGAAGTCAGAAAGCAACTTGCATATAAATTTCTAGAATTGAATCTGTTGGCCCACAAAAGGATCGTGCACTTGTGCTGGGGCCAGACCATCCTAGTGGCGACAGACAACAAAACCGTTGTGTCAAAAATAAACAAGGAGGCACATTCTGGGTCACCTGAATGTGATAGCTGACAAGCTGTCCCGACACAAACAGGTGATTAAGACAGTTCCGGATCAGACAGTTTGTATTCCCAGTTCTCGATCAGAAGGCTAGGAAAGTGGATAGTACTGGATACCTTAAATCTTCCCTGGGAGAATCTGGATGCATATACATTCCAACTAGTGTCAGTCCTGGGAAAAGTGGTCTCCATGGTGCTCGAATGATCCTTATTGCACCAGGTTGGCCCAACATGCCGTGGTTCTGGGATCTGGTTAAACTGTCGGTTCAAATTCCACTCTCTCAGCCCTAAAGCTTCTGACGCAGCCCTTCAATGAGTACCCATACAGGGCCCTCAAGATGGCTGCTAGAGCCACGACCATATAACAAGGCTTCTCTGGCTAAGTGGCAGAATGAGGCTCCACAGAGACGCTCAACTAAAGGTATCTACGAGTCAATGTGGTCTGTTTTGGTCAAATGGTAAACATCAAGTCAGGTGAACTTAAGGTCACCTTCATTTTATCAGATTGTAGAACTTTTCATACATCTTTTTCAGGAAAACCTACTACTATCAATGGCTATAGGACTGCTATATATATAGCCGACCAATTTGGGAATGGCAACCTGAGCATTAGCAAGAATGAAAACATGAACAGGCTCTTAGACAGTTTTCAAAGGCACAGACCAAAAGCCCGATGAGGTGTCCCTAGTTGGAACCTGTCTCTGATCCTACTAGGCCTCCTTTTGAACCTTTCAGAAAGGCTTCTCTGAGAACCATTTTCCTTCTAGCACTGGGTTTAGGCAAAGGAAGGAGTGAGACACATGCTTGACTGAATAAAAACATTCGACATCATTTTGATTGGTCTTAGGTCTCATTAGGTCCAACATAGCTAAACTACAGAGAGTCCAGAATGCTCTTTGCCGTATCATCTTCAGACTTGACAAAATGAGTCATGTTACACTCTTTTTGAAAGAACTCCACTGGCTTCCAATTCAACATCGTATCCTTTTAAAGTATAATCTTCTGGTATTCAAGGCTATCAATCTATCACAGCCCCCATATCTCTCAGCTTTAATAAGATCGAGCAGTCTCACTCGCGGCAACAGGCTATCTGTCTCCTCAACCCACCCTAAGAAGCACATAGGCAGGTGAGGCTTTGCAGTAGCTGCACCAGCTGAATGGAACAAGCTGCTACAAACTATAGCAAACAATATATCGTTTCAGAAGCCAGCTAAAGACACACCTGTTTAGGCTGGCATACCCCCCACCTTAGTTATACCCTGGCGGGCGCTTTTTAGATGCCGACCCATGCCTGTCCCTGGACTCTCCCTTATTGGACCTAAGCGCATTAGAGGACTTGTATCAATTTTGCGCTATATAAATCCTACTATTATTATATATATATCCTTCGTCTATTTTCTTATCAAAGAATCAACTGGGAAGGGATGGACAAGAATGTGTAGCCCAGTGGTTATTCCTGCTCTGGCTCATACTGGGCTCTCTGTCCAGTTAGTGTGTAACATCACTATTTAGACAAGACCAAAGGTCTCTATAGAGGGCAAAGGATTGGTCTTTGTTTCTTTCAAGAAGAACTTTAATAAGGACACTGTTCCAGCAACTATTTGTTCTTGGATTAAACAAACAGTGCTCCTGTGGTATCAGCTGTCTGATGAGAATGCTATCAGACTACATTAGGTCAGAGCTCATGTTATCAGGGCCTTTGTGGCGTCCAAGGCCTTCCAAGGTGGATTCTCCTCGGATCAGATACTGTCAGCCTGTCATTGGAAGTCGCATAACCCCTTCACACAATTGTTTTGAAGAGCTCTATCATTTGGGGCCATCATTGCAGCAAACTAAATCCGACAGTAATCAAGCCTAGTTCATGTACATAATGTATATAGAGATGGGACCCTTCTTTTTTGGATAAGAATTTTATTTATACCTTTGTGTGCTATCATGAGCCTCAGTGGCAGATGAGAGGATCCCTCATTCCTGTTCAACTTCCTCGAGAATCCTTAGGACTGGACTCGGTTTTTTGTCCTCCCCCTTCCTTGTTCAGTTCGAGTAAGCAGGAAAAGGAACAAAAAGGGGGCACACCAGTCTGGCCTGTTAATTGGTATAAATTTAAGTATAAAATGATTATTAACTTAAGTATAAAATGATTAGTCAGAGTTCTTGATAAAGTCCTTTGGAGCTACCCTCCATCCACTGGGTAGTTATTCTGCAATTTGTAAACTAGGTAAGATATAATGCAATAAAATGGAAAATTTAACAAGTAAATTAAATTTTTTAAGTTAATACCTTACCTAGTTGAAAAAGGGATTCCAGCTACCTTCCCCACAATACATAGGGGGCATATTAAGGTAGAAATAGGAAGAGGAAGTGCATTCCCCCATCTAGCAAGAGGCTGGGGCATTAGGGCCTCCTGGCAATTGAACAGGAAGCTATCGGTCCCTGCCAGATCACATACCAGGGTATTTTTTTCTAAAGCTTGGCGAGACTTGCAGTGCACCAAACATATGCAATTTGTCCACTAGGTAAGGTAAAACTTATAAAATTAAATGTCCTTGTTCAATTTTCCAATATTTTGTAAAGCTATTTTCCTGGGGGTTTTCAGATAGGTTTGCGAATGATAAGAACACATAAAAGAGGCCAGATTGTTTATAGAAGCCCCCATGCTTCGTGAACTGGCCACTACTTCAATGAGTGATTTCGACAAGGAAACATTGATTTTTCACCTAATGTAAAGAACACAGAAAGTGAGAGAAAAAACTGATGCAAAATTTTGAGCAGATGGGTTTTTATAGCTTCATAATAGGTTGCAACAATATATCTCCAAGAAAGAGACAGAAGAGGAAGCCTACAACTGAGTAGGGATTACCGGCCAGGCGTAACAGTCATAAAAGTGACAGTAGATCTGATATCTCCAGTGGCAGGAACTGGGAATTTTGTTGCAACTCATGTACCTACTGTGTTTTTAGGGCATCCACAAAAGAAAAGACTAAGCCGCCCCACAGTGAAAAAGGTAAAAAACTCTGTAGATCATGTCACTTGTGTTCTGTTACTATTGTAGAATTTGCCCACAATTTTGTTCAAAATCTACCTGTGGCAAATATGGGTCTACAAGGGTGCCAGCCCGAAGAGTAGTGTCCATTCTCAAAACCAGTTACAACCTTTACCTCGAGATCAAACCTCTCCTCAACAGAACCCCACTTGTCAAAAGCAGATACGAATCCCTCAGGAACAGCTACCTGCATGAGGCTTTGTGTTCCATTTATACAACATACAATTGGAGTGGTCATGGTTCAAACCTCTCTGGCCTTCTACAATCGCCTCTTGGTTCAGAAATCGAACAAGCAGTGACCAGTCCTCAACCTCAGTTGCTTGAACAAGTTTTTAAAGGTCCAAACCTTCACAAACTCCAGAATTTATAAGACTATTGCTTCAAGTGGCGAGTTGGTTTCCTCTCTGGATTTCAGTGATACTTTCACATCCTTTTTTGCCAAAATTCCTGAAAGTATTTAAGGTTCCACTGTCAAAATCAGTTCTCAATCTGAATCTCCAAGCTTGGCTAAACAGGTTTTGACCATCAGAGTCCAAGGTTTCATTGATCAAGTGGCATAATGAGTTGATGCTCTTAAGAGGCGCTCAACAAGAGCAGTCTATGAGGCCAGGTTGTCCATTTTTGTTCGATGGTGCAAATTGAATCAGGTAGACTTCAAAACGTCATCTATAAACCAAATAGTTGACTTCCTTCTCTATTTGTTCCAGGAAAGGAAAGCCCTCCATCATAGATGGCTACAGAACTGCTAAAACTGATAAGCTTAGCAACTCCTCAGTTGAGAATCTTACTCGGCTACTGGACAGTTTCCACAGATATATGACCAAAACCCTTCTTGTTTTACATCAATTGACCAAGACCTCCTTTGAACCTCTCAGAATTGACTCCTTGAAACATCTCACATTCAAGGATGTCTTCCTGTTAGCTCTAACATCAGGAAAACAAAGAAAGTAAATCCATGTTTGGGTGAATAGAGAGGACTGGTCTAATTCCCTTTACCCCTCCCCCAGTTTTTCATTCAGAATCAACCAGCTTGTGAGGGCTCAGATACTTAGGCCCCAGTGATAATTCCATCACTGGCCCCCATTTTGGATAAATCTCTTAAGAAGATAGGTTCCTCTGCCCTGTTAGAGTACTGCGCCACTACCTGGACAGAACGAAGGACCTCAGAGAAAATAAACAATTGGTTTTTGTTTCTTTTAAGACAGGGAGATTACTCCTGCTACAACCTCTTCTTGGATCAAACAGTCAGTCACAAAGTTAGGGCTTTTGCTGCTTCCAAAGCCTTTCTAGGAGGAGATCTCTCTTGGTTGTTATTTGAAGTCCTTAACTCTGTTCCACCTGAAGGATGTTCCCTGTGCTCTGAGCTTTATCGCATGGGTCCTATACTGGCAGTGCAGCAAATTTACTGGGTATTTTGCTTCATTTTTTTTGCTAACATTTTTATTATTCACTGAAGACATAGTTACATAATTCACAAAGACATAACTACATGCACCACACAATAAAAAATATGCACAAAACAAAACACGTAGTGGTATTCTTTAATACGCTTGATAGAAAATAACTAATGAACTTTGAAAAAAGAACTTATAAGATCATTGTTTCCTATGAGACTCCAAATGTATCTGTATACTATATATTTCTGGCAATAGCTTTTTAGATATGTTTTAAAATGAGGTGGTACCTCGTCCGGTTACTGGTCAACTGGACAGACCTTGGAACTGATAAGAGAGACCTTCTGACTTATTCCTTCTTTGAGTTCTATCTGGTCCCTCCAGTAAGCTACCCACCATCCTTTCGGTAGTTATTCTGGCATTAGTTTGTTAGGTAAGATACATTAACAAAATAAAATAGGAAATTTAATAAGTGAAACAAATTTTTATAAGTTAATATCTTACCTCACTGATGGAACAGTCAAACCCTCCAACCCCACAAATCTCCCATGTTGGGGTTATTAAAGGTCAATGTTTTCAAACAAAAAGAGGATGTGACATCAGTAGGAACCTATCGAGTATGAGGCACTTGCTCCCTTAGCCAGTGGGGGCAGCGCCAAGGCTCGTTCCACTGGAGGAGATTCAGGACATCTTTTCTGACATTTGTTGGGGATGGCTGGAGCCGGACCTATGGCATTAGTCTTTATGGTAAGATATTAACTTGTAAAAATTTAATTTACTTATTAAATTTTCTCATCCGTGTGAAAAAGTACCAAAGTGATTTTAACTTCAACTACATTTTATTTAAAAGTTGGGGTATAAAAAAAATTGTTGGCTTTCCATATTTGCTAATATAGACAATTGTCCGAAGGTAAAACATGTATTGTCCAACCAAAGGTGACCTTCATCCAGAATTGATATGGTACAAGTTATGGTATTAGCTATTTGAAATATGAAGGGCCCAAAGACTCACTGTTAAAGAAACCCGTGATAATCTTATGGTTATGTTGCACTGGGAAGGTGACATCTTGGGTTCCACCTTATTCAGTGGCAGAGTGTTCAGTAATTCTTTTTAATAAGCTATTGGTCAGCTTTGACCTAATTACCTAGTGGTTTCCCGCCTTTGGCCCATTTTAGTGCGCACCGCGGAGACGTCTTTTTTTGTAAATAACAAAAGAAACCCTGTTTGGTACATAAGTCTAGGCGAATATAAGAAGCTTTTAATATATATTGCAAGGAAACTAAATAATATCCACAATATGTGTAATCTGTGTTCCTATTACCAATGCTGTAGCTTGTATTTGCATGTTTATTGATAGTACGGGTATTATCGCCCATTTAGCGGGAATTATCGGCCCAGATTTATTGTGAGTTATTCCTATTTTACTGATATTTTAGTCCATTGTTGTTTTTCACTGTAGTGGCTGTCAATATCACCTGAATATCATAGTCATTCTCCAGTTTCTGGTCATTCCAATTGTTGTTTTTTCACTGTTGTGAAATATCTACTGAATACAATTGACTATTTTGTTAGTCACTCCAATACTTTCCTTAAGCTTAAGGCCATCCCCTCTTCGATTCACTTTAGGGAAATTGTTTATTCTAGAGGCTCAGTGAGGAGTGTAGGGTGCCCGTGAGTCGCCCACGGGACGGAATTTAGAGTGGACAGACTGTGTCACATAGTAACTAACTAATTAGAATTAGGGCATACTGGTGTTACTCCTCACGGTCCTGTTCTTAGTTTAGGGAACTGGAGTGCAATGAGTACCATCCGCTGGTTGTTCCTCTTACTGTTGTTTTGGAGAAAGTCAGTAAGCAGTGATCCTAATGTGTTTATTCCGTTGTCTGCTCATGGTCTTACGTCATTACCACGCCCCTACAGACTCCACAGCTATGTCCTGAATACACATCTTTTCCCTTGTGTGGCTAAGCGTCAGGGCCTTGCGACCTTATTGTTGCTTTGTGGTGACATCTCCCTTAATCCTGGACCAATCTCGTTTGGGGTGGTAAATTGCCGATCTGTAAGAAACAAGGGACCCTGCATCGATGATACTGTAACAGTACATTCTGTCGACATTCTTGCTGTCACTGAAACACATATTCGCCAGGAGGAAACGGACAGCCTTCTACATTCCATCACCCCGACAGGCTTCAAATTCTGCCACAAACCCCGTATTCATGGCCGTGGTGGTGGTGTCGGATTTTTTATCAACAAAGCTATACAGTTTAGATCTGTGGACACACCTACTTTCAGTTCCTTTGAAAATGTTAGCATTGCAATTGGGTCGGCGGCTCAACAGCTTGTGTTGACTTGTGTTTATCGTCCACCTGGCTCATGCTCTGAAAGTTTCCTGGACCAATTTCTCAATCTTTTAGAATATTTATCCTCTGTTTCTCCCTCTTTCCTAATTTGTGGGGATTTCAATATTCATGTGGATACTTCTTCAAATGATAGTATCAAATTCCAGAACTGTTTAGAATCATGCAATATAACACAAAATGTTCAAACGGCTACCCATCTACATGGTCATATCCTAGACCTTGTTCTTACTCCTACTGATGCCAGTGTCATCTCTAATGTACGAGTTGCTGAATTTATTTCTGATCATGCTCTTGTCCTTGCTCAGCTTGACTCAGTTAATCCTCCTTCACATAAGGCAAAAGTTGTCACTTTCAGGAGGTATCATAAAATTGACATGGACAGTTTCCGTAAGGATTTGGGAAATAGCGCATTCGTAAAATGCCCTGGTGATACAGTCAGTGGTTTGTGTGAACAATACTTAGATGATTTGAGCAAATTGCTCAACAAGCATGCACCATTGGTTACTCGCACTTTTACTAAGCAAGCTACTGGTTGGCTATCTGACACCTACAGGCTGGCAAAAACCATCAGGCGACAGCTGGAACGAATCTGGCGTAAAGATAAATCTGCCTATAATCGAGCTAGACTTCGAAGACAGATTGGCCGCTGCAATTCACTGGTCAACAAAGATAAGGCAAATTACTTCAGAAACCTGGTCAAAGAAAATACCAATGACTCCAAGAAGCTATGGCAGGTCTTGCGTTCCGCACTGCACTCTAGTCCTGAAGCAGTACTCCCTTCTCATGAATCTAAGAAAGGTCTTGCTGACCGGTTTGTCACTTTCTTCAGTGACAAAATAGATAAAATCAGAAACTCATTTTCCTCTAGTGACTCATTCACTCTGCCTCCTCCACCTGATGTACCCAATTTCAGCTGCTTTAAACAAGTTTCTCAAGAGGAAATTAGAAAAATTATCATGAAGTCACCCACTAAATCTTGTTTGTTAGACCCATGGCCTACATTTCTTGTTAAGGAATGTATTGATATTTTACTGCCCTCTATCACCAGGCTTGTTAACTGCTCGTTGTCAGAAGGTGTTGTACCTGATGAATTCAAGAAGGCTATTGTAACCCCATTGATTAAAAAGTCATCACTACCACCCAATGACTTAAAAAACTACAGACCTGTTTCTGGGTTGGGCTTCATATCCAAACTGGTTGAACGTGTTGTTGCTTCTCAGTTGAATGACCATGTTAGTTTGGACGGACTGGAGAATGTCAGGCAATCTGCCTACAAACTAGGTCACTCAACTGAATCTGCATTGCTTTCAATTAAGAATGATGTTCATTTGGCTTTTGCTAAAGGTGAGGCTACTGCTGTCGTTCTCTTGGATCAATCAGCAGCGTTTGATACTATTGATCATGATACGCTACTTAATTCTCTTAGCTCCTGGTTTGGTGTGAGCGGGGTTGTCCTCGATTGGTTTAAGTCTTATCTCTCAGACCGTGTTCAGTGCATTAAGATTGGGTCAATTTTATCTGATGCCAAAAAGTTATTGTATGGTGTGCCTCAAGGCTCTGTCCTGGGGCCAATCCTTTTTTCACTCTATACTACTCCACTGAGTAAAGTCATACAGAATCATCCTGGTATTAGTTTCCAGTTCTACGCTGATGACACACAATTGTATGTACACCTCACACATAAAAATGTTGCCTCGGCCCTTGATAAGCTGTCACACTGCCTTGAAGACGTAAAGAGATGGCTCTCTACAAATAAGCTCAAGCTAAATCCAGATAAGACCGAATTCATTGTGTTTGGCTCAAAGTCTCAGCGCGAAAAACTTAATCAGTCCTTCCCGGTCAACATACTTGGTAATCTCATATCACCAACAGATGCAGTTAGGAACCTTGGTGTCTGGTTTGATTCTGATTTCTCATTCTCTTGCCATGTTAGGAAGGTCTGCAAGGCTTGTTTTGCTCATGTCCGGGATCTTAAGCGACTCCGAGGACATCTGACACATGAAGCTACTCTTATGGCTGCCAATGCTCTGGTCGGAAGTCGACTAGATTACTGTAACTCTCTGTTCAGAGGTCTCTCAGCTCTAGATCTGCGCAAACTTCAATGTGTTCAAAATAGCCTGGCCAGAATTGTTGCCAACACCACCAAGTACTCACACATCACTCCAGTTAGAAAAGCACTACATTGGTTGCCAATTAAGTACCGTTCTATCTTTAAGACTGCCATGTTGGTATATAAGTTCCTACACAGTGGTAACCCCAAATACTTTGAACCCTTCCTCATTCCCAGACATAGTGCATATAACACTCGTCGAAGTCAATCTGATGGCATATTTCTTGAGGTTCCCCACTTTGGTTCAATTTTCAAGTCTCGAAAACATTTTGGACTCAGTTTTGCGTATGACGCACCTATGATTTGGAATGACCTTCCTGATGAGGTCCGCTCTGCAAACTCACTTGCCTCTTTCAGGTCAAAGTTGAAGTCATACCTCTTTGGAAAAGCATACCCACCCTAAATTTCCAATCTCCTTTCTGCTTTCTCCGCGGTGCTGACCCCTGCAATGTCTCTGGTTTTTGAATATTGAACAATGTTTTTGTGTGATGCGCCTTAGAGTCTGTCTTTTGACAGAGATTAAGCGCTATAAAAGTGCTATTAGAATTAGAATTAGAATTTGGCTACCAAACCTCAGTTTAAAATTATAATTTGAAGAGGCTAGACGCCATTTTTAATTCAAAAACTTTTATTTTCTCCTCTCCCCCCCTTGAACCAAGTTCTAACAAGTTTATATGTAGTTTCAGATGGAGTGTGTAATGGTGAGATATAACAGCCTGTGTTGATTCGTGTACATCCATGACCTAATTGCATCCAAGTACCAGCCTCTCTAGGTCGCTCCAGTTTGATCAGAAAATATGATAACATTAGTGGAATCCCTTTGTGACATCTGTGGCTTCCTTAATTCAATTAGATGGCGGTTGCTCTCATTCCTTCCTTCCCCTGGTGGCGGGGTTCTTGGCTGCCCTCTGGTGGGGGCCTGGTCGGTAGTTGTGATTCCTGCCTTAGAGGACACAATATGTAACTCAGATCATTCAGTAATTTCCGGCATTGTTCTATGTGGAGAGTAATTTCGCAGCCTGCAAGTAATGGAAGTCACTGTTCAGAATGATTCCTGACCAGAGATGGTGTAACAGCTGATTAAGCTGGTGGATGCAATTTAATTATAATTTGACTAGTCATAATTATAACTGTAACAATGTATGTCATTTAACTTCATCACAAATGTAGTAAAATGTCAGCATATGGATGTATCATACAGTAATAATAATGAGATTACTCAGGTCCTGGGTCCCGTCCCAGATTTAACTTTAATATATGTGTGTAATTGTCCATCATTACAAGTAGTATAGTGACTGCACTAGCCTACAGTTCTCAGTAATTATATGCAGTAAATATCTGATTATTACGAGAAAGTATAAGTAATTTAAAAACTACATTTCAACAGGGTGTCAGCTCAGATGCTATAAGAGTGCATCATGAACCCACTGCTATACGTACTTTATAGATGAATACTTGATCACAAAGATATGGATGCCTTATAGCTTTAAAAACCGTAGTCCAAATCACAATTATTTAATGAAATTTACATTTCAGTGAAATTCTCATCTTACGTTAACATTTGAAAGTTTTAGTCCTCTGATACATAATTTCAAAGGGTAACAGACATAAGTTTACTCATATTAAATTACATATAATTACCCATCTTCCATTGGGATAAAAGTGATTTTGTGACCTTGTCAAGGTCATTGTGTTTAAAACTTTCATAACATTTATAATAATAGTTGTAATATTTCATAAACATCTGTACCAAGAAATTCAGTAGTAAATCAATTGTAGTTAATGTCATTGGTGTCTTAAGGTCACCTTTAATAATGTATAATTGTGTGTAACTTTGAGTTAAGGTGACCTTAATTAAAGTATGTACATAACATGATAGTTGTAACATAGAATAAAATAATTTCCCCAAGATGTCGTTTACTCCCTGCCTTTCATAAACTTAGGCCACTGTGGAGCAGACCATTCGGCTGTTTCTAAGACTCTAGGGTCAGTTTGAAAAGTCAGGGATCGGGACCAAAATCCAGAAAAAAGCACACAAAAATTTTGGGTTGGTTACACCTCCCCCACAGAATGTAGCACATCCCGGCTTGTCTGGAGCAAGATGCTCACCTGACTTGAGGTATAGGGTCTTTTTCTCCATGACAAGATGGGAAACTACCAGGACAAGACATATACCTCTAACCATCAATCCGCATCAGGCCACGACAAGCTGCAGTGACAAACTGACTGGACCAGTATCCCGACCCACCCCGAATGGATTGATTAATTTCTGGAGTCAGGAACACTATCTAAACCCCTTCTGGCTGTTGTAACTAACCATTTATTACTACAAAGATGCCAGCAACACATCACAGAGACTTTCTACAGAAGCTAAGGACCCTATTGTTTTTACGGAGTTATTTTTTTAAATTTTCATTCTGATTTGCAGATAGAAAAGGATGGATCTGAACCCAGGACCACCACCTGTCATACAGCCAGAACCTTCAGCACAGTCCCACCACAACCCAGGAGAAGAAAAAAGCTACCAAAGCCCTGGATCCTTCAAAGACAAGAAAAAGGATGTTATAAAAAACCTCCTTGCCAACTTAATACAGATTGATATCCCAGAATTTTGTCAGGATGCCTTTTTCGACCTCATTTAAGAACGCATCCACCACTGTATCCAGAAGGAAGTCACAAATTTTAGGAAGCCCTCAGAAGTTGGATTAAAAACTGGCAATAACAGCGAAGCTGCCTTGCCACTCCTGAAGGCTGGAAACAGATTGTGAAGTTCCGAACCATATGAAATGTCCCTCACACTCTTTGGGCACTACATGGAAACATATAGCCATGAAGAAGCCAAAGAAATCTGGGAGTGAATATGATAACTACAAGGGTTTCTTTTGCTTGGTGCTGCAAGCTCTGCTCAAATTCCTCTGGGAAGATGTTGGGTCAAGTGGATCTTCATCAGAGGTACAAATATTTAATTGCATCATAGTGCTTCTGGCACCTGAACCACTGGGGGAGGGAAGGCCCGATTTGGACTACTTTTTGCTGGGTTATGATGCTTTCGCCTTGATGCCATGGCTTGTTAAACCCTACAGCAGAAGGCAACTCAAACGTGAAGGGAGAATAGCAAACTACATTATCTCCAGAGGCAGGAGGGTAGTGGAGAATGTGTTTGGAATCCTGGGAAGCATATTCAGGGTCCTACTGGGCAGAATGAAGCAAGGGCCAAAGCTTGTCAGAGGCATTGTTTTAACATGTGTTCCACAACATACTGAGAACACACCAAGGTGAACTAGACAGGGGATCCAACCCAGTAGATGACATAGCAGCCATAGTAAATCAGGTGGCAGTATATGTGCCTGATGAAAACCACAGGAATCTTTCGAGGGAGGCAAAACATAAGTGAGACTTACTAAAAGATTACTTCAATCACATTGGTGCATTGGCTGGGCAGGAGGACAGGACCTGAAATGTGACAATAAACTACCCTGGGGACATAATAAGCTGACATCGATCAGTCCTTTTCAGAACTACCCAATTATGCCAAGAACTTTTATTTGAGCTAGCGTTGCACCAATGTGCCACAAATTTCCAACCAATTTTCCAACAATCTCCAACAAATTGTCAACAGACAAATCACAAATCTGACATTAATGTTTAGTAACTTTTACAGCCGTTTTTTTTAAATTGCCCACAGTAAATGTCCATATTTGTAAACCTTCAGATTTTGTTCAGCTTTTAAAAGTCATTTAAATGAAAAAGCTTACAATTTTTTTTTTCTAATTCTTTTTCGCTAAAATTTTAAAAATATTTCTAACTTTGAAACTTGTCAAAATCTTTTTATAAGTTTCAATTTTTTTTTTCAAAGATCAAAAGTGAAAGGTCAAATTCAAAGGTCTAAATATTTCACAAATTGTCTAATTTTTTTTTTTTTTTTTTTTTGGGGGGGGGGGGGGGGGGGGGGGGGGGCAGCTGATTTACATGTGACTATTTCTATTTTGTCCAACAGTGGGATTTATTTTTCTCTGTGTCTCGTTTTCATTTTCAGTTAGTTGTTTTAACCTGGCCTGAATTTAGATTTACTTTTTGTTTTACATTTTTATCTGAATCATTCATCGATCAATGTCAGACTCACTGACATTGTCAGGTGATCAGTAAGAAATACTTGCCGGACTGAGAGGTGGTAACTGTATTTGCCTATGGCACTGATGTTTGCTCAACCTCAAATTATATCTTACATACTCGATGACTAGGTACAACTAAATAAAATAACTTAACTCAGTTTAAAACATTATGAAACACAGCCCAATTTTATTTGCTGCTCCAACTCCAAAGTCAAAGTAATATCATGATCTGTTTATACATGGAGAGGCCCATGTGGTGTCACACTGTGGAATAAAAATTGCCATGACAATAGTTTACCTATTTGAAGTATTTTTTACCATTGATGTTCCACAATTGGGAGCAATATTTATTATTCTATAATATTCTAATATGGCAGTTGTTATTAAATTCAAGCTTATGTTTTGTGATTTCTCTGAATTTACACAGTCAACCAGTACCTTTTTTCTTGATTTATTTTACTGTGCTTTTCTAGGTTATATTCGTGTTATACTGAGTGCAGTTTCATTTTGGTAAATGCAAGTAACTATGTGGTGGCAATCTGGTGTTACGTTATCTCATGTGTTTTGGATGAAGTAGATGGAAAAGCTGCCAGGGCCCTGAACCAGTGTAAGCATTTGTTTAATTCTTTAGCTATTTCTCTAGTTTATTATCTTCTTAAGTAAGCATGGAATATATCTTGATATTGCCAGTAGTACTTTTGTTACTCTTCAGTTAGGTGTCACAAGAATCGGTATACTTAGAAGTAGGTAAAACTTAATAATTCAATAATTTTCGTTTAAGTAACATTTAATATAGTGCACAATAACAAACCAAGTGATTAAATAAGCAGAAGGTGTTATCCCCAGCAACTAATTTCCTTGATAGAGCTTTCTTGACACATGGTGAGAATCTTTTCCTTAATTTCATTGAAAAGTTTAGACTTCATTCTGAGGGAATTCCTGCATGCTTGTTTACCCCATGTCCTCAATTCTGGAAGCAATGATGTGTTGCATCAATGGGCGTCATTCCTATGAATCCAATGCCACAAGCTGTGGATTGGTCATTTTGTCTTGGCACCTTTCCTCACTAGGTTCATGATCTGTCTGAGGTACCCGAAGCTGAAATGACTTTCATCTCTGCTTTCTTCTCTGCTGAGCCTAAGTCTGGTGGTTGAGTGTCTGTCATATACATAGATGTATTTAGAATAGCCCAAACCAAAGTAACACTGTAACATTCACGTTGATTAAATTTCTGGCATTGTGGATAAAGATGAAAGTGCCTTAGATGTGAAAAAGTATAGGCTTATATATGGTTAGGGGTTGTCATAATGTGCTGCCATAGCAGTCCAAACTTCCATTTATACTGAAAACTAATCTACAATTTCCTCTTCCCTTGGGATCTGTATCTCTCAGATCATATTGCTGATATGTGTGATGTTAAACCAACAGGTCTTATCATATCTCTGATACCTGTAATCACTTGAAATTCAATTCAAGTGGCGTAGGTCGACGTAGAAATTTTTCTCTCTATTTTACAAGACAGCGTCAACCAGTTGACCTCAAAAGTGACAAAGTGTGATGCTTATAACATAAAATAACAGGATGAATAAGTAAGAATTAAATTATTCAAGTGTTAACACTCTTAACAAGTGTTTTTCAAACTTGTTAAGAGTACATTATGAAAACTACATTTGAATGCCATGTTTTTAAGCAATTATAAAAAGTAGACTTTGTACACTAAAACATCAATAGCTAGCATTTGATGCTACCCTTGCCAAGTAGATCTAGGATTGATAACCATATTAACGACATTATATAGATGTAAAGACCTGCTGTTATCCGAAGGTATTAAGATATGTGAAATCTTGTGTAAAAAGTTGGACATATACCTATGAAAACGTAGGCAATTGATATTGTACAATGAATGAAAAAAAATCCTGCCTGAAAAATAAGTTGATACTTTTGCATGTCATATGATGACCAAAGTTATTGATGTTTATACCTTCTGTTACAATACCATTATGACACTGGTTACTGTTATTGTGTTTCATTATATAGTGTGTTCATGTGTGTGTTTATCTTTATGTACTTTTAAATACCTTTCATGTAAAAATCTAATTCATGTGGATGTTTCATTTATGTCAGCTACATAAAAGAAGACACAAGACTACTATTATGACGGAAAAAGAAAAAAGCCCATTGGTTATTCTCCCTCGGTATAAGAAATTCAGTATACGAGTTTTCTGGCTGTTTCTCATAGATAGAAGGTTGAATCTCTTCATAGGTGATATGTGTAACAGATATACATGTCCTCTACAACCTTGCACACATTTGACCTTGAAGCTCTTAATTCAAGGTCATCCATGGAGGGCTGAAGTAACCCATATAGTGGACTTTAAAAGTGCCTGTATCTTCCTTATTATTGGTCCTAGAGGTTTGCAATGTGAAACCAACCTATAGGAAAGCATGTGCTGCAAATCTTCTGATGTTGTCAGATTTGACCTTTGACCCCCTCCTTCAAGGTCAAACGAAGATAGCCAAAGTTAAAAGTGCTTATCACTCGCTTATTATCGGTCCTAGAGGTTTGGAATGGTAAAGCAACATATAGGAAATTATAGGCTGGAAATTTTCTGGTGTGTTCGAATTTGATCTTGGACCCCTCCTTCAAGGTCAAATGAGGATAGCAAAACTTAAAAGTGCTTATAACTCGCTTATTATTGGTCGTAGAGGTTTGGGATGGTAAACCAACATATATAGGAAATCATGGGCTGGAAATATTTTGGTGTGGTGGGATTTGACCTTAGGCCCCTCCTTCAAGGTCAAACGAGGATAGCCAAAGTTAAAAGTGCTTATAACTCGCTTATTATTGGTCGTAGAGGTTTGGGATGGTAAACCAACATATAGGAAATCATGGGCTGAGAATCTTTTGGTGTGGTTAGATTTGATCTTGGGCCCCTTGTTCAAGGTCAAACGACTATAGCCAAATTAAAAGTGCCTATATCTTCCTTATTATTGGTCCTAGAGGTTTGCAATGTGAAACCAACCTATAGGAAAGCATGTGCTGAAAATCTTCTGATGTTATCAGATTTGACCTTTGACCCCCTCCTTCAAGGTCAAGCGAGGATAACCAAAGTTAAAAGTGCTTATCACTCGCTTATTATCGGTCCTAGAGGTTTGGGATGGTAAAGCAACATAGAGAAAATCATGGGCTGGGAATTTTCTGGTGTGTTCGAATTTGATCGTGGACCCCTCCTTCAAGTTCAAACGAGGATAGCAAAACTTAAAAGTGCTTATAGCTCGCTTATTATTGGTCGTAGAGGTTTGGGATGGTAAACCAACCTATAGGAAATCATGGGCTGGGAATCTTTTGGTGTGGTCGGATTTGACCTTCGGTCCCTCGTTCAAGGTCAAACGAGGATAGCCCAACTTAAAAGTGCTTATAACTTCTTATTATTGGTCATAGAGGTTTGGGATGGTAAACCAACATATAGGAAATCATTGGCTGGGAATCTTCTGGTGTGTTCGAATTTGATCTTGGACCCCTCCTTCAAGTTCAAACGAGGATAGCAAAACTTAAAAGTGCTTATAGCTCGCTTATTATTGGTCGTAGAGGTTTGGGATGGTAAACCAACCTATAGGAAATCATGGGCTGGGAATCTTTTGGTGTGGTCGGATTTGACCTTCGGTCCCTCGTTCAGGGTCAAACGAGGATAGCCCAACTTAAAAGTGCTTATAACTTCTTATTATTGGTCATAGAGGTTTGGGATGGTAAACCAACATATAGGAAATCATTGGCTGGGAATCTTCTGGTGCAGACGGATTTGACCTTTGGCCCTCCTTCAAGGTCAAATGAGGATAGCCAATGATAAAGTGCTTATAACTCGCTTATTATCGGTCCTAGAGGTTTGGGATGGTAAAGCAACATAGAGAAAATCATGGGCTGGGAATTTTCTGGTGTGTTCGAATTTGATCTTGGACCCCTCCTTCAAGGTCAAACGAGGATAGCAAAACTTAAAAGTGCTTATAACTCGCTTATTATTGGTCGTAGAGGTTTGGGTTGGTAAGCCAACCTACAGGAAATCATAAGCTGGGAATGTTTTGGTGTGATTGGATTTGACCTTTGGCCCCTCCTTCAAGGTCAAACGAGAATAGCCAAACTTAAAAGTGCTTATAACTCGCTTATTGTTGGTCCTAAAGGTGTGGGATGGTAAACCAACATATAGGAAATCATGGGCTGGGAATCTTCTGGTATGGACAGATTTGACCTTTGGCCCCTCCTTCAAGGTCAAATGAGGATAGAAAACTTAAAAGTGCGTATAACTCACTTATTACTGGTCCAAGAGTTTTGGGATGATAAACCAACCTATAGGAAATCATGGGCTGAGAATCTTTTGGTGTGGTCAGATTTGACCTTGGGCCCGTTGTTCAAGGTCAAACGAGGCTAGTCAAACATAAAAATGCTTATAACTGGCTTATTATTGGTCCTAGAGGTTTGGGATGGTAAACCAACCTATAGGAAATGATGAGCTGGTAATCTTTTGGTGTGGTCGCATTTGACCTTCGGCCCCTTGTTCAAGGCCAAAAGAGGATAGCCAAAATTAAAAGTGCTTATAACTCACTTATTATTAATCCTACAGGTTTAAAATGCGAAACCAACTCATACAAAATCTTGGGCTAGGAATCATCTGATGTTAGATTTGACCTTTGGCCCCTCCTTCAAGGTCAAACGAAGGTTCACTGGCTTTAGTGAGTTGTCTTTTTGGTCGATATAAATTTGCATTGGTTCTCTGATGAGTAGGTCTAGTTAAATAGTTGGTTTTTACTTCAGGGATATCATAGTTGTATCAGACTATAGATGGAAAATGAATAAATAACTATCATTAAATTGCGTCCAGAAAAGTCCCAACAGGATAGTTGAAAAATTATGTATACTTATTTTTGCTTGTGTGTGTTTAGCCAGTTTAATTTTAATTTTGGATTTCTGTTAGTAGTACATCTCTGTTACATATAAATTCCTGTAAATAGTTCAGGTTTCAAGAATTTTAACATTTTCTAGAGAAATGTAACTGTATATCTAAAATGCCTGGTTAGGAATAATTATATTTTTTTCACACAGTTGATATGAAAGGTTTCAAATACATTCCAGTATGTGATAAACTCATACATATTCTGCAATAGATTAAAACAACGATGTTTTAAAATTCAAACATTTAAAAATAATTTCCCATAATCCGAAAATAAACAGTTTACTTGGTACCTCACTTATTTTGTCTTTTGGATAACTTTGTTCCCCTCTCACCCCTCTTATATTGTTGGAAAAAAGTAATCTTATTCTGCTTTTATGTCTTAAAAAAGTAAAAATACTGCATATACTTGATATTATTATCTAGTGTTGGGATGTGAATTCTACGCTTGCGTTTTCCTTTCCAACAACAACACTGTATATCAAAGTTAAACATCGACACTAAAATGTTTCAATTAGTTTTTCCACTCTAGTACTTTTAGATTTACCAGATGAAACAGGTAACAAAAAAGATTTAAAACAAGGTATTCTAGTGTATATTCTTAACTGTGGGCAGTGGTACTGTAAAATGTATAAATATGCAAGTCAGTATTTTTATCTCGTGCCTGCGGCCGAAGGCCTTGGTCAGGAGATTATAAAACAACTTCTGTATGAGCGTCCTTCCGGCTGTCAGTCTGTGTGTCCGTTCGTCACATTCAGAATGTAAAGACAGACCATGAAAAATCCTGGCCTGTAAATGTTTTGCCTGAGAAAATTTTTGGCCTTGAAAAACAAAATGGCTGCCATAGACAATAATTTCCAAATCGTTAAGATGCCCTAAAACTTGAAATATTGCAGGTTCATCAAATGTCCACAAAATATTTATGGCTAGGGAAGTTAGTCTGATAGTAATTTGACCCAGTTTCGAAAACAAAGTGGCTGTCATGTCATGTTTAATGTTAAATGGGATTATCCTATTTAAAAGGCCTTATATCTCCCTTATCATTGCTACTAGGGGTTCCAAAAGTGAAAACAACTTAAAGAAAATCATGGTCTGAGACTCTTTTCTAATTGCTGACTTTTACCTTTGACCTTCAATGTCAAGTGGGATTATCTTACTACAAAGACCTTATATCTCCTTCAGTTCTCCATGATTACTGATTCTAAGGCTGGAGATAACCACTGAGGCAGTGGCCTTGTTCTTGATATTTTGTCACAATATTGCTAAAACGGTACAAAAATATATATATCCAGAATAACAAACAGCAACATTTATTGATCACCAATTGGACATTGCACTAATGTTTGATTCAATTTCTTTCTCAGATATGGGTCGTTATTACAAATATTATAATATTTTGTATTGAATGCAACCGCAGGTTCCAAATTTGGCGCCATTCTTGACATGCTTGTGGACAGCTTTATACATTTGGGTATGCTGATGGGTATGACATCATTACCACCATCCTCTCATACGAAGTCCAGTGCATTTGCACCAGAACTGGAAGTGATCCACTGCGCATGCACACTAAAAGTGCTCCACTGCACATGCGCAACTGGAACCGGAAGTGCTCCTAAATCATTGCAGTATGGTGGGGGGCCTCCTGCTCACTCTACATTACTAAGCAGCCAGCCTGTTTTAAACTTTACATTGATGGCATGTATTTGGTCCAGCAATCCTTTCATATCTTAGCAGCATTATCTCTATTCTCTTTGCACTGACCTTTTTATCCCTCCTTTACAATATTCAGACAGAGAAAAATAGTTTGACACACTCCAACCTAGATCGAGTATCTATCTGTTCCAACACCAATTGCTATTGATGTACTGGTGGACGCAATGGTGAGGAACAGAGTTTTCAAGTAGAAGCATTGATCAGTTTTTGGGTCTAATTTTAGTGAATTTAAAACTTTGAACCTCAATAATACAAAAAGTATTTCATATATTTTAATGGTAATATAGCTCAAATAATAGGTGTGTTACATACCCCGTTATCACTGTGCCTAATATTTTCTCCTAGTATTTATGCAAATATTAAAAATATTTCTTTGGCTCGAATTGAGACAGAAAATGTGTTATTTTTTACATTTGCATAAGTACTAGGGAAATGATATTTTGCATCGTGGTAAAGGGATAGTACACCTATTGCATGAGCTAAACGTTAAAAGTGTATGAAATAATCTGTGTTTTTGAGGTTAAGAGTGAAAAATTTACCAAAAATAGACCCATAAACTTATTGTAACAGAGGTAAACATTGAACGGCAGGTAATTGCTGCATGTACTTATGATTATGATATTTTCTTAAATAATATTTAACCTAGCAGACAAGGGAGTTCCATCCTACTGTCTCCAGTCTTCACCTTTCCTAGGGATTTCTCGAAAGTTAAGTCACAGGCAAAAAGACGAGGTTACATGACTAGGAGTTCACCACAGATTGAGTCATTTGGGGTCCTACCCACTATTGTCTGTCAAGTGAGACATTAACTAATAAGGAAATTTAAAATAGAACATTTCAAGTAGTTTGCGCCATTAACCTTCGATTTCAAAGTCAATGGTTGGCCATTTTCTCATATTATGGCCCAATCTCATAGGTTATATATTAAATCTTCTTTTAGTTAATATGCACAACTGATGTATATCTAAGCTTTTACCCTACAAAAATTGGACCTTGAATATCTTGAAAGTGTTGAAAGTGACGTAAAACCCCAAATAAATAAAAAAATATATGAATAAACGAATGCATACAAGATCCTTTGGAGTCATGTTTTAGAATATTTAGATCATATTATAGTTTCCAGAGGTTACATAGTCACTAAAATATACAGGGGTGAATCAGTTTATGGGTCTAATTTTGGTGAATTTTTGACTTTGTTAAAATAACACAAAGGGTATTTGACATATTTGTATTATTAATAGTTGAAATAATAGGTGTGTTATCTCTTTATCATCTTGCATAATATTTACCCGCTAGTATTTATCCAAATATTAAAAATATTACTTTGTTTGTCTCTAATTGATGAAAACCCCTGAATCAATTTATTTTTTGAAAAAGGTAAACACTAAATTAATACTTCAACTGTATGAAGTGTACCATATATGGTATTATTATATGTGGTCAGTAATCAAATATTGAGTCTGTTGTACGAATTTCAAATGTGAAGATGTGTCTCTGCATGTTTATATTTCTAGAAAATAGTGTTGTTAGAAAAAAGTGTTGTTTGGTGGAAGTAATGATCAGTTCATGGATCTAATTTTTGGTGTCTATTTTGGAAAAAAAAGTTACACTTTACTTTGAACCTTAATAACACATCCAGTATTTCATTTATTTTCAAGTTGATAACTCAGTGGCCGATTTCACAAAGGGACTTAAGCCCAGATTTAGACTTAAATTTAAGACTTTGGTCTGCATTTCACAAAGCAGCCAAGTCCATGAAATTGCTAAGTCAGTGGACTTAACTTTAAATCTCGTATGTAATGGGTTTAAAATTTGTAAAGAGGACTTAAATATGGCTGTCTCCAGTTCAAAATTTGAAATGGCTGTAAATAAAGTATAATCATACAGAACACGTTACTGAAATAGTCTTTGGGGAGTTTATATGTGGTAACAAGTTTTTCCATTTCAAAACAGCACTTATCCTCAGATAAAATGCATCAAATGAAGGATATATGTCACCAATGATATATTTTGATTATATATAAAAGGTCACATGACACAGAAAACCACTATGGTTATTTGATAAGCTTGGACTTAGCTAAGTCACCCTTTGTGAAATCCATTTAAGTCCCAGACCTAGCTAAAACCAAAGTCTTAGATTTAAGTCCAAGACTTAGCCAATAAAGGGACTTAGTCCTTTAGTGAAATTGGCCCCAGATGTTATCCCTTTTTCATTGTACCAGATATCATTTTCTAAATATTTGTAGAAATATTAAACATATTGTTTTATTTGTCTCTTATTTCTGAAAACCCTATGATCAGTTTATGGGTCTATTTTGGAAAAAAAAGTTACACTTGACTTATCACTTCAGAGATTTACAATTTATGTACTGTTATCTGTGGATAATTAGGACTGACCAAATTATGATTTAAAATTGTCCAAATGCAGGTACTGATTTCACCCATGACATCTAGCTGTGCGAACAAGTGGACAGGTGGGCAGGCAGGTGGGCAGGGGTAAATATCTTGTCTGGCCTGCATCTCAGGATCCATTAGAAGGTTATAGATGTGCAATGTCATATTGTGACCTTAGTCTGATCTTTGACCCTGACTCTGTCAAAATGTTTTTACAGTAATATTTAAAACATATTTCCCTTGTAACAATGATATATACATTGCGGCAACTGATTATTACCTCCTCCAAGGAGATATTATTTTTAAAACTGTCTGCTTGTCTCTTAGCAGGATATTACAAATACTACTAGATGGATCTTCCTGAAAAAAATCAGAAGTTGTGTCTAACTTAGATCCTATTAAATTTTTAGAGTGATCTGGATTATCATCTTGATGCAAAAAAGAATAACATGGATTTACCTATTTACTTATTATTACATGCACTGCAGAGGTATGCACTCTCCAAGTGCTCTGGTTAAAGGCAATTCTACCTAATTCTGTTATTTTTGTAGGCAGTACAATACTTCAATCAACAAATTATAAAGCTTCACAACTTTAATTTACCAATTAATGATTTTATATTGCTACTGAATTGCCTTGTTTTAGTATTTTGCAGCTTATATCCACTTGACACATAAATAAATCCACCGTTGGATATAGCAGTTTCGAAGACCTCTGCCACTAGATCAACATTAACTGTGGTCAGACTTTCTACCCTTATATATATCTGGGGATTATAGAAGGTTCAAAGAAAGAATTGACAGCACAGTACCTTTTAAGGAAAAACAAATATACAGAAGGTTCTACAAGCTAAGCGATATTTTCCTCAAATTTATCAATAGATCACTCCAGGTGAGTGCAAGAAAGATCAGTTCAAACTAGGCAACTTATGACGACTACAGAGAAAATCATAATTCATCGTCCTTTTTCATAAAGTAACTCTGCACTCACATACAACAATGTACTCACACAGTACCCTTACATAAATTATTACTAAAGCTAGTCTTGGAACAGCCTCATTTTGAAAGAAAAAACAAGATGGCTACTAGAGCCATTTTTTTTTGTCAAAATTAAAACTCCTAATTAGTGTTCCTAAAGGTTTTATACGTGAGAGGGTGCTATAGGAATCCTTTGCCTGTTATTCATATTAGGTCACACTTTCACACTTTTAGAAAATGTTTCGAACACAAGTCATGTTAATTATTATAATATAAGACCATTATTTGTGTGTGACCACACCATATTTCACGTTCATTTGAATCTTTGCATTAAGTGTAGGAAAAAAAATTATTTGACTGAAGCTGACCCTTTTCAAGCCAGTTTATAAAACAACAATTTCACTTTATTTTACACTATTTTGTATTTTACACTATTTTGTATTTCATTTGAATCTTTGCATTAACTGTAGGAAAAAAAAATTTTTTTGACTGAAGCTGACCCTTTTCAAGCCAGTTTATAAAATAACAATTTCACTTTATTTTACACTATTTTGTATTGTGCACTGAGAGATTCGAGTGGGAAATCACCTTGTGAGATGGATCTGTTTTGCTTTTCCAATTGTCAGATTTAACAGGCTTTTTATGTGCTTTCTAGTGGGAGTTTAACGATGGGACTTGACAGGGGTGTTGTTACACACATAATCTGTGCAAGGATGCAAAACATTAAGCTTATATTAAAGCTATGAAACCATGAATTCGCACATTTGACATGATAAATTAACATATAACCAATAAAGTATTTGTATATACTGCAAACATGATTTTGCAAATTTATAGAGCATGCTGAATTACCATACTCTTTCTCTTTCACAGTGGTTCATGAATATCAATGTTTATGGCCAAGAAGCATTCTGGGTATCGTTGTACCTCAGCTACTTCAACAAAAGACCAGAAGGTATGTATTTTGACTTATAATAACAATAACAAACAGTGTCTAAGGGAGACTAAATCCTTGCCAATGGATCCAGAGCTAGATATTTGCAACAAATTGCTAAAAAAAGTGTGGAATTCTAAAAGTGGATCTGGTCCATCTGTGAGGAGAAACAATGCAGGTGTAGACCCCACTGTTTTGTGAAAATAAGAGCCCAATACAATTTATAACTTTTGGGTGAAACTGAAACGCAACCCAGAGAAAACAGAATTGATCACCATTGGTGATAAACATGCCAGAGAGTCTCTCATGTAAAAATTTCCCACCCAGCTCCTTGGTAATTCTATCCCTCTACCGATGAAATTAAGAACCTAGGTGTAACTTTTGACTCTGAAAACACTTTTGCCAGTCGCATAACCAAGCTTTGTCATGCCTGCTACTATCACCACAGGATTCATCGGGAAATTCCTCAGTAAAGAGACTGCAGCTCTATTTGCAAACTCAATGATTAGAAATCAAATTTACTACTACAATTCCCTACTCTATGGCTTAAATAAATATATTGTGTCTAAACTACAAAAGATTCATAATGCTCTTTGTAGAATAATCTGATGGGTGATGCTCTGACATTGTTTTGACATGTTTTTATTTAGTAAAATTCAAGATGGCCGCCATATCGGTTCTGTTTTTATCAAAAATGGCCATTAAATGGTTATTTCTTTCTCAATTTTTAAGTGTAATATATAATTTTTTTCAGACTTTTATACTCCACCACATGGTCAAAACAGCTGTAAATTTTCCACAAAATTTAAAATGGCGACAGTAATAGACCTTCCCAAAATTATAATTATACAGTCATTTTGCGAAGTGACAATAACTTGTAGATGCCAAGTTTGCTAACCACTAGGTGTAGATGCAGCCTGTTATTGACTAAGTCTACTTGAACACAAAATAGCGAATGCATAGATTAAATACAGACATGTTATTAGCATAAGTGAGTAGACTTGAATCATAATATTTCTATCACAAATAAAGTAAATCTTCATTCAAAACATCTCACATCAAAAAGTGAAAACCATAAACATACGAACTGATATGTGAAAAAGCTTCATAGACATTCAAATAAACATTCAATTCTTCATCTGAATCATCAGTAAAAGACAGTGCTACATTGTTTTCATTTCCACAGTCAACTCCTACCTCAGTGGCAGTAAGATTTGCAGTCCAGCTTTAAGGCAACTATAGGAGGGCCAAGGTGGCAGAGTGGTAGCACTCTTGCCTCCTACCTCTGGATACTAAATAAACAAGTAACTAAATACTCCCAAAATGAACAGCTGATATCTCATAAATTTGGTTGTTTGTCTAAACTTAGTGCATGTGTAGTGAATAAATTTTAGTTGATAAATTTAGATATTGTTATTGGGATAATGACCGATAAACTAATCAGGTTCTGTTTTTTCAATGGATTTTTTTCTTTTATGCACTCGTCAAAATGGGTAAATATTCTCACATTTTTTACACTATGTTTTAAGCTTTACAAGTGCAACTGCTATAATCTCATATAAATTCTTCTTGCATACCTTTCCTTTGATCTGAGAGAACACACACTTCAATTAACTGCTCAGGTAAGTTAAAAGTCTTTCTGCTGAAATACGTTAACTTTAAACTGCATTTTTTCAAGATTTCATATGTATAAGTGTTGGGCAAAGCTGTCTTTGTAGAATGTTGATTTTATGTGAATTTAATTGTGTATAATGTGTTGGTTTATCTAAAATAAAGTTAACCGAGAACTTAAAGATTTTTCATTTTAAATGGATGTTTAAAATTGGATGTTTAATTTTGCCTTAACACAACATACATTTTAGCGAAAAGATATATATGAAGTTTAAAAAGTCAGAGTTTAAGCTGTGCATAACCTGTAAAAATGTATACGTACGTAGACACAAGTTGATACATCACTGTTAGATACATCACTGTTTTGACAGGTTTCAAGTGGTCTAATGATTTAACATGTATCATATGCTTGTGCTAGTACAAGAGTTTTGGTTACAAATCTAGTATTCTGCCAACTTATGTGTATTTCTTTTAAATGGCTAGTCTATATATCCATTCATATAAGCAAGATATGCAAAATATACAATGGGCTTGCCTTAGTACAAGAGTTTAATTTAAAAATCTGGCATTCTGCCAATTTAATTGTATTTTTTGAAGTGGCCAGTCCATAGATCCATTCATATATTTCTATTTATTTATTTGTTTATTTATTTGGGGTTTTACGTCGCTTTCAACACTGTACAGGTGATATCACGACGGGTAGTTGGAAGGGCGGAGGAAACCAGTACATACAGTTTGTTAGGGTTGTGTACTGTAAACTGCCAACCAACGGCAAGCAACTACCAGCTTTCCCACTTGAGGCCGTGGCGGGAATCGAACCCCGGTCTCAAAGGTGGGAGGCGAGAGTGTTACCACTCTGCCACCGTTGCCCCTCATTCATATATTTCTTTGAGTGTTCAATTTGGTATTAATTAGGTCAAATGTGCTTCCCATTGAGTTAATATGACATATGTGTGTTCAGATATGTGCACTTCTTGAATATGTTGAACAGTCAATTTCGAATTGGTACATCAATGTAGAAGAAAGCAAAACAGTTATGACATATCAAAGGTGGTATGTAGTATATTTTGTGTAATTGTTGTACATGAGTCAGTGATAGTATTATAATTGACAAATGTATTTTAAGTTAAATTCAATCTTTGTATTTTATGTATAGGTGCAGTTTCCTACAATGTCTAGTGTATCTTGATATATCGGCTAATTCAGAAGATTTTTAATGTGCTGGTCTGTACTTTTTTGTGTAATACAGAAAAGTAGGTACTTGCACATGAATATCTGAATAAATTCGAGGTCAGGCTTAAATAATATGTGCATTTGCTCTGGGTGGTCAGTTTGTCTCGAGTCATAAGTAATATCAGAGTAAAACCTGTTTGAAGCTGTCTATGTTCAACTTGTGCAACTGTGTAAGAATAAGGCTTATGTATTTGTTTGGGTGGTCAGTTTTCTTGATTCATTAATAATATTATAGGAAACAAACATATTTTTGACAGTTTATTGCTGGTCTCTGGTTTTTAACTTGAACTTGTGCAGTTATACAAGAATTATGTCTGAGCAATTGGTTGAGTAACTAGTTTGTCTACTGTAGTCAGAGTACACTGGCATATTTTTCATAGATTAATGCTGGTCCCTGGTTTCAACTTGAGCAACTGTACAAGAATCAAGCCTGTGTGGTCAGTTTCTCTAATTCATCAGTAATATTAGAGGAAACAAGCATAGTTTTGGTCGTTTTGAAGCTGTTCTATGTTGAACTTGTGCAACTGAACATGAATTATGTCATCTGTGTTTTATTAGAGCAAATACTGTCAAAAAGTATGTACTACATCAATATTTTGATGAATCTATGCTTCAGCTTGGATATTCATACTTTGCTGTGTGTAAAAATATATGAATTATGTCATATGTGATTAACTGGGGCAAATATTATAAGAAACATGTACTAGTATAAAAATACTCGGATGGAGTTATGTTTATTCTTATAGTGATGCATGCATAAGCTTGGATGTTCATAATTTCTTGCGTGTAAAAAGGTACTTGCAAATTTTGTACAAGTTATAACTTGTACACATTTTGTGCTTCTAAAAAGCCTAACTTGTACAAATGAGTTGTACAAGTTAGACCAATACATTTTTTAATGGTTTTGAAGCTGTACAAGTAAAAGCCTGCCTTAATTAACTGATTACAGTTAATGGTATAATTTAAGTGAACAAGTTATGCCAATGCTTTTTTGATAGCTTTCAAGCTCTAAAACTTCAAGTTCTATAAATAAGTTTGAACTTCCTTTCTCATAACCTTGCACTTGAAAGACTTAAAAAACCCTTTCTTGGTTAAGATAGGTTAAAGAGTGAGGGTTAATTTTAAACATGATTGTAACTGACTGACAAAAGGGACTTCTAGAGGTTGCCACACATTTTATAATCAATGTCAATCAGTGCAGGGTTGATGTAATTGTAATTGCCTTCTTAAGAAGCCTGCCTGACTTTTTAATATTAGTTTTAAAGCTATAAGAACACCTACAATAACAATAAATTAATCCGGTTTTCGTTGTAGACCTCACCATAAATACAACAATCTGCCTCTCCAAGCTAATTATTCTTTCCCAACAGTTGATTTATCGTCATATACTTTAAATTTTCAACCAAATCTTTTCTATCTAGACAATTTATTTAAATATCACAAAAATCCCCTAATTTCGCCCACATTCCCCGTTATCGGCCCAATAATATACTACTTTCTTACACATTTCCTTTCAATTTTAAACACTTCCCCATTCTATCTTCCTAGGTAAAACAACTTATAAAGTAACTTCCTCCCACATATGATGTTATTTTTACAATTTCTGTTGTTTTTCTTGCCTGCCATATCTGTTTTTCGCCATTATGGCAGTACTCAGATTGTCTGTCCCCCAGTTGTCAGTTTCTTTCAACCTCCGCGTACACCAACCGCCTCTTGCCTACATTTTTTGTTCAAAAGGGATGTCCATATTCCATCGAAATTTCCACCTCTCAGCCTCCTTACACTTCTGCTACTAGCTGGTGATATTAATCCAAACCCCGGTCCTTCTGATTGCATAAATTTCTCCTTTGCCAATGTTAGATCCCTCTCAAACAAATACTCATCCATTCAAAAGTTTATCGTGGACAATAATACAGATGTGTTTGCCATGTCAGAAACCTGGATTCGCCCAGATGCTTCACAGGCGTACCTCAGTGATATCTCCCCACAGGGTCATACCCTTTTTCACCGACCAAGGGAGTCACGACGGGGTGGTGGAGTAGCTTTCCTGGTGAAAAATGAACTGCAAACCAGCCGCATACCTACTGATACTTATTCCTCTTTTGAAAACCTCCTTATTAAAATCTCATTACAAAATGAATCCTGCCTTTTTCTCAATATATACAAACCCCCATCAACCAGCCCTGCAACCTTCTATGAACAGTTTAATGAACTTCTCGAAAATATTTACCCTACTACTGACAATTTGGTTATCATGGGGGACTTCAACATTCACATGGACACAAATTCCAACGACTCAAAAAAATTTCATGCTCTTTTAGGGTCTTTCGACCTCCTTCAAAGGGTAAATTTTCCTACCCATATCCTCGGACACACCATTGACTTAGTTCTCACCAAATCTAGAAACGACAACATTTCACACGTCCATGCCACCGAGGCCTTCTCCGATCACCTCTCCATCACATTCAAGGTCAATATCACCCCCCAAAGACGAATCTCTGGTGACACCGTCACTTTCAGAAAATACCATAAAATCAATATGGAAGCCATGAGAAAGGATCTTCTCTCGTCTGAACTTATTGTTGATCCGAAAAATAATTCTGATGCCTTGTACTCACAGTACCACTCCACTTTAACAACTCTCATTGACAAACATGCTCCTTCCATCACTAAACACGTCAGAGCCAAATATATCCCTGGGTGGGTAAATGACAGTGTCATTGCGGCAAAAGAAACAAAACGTCTCTTTGAACGCCTTTGGCGCAAAAATAAAACCAGTTTCAACAGATCACAATATATCAAAAAAGTTCATATGTATAATAAAATCTGCATGAAAGCGAAATCTGACTTCCTCAAATCCAGAATTCATGACAACCAGGACAAACCTCAGAAACTTTGGCAAACTCTAAACGATGTACTCCACAGATCTGCTGCAAAAGTACTTCCCTCAGTAAATTCTCCTCAACTTTTAGCTGACAAATTTGTTGAATTTTTCACAGAAAAAATCACAAACATTCGTCAATCCTTCACCAACTCTAATCCCCCTAAATACACTGATTCTGATCTCACACCTCCTGCTTTCTCAGCTTTTTCCTCTGTTTCAGAAGATCAGGTAGCTAATATCATCAAAAACTCCCCTAGCAAATCTTGCTCCCTTGATCCTTGGCCAACATGTCTTGTAATAGAATTTTTAGATATCCTCATCACCCCTATCACATCAGTAATTAATGCATCACTCTGTGAAGGAAGCTGCCCTAAATTTTTCAAACAGGCCCATGTGACTCCACTCCTAAAAAAATCAACCCTTGATAGAGAAGTCCTTAAAAACTATAGGCCTGTCTCTAATTTAAATTTTGTTTCAAAGATCTTAGAGAGAGTGGTGTCGTCCCAACTCCTGTCTCACCTGGACGAGTCCTGTCTTTTGACTGGTTTCCCATCTGCCTATAGAAGGTTCCATTCTACGGAAAGTGCCCTCCTAAATATACAGGATGATCTCTTCCTCAATATGTCTGAAGGCAGTACAACAGCCCTAACCCTCCTTGATCTCTCGGCAGCCTTCGACACCATTGACCACTCGATCCTGTTCCACAGATTATATGAATGCTATGGCATCAATGGACTGGCTCTGAGTTGGTTCAAGTCTTACTTGTCGGACAGGACTCAATCAGTCAAGGTAGGCTCTGTACTGTCACATCCCATGGACTTGAAATTTGGTGTCCCTCAAGGCTCGGTCCTGGGGCCACTCCTTTTCTCCATGTACACAAATCCACTCAGTTCAATTATTCGATCTCACAGGGGTATCAAACACCACTTTTATGCAGATGACACTCAGTTATACATTACTCTTTCACCATCAAATTTCAGTCAGTCAATGACAGCTCTAACAGACTGCCTAAATGATATACAAAATTTCATGGCTGCAAATAAACTCAAATTAAACCCAGACAAAACAGAATTCATCCTGATTGGTTCAAAACACAGTCGCAAACAACTTTATTCCCTTTTTCCCACTGATATTCTTGGGAATAAAGTGGCACCTGCCTCAAATGTCAAAAACCTAGGAGTGGTGTTCGACTCCAACCTGACCTTCACAGATCACATTTCCCAAGTCATTAAGTCCACTCAGTTCCATATAAGAGATTTATATAGGATTCGCCATCTCCTTGACCTTAACACAGCAATACTCCTTGCAAATGCTCTCGTCAGTAGCCGAATTGACTACTGTAATTCCCTCTTTGCCTCACTCACTCTTTCTGAGCTAAAGAGGTTGCAGGGTGTTCAGAACTCCCTCTGTCGAGTAGTCACTAGATCCTCGAGGTACACTCATACAACTCCAAATCTGGAAAAACTACATTGGCTATCAGTCAAATACAGGGTTCTTTTCAAAATTGGGTTGATCACATATAAGGTCCTTAAGTATGGTCAACCTGTGTACCTCAAGGATAAACTTCATCCATATACCTCATCAAGGAACACCAGACGTAGCAGTCCAAAATACAAATTCCTTCAAGTTCCTTCTTTTGACTCTAAAATACATAAGTCTCATAAGTATCTTACCAAATCTTTCAGCCATCATGCACCTGCTTTCTGGAACTCACTTCCTGTCCATGTAAGAACCAGTCCATCTGTTACATCCTTCAGGAAGCACCTGAAAACTCACCTTTTTAAATCTGCTTTTCCGACCTAGTTTCTTCCCCACGTTCACACCCACAACCATCGGAATACAGACCTGGACTCGTCCCCCACTATGTCTTGGAAATTATACATGATTAGTTAGCGCACTGAGTTCCCCTTGGGGAAGATATTGCGCCTGCAAAGCAGTAGATTTAGATTTTAGATTTAGATTTAATTCACATGTGGCTTCCTTTGACTTGGGGTTCTATCCATGCATCCTTAAATGGCATTTAACTTTTTTGCTAAGATCAAAGAAATTAGAATTAAAAGGCTTACCATTTCATGTTAATATTCTGTTTCTGTTTACAACTTAAACACATCATCGGTATGACTTAATATTTCAAAAAATTAATCAATAATGACTTTGGAAAATTCGAACTTAAAATGTGTTTTTTAAGTTTTTGTTAGGTTAAATGGAATACCAATATTAAAAGCTAATTTAATTTGAAATGTTCAAAGCAAAAGTATATTAAAATATAGTCAACACAATAAAAAATTATCTATCTATTTGAATCTTTCTGCATATAGAAAGATAGACAATTAAACTGGTAACATGGGTCCAGTCGGCTTTGTCGTCGGATTACTCAGTGCAATGCACTTGTAAACAAGGACAAGTCAGACTACAAAAGCAAACTGATTTCAGACAATAGTCATGACTCTAGAAAACTTTGGCGTGAGCTCCATAAAACCCTGAATGGTGTTTCTGAGGCCACACTTCCATCCCATGAGTCTGAAAAGTCATTCGCTGACCAGTTTGCCTCCTTCTTTTCCAACAAAATTAAGAAAATTAGAGATAATTTCACTCCCTCTGGCACTGAATACGATGTTCACGCACCTTCAGATCCTCCAAAAATTACTGTCTTTAGGCAAGTGTCTGAGGAGGCTGTTGATAAAATACTTGAAATGCCACCAACAAAGTCATACCTATTGGATCCTTTGCCGACATTCCTTATCAAGGAATGCATTGATATACTGCTGCCATCTCTTACAAATCTGGTTAACTGCTCACTCATGGAGGGGTGCATCCCTGATGCTTTCAAATCTGCTGTGGTCACTCCTCTCATTAAAAAGGCAAATCTTCCCTCAAATGACCTGAAGAATGATTGTCCTGTATCTGGCCTCAGTTTTATTTCAAAACTGGTAAAACGTGTGGTTGCTAAGCAGCTGCTAGAACATATTCATGTCCATAAGTTAGACAACTCATACCAGTCAGCATATAAGGCTGGTCATTCAACTGAGACACAGCTCTTCTCTACATAAAAAATGAAATTCACTTATCATTGTCAAAAGGTGAAACCACTGCCTTAGTATTACTTGACTTGTCTGCCACCTTTGACACCATAGATCATTCCACTCTTCTTAGTTGCCTCCGAAATTGTTTTGGAGTTGGTGGTTCTGTTCTGAAATGGTTCACATCCTACCTAACAGACCATTATCAGTTAATAAAAATTGCTTCTACTTTGTCAGATGTTTGTAAACTCCTATTTGGCGTACCCCAAGATTCTGTCCTGGGCCCTTTGCTGTTCTCATTGTACACCCCCCCCCCCTCAGTTTGATTATCAATAAACACAAAAAGAATAAAGTTTCATTTCTATGCAGATGATAGCCAAGTTTATATACATCTATCCCACAAGAATGCATCTGCTGCTTTGAAAAGCTAAATAGTTGCCTAGATGATGTTAAAGAGTGGATGTCAACTAGTAAGCTCAAATTGAATCCTGACAAGACCGAGGGACAAGTTTAAAGCATGTTTTCCAATTGATATCTTGGACAATTTACTCTGCCCTGTTGATTCAGTAAAAACTCTGGGTGTGTGGTTCGATTCTGACCTTTCTTTGTCCAAGCCTGTTCAGAATGTCTGCAAAAGTTGTTTTGTTAAACTTCGTGATTTCAGACATGTCAGGTGGTTTCTTACTCATGATGTGTCTGTGCTTGTTGTCATTTGGATTACTGCAACTCACTTTTCAGGAGTCTCTCCAAGTTCAATCTACACAAATTACAGTGCATCCAAAATAGTGCAGCCAGAATTGTATCAAACACCAGTTGATACACCAGTATAACTCCTGTGCTAAAGAAACTGCACTGGCTTCCTGTTGAACAGCGCATAGTGTTCAAGACAGCCACACTTGTTTATAAATATCTTCACAGATTTTCCCAGGTATTTTGCTCCATATCTTTCTTCCTACAGCAGTTCCTATAGTACCAGGGACAGTCAGAATGGTGGTAATTTCCTTGTCATTCCAAAGTTTTGCCCTTCTGTTCATAAATCTTTCAAACAATTTTGGTAATAGTTTTGCTTTTGATGCTCCCACTGTGTGGAATGCTCTTCCTGATGAGATTCATGCCTCTCCCTCCTTGGCCTCCTTCAGAAAGCAGCTTAAGACCTACCTGTACACCAAAGCATACCCACCTTGGCCTGGATCATTCCCCTGGTGTTCTCTGTGGTGCTTGACCCCTCTTATGTTCCTGGATACAGAAATTTTGTTGACAGCTTTTGCTTTGTTGCATCTTATAGTCCTCTTGTTTGGGGAGATTAAGCACTCTAGTTATAACTCTAGTTAAGCACTCTAGTTATAACATGTACAAAATTTGAAAAAGATTATGTACAAGTTATAACTTGTACAACTCAGCCGTATAAGTTATAACTTGTACAAGATTTTATACAAGTTATAACTTGTACAAAATCCCAACTTGTACACAACATATATACAAATATCAAAAATGTATCCTTCTCATCTAAACCGCCGCTTTTATAAAATCAATACCATAAATGGCATATAATTTTATTATATTTAGTCGTAATGCAAGGGGGTTAGGGAATAATCTTAAAAGAAGGAAAATCTTTGATTGGTTAACAGATACGGGCAAAGGTATGCATTTATTACAAGAATGTCATTTTGTAACATCAGCTGAATCTGCCTGGAAAAGAGACTGGTATAGGAACATTGAATTTTCACATGGTACCACAAACAGTGGACGAGTAGCAATTTTGCTGCCACATACTATACAAATTACTATTGAAGATATCATAAAGGATAACACTAGAAGGTTTCTCCTGCTTGATTGCCTTATCAATGACAGTGATTATATTATTGTCAATATATATCTGCCAACTTTTGACAAAAAACTAGACCAGGCATTTCTCTTTGATACCCTTCAAAAATATCAAGGCTAGAATATAATTATTGATGGAGATTTCAATCTCAATCTAGAAGATCATGAACGTCATTCACCACGGTATTCGTTAGAATCCTTTGGTGACTATATGGCAAAGCTAACTCAGTTTTTAAACTTAATAGATATATGGAAAATTTACAATCCAAATAAAATTATGTATAACAGACAAGAAAACACACACTTTGGATTGGTTCAGTTAATAATTGATTATTTTCTAGTTTCTTGTCACTTAAAATATGTAATTCACTCCCCAGGCATAATTCCTAGCATTTGTTCTGATCATAGTTTGCTACAAATGACAGTAGTGCATTCAAATGCCAAAAAGGGTCAAAGGTAGTTGGAAATTAAACATCAGTTTCTTACAAGATACAGAATACATATGCACTAATAAAAGGAACGATTAGAAATGCAAAATTAGATTCAGAAAATTTGGATAATAAAAAACTAATCTTGGGCTTTGTTAAGTGTCATTTTAGGGATCAAAATATATTTTGGGTTCAAAAAGCTTTGAATTACTTTTACATATTGAAGATGAAATAGCCACAAGGCCAAATATTGATAGTGTTGAAGACTACAATACAGTTAAGAAGGAAATAGAAAATATTTATAACGAGAGACCTAGGGAAAGTATGGTGAGATCTTGTTATAACATGACAGATTAATATGTGCGTCCAACAAGGTTCTTTTTAAATCTTGAAAAATCAAAATAAACAAGGTACGACACATCCGTTTACTTTTTATAAATGGAGAAAAAATTAAGATAACAATCAAATTCTAGAAGTTCAGAAAGATTGTCATTCAAACCTTTATAATTCCGATAAAAAATGTTCAAAAATGCAATTTTAATAGCTTTCTTAAGTACAGAAATTTTCCCCAAATTTCACGACACCAGTGCACTTTAAAAAACTGTGATAACTCTAGAAGAGGTAAATAAAGCACTTAAATGCTTTGATGGAAATAAAACTCCTGGATCTGATGGTCTACTCCGTGCATTTTATAAAATCTTTTGGGAAGATATATCTAATTTAGTACTTCAAAGTTATTTACATTCTTTTGAATCAGGCGAACTCTCAGCCTCTCAAAAACGAGGTGTGATAACACTTGTTCCCCAAAAAGGTAAAACCCTCACTGACCTTAATTCTTGGTACCCTATCTCAGTCGTTAATACAGATTACAAAATTTTGGCAAAAGCTTTAGCCACCAGACTTAAGAAAGCTTAGCAGAAATAATTGATTCTGACCAAATTGGGTACAGGCAAAGAAGGTTCTGTGGTGAGAATATCAGATTGATAAGTTATATGATAGATTTCAGTTCTTTCTACAAAAGATGGCCAAATTTTACTAGCTGATTTAAAAAAAATTTAAATCTAAGTTTATGAAAAATGTGTGTCAAAATTTGGTTTTGGGAAAAATTTTCAAAAGTGAATCTCTTTTTTGTATAACATTATTTTGAGTTGTGTAACTCATAATGGGTATTAGTCTCAATACTTTCAGTTGATGAGAGTCATCCGGCAAGGTTGTCCACTCAGGGCACTACTGTTTTACTCATTGCTGAAGTAATAGCAAATAAGTAATAGCTGTGAAATGTCAGAGGTATAAAAGTAAATAAAACAGAAGTGAAACTTATGCCAGTTTGCTGATGACATGACTTTATTTATGTCAGATATGCAGTGAGTAGAAAAAGCAATTGTTATGTTTTATCAATATGCTTGTCTGAAGCTGAATAGAAGTAAAACAGAAGCTATAATAATATATAATGATGGCAGCCTAATAAAAGATACCAATCTTGGGATAAAGTAGCTAAATGATTCCTTCAGTACTCTAGGTACTACTTTTTCTTAATACCATCAAAACTGTTTCTGCTTAGTTGATAGGAAATTGTCAAAGGTAAAAAAAGTTAAAAAGTCCTAACTTATGGCAGCCACATTCCTTAAATGTCAAAGGAAGAATTACTATTATTAAAAGCCTAATAGTGCTGCATGTGTTATTGCTAGCTTCTGTAGTATCACCAGACCATTCAGCATTTAATGATTTATATAAACTTTTATTTGATTTTATCTGGAACAACAGCTTACATTTAATCTCTAAAGAAAGTATTATCCAACTAGTAGAAAATGGTGGCCTCAAAATGACCAAAACTACAAAACAAATGTAGATAAAAAGGTTAAAAACCAACAGAGAAGCCAAATGGACAACATTAGGAGAAATCTTAATGGGTAGCAAAGTGGTACAACTTGAGTAAAAGCTTTACTTGGAAAGTTTCCATATCTTTCCTAAATCATTATATTATAGAGATCTAGCAAAAGTTTGGTTTAACTTTATAGGATATAACCGAATGAGTTTTCAAGAACTTATGCAATAACCAATATTTTTTAATGTTTTTTTAGAATAATTAAAAATATATATCAACAGGTTTCAGTCAATGGATTGACAAGGGCATACATAGTGTAAGTGATATTCTGAACGAGAATGGAACTTTTCAAGGTAAAGATATTCTAGAAAATAAATTTAATATAGGGATAAATAATTTACAATACAATCAAATTATAAGCTCAGTTGCATTGAGGTTTAAAAGCATTAATAACAAGGATTCAACAAGTAAACTAAATGTTTCAGACTTCTGTTTGACCAATTTTAAGAAGGTATCTAGCAAAATTGTACTTCAGCACCTCACCCAGCAACAATATGTTACCCTTAAAAGTCAAAACAAATGGGTTGAATATTACCCTTTTTTTAGAAAAAGTAGATTGAAAATTAATACACATTCTTCCCACCAAAATGTTTCTAGATATATATATATATATAATTACTCTTCAGTTTAAATTTTTGCATAGAGTTTTCAATTGTAATTACAAATTGCATATTTGGAATAAAATTGATTCACCAACTTGTCAAAATTGTCAGAACAGTAACAACTTAAAGCATTACTTTTTTGTTGTCATGAATCAATTTTCTCCTGGTATCAAGTAGAAAAGTAGTTAGAAAATTGAATTTGTTTCAATGTCAATTTACAGTCTTGAACATTTTATAAAGATCTTAGTACATATATAAAAATATTACTATCAATTGAATTTTTTTTGATAATATATCGCAACTATAAAATATTCCAATGCAGATCAAATCTTAAAAATCCCTTTCTATGTAGTTTTTGTTGTTAGTAAAAGACAGACAAAGATTGAGAAAATACATATGTATCAAAAGTTAAAAGTAAACAGTTGATGAATCGTTTAGTTTTTGTTAAGCTCAATATGACTTCTTTCCAAGCAAAAGATTGTAGTTTGTATATTCAGTATGAGGGAAAAAGATGTTTTTATAAAATGATGATGCTGACGAGACATTGTAGGGTAAAAAAATTGTAAACTGTATTGTGAATTGTCAAAAACAAATAAAAGATTAAAAAAAGTTTCAATTTGAAAAAGTGGAGAGTAGAATTTCTTTTTTAGTGTTGAGGATTTACTAGAAAATTCTCCACTGGGTGGATTTTCAGGGGGTGGGGAATTTACTTTTACACCTGTATCAGAACAATGTTTCATGTCAAAATTGGTGGAGCATGTAGTTGTCCGTCAAACAATCCTCTGCAATCTGCATACAAAATTGATCATTCCAGATTCATCTCTCACTATCATGTGATGAGCCTCCTGCACTTGTCTTACTGGATCTGTCGGCTGTATTCGACAAAATGGACCACACTACCTTTCTTAATTGTCTGAAGTCTTGGTTTGGTGTGTGTGGCACGGCCTTGAAGTGGTTCACCTCTTATCTCAGCTACCGATTCCAAGCAATTAAAATTCGGTCAACCCTCACTGAATTTTGTGAGCTGCTGTTTGAAGTTCCAAAAGTTCAGTCCTTGGCCCTCTTCTGTTCTCCTTATACACCACTTCCATTATTGAAAGGCACCCTGACATCAAATTCATCAAATTATGCAGATGACACTCAGTTGTTTATTCATACGTCTTACAAAAATGCAGCCCTGGCTTTTGACAAACTGAATTTATGTCTTCTAGATGTTCAAAAATAAATGTCGTCAAGTATGCTCAAATTAAATCCCGACAATCAACTCAAGAAATTAGATCCCTACCTCCCTGTTAGGATATTTGGTTTCATGCATCCAGCAGTTTAAAAGATCTTTGGTGCCTGGTTTGATGCTAATTTGATACTAGTACCTCCATCTTTATTTGATGAGTATGGTGACATGAGAAAACCACCAAAGGTTATTCCGTTGAAAAAGCTAGCATCTACAGCATCAGATCCCTTATTTCCAGTGGACCTTGAAATAGTGCTCTATGTGACACAAACAATGAATATCCCCTGCTACATTAACATCAACAAATATTTCCTGTTGCCCAAGAAAAACTTCAATATGTTCAGATGAAAGTACATAATACTGATATATTTGTTCCTCTTAGTCTACAATGTCTGGAAGCATAACATCACAACCCATGTTTGTATGAAGAAGTATGATGAAATAGTCACTAGCATCAATGAAACAGCATCAGGACTTGCAAGCAAGTGGTTCATCACTTTATTACCCTTACATGTCTTAATAGGCTGTGATATTATTCCATACCCCTAAGGAAAGGGAAAAAATCAGTGCTCCTAACCTCATCCTTAGATCAGATGTAAATCTGGATGCCATGTGTAACATTGACACACCAGATGATACCATTATAGAATTTGGATCAACAGTACTGCTATACCTTTATTGTTGCCCATCTAGAGAAACTGACCTTAATAGCTACAGATACCAACTCTTCAACAAAAAAAAAACAAAACAAACTTCTTAAGGTAAAGTAATGCAAACAAATAATGAAGCTATTTTTTTCACATCAAGAGAGCACACTTACTAACTTTGCTTTGGTATGCAGCAGATTTCAATGATCCTGCAAATATTGAAATAAAGTTGGGCTGGGAAATTAAGGATACAGGATAGCTGTGCCTGTTTATGGGCCTGCAGCACTTGCACCAGCTTGCAGCTTGCTCATATTCATCACAAACTCCATATGTTACAGTATTCGCTGTAGTTTCTGTAAAACTGGACTGTTATGCACATCTTACTTCCACTGCACATCGTAATTTTGGGAAGACCTGGTACTGTGGCCATTTTAATTTTTGTTGAAAACTAACAACTATTTTGACCATGTGGTAGAGTATAAAAGTCTGAAAAATGATATATTACACTTGGAAATTGATAAGGAAAAATTATTTAATGTCCATTTTTGATATAACAGAACAGATATGAGTTAACAGCACACAATAACAGATTTCTGAAGCCAGTTAAAAACTTACTTGTTTGATTAGCATATCCTCCATCACAGTATATCTCCCCCGGTAGGTGCTAAATTTGGATCATGACCTGACATGACATGACTGCCCCTGGACTTCCTCCTTTTTACTTCAAGCACATTAGAGGATGTTGTATCAATTTTTGAGCGATATAAATGTTTCTCTTTTATTCTATTTTACCATGACATGTTTGGGGGAGATATCCTGTTCTCAGTTCTTCATACAAAGGACAAAATAATAATACATGAAATTCAGCTTCAAGGTAGATTCTGTGCTTTCTGATGCCAAGTACAGATAAATATTTTACTATTTCAAAAATGCCTTTGTACTTCGAATAGTACTTTTCCTTGCTTTGAGGCTTCATTTGTACTACTAGACCATTCTTGAAAATAGCTGTCTTTCAGTCTTTGCCTAAACCTATATAAAAACTGTTTAGTAATACCAAAACATTAAATTTTAACAAGTGAAATCCAATTATTCTTCACCGCCTCGCATAAGGCTAAAGGCATATTTTCTGCCCATAATAATTACTTGGAAAATCCAGATTATTATTATCATTATATTATCCCGACCACTCTCATAAATTTAATGTTATCTTCAGTAAACCAAGGCCCATTTTTTCAGAACCAACCAGTAATGTTTTTGTAATCCTGTTAACAAACTGGCCAACAGAGAAGGAGTCAAAAAGTCATAAAATATTAAAAAAAGTAATAAAAATGGAAATCTACCACATTCTCAAAGGACTGCTACATTTGGAGTATAATACATTCACAATACAAAAAGAGTTTTCTGCTACAAATGACTGGGGTTTTGTCTCTAGAAAGCCAGTAAAACTACAACAGTGTAATACAATAAGCGATCCTTCAGGGTTGCAAAAGAGTACAGAATATTAAGAAAATAAAGGAAAATGCCAATTTCATGTGACACAACTTGTTTTACCTGACCAAGGAGTTGATGTCAATGAGGCAAAAGTTCAGGCTGTTGAAAATGACACAAAACGGCAAGATGCTGCAGAGGTCAGGTCCTTTCTTGGTTCTGTAAATTCCTGTGTGAAATTCATCCCTTATCTTGCCATGATTTCGGGATAATTTGATTATACATGCAAATCCCCTGATTAAAAACCCCGGATATTTGAAAACTCATAGAAAATCCCGAGATGGGGAATAGAGGATCCCAATGTCACAAATCCCTTAAAATAAGACTAAAAAGATATAATTATAATATTATACCGTACAATACACTTTATTTACCAAAGTTAAAGGTACGTAACTTCACATATATTAAAATTTGTCACAATGCAAAATGAGGAATGGAATCGAAGCCATTTTGTTTGGTCCATTTTTGGCAAGTATTTCTTTTTTGTATTTTAAGATCATTAAGTTAAAAGTTTAAGAAAAAAGATAAAATTTGGAATTGTGAGTAAAAAGGGTTTCCTTATATAAATGTAATCATTGAGCTGAACGACTGACCCTTAATTATAAATATTGGGCACTTTTCACAAAACAAAATTTGCCAGGTGTAATTTAATTATTTTTCCTGTCTTGCAGACTGTTACTTTTCAGCTTGATAACTTAACATATTGCTCAAATTGGCAGAAGAATGAGCTTAATAATAAGTCAATCTCAATCCAATCTGGTTTTATGACACAATGATGAAGCTTTGTTAGCCTTTTTGTTGGTTTGTTGTCTGTCCACTCACAGCATTCATTTTGTGTTGAAATGGCTTTGTCTCTCCCTGAAAAAAGCACCTCAAAGGTAGAGTGGTGGTTATGATTTATGCATAGTATGTATTATGATATGTGTTTGAATTAAGTCATTTTAAAAAATACAAAATCAATACTGATGTGCTTAATACAAGCATAAATATAGATTGGTTCAAAACAATCGTAAACATCTGCTGCACATATTCTGACATATGTTCTTGCGAATAAGGATAATCTTTCTTTTGCCAGGAATTCTAATGCTAGTGTTCGACTCCATATAAGCACAATTAATATCTTTGAACATCTGTTGCAATAAAGAACATCATTAAGGTTGTATCATTTCATATGTTTTTATTTAAATTCTCTCTCCTTGATAAAAAAGATCTGCAATGGTGATAATTTTCCTGCAACACAAACAACTACCTGTTGAATATCATATTGTGAGTTTAGTAGTCAGGTGTTATGTGCTATTGCAGTCAGAAACATATCTGTACCCGAATTGAAGATACTCACTATTGCCTTGTCATCAGTTTTCAGTAGGATTTTATCCCACCACTAATCTTCCTCAGTCTCTCAATGTGACTCCGATTTAAATTAGCTCATGTGTTATATTTAAGGCCAGAGTTTCCTTTAGTAATATTGGGAGAGAGGCTGCACTCGTACTCACTGTAGGCATGCCTAAATTATGATAATTCCATAGGTTGGTTGCATTGCATTGTGTGCACAATTGACAATGGTGTGGCCTGTCCCAACATGCCCCGGGCTGTTGAATGAGATGTAAAACTGCAACTCTTACTTTTCATTGTATGCATATGAAGCTGTGCAGTTTCTCTATACATTCATCTAATTCTAATTAGACTTTCATAGCGCTTAATCTTTCCATACCAGAGGACTCTAAGGCACAACAAAACCAGAGGAGCAGTAGTCCAAATTTCAGTATCCAGAGACAGAAGATGGTCAAGCACCACGGAGAACACCAGGGGATGATCTAGACTAAGGTGGGTATGCTTTCCTGACAGGTCGGTTTTAAGCTGCTTTCTGAAAGAGGCCAAGGATGGCGAGGCATGAATCTCATCTGAAGAGCATGCCACACAGTGAGAGCATCTAAAGCAAACTATAACCAAACTGTTTGATAGATTTATGAACATAAGGGTAGAACTTTGGAATGGCAAGGAAATTGTCACCACTTTGGCTGCACTTGGTGCTGTAAGAACTAGTGTAGGAAGAAAGATATGGAGCAAAATACCTAGGAAAACCTGTATATAGAAACTTGTAAACAAGTGTGGCTGTCTTAAACACCATGCACTGTTCAACAAGAAGCCAATGCAATTTCTTAAGCACAGGAGTTATACTGGTGTATCGACTGGTGTTAGATACAATTCTGGCTGCACTATTTGGATGCACTGTAATTTGTGTAGATTGAACTTAGAGAGGCTCCTGAAAAGTGAGTTGCAGTAATCCAACAAACTACTAACAAGAGCATTAGCCACAAGTACAGAAACATCATAAGTAAGAAACTGCCTGACATGTCTGAAATCACGGAGTTTGACAAAACAACTTTTGCAAACATTCTGAACATGCTTAGACAAGGAAAAATCTGAATCAAACCCAAATTCCTAACTGAGTATACAGGGCAAAGTGGATTACCCAAGATATCAATTGGAAAACAAGCTTTCAACTTGTTCTTCTGTCTCTTTGAACCAAAGATGATAAACTCAGTCTTGCCAGGATTCATTTTGAGCTTGCTAGTAGGCATCCACTCTTTAACATCATCTAGGCACCTGTTCAGGAGGGTGGTGTACAATGAGAACAACAAAGGGCCGAACCTTGGGGTACACCAAGTAGGAGTTTACAAACATCTGACAAAGTAGAACCAATTTTTATTGACTGATAACGGTCCGTTATGTAGGAAGTGGACCATTCCAGAACAGAGCCACTGATGCTGAACCAAATACGGAGGCAACTGAGCAGAGTGGAATGATCTATGGTATCGAAGGCGGCAGACAAGTCTATCAATACTAATTCAGTGGGTTCACCTCTTGACAAAGATAAATGAACTTCGTTTTTTTATGGAGAGAAGAGCTGTCTCTGTTAAGTGACCAGCTTTATATGCTGACTGGTATGGGTGGTCTATGTTATGGACATGGATATGTTCTAACAGCTGCTTAGCAACCACACATTCTACCAATTTAGATATGAAACTGAGACCAGATACAGGGCGATAATTCTTAAGGACGTCAGAAGGAAGATTTGCCTTTTTAATAAGAGGAGTACACTACAGCAGTTTTGAAAGCATCAGGGATGCATCCCTCCAAGGGCGAGCAATTGACCAGCTTAGTAAGAGATGGAAGCAATATATCAATGCACTCTTTGATAAGAAATGTTGGCCAAGGATCTAACAGGCAGGATTTTGTTGGTGAGGATTTAATTAATTTACCGAAATCATCTTCAGAAAGATGATATGAGATATGATTGGTCATGCCCATCAAGAACATTGCCTAAATCATGTACATATTGTTCATAAAGATCAACTACAGCATCAGCAGGGGACTTGATGAAGGAAGTATTTTTGAGATCTGAGCAGAAATCAGTCATGTTGATACGGTGGTACCGTCTATATTGAACTTTTCTTTGAATATGAGCTACTTGACGAGGCCATTGAGCTTTTGACTAATGCATGATCAGATACAAAATCGCAAATTTTGACATCAATAATAGTATCCTGATCACTGGGAGATAGAATGAGGTCCAATATGTGACTGTGCAGATGAGTAGGTTGATTGACTAACTGTTTCAGATCACATGAATCAAGACAGGTAATAAATTTATAACCATCACCATCTATGCACGTACCTCTACTATTAGTGTATCTAAGGATAAGGAGAAACCTGGTGAGCTCAAGAAACATTCTGCTCTCACACATTTATCCATTAACATCCAGCTGCCCATTAGCCACTATGATTTATTCATGTTTGTCTTCAATAGCTGAAATCATCATAGCTTTCGTGTCCACTATAACAATTGAAAATTGTAAATTGTTGCTTGATAAGACAGCAGAGGAAATCTGATAATCTTGTGAAAGCCATACTACCTGATCTGCGGCCAACTGTCCCCCCAGCCCGATGTGCCCGATGACACTAGGACAGGCTCCTCGCTCTTAATTTAATGAATTATTTTATAGCACTTGATTCCCATCACATGACAGACTCCATGGTGCTAGAGCCACATTGATAGAAGAACAAAACCAGAACCAGAGACAGAACCAGAGCTTTCCAACAGCAAAGAAACCAGGCAGTTTGAGAGCTCTGTAAGGTAAGCTGTACAAAAGAGGTATGTCTTCCATTTGTGCCTAAAATATGACAGTGAAACCCCAGTTAAGATATTATCAGGGGTCACTTCCAAAACGTTAAATCATCTTATTTAAAACTGTGGCCATAAAATAAAAACATAAATACCTTTCATAATTTATTTAAACATGTGCAGATAAAATGTCTTGTGCTAAGCTATTTAGAATGTATAGTGAACCATTTAAATGCTTTACGAAAAAAATTAAACTTATTATCGCCAGAACATTGAAAATGAACCAATATAGTATTTTTAATTATTGTCGGTGCAAATTATTCACAAAGCTTGTCAAATATATTGTACGTTAATTATTTCAATAAATAATCCAGCTTACTAGAACGAGCATCTTCATTTTTACCTTATCGAAGAGCATTTTCTAGTTAACCTTATGTGGGGCGTTTTAATGGGGGGTATATCACACAAGGGTGACAGGAGAGACTATGGTAGATACGAAGCTTGTATTCTATGTACGCATAGAATCTGGATAGCACTTGTAAATTAGAGCCATAGATTACTTATATACTAATTCAGTGTTAATTGTAAAGAAACTTGTGCCCTATGCAAGGTTATATGGTAGATACCTGTTTGAAGTTGACATGGGCACCGGCAAAATTGCAAACGATAGGGGTTATGTCCCGTTGTTCAGCATTTTGTTCAGTTACAAAGTGAAAGTCACACAGATGTTAATGTTGAATCAGAAATATTTGCTGCGAGCATGTGTGATATAAAAAATGGCTTTAAATGTATATCTGTTTGTGCCAAACATCATGTGTAAGTAAATTGCTTTTCTTGTTTTTTTCACTAATATTTATGTATAAATATTTGATTTTATTACACTACAATAGTCCTACTTATTGTAACAGTATGCTGAATATCCTTAATCTGTTTATCTCCTACAAAATGGGCCACACTAAGGATATTCATCATATTGTTACAATAGGTAAGTATTGTAGCTTATAAAAGCTACATTTAAAATACAATTTCCAATTCGATATGATACGTGAGGGGGATTGTGTTTAAATTAATCAATTTAAAACACAATCTATGCCACGTTGAGTATACTGCAATAATAATTGTAATATTTGTTGATAAATGTAATAATTTTTGATGCAAATTGTTCACAAAAGTTTTCTTTAATCTTATCAAATATATCATGTGTTCCTTATCTTTACACATCTTCAACTAAACAGATTGAGATACTGCAAACAAATTTTTTTTTAGTTCACCTTTTGGAGGACACTTTCATGAAACGACATCTACAAGTATAAAATTGTATGACAGTGATCTTCTCTTCAAATCAATGGCATGGTATTACAAGTCATCCTTACGAATCCAAGCTTTTGCAACCAGGCCCTAAAACCTATCTTTGTGGCAATACAATTTATTGTTTCTCATATAATGCAAAAACAAGTTGAATTGTTTTCCCACAACGGGCCATCACCTTTAAAGACGGCTCTTGACAGTGGAACTGGGTTATGATATTAAGGATATTTTCTTTTTGTCCGCTACAAATCCCAATCACTTTACCTATATATACGTATATATATACATAAGTATCCAGAGACATTATTATATTGCTAAAATATTAACTAGGGATGTCACAAAATCTGTGAAAGGCATACTGGTATTTATTCAGAATTCAAATGACAGATTAGCAAGGCAAGGTTAGCTGGCTAGAAAAGGCAGTAAGTGTATTCCAAGGTCGGTATCATAAAAGAATGCAATTTAAAAATGTGTAAGAATTAGCATTCATATATATCATACTTTCAATTACTGTATAACCAAGTATGCAGGATGAAAATAGATGATACCCTACTGGCAGTCAGTGCATAGATTATGTATACCAGTGTAAAGTGAACAATATGCATAAAATCCATAACTGGGAGTATCCTTAAAGTGCATACCAGTGCCAGATGTATAAGATGAAATGTCAACAAGACAATAAAAGAATACACTGCTAATCTATATGTTGAGAAGGTGATCATTGTGATCCCCTCACTAGCAACTATATACAGCCCTAGTGATTGCTCAGTGCTGCTGCCACTTAACAATGATACAGCCCATGATCACAAGTATGAGCTTTATGATATCACACTTCCCAACTTATGTGGTTGTCATGAGCAAGTATAATTATTTTACACATAGAATTAACCTTAGATCCAATATCATCAATAAACTCAATAGTGGTGTTTAGGCATCACGGCTGTCAGTCCTCCACCCCAAGGAGGATATTCGGATCAGTGTAATGGTAACCTAAGTACTGGTCACTTCTGGTATAGGAACCCCTGTTTGACCTAGAAATTGCTAGTATCCCTGGAAACAGCAGGTCACCCAATGGCTATTGGGTAGCCATGTGTGACAATGTGAAAAGGTGGGAAACTGCCAGTTTTGAAAATGATTTTGAAGAGTGCAGATGTGTGCTAAAAATGAAAGAACTTTATCATGACTTCTTAATGTTTATTTATTTTGATAATCTTAATATAAGCATGAACATAAGAATTGGTTCAAACAATAAGTATACATCTCCAGTCTTGATTCTGACAGAAATTCTTGTAAATAAGGTAGTACCTCATACTAATGTCAGGAGCCTAATGATTGTATTTTACTTCATATAAACACTACAATAACAACATATAGATACCTATTCAGTTAATAATGTTTTACTGATTATTCTAATTAATGACATCCATCACAATTATGTATTCAGTTTCAGTAATTATGATAGATACTTCATTCCGAAAACACAAAGCAGAATGTGACATATTGGAGTGCCGGTTCAGGGTCATAAATCATGATACAGCCGTGCAAGTTTTTCAGAGACAAAATAAATTACCCAAAACTGAGATTTATGGCTCACTATTCATTATATCTTCAAATGCTTTTTTTGTTATACTACTATATATTTCACTTTATTAATCTTGTATGTAAAATTAGAATATATGATTAGTTTGAGCATATATTATGTATTGTTTTATTTTGATTGTATCTATTTATAATGTATCTATACACGAAAAATTTATTTTAAAAGAGCATTGGTGTATAATAGGCCACAGAAACTATTGTTTATAATAAAGATGTTTTTGGTCAGATGATAATTTGCAAATGATAAATAATATGAAAATGATGAATGATCTTTCATATAAAGTATAACTAAAGCTTACATCAATGTGTAACGTTTGATTTCATAGCAGTCAGCAAAAGTTCTTTTATGTTATTTTATGTAGATTTGAACAGGTGGAGAGATTAGGCAAGCTAATGTTCAAAGATATACTTCAATTTATCAACCTATCAATAATGCTAAAAAGGTCAAGAAATATTGACAATGTCATCAAAAGCCTGCAAAATCAATTCCTTATCTCTCTTATAATGATGGAGCATGTTTATGCTCAAAGCATCATGAGGCAAAATGGGTCTGTTATAAACAGATATGTTGTACCTGCTTTACCCAAAATGGAAAAAAAATGATAAAAACACACAGCAGTAGAATATAAGCAAAAACAGTAAGGAGACACAACACCTTTTGGGGTGGGTTCTCAAGTTAGGAAGAAATGGCATGTCACCAGAAACATCTGTAAACCTGTGATTCTGGGTTATACCTTTTCTGAGGCTCTTAAATGTAGATAATAACAGATCTGTAAAGTCTATTGACTATATCAGTGAATCACAAACTACTCAAAAACATGCCAAAACGTCTCTTCTAGGGGCAGTGAAGCTAATCCACCTCAATAGGCGAGTGCTGTAACTAAAAACCAGAAATTTACTACAAAGTGCAGCAAAGCTAGACTCAGCAAGAAAAGAATTGCAACATGGTGCTATTTTGGACCTTTTTCAGGACAAGCCCATATAACATATAACCCTTTGCATTACCCATACATTGATGATATTATTAACAAAGGTTCACTGATTTACTTATTTTCACCTTAAAGTTGATCCTGGTGATTTAGATATATTGGCCTTAAACTTGGGGTTCATTATTATTGATCGATCAGTCCCATTCAGATTCAGAAATAGATTTTTTCTTATTTTTGAAAAATTGACAGATAGATTTGACAGATTTTTTTCATGTTTAAATTAAGATATCTAGTTGTAGATCCTATCACAGCCCAGCTTCCCAACAGGGCTTATGATAGGTTGGGCTCCTCCTTTAGATTAGCAACACTTGTTGGTGGCAAGACTATCACTTTCTCAGGTGAATATCTATTTTCCTGTCCTTTGTGGAATATCTCCATGCAAATAACTGTAAGGTTGTCACAATATGTAATTACATGTCTGGCCTTAAGGCTTCTGTTTACCGTACATGGCATTTATACTCCTATACTTCCTTTTCAAGATGAGAAGATTCACATGTTCATTAAAGCCTTGAAAATTAATAGACCACTCTCAGTTTAGCCTAATTCTGTGTTTTCTGAAGGCTTATTATTGAGAGCCATACAGGCATCGCAAACATTAGAATTTTCCACCTGTATGCACCTCACTCTATCTTATCCCACATAAAAGATTACAGTAAGACCCTGCAAGGTTTCTACCTAGGGCTGATATTATATTGTCATCTTCTCATGCTAGAATTTTCAGTAAAATGTTGTAGAACCGAACAATAGAGAAATAGAATCTCTTGTATACAAATCCCTTTGGTGTATGCCTCCCTGTTTGTCTGGTCGTTGCTGTCAAAGCAATGTTGTGCATTGTCCTAGATCAGATGCATCATGTGTGTATGGACTTATGCTGAGTTTATGCTGAACGTATACGCATACGCAAGGTTATGTACGCAAACGCATACGCGTACGCATACACAAGTCTAGTGAGTTTTAAGCTTTACACGTCATTGATTTCTGTGTGTGATGTAATTTCATAAGGTTTTAACTGCACAAGGTTACGTTTTTTTATGTGGCAAATGACTTTCCCACGTAAATTTGTTTCCCTTGTGGATTTATTAATTATTGGAGCAATAAAATGGGTTATACATGTCAGTACAGAGTTCTTTAGAGACTGTACATTATTTTTATCAAGTTTGTCAATTTTTGAAAAACCCAAGTGTACACGAACCAGCCCTTTTTCATCTCCTGTCATAAATTTTTTTGAAGTAATGAACACAATCCTCTCAAAGTTTCATGTACGTGTGTTTTATAAGCTATTTAACTTGTGGGTTTATTGGTTGTTGGGCCAATAAAGTTTGTAATAAAAATCAGTACCCAGTTCATTCAGTACTGTAGCTGATTCAAACCAGCGTATTTATCTTTATTGACTTGTAGAATTACTAATTAATTTTAAAGAAATACTTGTAAAAATCCTAGTTCAAATGCTGTTTACAAACACCGCCACCCCCCACCCCCCCTCTATGGTGTTCTCATTATAGCAAGCACAATTAGTACAAGATTATTTAAAACACATATCTATAACGGTAAATGAATTAAATCATAATATAAACAATAGTTGTGGTAAGAATGAGTGGGAATTCAAACTTCAGCTACATATGTCATTACTGATTACTTTAACTTGTTTAATACTTAAAACAATGATAACTAATAACAAGGAAGTTAAACTATAATGATATTTCAAACTGCTCACTCAGGGTTAATAAATATGACTGTTTAAAGCCATAATTACGATAATTAACCATAAAAATTTGATTACACTCAATGATTCAAACTTCAGCATAATTTCCCACTATGGAAGTGATTAAGTACTCTATAAACCTTTGGCCTCTGGGCCGGGGGAGCTCGAACATGAAGTGAAAGGAATCTGAGGTAAGAAGTCAAAATATGAAACCCTCAGATTGAAAACACAGGTTGAAGTCAAGAGAAACCTGAATGGAAGGGGGAGACCCTGAACACGTCCCCCAGTTTTGAAGGTTAATAGACCAAGTAGTTGTTCGAGCTTACCTGACCTTGATATGGTGTAACTGTCAAGAGAGCACAAATTTGGAGTTAATTTATAAGAAATAAGCAGTAAAATGGAAATAATATGACTACCAAAGGCCAAACTTAAGTATGTAAGTGTTGTCTAAAGGTTTGTGCAACAGGAGAGGTGGAAGAAGGAAGGGCCCTAAGATAGGACCAAACCGCGTCGGATTTCCACGTGCCATGAGCCTGAATCTGTTTTAACGGGACCCCATGCTGAAACGCCCAAGAAGAGGTGGCTCTCCTGAATGCATCAAATGTTAGTGGTGGTTGTATGTGTAATAACTGGGACACCTTTTTCAAGTGCTTACGAGCCATGGAATCAGTCAGGACCATGGGGATACCTTTCTCTGTAATCATAAAAAGAGGATCATTTTCTGAACCCGGAATATGGCAAAGCATGGTTTTCAGAGCTACAATAGGGCATATTTCTGAATCGTCTAGGTATGGAATGTTGATGGTACGGGTTTCTTTTCTGTCTTGAATGGTCTTGGACCATTTTATAATAACTGTGGCACCACACCGGGTGAAGATGACGTCCCCTCGAGCCATATGTCTGGTAAGATCATATTGTCTGGTAGTATGTGGCAACAAATTGGAGAGACGTAGAAAAGAAAAGAAGATGAAGGAGTACAAAGCTATGAATGTGACATTATGTTCAAGACCAGCGGATGTGGCTATGACTTGTTGCAATGTTTCAATTGTGAGGCCCCAAGCAATTTTGGGAACAAAAGGCCTGTTGATTTTGATAGATTTTAAGAGAAGAGGGATCTGGCGATCCTGAAATGGATGTGTGGGGAGGCCATGTATTATATGGAAAGCCCTATCACGGCCAGATTATTTGAAATGTTAGACTCAGACAATCTAGCATTGATAAGATATTGCATATATGCTAGTAGAACTAAAGGAGTCACCTGATGCAACGACAACCCAGCAGCCACCTGGAATGTGAGAAAATCTTTCCACATGTAGGTGTATTGTGTGAGAGTAGCAGGACAAAACCCATTCCTTAGGCTCACAGAAGCCAGGGACGCCAGCTGGGCTGCCGCTGCAGGTAAGTCTGAAAACATAATATATGGTATAATTCAGTAATGTTAAATCGATATGGTAATCCTCCCAAATATGATCAGGGCAAAGACTTTGGAGCTTGGACCAATCATGTTGGCTATTTCTCCATATAGAAAGCAAATCAGCAATTTGATTCTGAACACCTGCAATATGTGAAAATGTAAAATGAATGTTATATAATGCTGACAAGAGCCAGATGTTGCGTGCACAGATGGCCAGCGTCTGGTCTCTGGTTCTGCCTGACGTTAGGACTTCCACAACTGCAAGGTTATCACAAACTATTTGTATTTTCTTGTTCTCCCAGCGAGAAGCCCAAAATTTATATGCAACCAGTATGTTCAATATCTCCAGATGGACAATACTATAGACGCGAAAACCCCTTGGTATGGGAAGTGCGTAAACAAAGGAGCCATAAACTCCACCTAGGCCTGTAAGGGAGGCATCTACGTAAACCCGGGCATCTTGTTCAGTAATCTTATAATACGTAATGCCATTGTAAGTATCTAGAAAGGTTAAGAACCAGTTGAGATTGGCAAAAAATTGTTGGTTAAGTAGTATTTTGTGATGATTGACATCACTGTCTTAGCAGTGTCAACATGCGATTCAGAAAATAGCGGGCAGGTTTAATGCACTTAGTGATATATAGCAAGGAAACTAGTAGTGACTGTAGGTCACGTTTGCTATGGTATGTCTTACTTGACCAGGAAGAACAGATATCTTTTATCTGATGAAGCTTGTCTTTAGGGATAGAAATTGTCTGAGCGACCATATCCACCAGTATTCCTAAGTACAGGACCTGAGGAGCGACCAACTTACTAGGACTGACTTCTAAGCCTAGGTCTTGCAATAAATGTTGGAGGAACGTGAAAGACTGATAAATTTCATGGGGCAATCCCACATAAATCAGATCATCAATATAGTTGAAAATGGTGTGAAAACCATGGTTTTTCATAATGTAACGTATGGCATCTGAGCAACATTGAAAAAATACAGAACCATGCCTGTACCCAATAGCAAGAGACCCATCAAGATAATAGCCATTATGGTGAAAACCTAAGAGATCTAGATCACCTGGGTCTATTCTGATATGGCAAAAGGCCGTGCTGATGTCGATTTTGTAAAGGAGGGCATCTGGGCCTAAGTTGCAGATGGCTTGTGTGATATGGTCTACCGAGGGGTAATGTAGTGTAAAGTACGTATCGAGGTAGCTGTTTTTGGACATGCCATGGTTAATAGAAAACCCTTTTGGCTAACTCAAGTCCATGATGGTACGTTTGGCTTATCCCTCACCATAAGAGGGGAGACATGCATGGGGAAAGGATTTTTGTGATATGGTCCATGTATTGCACCGTATGACAGTTCCTCTGAGATGTATAGTGATGTTTTTTTGGAGTGCCAACATATGGTTTGTGTCCGAGGGATGAAGGATTCCATCCCAACAGAAATCTAACGGAAAGCCGTATTCAATTAAGTCGGGCAATTGCTTATCCCAGCATTGGGTTAAATGATAGCACCATCTGTGGAGCTTAAGCTGAGAAGCAATAGAAATTCTGGCCCCTAGAAAGTTGGGAATGCCAGTTTGTCGAACAAGATTATGCGCCGTAATGATGTCGAGAACTTGATCATAGTTAATAGGATGATGTCGGGAACTTGATCATAGTTAATAGGATCGCCATGATATACTTTGAGGGTCTTAAGCGGGATAAAACCAAAGTCTTCGCCATTTTGTTGCACACAGTTATTGTATTCAATACATTTATGCCTGTCGGCAAAGACATGATCTGGTATGCGTTGGTTCAAAGTATCAAGACTATTGGGGTCATGAGTTGCATAGCAACTATTAGCATCAGTCTGTTTTGCTATACCATAGTTCACTTGTAATGGTAAGTCGTCTTGTACAGAAAATGTATTGTCACAGCTGACCAAAGTAATACCTATTCCCCTAGGAATCAACCCAGTTTTGTTTTTATTCCCCAAGTGAAAGGAATATGGACATTGAGGCAGAGGTCAGCTGGTGAACAACCTAAGATTGCTCATTCAGTAGGTTTGTTTGTGAGAATTTTGGCAGCCTAGACTTCTGTGCCCAGTCAGTAACCTTACCTCTCTTTGGTTGAAAAGGTGGTTTACATGTACTCCTATAGTCCTATAGTATCCGTGTACACACTATCCCCTACTGTATGCGAATCCGTACTAAGGTGTTGTAGTAGTTAGAAACAGTTTGATGTGGGGATGTGACTATGTGTATTACGTCCAGCCTTGACACAGAGTATTTCTTTTTATTTTCCAGCCAAACTAATCTTTTGTTAACATCAAATTGTGCACTTGCAGGGGCAGAATTGTGGACATTTGCTTGGGAATGGTCCGGAGAGACCTTGACATTGTTGGTACTTGTTTTTAAAGGCAATGTTTGAGAAGGCTGTTTGTCAAGGCTAGTACTTTGATTCTTTAAAACCTCTGCAAATGATAAACGCGGGGAATTTTCCCAAAGAGCCATCTGCATGCGGTACCATTGAAGGGCTGTTTTTTTGTTTGTCTCAAATTCTACTATTCGTGGAGCAAGGTGAACGTTTCTGGTATGGAAAACTTGCCAAAACAACAGGTATGGGTACCAAGACTCATACCCAAGATTCTTCCTGGTCAAGATTTATATAGAGTTCCCTGCGTGTCATGGGATTTGAGGTGGGCACACGAACTCTGGTTGTAATACTGGTATGGCATAGTTTTATTGGCTTTAGTCATTTGCTTTTTAGAGTCTATGTGTTGAGAGGATGTACTGAGCGGAGAAACATGCCTTTGAGCATTTTTTCGACCTGGGCATAATCTTTAATTTCACCTTGTTCCATCCGGCATAAAAGAATAGCGTGACTGGCCTTTGCCGCATCCCAGCTGAAATCATTGGCATCATCAAAAAGTGCTGTCAGATAATCTAGCATAGAATTTTGAATGTCCCTGTTTTGTTCATCACGCATTATGCAGCAAAAGCCAGTCACCCATTGAACGACAGATAGCTGGTCATATGACACACGCTCTTTCTGTGACCCTAAGACATATTCATGCGGCCACTTAACTTGTGTGGTACAAGGACTTCTACGGGGCCGTCGCGTAACAATTTTTGCTTGTGTGTACCTGATTTTTCTGCCTCAGCTAACTCTTTGACTCTTTTCTCAACTTGGGCTTGGATCAAGAGATCTTGTCTTATAGTGTGTAACTGTGGAATTTGGTCCATACTCTGTGGCAAAATTTGGTGCTGAGTAGAATTTTGTGTAGCGGAGGTTTCCCCCTACTTTTGGGCTTGTCAGTACTTGGATGTTTACTTTTGCTGGTCTTAACTTTTTCAAGATTATTTGTTTTTTTACAGCGAGTTTGCTCTATTTTATCAAGTCTTTGACTGATTGTCTGTAATTAACTCAACATCTGAGAGTTGATCAGTTGTTGGACTGCTGAATTGTCCAGCTCACTTTCATTAGCATTATCGGATTTTTCACACTCCTGCCCCCCTGTTTGTTCTCCATCAGAAGTCCACACAACATCGCTACAATTTAAGTCTGACTCAGAGGAAGTATCAGATTCCTCATCGGCTTGGTGTGTTTGACTGTTTGTTTTGAAAAGTTGTGAAAGGTACTCGGTGTCATTATTCAACTGTAGTTGAATGGGAACTTGGATGTGATCTGCTTTGCTAGACCGCAAATTGTAAGTGCTCTCCGACATGTTTTAAATCTACAGATATAGATGCCTAACTAACCTAATATGAAACTCACTATATATTACTGTACTCTATAATACAAGCACCTTGAAGAAACAAGGTTTATACATAAGATTTCTATATGGACTAACAGAATCTCAAACCATATACAATAATTATTGAATTACACATCATTACATATAGAGTCCAGAGTTAGTGAAAAGATATGTGTATTAACGGTACATCAAATACATAGGTAAATATAAAAAACTAAAACATATAAAAGAGTATAATATAAAATGAAAATATAAAACCAATGTCCAGTTTGACTAGAAGACAAGATGTCTGCTGTTTTCAATGTAACCCCACTGCCAGCTGATATTTGAATGGCAATGTCAAATGAAAGATTGTAAAGCTCCCAAGTGTGACCAATGAGAGGGAAGAAGAACTGGGACAAGTGTGCTTACTAAAGCTTGGGTAGGGTTTGAAGGAATGAACTCTCTATTAAACAACACTTACCCTCGTAATCTTACACTTACCTTACATCAGTATCATTTACATTTATGTTGCATACATTCATAAGAGGCTTGACTCTCTAAATAGGGTGTTTCAGGAGGTAGGTATTCAGTATACTGGACAATTCATATAATGGGGTTCCCCTTGTGTTTCTGTAGCAATAATTTTGACTCACTCAGGAGTTTATATTATGATTTTGCGAATGCTATTTTAAATTATGGAACATGTGGTAGATATTCTTATGATTGTCCCTTTTATTTATTTTGTGGCAATATTATGTGGAAAATATTTATTATAATTATGAATGTGGCAAACAGCTTATTAGATTATGGTCATGCTATAAATAATGTCCACTATTGATGATTATTCTGATGTTGAATTTCATATTATCTGACAAAAAAACACTATATTGTACAGTTCTTGTTAAATGTTATAAAATAAATGACTGTATAAGACCAACCGGGTTTCATTGTAGTTATGTTATACACTAGAGCTAATTTGTTACACTTGATTTTGACCTTGGATCTGTGACCTTTGACATCAATTGGAACTAAAAAGTTAAAAAGTAAAAATAAACAAACATTAAACTAACAAATTGTGGAAAGTGGAAAGAATTCACAAGATAAGCAATATCTTCGTTGGTGTGTAAACTGATAACTCACATGACTCGAACAGATTCGAGTATTTATAGGCGAGACATTCAGTGGAAAGAGACAAAAACACAGAGACAAAGGATTTGAAAATCAGTGATAATAAACTCACAGGGCTCCTTATATATGAAGAACATAGGCTGACCGTGTTTTTTTGGCTTAAATTTCTGAGGCTGATCACGTTCTTGGGGTGTTTTTTGGGCTTAAATTTGCTAGGCTTTCACTTTTGGCATTACCGCCCCCCCCCCCCCCCCCCCCCCTGGTTCAGTTCTAGGTCCCCTTGTTTTTATTCGTTACACTACTCCGCTTGGTCAAATCACTTCAAGTTTTAAGGTCACACACCATCTGTACACCAACGACACCCAGGTATACGTGGCAATTGACTCCAGGAATTATGACTCCAGTATCGCAGAGTTGACTAAGTGTCTTGTTTCTGTTCTGGAGTGGTTGAATGGTGTGAAATTGAGACTTAGTTCTGAATTGATTACTGAATTTATTATCAAACATACCAGAGAGTCACTTTTACCAGAACTTCCTGTTACATTCCTTCAAAGCTACATTACGCCTGCAGAGGAGGTAAAAATACCTAGGTGTTACTTTTGACTCAGAAGACACCTTTGACAATTATGTAGGTAAGGTCTGCCGTGCTTTTATCACCTTAGGGATTTGCGACGCATTCGTAAATTCCTAACTGTTGATACTGCAGTTCTTCTGGCAAATGCTATGGTCACTTGGTTGGATATTTTCAACACCAATAACAATAAGATATCAAGAACGGATTGCTGCCCACAAGATGACTCAACACTGAAAAAGAATACCAAAAAGAGAACCACAGGTGTGCTTCCAATAAAGATGAGGCTGTTCCACGAATAATGAAAAAAGACAAAAACATGAACTACGAACTTTTCTCTTTTGAAACATAAAGATCTGATGTTTGAGGAACCTTCGGAAAAGGTTATATACTGCTATTCTATTTCGACCCAACTATTTGATGACATGGAAAAGCCTTGGATATTGAATTTGTGCAGGGTTTGCCTCAACATGACAAGATAAAACAAATATTTGACAGTAAACACCACATCATTTGTCTGGATGATTTACAACATGAAATAGCAAACAGCAAAGAAGCTGAAAAATTATTTACACAGTTGAGCCATCACAATAATTTAAGTGTGATCTATCTATATCAGAATTTTTATGTCCAAGGCAAATGCACACACACTCAAAATCTTAATACAGCTTATACTGTATTGTTTAAAAATCCCAGAAACACTCAACAGGTGGCACTGTAAGGTAGACAATTAGATATGGGTTCTGAATTAAAAGAAGCCTATCAAGATGCCACATTGAAACCATTTGGCTACTTGGTAGTTGGCCTGTCATCCAAAAGCGATGAAAAGTATAGACTGAGAAGATGTGTTTTCTGCGAAGCCCCAGTGGTCGTATATCAATAGTTGCAATACTTTACTACTTCTCAGGAGTAGCAATGAGTCTGTGTAGTAAAGATGTCCCAGAAGCTGAAAAAGTCTAAACATTTTCTCATCTTGTTACTGCTGATGGATGATAGCTCAAGCAAGAGCATTTTTGGTGACTATAACCTCAAAACAAGCGGAAGCTATTGTAGAAATTATTTAAAATTTAATGAACATTGCAACTTCCAAGACCAACAAAGCAGTCATTGACAAACATAGAGCATTTTAAAGAAACCTAATCAAAAGAAACCTCAAGACCACCACAAAAAGAAGCTCACAGCTAGACACAGAGTAAAGTAAGTAAGTAAGTAAGAAACACTTATATAGCGCCGAATTTGATGTAAACATCCTCTAAGGCACTGATGTGCAAAAAGGGATAGTCCAGTTCCAGAAAGATGTCAGTTTCCATATTAGCGTCCGGTCGGGGAGATAGGCTATGGTGGAGGATAAGCCAATCTAAAAAGGTATGTTTTCAACTGTTTCCTGAAACCAGAAATGTTTTCTGTGGTTCTGATGGCTTGAGGAAGCTTGTTCCACTCTGTGGGAGCCCCTGCTATGAAACTGCGTAGCCCTGAGCGTTTATTTGGTTTAGATGAGGAAATTGATAGGCGATTGCCCCGTGTGAGATCACTCCGCCTAATTAGAGCGGAGAGATATGGAGGTTGGCTCAAATGTATTGCTTTATAAATGAGGAGATTATATTTGAACAGTATACGGTAATGAATGGGGAGCCAGTGTAGTTTGTGCAGGAAGGGTGTAACATGACAGTATTTATTTAGCTTGCACACAGTCCGACATAAGGCATTTTGAACTCTCTGTAGTGTGCTAGTATATGCCTTTTTTGTGTTGTAAAGCAGTGAGTTACAGTAATCCAGACGACTGCTTACCAAGGCATTTGCCACCTTTACAGCTGTTTCATGATTTAAGTACCTGTGGACCCTTCGTAGTTCCCGGAGATGGTAGTAACTTATGCGACATAGATTAGCCACGTGTCTTTGCATTGAATTTTCAGCATCCAGGATGACACCAAGGTTTTTGACTGATTCAGCTGGTTCCATGGTGTTGCCAAGCAAACTCACTGTGAAAGATGACTTAAGGGAACTTCTAATTTGATTATCACCAATCACTATGAATTCTGTCTTGTCAGGATTTAATTTAAGCTTATTATTTCCCATCCAAGCCTGGACTGCCTCAAGGCAATTTGTTAATTCAGTGATACTGGAATCGAAGTTCCAAGAGTCGAGTTCCAAGTAAATTTGTGTGTCATCTGCATATAAGTGGTGGGTGACATTGAATTTAGATATGACTGAACTGAGAGGGGTTGTGTATAGGGTAAAAAGGAGTGGCCCTAGAACTGAGCCCTGGGGAACCCCGTAAGGGAGTTGAAAAGCATCTGAAAGATGTCCATCTATTTTGATGCGCTGCTTGCGTGAGTGGAGGTATGACTGGACCCACTTAAGCACTACCCCATCAATGCCATACCAGTGCTGAAGGCAGTTGAATAGGATTGAGTGGTCTATTGTATCGAAAGCTGCAGATAAGTCCAAAAGGACTAATCCAACAGCTGCACCCTTGTCCATTGATGTGGCAATGTCATTTTGTATTTTGAGCAACGCCGTTTCAGTTGAGTGAAAAGCTCTATATGCGGACTGGTTTTCGTTAGATATACCCTCGTGAGCAATATGCTCATTTATCTGCTTAGCCACAGCTTTCTTTATGAGTTTGGAGATGTAGCTGAGGTTGGACACTGGTCGATAATTCTTGAGAATATTCTTGTCAAGACCAGCTTTTTTCAACAAGGGTGTAACATGTGCGGTCTTAAAGCAGGAAGGGAAACTGCCCTCCTGTAGAGAGTAGTTCACAATATTTGTGATAGGAGTCAGGAGCACACTGATACACTCAAGGACCAATGATGTTGGGATGGGATCCAAGTCACATGATTTATTTGGTGTGGACTTATGATTTTATTACTGAAAGTTACTGAAGACTGTTTCATTTTAAAACTATTCTACCGAGTCTTTTAAAATGAAGAAATTATAATTAATACCGCACGAATGATACGAACAGTTAATTTTGAGGGAGACATCTAATCAGAGCGGAGCTTCAAGTGAGGAAGCTGTAACAGAAGAATATGACCAGTTTAAAGCAAAAGAGTCTTAACCTCAGGAATCAGTGGACAAAGAATCAATATCCCTAGAACAACTGGTGGAAGATTTGATGAAAACAAGACCAGTGCTTCCACGTGGCAAACCGGATCGTCCAATGCAGATTTGTGGTAAAGAATGATAAAAGAAAAGACAAAAGAAAAGTTTGTGGGAAAGCAAGTGGACCACCTACTGACCATGCTCACCCAGGAAAAGGAAAACTACTTTAAAGAGTTTGATCCAAAGCAACCAACGTCATTTGGGGGAGTGGCAAATAGAAAGAAAAAAAGAAAGTACCCAAACACTTTCTTCAGAACATTTACTGAGGATGTCAGTGACTTTAAAGGAAATGTGTATACATAGTGAGATAGGACGTCAATAAATACAGCAAAATACTTGTATCCATCATTAACATCACTATATCTTGCATAGTTTGCTCTATCATGATCGAATATATACACTTTACTCAGTACCATCAGCTTTGGTCTGGTCATCTAAACTTTCTGATGAATTTCCTGTGCTTTTTCTGCCAGCTGACCCATACCTGTTCTAGAACATTACAGTTTTGGGGGTCGCTGTAAAAAGCCTCATATGGCAGAAATTTAATCTGTTCTAGAACAGACGGATCTGACAAGTATTGGTAACAGTAAAAAAGCTGTTCTTTTCCTGCGCTTTATAAGTTTTTAAAAATTGAGATGATAATTTTTAGGAGCTATGTAGTGACTAATGTCCAAAAAATGTAGGGATGGTGTGCATATCATCAAATAACTGTTATATTTTTCCACAGTTAAAGATTGGATGTCCAGATTGGTTAATTCTAAATATTTGCAGAGCTTGGATTTCACCAAGTTCAAATTATACTTTGAGAAGCTAAAATCTAAACCCTGGACACAACCAATATAATTGTCTCCACGAACCCAGAACTTTTTCTATTTTTTTCAACATGGTTCGCCTTAATTTTTGCTTGGGTCTCTCACGCGTTCTGCTCTATGTTCATTGACTTCATCATTCTCATCACTAAAACTGTTTTCATCTTCTTCAAGCCCACTCTCATGAGAACTAAACTCGTGAAAATCTGTTCTAATATCATCTGTATCACGCAAGATAGTTATCATGGTGTCAAAACAATTTGGTTTAGTGACAGGGTCTTTTGAGGGTGGTCATCACTTCCAAACACACTTTCATCCCTAAGGGTGGAATAATCCCCACTGGTGGAAGTTGTAGTTGTGGTAGAGTCCAAAACCTGTGTTGGAACAGGTTTTTTCAAAGGATTTATCATAATTTTAGACACTCAAACACAAAGGAAAAATCTTTTTTAAATTTTTTTTTCATCTCTTGGTTAATGTTGCCCATACGCTCAAGCATTTGTGACAACAGATCATCTAAATCATAACTGACGTGCCACACCGCATATTTAAAGCCTTCTACATTAGATCCTGTGTCCCTGTTTATTTTCTTTTGCTTGGCTTTTGAAATCGTATTTGATAAATGTTTAAAAATTCTGTCTTTGCCATACTTTTCTAGTTCATGAAAGACTGTTTGATCACCTTGGGATTAATCCACCTGGAAATTTCACCTTTGTCACTTTAGAACAGGTAGCACAATGTTGTTTAAGATATGCACATTTTTTTTAACATTCGATCACATCAAGGACACTGGAATCTTTCGGCATAGGCATCGATATTTTGAATGTAGGACAAATGATTTCCCTGTCGGTCTAAACACACTGAGATTTCAATATTGCTTGTAGATTTGTAGTGGACGGTCATGCATTGATTTTTCTTCAGAAGCTGAAACATGGTTATATTCATCTGAAAACAATTTTCAAGATCTTGAATATCACACAAGGTTACACCTGAACATTTTTTTCCTAAAATAGCCGGGGTGTACTCAACTGACTTCTAATATTTTCCGTTGGTGAGGGATTCTAAACCCACCTGAGATTGAGATTCGTGCCACATTTGGCACCTTAAAAAAACAGAGATTGTTGTTGTGTTTCCTGTTTTTGAACACGCCATAAAGGTCAGTATATTTCTCGAGTCTTTGACATGGTTTGGTAGAGTTGTTGTGTGGCCCAAGACAAAATCCAGTAGGGATATGATAAAGTGTATGTTGGTGATATACACTGATTCCCATTCACTGCTGGGTCTTTGGCTCTCGATATATGCCTGGGGTTTATCCTTCTAATTATATTTTTAAGGCACAGAGACTTCTGTGCCCGGTAATTATGTAGGGTGTTCGAAACAAGTATGAATTGGAATAGGGTATATAGTGATAGTTCTCTCCAATCTTTCTGTTTCTAATAATGAAAGATAATTTTTTGTTTAATTTGAAACTATTGCTTTGTTCCCTATAAACGTCTTTAATGTGACATATGATTTCTTCCACGCCCCCCCCCCCCCCCCCTGTAAATTTTCAGTTAGAAACTTATATCTGTGGACAACTTCCCCTCATTCATGGGGAGCCAGGATGTTCACGGCATGGTCATTATATACCCCCTTGGGCATCTTCCCATGGGGGAGCCACTTTTGTACATTATTTGCTACATTTGCTCTGCTGTGTTGACTAACTTCTTTGTTGTAAGGGTCCCGCCTACTTTGGAACACCTCACTACACCTTCAACATTTGAAACTTTTGTTTTGAGATTTATATACATTTTTACATGACTTGAGATGACTTGCTATTCCTCTCTTATCTTTAAATGACTTTTTACAAGACGAACAGGTAGGTAAAATCATTTTATCATCATTTACATGTTGATTCAGTGTCTGTCTTGATTTAAATGAGTTACTATCTTTTTGGAACTGTCGAGGCAGCCTCACAAGTTTTGCTGTGGTTCACATACCTCCTGTGTTCGCTGAACTGCTTGCCACACTTTTCACATTTATATATCTGTAAAATACACCAATAAAAAAGTCTACATTAGCCCAATTTAATTTACTGTAAATATATGCCTTTCCACGAAAGTGCATTAGTCAAAGCTAGCCTTCCCTTTTAGGTTACAAGATTTTTTGTTTCTGTAGCACAATTAAATACATATTGATTCTAAGTTACCTTTCATTCCACGACCCCCCAAGTCAATAATAACCCAATAATTGGGATTTAAAAGTTTATTATAAAATATAACTTGAACAGAATATACATGACTACTAACTGATTGTTAAAACATATATGAGCACATTATGACTAAGATGCAGTTTACAAGAACCTCAATTAAGTAACTTTAGTTAAATTACATGACAGTTGAACTGTTCACACAAGAGAGGAGAGGGGGCAATGCCCCTACCCCCAGGGCAAGACCCACCAGGTGTAACCACTAGGACCAAATCCGTAGACGCAACAAAGTAATGAAGTATATAACAAGTACTATAACTGGTTTGCACTTTAAATGATAACTAAGGCAATAAGCCATACCAGGGGGATGAAACCCCAGTTTTGAAATGTACTACAGGTAAAAAGCACCCATCTATAAAAACAATTAAAACATGATAAAGTTACCAAATGAAATAAGAAGCCAGCAATGTAGTAATCACAACACAGCCTACAGGAAGATAATGCTTCAGTAATTAATAACAAATATTTAAAATAATAACCATGAAACATTTAACACATCTGAATACTAGATGCTAACAATAAGTCAACCACTGGAGCACCTGCTGACCAAATAGTGCCAGACTATCATTACTAAAAGAGATAAGTGGAATGAAATAGACCATTCGCTGTTACATTTAGATAAGATAAGAAGCTGATCATAAACCTAATGACCGAAGTAATTTAAATTACAACATCTATAATCCTAAGATAACATATGTAATGTATGAGCCATAACGATACCAATACAGCTTATAAAGCCAAAGATAATACGTGCTCAAACTACATGATAATACAAATAGTAGCCATGTCATATAATTTAAAATTTAAAAGTTGAATAAACAAGGTAATTACTATAAACAATACTGAATAATTTTTAAAGTCCCAGGCAAGTCCATGAGCAATGTCCACAGAGCAACTAACAGTTGAACATGAAGGAGCAACAGCACAGATTCTACAGGTCTCTAGCTTATTGACATACACCTTGTCTTGTAACCAACACTAGCAGGCGCTTCAGGTGACAACTTGACCTCCTGCTGCCAAGGTCAAACCGATCCAACGCGTCCAGTTGAGATGCTCCCACAGCACGACAACCAGAGGAAACTAGCATAGTAACATAAAGCACAAATTCAGCAGTCTTTTTTGATGATCTGTACGACATCCCAGTAATGACCACTGTGATGATGGATGTTACAGTAAAAGTAGCATATTGATAACATAGAAATAATGACAGGCGATAGCCAAACCCAAGTACAGTTTCCCAAGGGTGGCCATGTATTATACGCTATGACAATTCAGAGTCACAGCCTGAGGGCGAAGCCAACAGTCATTGTCAGGCAACATGCACTAGGAATCAAATAACGGCATACCACATTCTCCATAATATGATGACGAACACAGTGAGAGTCCTTGTCGAGCACTATTACATCAGAGTTCATATCTTAAGCAGTTTGAAAACTTGTGTATTGGTAATCAAATGCATACGGTTTGTTGCTGAACATCCACAACACCCCTTGAAACACATAAAGAAATCTGTAAATATAAATAAAGGGATCAGAGTTACAATGAACTTATACAACCTTAAGGTTATTTTCAACATTTTTATGGGTCACATGGACAGAGGTATACATTTATATGTGGGAAAATAAAGCACACAAGTGTCAAGTATTAGTGTGTCAGTGCAAATGAAATATATTTGTTTTGGCAAAGACAAAATTTAATGACAAACTAGACAAAATGTTCCATAACAAGAGTATATTGGTGAAAATAGAGACATTTGAAATTTTACAACTTGAAGTCTTTTCTGCCTTTATACAGCATACAAAAGACATTTGATTTTTCTGATTTTAAGTTAATAATAATATGATTATATGAAGATGTGACATTTAAAATCTGGTGAAGAGGAAGTGCAGAAAATTAGGAAAAGATATTTAGTGTGAAAGATACACTTTAGTTTATGATATTTCTTGTGCTACTCAAAGTATATTTTGTAAGGTTTTAAAAAGAAAGAATGTAATGTTTACATTAAAATTATCATGAATAGTAATGCCATTACCCGCAGAGAGAAGCCATGTTTGATGCTGTTTCAGCAGATGTCTTTCCTATGGCTCTGTAAAAGAAATAAAGAGTATAAGTATAATGAGATAATGAAATAGTTATCAAACAAACTAAATAATTTTTAGGGACATTTTGGCAGCACAAAGTAGCTGGTCAATTTTGTAATTGAAAGCTAAGTAATGCGTTCGCCAGGGTAGACATTGTTTTTATGATGCGGTTTTATATTTCTTAATTCTAACAATGAAAGTGGTCTATATCTGTCACATTATATTTTTATGAAAGATCTTCGACAAACAAAGAAACTATAAGTGTATTTTATCTCCAATACATTGTGAAACTGTTTGTTTATCCACAAACGGGTATTATCGCCCACCCGATAATTCCCGCGGTTCACTTCTATTGTTCTGTTGACTGCATTTACTGTAAATTTTAGCTCTGATAGACCATACCACAATTTTTTGTTTGAATAAACTTTTATTTTATCTACTCCACAGATTTTACCACATATATCTACCTTCCTTTATATAAAGTTGAAATATACAATAACCAAACTATAGCCCTGATTGACCATCCATACTATAAATTTTGTTGACCAAATTTTTATTTCACCTACTCCATAGATATGCATTAATATTTTGCTACCTTCATAAGCTATTACAACTTTTTGTTTTGGTTCCATTGTGAAAGACAGGTTTGTACATAGGGAAGGTAAGTGCACCTTTTGTAAAATTTTTAATTTTTGGTCTCTGTTGGTCTGGCAATGCACTTCTCACTCAACTAATCCACAAAGTAGATTTGTCATCATTTCATATTTTTGTTTTAGTTATACATTTTTTTTGCCATACATATATTTCCTAAAATATTCTCCAAAATGCACCTCCTGTATTTTGCTGTTTACCTCATATTGACTGGCATCAGAGTCTGTGACTCATTTGAACCCACCACGCACTCAGGTCATCCTGTGATCATTGAGTTGGGATTTCACCCATGTGTAGATAGCATCAATTACGCCTATCTGGCTTTCCAGGGTCACTGTCGAAGGATGACGCATAGTTTCCAGAATGTCAGTCCCTGGACATCATTGCTCCTAGCTCTTTCAGGTGATATCAGTCTCAATCCAGGCCCTGCTTCTAGATCTCATAATGGTTGTCTTCTCAACATTAGATCTATCAGAAATAAATCAGCTTTCTTTCTGGAGTTCGTCAAAGATAACAATGCTGATCTCATAGCTGTTACTGAGACATGGCTTAGGCCAGAGGATACTGAAGGTTTTATTTCTAGTATCACCCCTCCTGGTTATAAGTTCACTCATGTACCTCGAGATTTCAAGAAAGGGGTCGGAGTTGGCTTTTTCATCAAGGAGGACCTGAGTTTTGAGAAAGTTAATTGTCAGACTTTTGAGAGTACCTCGATTCAGATTAGCACTGAGGGTGCTACAGATGTTATATTTCATGTGCTCTACAGACCCCCAAATCTTTCAAAGTCACAATTCCTTGGTGAAAACATTCTCCTTGGTGATCTTAATTTTCATCTGGATCAACACGACACCTGGACACTGAAATTTTATGACCTTGAGCAATTTCGTTTTACACAACTTGTTAATACACCCACACATATGCAGGGTCACATTCTGGATGCTCTATGTGTGAGGGATTCTTTCTCCTGGGCCATTAGCCCCAAAGTTATTGGAAAACTATCAGACCACCAGGCAATCATGTTTAGCCTTATTTTTCCTGTCAGAGAGTCCTGTAAGTTTCAACGTGTTTCCATCCGTAAAATTCATAAGATAAATATTTCAGACTTCAGAGCAGATATCCTGAAATCTGACCTCATTAGATGCCCCTATAAAACTGCCAGTCTTCTGAGTCATCAATACTTTAATACCTTGAGAAGCCTCCTTGACAAACACGCCCCAACGAAGAAGAAAAATATTCCGAGACATGCCGAGACTGGTTTCATGAATTGTGACATCCTCAAGGCAAAACGACTCAAGAGGAAATATGAAAGGGCATGGCGCTGTGAAAACTCAGCCAGTAATCGTAGTCGATACCGGGCTGCGATCAATCACTATAACTTCCTGCTTGAGAAGTCAAAATGTAACCATTATTCCAACATTGTGGCTGAAAATCAAGGAAATCCTAAGTCTTTGTGGAACTCTTTCAAAAAGATTTTACACAGGTCCTCTGTTGCTGTTCTACCAGACTGTATAAATAAGACCGACCTTGCGAACACCTTTTGTAAGTTTTTCTCTGATAAAATTCTTAAAATAAGATCCACACTCCAGTCATCAGCACCATCTTCAGTCACTAGACCCAACTCCACTAAAAATACACTGTCCTCTTTCACACCTGTGTCTGAGCCTACTCAAAATTCTAAAGTCCTCACCATCCAAATCTTGTGGCCTAGACCCAATCCCAACGTCACTGGTCAAGGAGTGTGCCGATGTTCTCATCACTCCCATCACTAAAATTGTAAATTATTCAATTAAAGAAGGCAGTTTTCCCAACTGTTTTAAGATGGCACATATCACCCATCTCCACAAGAAGCCCAGCCTTGATAGAAATAGCCTCAAAAACTATAGGCCAGTGTCAAACCTTAGTTTTATATCAAAGCTTATTGAGAAAGTTGTGGCAAACCAGCTAAATGAATTCATTTCACACGAGGGTCTCTTAAATGTCAACCTGTCTGCTTATAAAAGTTCCCACTCCACTGAAACCGCATTGTTGAAGATTCAAAATGATATAGCTCTCACAGTGGACTCAGGAAAGGCAGTGGCCCTAACATTATTAGACCTGTCAGCTGCGTTTGACACTATTGATCATTCCCTTTTATATGACTGCTTGCGTGACTGGTTTGGCCTAGATGGTACTGTCTTGTTGTGGATCAAATCGTACCTTTCAAACTGAAAACAAAAAATCAAAATAGGTGATAGTTTCTCTGAGGCGGTAATTCTCCCGTTCAGAGTCCCACAAGGCTCCGTATTGGGTCCTCTCCTCTTTACCCTTTACACTAGTCCCCTCAGTCAAGTTATTTCTAAATTCAATGTTACTCATCACCTATACGCTGATGACACCCGGATCTACTTAGCAGTTGACTCCAGGAACTTTGATTCTAGCATAGAAGAGCTGACCGAGTTTCTCAAGTCAGTACAGGAGTGGATGGTTGGTGTTAAGCTAAAACTAAACCCAGAAAAAAACGAATTTATCAGTATAGGTCAAAAAACCATCAGAGAGTCACTTGCACCAAATTTTCCTGTCCCACTCCTCCAAAACAATATCTCTCCGTCGGTGGAAGAATCTGGGTGTTATCTTTGACTCAGACAACTCCTTTGACAATCATGTTGCCAAGATTTGCCGAGCATGCTACTATTATCTTCGCGATTTGCGACGAATTCGCAAATTCCTTAGTGATGAAACTGCAATACTTCTGGCTAATGCTATGGTCAGTAGTCGTCTGGACTACTGTAACTCTTTACTTTATGGGGTAAGCAAGTCCAACATAGCTAAACTACAGAGAGTCCAGAATGCTTTTTGCTGCATCATCTTCAGACTTAATGAAATGAATCATGTTACACCCTTTTGAAAAAACTCCACTGGCTTCCAACTCAACATTGTATCCTTTTTAAGTATAATCTTCTGGTATTCAAGGCTATCAATCTGTCACAGCCCACATATCTCTCAGCTTTAATAAGATCGAGCAGTCTCACTCGCGGCAACAGGCTATCTGTCTCCTCAACCCGCCCTAAGAAGCACACAGGCAGGCGAGGCTTTGTAGTAGCTGCACCAGCTGAATGGAACAAGCTGCCACAAACTGTCAGATCTGAGAAAACAATAGATCCTTTCAGAAGCCAGCTAAAGACACACCTGTTTAGGCTGGCATACCCCCACCTTAGTTATACCCTGGCGGGCGTTTTTTAGATGGCGACCCATGCCTGTCCCTGGACTCTCCCTTCTTGGACCTAAGCGACCTTGGACTTGTATCAATTTTGCGCTATATAAATCCTACTATTATTATTATATTATTATTGGGCACTGCCAATGAACTACCAACTTTGCCTCTTTAGATCAGGGATGGGAATTGAAATTACAACCTTAAAGATGACAGCCAATACTACTAGGGGCAGCATGACTAGCCAACTTATCGACAACGGTTAGAATAGTGTTATTAACCGGTTCATATTTTTAAGTATGAATGTAGTAAAACATGGTAGAAGGTCTGAATCCATCAAACATGTCCATATTGTCACATTTTAAAATCCAACATCAGCCACATTTTCTGTGATGTTTATACATTCACATAAAACCAGAATACAATATACCTCTTATATTGCCCACTTCCTGTTTGAGAAAAATGCATCTGAAGTCACATGAAAACAGCTAATTTATTAAATTTTACAGATTATATACATATATTTTTTATTTTATTTCACATATTTATCATTTTCATTGCTTTTTCCAATAAGAAACTTAAAGGTTTGTGGTAGTTTTATAAATTCGACTTTTATTCTTTGTCAACAAGGATATTACTTGGCGATTTGGAAATTTTTGGAGTCGTGACATTCCTAGCCAATGCATTATTTTATTATCCATCACAAGCTGTATTTGTGCCATATAGGGGGATATACAGTGCGGGATATACTTTTGTTACACACTCGTATAATCTTATTATCTTCATTATATCACACAAATATTACCATTTAAAGTTAGCTTGCTGAGATCAAATTTAAGGAACTGCTCACAAATTCCACCTAGTTTTTGTCGTGGATGGGCCAACTCCGGCAGGATAGCAGTTCCGTAAAAAATGTAAGTTTGTCTAACATTGCACTAATTGTCTCCTCATCTGCCTCTATCCTCTGTACATACATGTCTACTTGTGTTCTCAACACATAGTCCAACCATTTTTCCTTTGTGACCAACAAAAGTCCCAAGCACTGGTAGTAGTGATCATGCTTGTTTTTTAACCTCAAGTGACCACTCCTGTTTGCTGTCAATGGGAAGTTATACTTGTCTTTTCTTGCCTGAACAAGGGCATCAGCTATTGTTAAATTTCTGTATTTTGACAAATTTTTTATTTCAATAAGTGCTAATTCTTCGTCTTTTGTATCCACAACTACTCCATCTGGACTTGCAGCCAAAAATGGAAACTTCTGTGAAATAATCATACCTTGCTTTTTAACAGGTACTTTTTCATTGCACTTCAAATTTTCATATTCCTTAATAGATTCATTTTTTTCTTCTCTGCCATACTTGGTGTGGTCTGTAATGAATTTTGGTTTGTACAGTAACTGATTCACGATAACAGATGGTTTGCTTGTTTGCCTTGATTTGATAATTTTCTCAAAATTTGAGGCTGTTAACCTGATCCTACGTTCCCCATGCCAAGTTGAGTTATTCTGCTCTATTGTTTCTTTAGCTATTCTATTGCCTTCCCCAACACTGATGCAAACCCTTGCCTTATAAAATTCTTCGATTACCCTGTGTAATTCATCCCTCCCTAAGTCTGGTTCCTGCTGTAAACTACTTGGCCCATAACTACAAACACCCCCTTTATTTTCTTCCCCTTTCCTGAAATTCCATTGCTGACGTTTCTTAATCTGAGTAACACTTTGAATTTTTTGATGTAAAATTACCAATTAATCTTTCTGCCTTAGCTACATACCTATTCATTATTATGTTGAGTTGAAGCATTAAATCCTTATTCAAAGTAACTGGTGGCCCACTTATTCTTGAATTTTCCTCCTCCCCCACAGACATCCTTTCAGTCCAAAATTGGTATGTTTCATTCAAAACATTTGAAACAGTCAAAGGTCTCATCATCTACCCTTTCAAAATTGTCATATTGCACCTCTGTAACTTCCTTTACTTTACTAGTTTTACAGAAACTGGGAGAACATTTCTCATGGTGGCCAAATACATGAAACAGCATTAACTTGATATCCTTTTGCAAATCTCTGACTGCCCGACACTTTTCCTTCCCACTCTTAAATTCATTTGTTCTCATTTTGATACAATATCTTATTGCACTAACCATTTGTACCCTTTTTACCTTTGCAACCCATTCCTACCCTTAAAGTCTGAGTTATCTTTCACTAAGTTCCTACCCTTAAAGTCTGAGTTATCTTTCACTAAGTTCTCCAATGCAGTTCTGATGCATTTACAACAGTGATTAGCACATTCTATCTTTCTTAAGTCCCTGCACCAATGTGGGCCATTTTTGATGAGAGTATCCAAATCAGAGCTATCGCCATCTCCTATCATTTTCAAATATCTAAGCCCAAACTTAGATTCAGCTTCATTAAACCCTTCAAGAATGATATCTGATTCCATTGCACGTGATGATTCTGACCAATTGCTGAAACACTTATGCTCTTTTGGTTTTACCTGCTACAAATTGCATAGTATTTTACCCTAACCCCAATGTGTAAAACTTTTTTAGTTCTTTGTCCTATTATAATCCCAACACCACCAAGTGCATTGTATGAATGTTTATGAGACCGTGAAGACCAACCACCATCAACTATTACAGTTATTGCCGGTACCTCCTCATGCAACTCATTGTTCTGTAGTGCTAGCTCCTTTTCTTCTTCAGCTGCCTTCCTCATATCTTTCCATAATTTGTCCTTCCACCACTCCCATATGTTTATTGTGCCAGTGGCGGAACCCCCATTCTACTGAGTACTTCTTCTAGTTTTGACCCCCCCACCACCAGTCGCCATACTGACCCACACTGCAGCCAAATTTATTAAATATCTTTTATCAGTTTCAAAATAAAAATACTTCCCACATCCAGAACATCTTACACGAAATATTGAAACTAAGCCATCCCTTCTGACTTCCCCTTCTAAAATGATCCCCTCATGATTTGATTTCATGTGGATATGTAAATCATTACATGTTGCAGAGTGCACTGTCAACAAAGTCACCATCTCCTTCAATTTGTCTAAGTTAACAATCCTTCAGCCTTCTAATTTTAGGTGTGTGCATTCTTGATACACTTGTTGCTCCGACAATTGAAGACAAGCTTTTTTCCTTATCCTCTGTGCCATTGTATTTGTATGCTTATGCATTTTTGGTGAACTGATAATTCTTTTCTTCACCTGAAAAACAACATTGAAATATAGGTTATTTTTTAAACTAGACCTACGCATTGGAGAACCTGTATCCACTGGAAAGACAACTCACCAAAGCCAGTGAACCATCGTTTGACCTTGAAGGAGGGGCCAAAGGTCAAATCTGACATCAGAAGATTCCCAGCCCACAATATCCTGCAAGTTGGTTTCACATTGCAAACCTCTAGGATCAATAATAAACAAGTTATAAACCCCTTTAAGTTTGGCTGTCCCCGTTTGACCTCGAAGGAGGGGCTCAAGGTCAAATCTGACCACATCAGAAGATTCCCATCCCATGATTTCCTATAAGGTGGTTTCACATTGCAAACCTCTAGGACCAATAATAAGCAAGTTATAAGCACTTTTAAGTTTGGTTATCCTTGTATGACCTTGAAGGAGGAGTCCAAGGTCAAGTCTGACCACATCAAAAGATTTCCAGCCCATGATTTCCTATAAGTTGCTATACCATCCCAAACCTCTAGGACCAATAATAAGTGAGTTATAAGCACTTTTAACTTCGGCTATCCTCGTTTGACCATGAAGGAGGGGCCCCAAGGACTAATAAGGGAGATATACACACTTTTAAAGTCCGGTATGTGGGTTACTTTGAAACTCCGTGGATGACCTTGAATTAAGAGCTTCAAGGTCAAATGTCCGTGGATGACCTTGAATTAAGAGCTTCAAGGTCAAATGTCTGCAAGGTTGTAGAGGACATATCACCTTTGAAGACATTCAACCTTCTACCTAATTTTCAAAGAAATGCTCGCAGCAGCCATCTTGTTTTTCAGAATGAGGATAATTTTCTTCTCAGAGAAGCTAAGCCCCCAATGAAGATATCCTGCAAATTTGGTGAACCTAGCTGATGTAGTTTTCCTCTAAGAGCATTAACGCCGAAAATCTCTATGCACGGTGGCGGCATACCGAACGCTAAACTAAAGTATCCACTGGAGGCAAATATATACCATCTTTTGTCATTAAACATTAAACATATGATATGGCGGCCATTTTGTTTTTGAACTAGGCCAAAATTACTATCAGGCTAGCTTTTCTACCCATATAGCTTTTGTGCAAATTGCATAGACAGGTTTTCATAGCCATAAACATTCCCTGCAAAAGCATAAGTATTATATTGTTAATCTTCATGAGTGATATATTTTTTCTGTATACATCTGATGATGGATGTTTAACTTGTATTATCCACTATTCTAATGATATATTATCCATATTTGTAAGTTACATACTTTCCGAGATATCGTTGAAAAAACAAAAGTTATTCACACTCATTATCCATAGTACCCGGGCACCAGTGTATACAAAAGGTCAAATCTGACCACAACAACCACAAAATATGGTAAACAAAGAGTGGTCAGGTGATCTAGTGGCAGGAGGATGGACTACTATGTAGCCCTTTGGCTGATTGAGGTTGTCATATAACCTTAAAAACACTTTTTGGCGTTTTCCATTGGATTGGATGGCTCCAACATAATAGCTACTTTTAGGAAATGGTAGGAGTATTTCGCTATAAAAATGTAAGATTTCAGATAAATCCCTATCATAGTGACTGAGAATATTGCCACACCAAAAGATTCCCAGCCCATGATTTCCTATAGGTTGGTTTACCATCCCAAACCTCTAGGACCAATAATAAGCAAGTTATAAGTTTGGCTATCCTCGTCTCTGGGTATTGTAGTTTTGGAGGAGAAGTTGTTCATGCGTTCGCGGATGCAGAGGCCCACGCCACAGAGTGATGACATAAAAAACACCCTGGTATGTATATCCCCGTATTTCGGGAACATACATTGTGTGGCGGATAATAAAAACAGTTACAAATAGATTTACAACCTTGTAAACCTTATTCATGATTATGTCATACTTTACATCCTTGATAAGAAACTAACAATCCATCAATAAAAAATGTTTTTTGTCAATTTGAATTTCCATCTGAATGGAGCCAAGTTTGTAATAAAATAGATATAGGTGGGTCCGACTTGATGGGGGCTGATTTGTTCTGTTCAGAATACTCTAAAAATAATGAACAGATCTTTCAAAAAGATTTTTGTGCATATTGCCTGACAAAATGAAGAATTTGTTGCATTTTAAGAAACATTCTTCAAACAAAAATAAAAATACGTATGGCCTTGCAAGTAAAAAAAAAGTTATTTGATTTGGTTAAAGTCTTAAAAATTCGGATCATATTTTAAACAAGAAATATTCTTAAATTTTTTTAAATCTCATTTTAATGGTCATGTTGTCCAATTCTGAGGGCTAAAGTGTTAAAAAACAGTTGATATAGGGCTGTGTTGGCCGAGATCTGGAATGCACAATAGAAATAACGAAATACAATTCAGATTACAAAGATTGGCAGCAGAAAAATTGCCCATCAACAGATTTTTGGACATTTGAAAAAATATATATATTTCCTCAAACTACTTGAAATTTTTCTGCAATACTGTATTTCAAAAAAGCGTATGTCTTTCTGCTGGTGATGTAAATTAATGGGCATTTTTCCTGCTCACCTGAAAAAGTAAGCCAACATATATTTTTTTAAGAAGAAAAAAAAATACTCACACAAGTGATGCTGTCATCCGTACATTTTCTTTTCAGTGGTTTCTTGAGTGTAATGACAGTAGAGCTGTTACCACATTCTGTACTTGTTTTTTCCTCTCTTTTTCTGCCTACTTTCCTTTTCTTGAATTTTCCTCTATGCTTGTTAGAATTCCTGCCTTTCTTGTTTTGAGCCGTATTTGATTCTTTTGCAGACTATTTCCTATTATTACCCTTTTATTTACTGTGCAATGTTTACCCTGCCTGAGTTGACTTCAAACATTTACCAGTAACCAAGTTAACATTCTTTGGTTGTCAAGTTGGGGAAAATTTACCATTTTGTTATATATATCTTCACTTATGACACAATTTTAACAAAATAGGGAGAAATATTTGTAGCAGTAGCCACTTCTTACATTTTAATAATAGCATGACCTTTTCATAAATGTTGCCAAAATTAAATGACAGTCCCTAAATAACCATTCTTTGACCAAACATTTCTCTACATTTACAGTGAAAATGATACATTCTTAAAAAAAATCCATTACTTATCTGATATGATTAAACACATAAACCCATGCCTGTCCCTGGACTCTCCCTTCTTGGACCTAAGCGCATTAGCGTATTTGTATCAATCATTAGAGGATTTGTATCAATTTTGCGCTATATAAATCATGCTATTATTATTACTATTACTATTATAATAATTAATATAATTTCATTTTTTTCAAAATGACATGTGCAACATATCTGTGAAGCAAAACACAATAAAATTTTAAATAGCATATATAATATTTAATTACCTTTTATAGTTTTATCACATTCTATTTGAGAAGCTGCTCTGCTTCAAATATTCATTGTGTGATGGAAGCCATTTTTCCCAACATGCTATATACATCAAAACATATCCTTTATTTGAATTGATACACAATTATCACCAATTCCAGTAAAATATCCCCCTGTGGGTCCGGGGAAGTAGAATAGGCCCAACGTATCCTCCTGCGTGTCACAAGAGGCGACTAATTGGGGGCAGCCTGTTTGCCGTGGGTTGCGATCCGTGTCAGTGGAAGAGAGAGTCCTGGCTGTTGAGCTAATTCTTTGTTGCGGCATTGAGGAGGCAATACACAGCTTTGGCCTCAATTTCACTCAGTCGGAAGGTTAAGATAGACTGGCTTATTCAATCGGCTGGTAGTGCCAAGCCCTAGTGCTCCAAGTTAGTGATTGTTTGTTGTTTCTAATGGTTTATACTGTTGTACTTGATTGTTATATTCTGCTGGTGTTTGGTTTGTGCTTTTGTTTGGAGTATCTAGAAGGCGGCTGCTTAACAGGTCAATCAAGGTTCACTTTTGTGGTCTTTGAGTATATTGGTAATGTATCTCTGATATCAGTGTGCAGGGCTCAGCTCCACACTATTATGATATCCCCTTGTTGGGCTCGAAGGGTGGGTGGAGAGCATTGGCAATGAATAACCACTTCAACATTATGGCTACTCAAAACCTCCTACTGACGGATAGGAAAAGGACAAGAACATCGCTTGATATAATGACTATGACTTTGGATTCTCCTCAGATTTGTTCATGGCCAAGATTTCTATTAGTAAAAGGAACAGATAATGAAAGACCCTCATGTAGACTGTCCCCTTATGATGTAAATAAAGCCATTGTTGCAATACTAGGATCAGATCCCTTCAATATGAAGAAAACTCAGAAATGGAAATATTTTAGTTGAAGTGGATAAAGAAGCACAAAGCAACAAACTGATGAAAACTATGAAACTGAATCTGACAATGGAAAATGCCATCCCCATTGAAGTACAACCACACTATAGTCTCAATACCAAGAAAGGGGTCATTAGATGCCCAGACATTAAAGAATGCACTGATGAGGAAATACTAGAGGGCCTGAAAGATGAAGGTGTCATCAAGCTGGACAGGATAACTGTATTCCAAGATGGCAATAGGAAACAAACAGGAACTTTTATATTGACATTTCAAAGCCAGACCCTATTAAAATATATCAGGGTGGGTTATTACAGGGTGGCTGTGTCACAGTTTATTCCTAATCCTGTCAGATGTTATAAATTTCAGAAATTTGGCCACACAAAATTCAACTGCAGGAAAAATGAAGTATGCAATAAATGTGGGCAAGAGGATCACACTGACTCTCAGGAATGTAAAAACGAAGCAAAATGTGTGAGCTGCCAGGGAAATCATGCATCAAATGACAAATCATGTCCAAACTGGAAAGAAGAAAAGGATATTCAAAGGATAAAGGCAGAAAGAGGAATTTCATACACAGAAGCAAAGAAACAAATTGACATATTTAATTCAGTAAAAACAACGTATGCCCAAGCAGCTGCAGCAACCAAACCTGTGGTGAAAACTGCAAATGTAGAAACACAAACAGAAATGACATGGCCAGAAGGTACAAAACAACCAAAAAAGTATGTAGTTGAAAAACAGACAACTAAAGTGACTAAAACCAGTTCATCAAGTCAGACAAGTGCATCTTAAAATGACCCTATCAAATTGAAAATAAGTCAGAGCAAAGTAAATTTGACCAAACAACATCCAATGACCCTATTAAATAACACAATCAAATCAAATTGAAAATAAGTCAGAGCAAAGTATATTTGACCAAACAACATCCAATGACCCTATTAAATAACACAATAAATATGATGTTTTAAGTGATAGTGACAGTGACATGATTGTCGAAGAATCCCCAATCACAGGTTCACAAGGGTGGAGTGGTAATAAAAGTGTAAATAATGGAACCAAACAAAAAAAAGTATAATACAGTGGAACTGTTGTGGCTTTATGCCAAATTTTGAAGAAATTAAAAATTTAATTTCCAATTTTAGACCCTACATTTTAGCATTGCAGGAAACTCATTTTAATGAAACAGATAATGTAAATGTTAGAGGCTTTGATCATTATTTTAAAACTTGTATGTCTGAAGTAGATGGGAGAGCCACTGGTGGCTGCTCTATTTTTGTTAAGAAAGGTATTCTCCATGAGGTACTTGAGTTAGATACAGAACTGCAGGCAATTGCTGTAAAAGTATCTCTGCATAAAGCTATAACTGTATGTAATGTATATATTCCACCACGTTTTAATGTTGCACAAAGTGATATTGATAATCTAGTCAACCAGTTACCTGCACCTTTTCTATTTATTGGACATTGTAATGCACATAGTGATTTATGGGGTTGTTCCTCATCTGATAGTTTAGGCAATAAGGTGGGGCATGTTCTTGAATCCTCTAATATTTGTTTGCTTAATGATAAGTCACCTACCTACTTTCATCCTGCATCTGGTTCATTCAGCTCAATAGACTTGTCTTTATGTTCTGCATCTGTATTTCTTGATTTTACATGGCAGGTCCATTCTGATCAGTGTGGTAGTGACCATTTTCCTATTTTAATTGATATAGTTAAGAGTATGCCAAAGGATAATGTTCCTCGTTGGAATCTTAAAAAGGCTGATTGGCCAAAATTCAAACTTCAGTGTTCTCTAGATATTAATAGGCATAGTTTTACTGACTCAACAGAAAAGTTTCCTGCATTTTTAAATAAGTTAAATGACATAGCAACAAAGTGTGTGCCAAAGTCAACTGGACAGTCCACTGGTAGCTACAAACCATGGTTCAACAGTGAATGCAAAAAAGCTGTTAAAGCTTGTCAAAATGCAATGGATAACTGCCGTATAAATCCTACATCAGATAACATAAATGAATATAAAAACTGTCGAGCTAATGCTCGTAAAATAATTAAAGAAAATAAAAGGAAATTCTGGCATGAATATGTATCAAAACTAAATGTAAAGACACCAGCAAAGAAGGTATGGGAAATGAGAAGGAAAATAAATGGCAAACAAAGTAACACCACAATACACCATCTGGAAAATAATGATGGGACAAAAATAACAGAAAGAGTGGACAGAGCAAATAGGTTGGCCCAAGAAATTAGCAAGAATTCCAACAGCAACAATTACCGTGCAGAGTTTCAAAAATATCAAGAGAAAGCCGAAAAAGAACACTTAGATTTTGACACTGACAACTCGAAAAACTACAATGTACCATTTACCATTAGAGAACTATGTGATGCTCTGAAAAAGTCTCATGACACAGCCACTGGTCCAGATGAAATTCATTATCAACTGCTTAAACATCTACCAAGAGACTCACTTATGGTGTTACTTGACATATTTTACGATATATGGGCTTCAGGTGAAATCCCTGAATGCTGGAAAGAGGCCACTGTGATACCTATTCCTAAACTAGACAAAGACTCAAAAAACCCGTCCAATTATCGTCCCATATCTCTGACGAGCTTTTTATGCAAAACCATGGAAAGTGATTAATACTAGATTAGTTTGATTCCTTGAGAAAAATAATATTTTAACAAAATATCAAACTGGTTTTAGAAAAGATCGAACTACAACAGACCAATTAATTAGACTTGAATCTTTTATTCGAGATTCCTTTGTAAAAGGCAACCATGTAGTCTCTGTATTTTTTATTTAGAAAAAGCCTACAATACAGTATGGAAATATGGGGTTACCAGAGCTACATAAAATAGGCTTAAGAGGGCGAATGCCTATGTTTATTCAGAATTTTTTAACCAACAGAGTTTTCAGAGTTCGTTTAGGGTCTGTCTGTAGTATATATATATGAACAAGAAATGGGTGTCCCTCAAGGCAGTATCATATCTGTTACTCTATTTATTTTAAAGATCAACAGTATTGCTGATGTGATTCCAGTTAGCTTTGAAAAGTCTCTTTTTGTTGATGATTTCTCAATCACTTGTTCTTCTAGAAATATGGCTTCAATAGAAAGGCAACTTCAGTTGTGTTTGAATGAGGTAGAAAAATGGGCTGATGAGAATGGTTTTAAGTTTTCTAAAACCAAAACTGTTTGCATGCATTTCTGTAATAAAAGAAAACTTCATCCAGACCCAACATTGACAATATATAATTCACAAATCCCTGTTGTTTCGCAAACTAAGTTCCTTGGTGTTATATTTGACAATAAACTGAATTTTAAGGCACACATTGATTATATTCATCAGAAATGTAAAAAAGCCATGAACTTACTGAAAGTAGTTGCCAAAATGGATTGGGGAGCAGATAGAAGTGTTTTAATGAGACTTTATCGTTCATTTGTTCATTCTAGATTGGAATATGGTTGTGCTGTTTTTAGTTCTGCTGAATTGTCAGGATTACTTCTCAATTTCAAAGCATATTGAACACATAACTTATCAAACCTTAAATACAAGGAATGTATACAGACTATACAGAAACCTCACATAGACTTATTCCTCACCCATCAAAAGAAACATCTTGGTGATGATTGTATGTTTCAAAGTTTATTTGCTGAGATAAAAAGCTATTACTCTGACCATATTGGAATATGGTTGTGCTGTTTTTAGTTCTGCTCGTAAGTCTTATCTTAAGAAATTGGAACCCATTCAAAACCAGGGCTTAAGAATATGCCTAGGAGCTTTCAGGACTTCTCCAATGCAAAGCTTGTATATAGAGGCAAATGAACCACCCTTGTATATAAGGTTTGATAAGTTATGTGTTCAATATGCTTTGAAATTGAGAAGTAATCCTGACAATCCAGCTTATAATGTTGTTTTTAACCCCCAGTATGATAAGAAACCATCTGCAATAAGATCTTTTGTGCATCGTGTAGAGGAAGATTTGTCTGTTGTCTGTCCTCAGCTGGATCTAATTCAGACTATGTCATTGCCAGATGGCCCACCCTGGACTATACAGAAACCTCACATAGACTTATTCCTCACCCATCAAAAGAAACATCTAGGTGATGATTGTATGTTTCAAAGTCTATTTGCTGAGATAAAAAGCTATTACTCTGATCATAGGGCTATACATACTGATGGATCAAAAACAGAAAATAGGGTTGCTGCAGCTGCTACATCTAATAACCTCAGTGCCTGAGTCAGACTTCCTGGCAATGCTAGTATATTCACAGCTGAATTACAGGCTCTTAAAGGGACCATGGTGGCAGAGTGGTAACACTCTCGCCTCCCACCTCTGAGGCCGGGGTTCGATTCCCGTGATGGCCTTAAGTGGGAAAGCTGGTAGTTACTTGCCGTTGGTCGGCAGTTTACAGTACACAACCCTAGCGAACTCTATGTACTGGTTTCCTCTGCCCTTCCAACTACCCGTCGTGATATGACCTGTACAGTGTTGAAAGCGACGTAAAACCCCAAATAAATAAATAAATACAGGCTCTTAAAATGGCTTTCAATATTGTAAAAAATTGTGATTGGGATCGTTTTATCGTATTCACTGACTCTTTATCTAGTCTTCAAGCTCTTGATAGCAACAACTGTGATCATCCTTTTATTCAAGATATTTTAAAAATTTTTAATGATTGTTTGTCAGTGAATAAGAAAGTTGTTTTAGCTTGGGTTCCAAGTCACGTAGGCATAAAAGGCAATGAAAAAGCAGATGAGCTTGCCAAACAGACCTTGAATTTTAATGTTTTAGATTTGAAAGTCCCCTATACAGACTTGAAAGTGAATGTAAATAGTGTTTTTAAACAAAAAAGGCAAGCTCAATGGAATGTGTGCCCTGATAACAAACTATTCCAAATAAACCCTACAGTAGGAGATTTTTATGTTTGGACAGGTTTATCTCGTAGGGAGGAAATAGTTAAAACTCGAGCCCGTATAGGACACACCTATTTCACACACAGTTATCTGTTGAAAGGTGAAGATATGCCCTGGTGCATTCTATGTCATTGTCTTGATACAGTGAAACATATGCTATTAGACTGCTTTGACCTACATGACACAAGAATTAAATATTACGGAGATATAGATACAATGAAAAAGTTATTTAATGAAAATATTTCTACTATTATAAATTATTTAAAAGAATGTGGCCTGTTGAAAAAGTTTTAATTAATTTATTTTGTGTTTTGTCCTTTGTGTTAATTTATTTGCCTAACCTAGTCTTGGTTAAATTTATTTGTCTGATCTAGTTTTGGTTAGAATGAATTATACTGTGATATTTTCATACTTTGTCTCCTTTTTATATTTACATTTTGTTTTCTTTGTTATTTGTTGTTTTCACTCTAGTCTTTATTCTAGTCATTTCTTATAATGTTGTTTTTCTTGGTCTTTTTCTTATAATGTTGTTTTTCTTGGTCTTTTTTGGCCAAGCGTGAATTGTTTGTTGTTATTTGTATTTATTTGTGTTATTTTAGTACGACCCATCATGGAGACGCCGAAAATTTTAATAGCTATTTTATTTTCGTTTCTGATCGTCACTATACACATATATTTCATATATTATTGATGGTTATCTGTCTTTTTACTGATATTATTTCATAAAGTTGTTGTTGGGAGTTTATCTATGTTGATTTACAATAATATTTCCTTGTATTGATATTTGCGGGTATTATCGCCCACTACCGGGAATTATCGTTCTACAACCAAGTTCTGTCACATTGTGTTTCTACTTTCCTTTCACAACAAATTACTTGCACAACACCATACTCCAGAATTTCCATCTATTTTAGGTCCCAATAAGGTTTTCCTATGTTTTTCAGGCCCCTCTAAGGGTTTTATTGTTTATTTTCTTTGCAGTGGCTCCAGTGGGGTAGTTAGGGTGCCTGTGAGACGCCCACAGGACAAAGATTGACTTGAGTGTAAGTTACTGAACCGACTGTAAAGCTTAGTGAACACTAGCTATAAGGTCATTTTTATTTTAGATTCCCCACAGTCCTTTTGTGTGTTAAGGTTCTGGAGTATGAAAAATGTACCTTGTATGCTGTCTGGTATTCATCAGTCTTTTCCTCATCAGTACGTCCGACCATAAAGTACAGGTCAAGGGTTGTTTTGTGGGCTCCGTACTACCTCGATCTTTCAGACTGGCTAGTTTTGTTACAAATGCAAGATGCTTTCCCTCATCAGTGAAATCATGATCCCTCTGTGTTCTCTTGCTTTTATGTGGGGATATATTCCTAAATCCTGGACCTATTAGGATGGGGGTTGTAAGAAACAAGGCTCCAATGATTTCTGACGTTGTGTTCAATCACTCACTGGACATATTATCACTGGTCGAAACTCATATTCGCCCGACTGATACCGATTGTCTGCTTCAATCCATCACACCACCATCTTATAAATTGTGTCAAAGACCTTGTGCACATGGCTCAGGTGGCGGAGTTGGCTTTTTCATAAATAGCAGCCTGTCTCATAGAATTGTGGATCATCCCACTTTCACCTACTTTGAATGTCTGGTAGTATTGGATCGAATGCTCATTATACACTGGTTGCTTGTGTTTATCGTCCTCCAGGTTCATGTTCCAATCCTTTTTATGATGAGTTTCACACACTGGTTGAGTTCCTCTCATCTACGAATTCCTCCTTCATCATTTGTGGCGACTTTAATATTCATATTGACACAACATCAAGAGATAGTGTTAATTTCCTTAATACTCTTGACTCCTGCAATATTACTCAACATGTTCACTCTGCTACCCATCTTCATGGCCATACCCTAGATCTCATCCTTACTTCTGATAGTTCACTGATTTCAAATGTTGTTGTCAGTGACTACATCTATGACCATGCAATGATCAAATGTCAAGTTGAAACTCCAACAACTACTAAATCACAAGCTAACAGAGTGATTTACAGGAGATATCATAAAATAAACATGGACACTCTACGCAATGACTTCAGCAATTGCTCCTTTGTTGCTTGTCCGGGTGACACTGCAAAAAAACTGTATAATCAATACACTAATGATCTTTCCAACCTCCTGGACAAACATGCTCCAGAAGTTACTCGCTGTCTTGCCAAGGAGCAAAAGTGCCTACAAAAATGCCAAATCTATTCGACGACAGTTTGAACGCATCTGGCGTAAAAAGAAACTCCTCTTAACCGTGCAAAGCTGCGCAAACAAATTGCCAGGTGTAATTCACTTGCCAATAAAGACAAAGCCACATATTACAGAGCTCCTGTTAATGAAAACGGTGACGACCCTAAAAAACTATGGCAAGTTCTGCGTTCTGCCTTACACCGTAGGTTCTTCCATCAAATAGTTGAACAAAAAAATTGTCTGAACAGTTTGCCGCTTTTTTCACCAATGAGATTGCTAAAATCTGAGAGTCTTTTTCCAGTTCTTCATCTTTTTCCTTGCCATCTCCAGTGAATCCGCCAGGACTTGTCAAATTTGATGATTTCTCACCTGACGATATTGCGAAGGTAATCAAAAATTCACCTACAAAATCCTGTTTCCTGGACCCTTGGCACACTTTCCTAGTTAAGGATTGCCTTGATATACTGCTTCCTTCTATCACAAAACTTGTGAATTGTTCTTTGTTTGAAGGTGCTGTCCCAGATGGCTTCAAAAGTGCTGTTGTCACTCCACTGATAAAGAAATCTTCTTTATCAAAGGATGAACTAAAAAACTATCGCCCTGTGTCTGGGTTGAGTTTTATCTCAAAACTCGTGGAACATGTAGTTGCCTCACAACTCAGTAGACATGTCTCTCTCCATGGGTTGGAAAACAAGTATCAATCTGCCTATAGACGTGGCCATTCAACTGAAACAGCTCTTTTGTCTATAAAGAATCAGATTCACCTATCTCTAGCCAGAGGTGAGGCCACAGCTGTAGCACTGCTTGATCAATCTGCAGCGTTTGACACCATTGATCATGACAAACTCCTTGATTGCTTAAGAAAATGGTTCGGTGTCAGGGGTAGATGCCTTGACTGGTTCAAATCATACCTTTCTGATCATACCCAATGCATCAAGATTGGTTCTGTTCTGTCTGAGGCTAGAAAGCTTAAGTTTGGTGTACCACAAGGTTCAGTTCTTGGTCCTATTCTTTTTTCGTTGTATACCACACCTTTGAGCAATGTAATCTCTAAACATCCAGATGTCAAATTTCACTTTTATGCAGATGACACACAGCTGTTTATTCACCTCAAACACAAAAATGCAAAAACTGCCTTCGATCGGCTAGGAAAGTACCTCAGAGATGTCAAACTATGGCTGTGTGCAAATAAACTAAAGCTGAATGCTGATAAGACCGACTTTATTATATTTGGCGCCAAGTCTCAACAAGAAAAGTTAAACCCATTCTTTCCAGTAAATATATTGGGTGAATCACTGATACCTTCAGATGCCGTTAAGAATTTGGGTGTCTGGTTTGACTCAGACTTTTCCTTCACCAAACATGTTAAAAATGTATGTAAACTATGTTTCATCCAGATGAGGGATCTTAGACAAATTCGACAGTACTTGACTCGTGATGCTGCTCTTACGGCTGCAAACGCACTTGTGGGCAGTAGGCTTGACTACTGTAACTCCTTGTTAGGGGTCTATCTGTTGCTAACCTACACAAGCTACAATGCATTCAAAACAGTCTGGCCAGAATTGTTTGCAGAACCACATGTCTTTCTCACACCACTCCACTAAGAAAAGCCCTTCATTGGCTACCCATAAGGCACCGTTGCATCTTCAAGACTGCCTTGCTGGTATATAAATACCTACATACTAACTGTCCAAAATATTTCAGCCCATTTCTCAAAGTTAGACAATGTGCCTATAATACTCGGTTGAGTCAATCTGATGGTATAATTCTACATGTTCCTCAATACCAACAATCTGTTTACAAATCCACAAAGCAGGTTGGTCTAAGCTTTGCATATGATGCTCCCAAAATATGGAATGAACTCCCTGATGATGTACGATCTGCCACTTCTATTGCTTCCTTAAGAAAAAAACTTAAGGCATACCTATTCTGCCAAGCTTATCCTCCTTAGTATTTTCCACCTCATATGACGTTCTCCGTGATGTCGACCATAGCTATGGATAAGGACAATGATTTTTGTAACTATGCTTATGATGTTGTGCCTTAGAGTCTGTCACTTCAGCAGAGATTAAGCGCTATAAAAGTTGAATTTGAATTTGAATATACTTTTGCTTATTATTGTAAATATTAGTTAATGTATTTATTAGTTTTTAATAGTGCAGTATAACACACAAGTGTTTTTGCACTATAATTTTAACTTACTTACTTACTTACTCCAGTAAAATAAAAATGTCTTGTAAATCACAGGGTTCAAAGTTCCAAAAGTATTCCACCTGACGTGTGTTCATTGTTGAACAATACATAAAAACATTATATGGTGATTCAGGACAAAAGTACAACCACATAAGTTTTTACCATAATGTTGACGCTTTGCACCAACAGTGAAAAAAAAATCCCCATAAATTGTAGTCCACAAAAAATATTTACATTTTTGTCAGAAGTATGTTTCAGTAAAAATAACATCTACATGCAGTTCTAATGCAACTAACAATTGATCATTTTTAAAACAACTTAAATACTCTGAGGCACTCTCTTGAGTACTGATTATGGTTCACTGGGTGTCAAAGCCTAGCCATTTGAAACACACTGAGTGCAATATATGTGCGAGGATCAATACTTTACACAGTTGGCTATGAACACATGTTTTTCTTTTCCCAATATATGTCACTTAAATCCAATAATTTTATGCTGTAAAGTGGCTTAAATTTCTGTAAGTTTTTATTTTTATTTTGTTAAAATGTATGCCTTTATTGTGCAACATTTTTCCACCTGAGATTTTAAAATAACATCTGTTTCTTTGTTGTTGTCTTAACTTTTAAGTGTAACTTAAGGTGGCCTTAGCATACTCAATTCTTCAGTTTTTGACGCACGGCAAAAAGTGTCTGCACTGAAAACAGGACAAAAACGTGGTTGAGAGTGATTCTCTTTGTTCTCAATATAACCTTTATAATTGTGTGTCAGCATTCACAAGACATACATTATAGCACTAGAAGGCCTGTTGTTAATGGTGCACCCATTTTTGAGTTATGGGTATCTTTAAAAGTATTTTTAACTTTCCATTAAAAATCATTACAAAAATATACAGTCTTTTGGTCACGGAACAGTGGCGCCCCTGGTGAACGACTTAGGAATTAACAGTGAAGTTGTCCACTGACCCTTAAACTACCACATTAATTTATACAATATAACATACTAATGTTTGAAACCCATCTATTTCACATTGACTGTCTCTGTACTAGGGATTGTTAAAATTGATTGTTCTGATAGTAATTACGAGGGTGGAGCAAACCAGAAATGTTTTTGGTAAACCAACTAGTTTTTTGTGAAAGAGAATATTTAAAGGAACATATAAAGGTTCAAAGTGAGCACATTCATTCGGTTCTTGAAGTGAAACTGTTGGGGCCACGGTGGCAGAGTGGTAACACTCTCGCCTCCCACCTCTGAGGCCGGGGTTCGATCCCCGCACGGGCTCAAGTGGGAAAGCTGGTAGTTGCTTGCCGTTGGTCGGCAGTTTACAGTACACAACCCTAGCGAACTCTATGTACTGGTTTCCTCTGCCCTTCCAACTACCCGTCGTAATATGACCTGTACAGTGTTGAAAGCGACGTTAAACCCCAAATAAATAAATAAATGAAGTGAAACTGTCGAATTATTTGCTCCGTTATTAATTGCAATGGATGGAGCAAATCCAAATTCTTGGCTTTGTAAATCATCACATTAATTTTCTACAAGAGAATATGCTAAGGTTCAAAGTCAGCACTTTCATAAAGTTTTTGTAATGATACTGTTGAAATCATTTGCTCCACTGTTAACAAATCCAGAACCAGAAGGGTGGAGCAAATCCAGAACCATTGGTTTGTAAACCACTTCATTCTTTGTACAAGGGAAAACATCAAGGTTCAAAACTTGGCCGATTGAGACTATTATGTCTTTGGGCAAAAGGCATTCAAATAATTAGTAGGTATTACCTAAAAAAGTGGAGCAAGCAAAAATTGTTGCTTGGTAAACCACTATTTCAAAGTTAAAATTGAGAGGACTCCAGCTTACACACATGCACACATTAGATTTCTATTACCTAATAGTAAATTGTTTGTTGATACAGTTAAAAATTTGAATATGTGCCCATGCAGATCCTTACATCTCTTGTTAATGACTTAAAATAATCTTACCGTCTAACGTTTAGACATGGGTAGTTGTGACTATCCTTACCCAAACAGGGCTGCAATATCTCATTGATTTAGGTGTTATGATCTTTCCGAAGATGTTTTATTTATAACAACCCCTTTATTTGCTGACACTTTCGACATGCTTTCCTGAGTTAATCTGATTTTGATACCATGTCTAAATATTCTTGCTTGGGTGTTGGAAATGTCTTTCTGATGCTATCTTTTTATATCACAAACCCTTTATGGATGATATTTTGGAAATAATTTATTTCCTGCAGAAATATTCTGTTTAATTCTCTACTAGACCGAGTTTCTGTCCTGTCTCCAGGTGCTAATGATATACTGATGGACACAATTGCGAGGGACAGAGCTCATACCCAGTGGGAAAAGTTACATCATTTTGACATCAAAATGACAACGGGCCCGATGTCAATAAACTGTCTTTTTTTGATTTGGTTTGAAAGTTCTAATGACATCATTTTCACGACATCAAAATGACATCATTATCATGACATCAAAGAAACATTATTTTCAAGACATCAAAATGACATCTTTTTTGAGACCTCTAAATGACATCATACATTATATCAAAATTAAATATTTATGACATCCAAACTGTAAGTAATTTAAAGTTTTAAATCTACCCAAAATTATATATGTCCTTTTGGGAACAGTTTCATCACAATAGGAAAACTTCCCCAATGACATATACATAAAAAATATATCACAATGAAGAAAACACTATTATATTGTTAATCTTCTTGATTGATATATTTTGTTATGTCTGATGAGGGATGGTTTTTTACTTTTATTATCCACTATTCTGTACGATTTATGGGTTCAATAGTATGAATATTTGATGAGAGAATTTTAAAAAGGATGTCAGAAAGCATCATGGGTACCAGTGAATATAACAACTGCAATCTTTAACCTGCAATATCTCAGTCATTTCTACATGAATTTTTATGTAACATACATGAGTAGAAGCACTGTAAGAAGACCTTTATCATGATATATAATACATATTTGTAGGTAACACAGTTTCTGAGATATTGGTGAAAAACTGGAAGTGATTGAGGTGCCGTTGTATACAAATGAAATATATCCCAGTCAGTATAACCCTCTATACTGGTCAAATACATTGTGTGGTGGATAATAAATTAAATTTTAAATTAATTAAATTTTATTCAAATAACATAAAATTAAATTATTAAATAAGGAATTGTGTATAATAAAGAATTGGCATCAGTTTCCCAGTGGTATCTACAGAGAGTGATAAACAGGAATGTGAATAAAAATTTATTGGTACTTTTAGTACACTTCATACACAGCAATTACACAACAAAACATCAGTGCCACTACATCTCAAATTCACTTTATCATTCATGTAAGAAAAGTTAACAATCACAGGTAGATCAACCTAATACTTGAATGACTGTAAACAAGAAAATGACCCAACCTGTCTATTATAGCCTGTAATGGCCACCAATAACTAGAAATTTTAATTACCTGGAGACTGGAGTATATATCCGGTCTATTGTTGCAGTATTTCAAGTATTTAACTTCAATTTAACATATTTTAAACACAAATTGATGGTTATTTGCTTTTAAAAGTGAAATAAATAAATAAAAGTGAAGTTTGTATTTTGTAATACTAATCTCATAAGCTTCATTATGTACACAGTCTATGTTTGATCATTTTAGGGTCCCTTCATTGGTAATTTTCTACCCTAAGGCCTTCTTCCTTTTGAATGTTTGCATATGACAAAGTTGCATCAAGGGTTACCAGCAATGCTATGGTAATGCTGGTATTAGTTACAGTTGTTACAAAAAGTCAGTAGTGTCCTTGATCTAAGGGGGTGCTCCTGCCATATACTTTTTTATATTTACTTATTCAAAAAGTGGGGGTGGTTTGTAGTACTGCAAATTTGTCTGCCACTGATGTCCTTTTTGTAAATTTTTGGTAGTAGGTAAAATCTGGAAGTGATCAAAATTCTTTTCAGTGATTAGTGATTAATCAATTGGGATTGACTGACAATTGGGATTGATGTTACACATAAATATATAACTCAAACAGACTGTATGTTAAATATGAGAAATAAGTGTTAATAATGACATCAAAATGATGTGTCAAGAAATATTAAAGTAAAAAAAAACATCTATGAACTTCATGATGTAACAGTGACATTACTTAGACAAAGAGAAAAAATATAGGGGAAGTTTGAATTAGTCAAAAAGAATTACCAACTTATGGGGTACATTAATCTGATGGCACAATGACATCAATATGATGTGGAGAGAATAACATAAGATTTTGTGCAATTAAATGATGTCAAACTGACACCATGTGTAATGGCCAACAGGTCTGTTTCCATCAAATAATGTCTAGATATCATTATGCTATCAAAATGACATCAGGTCCCAGTTTAGACCAATCATTGATATCGAAATGACGTCTTGTGCCTGGTGGGTATGTACTTGTTTTCTGTGTAAATTTGAACTGTTGGAAATTATCACATTAACCTTAGAAATTCTTTGATACGTCTACATAGCTGTATCTAGGTTACAATACATATGTTGTTGCACTAAACTGCTTTTACAAGCCAGGAATTTCTTTTTTGCAGATAGCAGTGCACTGTTAAAGGTTTGTTTACATTTTAAAAATAGGTTGAACTATACACATGTCAGTAGGATAGGCATTAAATATTAGTGAACAGCACATATACATAGCTCAAAGAATGTAAATAGCACTTTATACTTGAGAAATTATGTGTACAAATATACCATTCAAAATTTACACAGAAAACAAGTACATGTGAGCTCTGTCCCTCGCCATTGTGTCCATCAGTATATCAATAACAATTGGCGACGGGATAGAAACTCTGTCTATTTCTCTACATCAACAAACCCATAGTCCGTCCATATCTCTTTGAAGGATATATCATGCATTCCTGCGATTATACAACACAGAAATGCAGTGGTGTAAAATAAATAGTCCTTCATTATAAGGGCTAGATTATAGGTACTGTGTATATCCATGATTGAATGATCATAAATCACAACGAATGACATTGATTAATCAAAAATATGTTTTATGGGTGAGGTGTAACTGAAAACTGACAATCTAGCCTGGTTCTAGTCTCATTTATATTTTGATGGTAAGCAGAGTTTTTTTTGAAAGATTAAGTTTCCAGTCTATTATATGCTGGTACAAACTGTACTTAATAAATTACATATGCAGACAAGTCTGCTCAAATTAATACCAGCCATTTGGAATATAGTTGACTGTTAACTGAAACCCCTTTTGCTTCCTATTTTAAATTCTTGGGTTCCAAATTTTGACCAATTTCATTAAAACCAATAAATACCAGTCTTTGGGTTCGAATCTTGAAGTCTTATGTTCAAACCTTGTAGGACTTCAATTAAGCCGGGAAAATGCAGTTCTTTTGCCTTGCATCTTGAAGTCTCAGTTTCCAGATTTCATTAAAACCTGTAACTACCAGTCTTTGGGTTCGAATCTGGGAGCCTTGGATTCAAACCTTGTAAAACATTAATTAAACCTGAAAAAATAGAGGCTTTTCATTTTGAAGTCTTGGGTTCCAAATTTGGACCAATTTTATTAAAAACCCATAACTACTGGTCTTTCGGTTCGAATCTGGAAGTCTTTCTTTCAAATCTTGTATGACTTTAAATAAACCTTACAAAAATACAGGTCATTTTCTTTCCATTTTAAAGTCTTGGGTTCCAAACTCAGATCAGTTAAAACCAATAACTACCACTCTTTGGGTTCAAATGTGGAAGTCTGGCATTCAAACCGTGTAAAACATTAATTAAACCTGGAAAAATACAGGTCTTTTGTTTTGCATCTTGAAGTTTTTAGTTCCAAACTCGGACCAATTTATTTGAAAACCAATAACTACCAATCTTTGGGTTGGAATCTGGAAGTCTTTGGTTCAAACCTTATATGACTTTAATTAAACCTGGAAAAACACAGGGTTTTGGTTTTAGTGGTACAATAAACCATGGTCTGCAAAACATTTTTTAAATGTTCTTTCAAAACATTATCTACACAACTAGACCACGATGCCTCTTTACAGGTCTGGTGGGCCGCCCTCCTCCCCTATGGGGAAAAAATCCCCTCCCTCACTGCCTACATGCCTCTAAGCCCTGTCCACCTCCTAGATTGACACTCACATGACCTATGATGTCCATATGACGTCACTTGGGTGGACTTTTATAGGGGTACAAAAACTGTAAACTGCTTCCCACACATTTACCCCTTAAACATCCATTAACCAAAAATAAATAAAACAGTAGCCTCCAATTTCAAGCATAACAAGTTGTAGTCAGTTGTCAGCACATTTGATTTGTAGTTGCCTGAATACATTCAGTTCCTAGTATATAACTTCAGAAGTTGTTCAGACTGGGTTTTAGGTGCGACGGCTATGCATTCTTGTCTGCTTTCTCAATGTAGCATCTGACAGTTTGACAGTTTCTTGCTCCTGTCATAATTATGTTTAATTATATCACAGGTATAAATCAGTGAATAAACGTTCTAAATTGGAATATAATTCAATGAACTCTTGTATAGCAGTTGATCTCCACCATATGACATACTGCATGGTTCTAGAGTCACAATGAGAGGAAAAAAAACAGAATTCAGAGACATAGCAGGCCAAAACCAGAGACGCCAGAGAAATGGGAGCCCTATGAAGGGTCAGTGCCCCTACTGCTTGGGCATGCCCATATAAGTTAATTATGACCAGATGAATGAGACCATGACAATATGCAATTTACTCATGACAACATTTAATAAAGTGAGCACAGGACTGGGATTAATATTTTTATTTTCTATTTTTTTCTACTGCATATATGTACAATACTGCAGGCATCTTTCTACTAGGGTCACCTTAAATTGTAAATTTCGAATAAACTAAAGTTAAGGCCACCTTAACTTGAATTACTAAATTACTGTCCATAGAACTAAGGTGGCCATAAAGTGAGATCAGTATTAAATCTTAATTGTTGCCAAATAAAGGTGACCCTAACTAAAGAAAACTAATATAGTTACTATTTAAGAATACATGTATATATAAATGAGGTAGATGCCAACCTCCACCAATGCCCAACCAAGAGGTAGTTTGCTGTGGAAGCTGTGCCAAATCCAATGATGTCATCAATCTAGTTAATGACGTCATGACCCTGTGATGTCATAATAAACCTAATAGCGTCGCTTAGGCACTGAAATATTCAGGATCTGGGCCTGTATCTGAACGGTAAACAGGTGTCCAGATAGTAATTTTGATGCTTTAAACCTAACAGAAAATAGTCCCTAGGGTCAATTTTCACATGGCGAAATGCTCTGCTGATATCAATTTTATACAAGAGGGATCCTTTGCCAAGTTTTCTGACCTTGCTGGTAATTAGGTCAATAGATGGAAGGGTTAATATGAATTCTGTGCCTAGATATTGATTTTATCTATGTTAGAATTAACTGCCTCACCCTGAGGAAAACTGAGGTCTATTATGACCCTCCTGTGGGGGCCCCTGGTTTGTCTCTAGTCATAAAGGGGGAAGTTTGTAAGTTGTCAAAGGGAGGGTAGTCAAATGGACCATGAATGGCCCCAAATTTTTGTTTTTCTTGAATATAAGCTTCCACATCCTTGGGAAAGGTTAATGCTGATGTATGATTTTTATCCATTGCTGTCAATTTAGAATTTCTATTGAAATCTACCAGGAAACCATATTTGATCAAATAGATTAACTGTTGGTCCCAATAATTTGCTAATAATTTTTCCCAGACCCCAGGATTTAACTGGGAGTGTACCCGAACTTGACTCGATAGAAAGTTAAAAGTTTTTTCATTTCTAGTTATATCATACAATTTTATCGGATCCAAACCTTCTTCAATTTGTTTATCAGTGTTTGGTGGGATGAGGGGACCCAACGGTATAAAACCAAATTTGTCTTTGTTTTCACTGTTTCATTTTTGATAAGTCGGATCAAATTTAGCATCGCTTAGCTTTTCTTTGCTTTTATTTTTCACTTGCAATGCAAGTTCATATTTGTCATCCATAATAGGAGCCCGGGGGGATTTTTTGGTACTTTTTGAACTTTGCTTTGGTTACTGTTGACATTCGAAGTACATCCCTGATTCAAAACAGTAGCTTGGCCATTACTCCATGCAATTTTGTTTGGTGTTATATCATGACCCTGTTTATGTGAAGAATAATTGGAGTCTTCCCTCAGGTCAATGTCACTTTCAGCACAAGAGGTCTCGCCAGGAGACAATGGTTCAAATCTATTTTTAGTCACACAACTAAAGGGGGTTTTACTTCATACAATGGTTTACGTTTTGATTTACTTTTTCTAACATTTTTTGTATATTTATCACTATGTTTTTGAACGGGGGAGCAGACAGGTGATCTTTTTTTCCAATGTGCTTTATACTTGACCTATGGAAAGAACTGGAAACATGCTTATTTTTTTTTTATTTTCTTGAGAAACTGAGGTGTAAACTTTTGGTTTGAAATTTGTTCTACTGTGCATTTGAAGCACCTGTGCATAAGGTTTACCTGCAAATCTGCTCTCCAGTTTGCACTAATACCATTGTGATACATTTTTGAACAAACAGTTCTATGTACAAATTTTTTGACATTTTTAATATTTTCTACTCCTTCTTGCACTGCACTATGGCAGTGCTCTACTCGTTTTTTGACCCTTTTACCCTACAATCTTTTGACATGTGCCTGTGCTCTTTCCCTACAACAAAACAAGTCGCACAAATGTGTCTATAAAACAACCCACCAGTTTCATGATCTTTTTTGTGTTGACACATGCCTTTCTGGTAAAATTTACATACAGCTGGCTTCAAGTCAGATTTGAACCTAGTGGGAGCAGTGCTTACACTTTGAGAGGGCAGTCGCTGGGCATGTGCTCACCTTACTCTGTCAATCTTGGAGGTTTCAGAACATTCAACCTTCCCCTCCTCCATCCTACATAGCAAAACTGCATGGGATGCTTTGGCCGACTGCCAGCTGAAATCATTTGCATCTTCCATTAATTCACTTAAATAGTCGAGCATGGCATTTTGTTCTTTCCTGGCTATCATAGCAAAACCTGATACCCATTGACTCCAATTAAGATTGTCATAAGACAGCCTACTTTTATTATTACCCTTTAACACTAAGTTTTGCGGCCAAGGGACCTGTGTCTTAATAAAAATAGTATCACTTCCCCCTCTCTGGGACCTCAACTTGAGGTCTGTGAGGTGCCTAATACTCCTGTCGACTGAATCTGGGACGACCCTTGTAGAGCAGCCACAGAAGGAACCACAACTTGCTCCAGCCGTCTTGAGTCGCTGGTGGATGCTGCTGCCGCCTGAGAACTTCTGGCATTTGACCTTTGGTTGACCTCTTGCTGCTCTGATCTGGCCATTCTGTCTTCTATTGCAGTCATTCTGCCACCCAAACTTTTTAATTCTGCCAAAATCTGTACATTCAAAGCAATACTGTCGTCTGATTGGACAGATGCACCACTAACTCCTGGAACAGTAACATTTTCACTGTCAGATTCAACACTTTGTGGCGAGCTAAATTGACATTTACTTTTTATGTGTCTCCTGTGCATATCTCCACACTTGTTACATAAAAATTCATTTGAAGGCATGATTTTTTTTTGCAATTTTTCTATAAAGTAATATGTCTCTGAAATATAATACACATCACCACGTGCTCTGATGAATGCAAGTTCAGATAAGTAAAGTGTTCTTATTGGAATGATACAACTGCCTGCCAAGCAAGGTTAACAGAAATCACAGCATCAGTTAACGATTGACATTAACAGCAATTATAAAAGATTTAAAACATGATAATTAAAAACGCGACTAAAATGTATAAAATACATGAATAAAATATCAAAAAGAAATAAAACTCATTCCTTTATGGAGGCTCCAGCAACCCAGAGCAGAACTCGCATTTATCAAGCACTGATCTTCCTGGATCCTGTACTTCCAATAGCCACGTCAGTTCAGTTCAAGAAGTAACAGACAAATCAGAATAGAAGCCACATAATATCCAACACTGGGGGGACTTAAAACTTCACAGTCTGGCTAAATATTAAATAAAAATTTCTTCAATAAAATACGTGTACCCCTTTGACTTTGCAGTGTCGAATGAAGGACTATGGCTTTTGCCGCCAATTCTATTGACAATATATTGATACCCAATCGAGAGTATTGGAAAACAAGAATATCCCTCACTGTGGTGCACTGAATAAGGTGGGGCCCATTGCTCCACCCCCTAAAACTTCACGGAAGGGGTATTATTAGAGACGGTGTGCTATGTGACTATTGATTTCTACTGTTAAGTCCAATGAGAGTTAATTTACCGGGGCATTCTGCCCGTGTTTTATGGAATTTAAAGATTATTAATAATTAAACAGTATCATTTCAATTCTTCACCATTACAGTATGTCTTCAAATTGTGCCTGAATGATCACAGCAAAACCACAGTTTGGATATAATCATGAAACTCATTCCACAAAGTTGGAGCATCATGTGCAAAGCTCTTGCTAAAGTGTTTTTAATATAAAAATAAAAGCCCTCCAATTTTTTTTTAATATGTGTCCTAGTGGTGTATTTATTGTAAAGTGCACCCTATTTACAGGCATAAGAATTTACATTATATAGTCCCAGGGCATTAAAGGGCTACAAAAGCTCTCATGGAGATATTACCCTTAGTGTAAGATCATCCCTTAGACGGACACCCTTTCCTTGTTAGAAAACCTTCAATATACAGTTATATCTATACAGTTGCATATATGTGATATGAGTAGATATAATTATTTCTTCTCATAAAAATGAAATTGTTTATAATATACTTGGTAAAATTATTGTTTTCTCAATATTTAAAGGACTCAAATAGACTTTTACAGACACTGAATAATCTAAAAATTTGAGCGTAGAAATAAATCTGTTAAGATTTACTCTTTCTGCTTTATTGTTAAAGCGACATACAATAGAAATGTTATGTATGTTCACCTGATCAGAATGTACTGTCAACCATTCAAGTACTTTGACAAAGAATCAAACTCATCATTGCAAGAACATTGATAATGGAATAATGAAATATGTTTAATATTTTTCGTACAAAGAATTCACAAATTATTCTCCAAGCTTGTCAAATATATTATATGTTAATTATTTTAATAAATCTCAAGCTTACTGGAACATGACACTTCATATTTACCTCAGCAAAAAAAAACAACATTTTCTAGTTAACCTTATGTAAGGCTTTACTGGGGCAGAATGTAATTTTTGCTTGAACTCAGCTCCCTAAACATGCACAAGATCGTACAGCTTACTGAGCTTGTATCCTACATATGCATACAACCTTGATAGTTTAACATGTGAGATAGAGCCCTAGCTTATTTATAAACTAATTTGTGCTTAATTGTAAGGTTCGAGCCTTCAGCAAGGTTAGATTGACTCTTTATTTAGGTTGATCTAGTGGTAGCCGGTTTTGGGTTGACATTGACAAAATTGAATAAGATAGACTCTTATCTGTTGTTCAACATTTTTAGTTACACAGTGAACGTGACACAGGTATAATTGTTTGCTGAGGGATATATATGCAGGGAGTGTGTGTGAAGTCAAAAAATGGTTTTAAGTGTTTTCCTCTTTGTGCCAAACATCATATGTAAGTTATTTGTCTTTGTTGTCTTTTGCTAAACTCTTTTGTAAATATATAATTTACTGTGTGCTATGGTCTGTTCTAATTTATGCCGGGGACAGTTTTGAAAAATTAATAAATTAATACCCCAGTTCCAATGTAGATAATTTAATGCAGTCCTTGGTGTAGTCTTGTTGGTAATACAATCAAACTCATGAGTTCAGACAGTGGAGAATCTAATCACGGCAGTTATAGAAGGTTCAACCCATTTTGCAAACCTGTTCAAAATCAGAATAACAATTTTCTTCTCCACTTAATGTGTTTCCATTGTGTCTGACTTACGACATATTTCTACAGACAATTTTTTTATTATTTTTTTGTTGTTGATCTTGCTCCATATCTTGCTCCATATCTGTGGCCATGGTATCTGTGGGTGAATTATCTTTATGAATTTGAGAAGTTGCAAATAGGGCATCAGACATATCTTTCTGGGAGTACCACTAATCATTTCTCTCGTGATGTAAAAGTGTTGCATTGTTTACTGCTGTTTTAGTGTAAACAGTCGCAACAGGCCACAGAAATGAAGAGGTGAAGAGGTGTAAAATTCGTTGTGACACCGGAAGTGAGCTATTACATAAAGAATATCTTCTTTTTGTCCACTTAAAATACAAAAAAAAATTTAATGTTTATCTGGTACTTTTAAAAATCCTAATCACGTCTTGTTTTTTTCACATGTGTACAAAGGTAATTTACGAAATCACAAAATAGGCAAGGGAATTCCAAAAACTTTCTGAAGCATTTTGTTAAATTTATAAAATACTGTTGCAGAATTTCACAAAATCTTTGAATGGATTTGCAGGAATTTATTCATAATTAAATTAAAAACGTATTTCATTTTGAAACAAGAATCCCACTGCTAACATTGATTGAATGCAAAGGCAACGCACAAACTCTTCATGTGTTGTCATTGCTGCCAGCCTTGTCTAGGCCAGATCTCAAGAATTATAACATGGACGAAGTTCGAACCTAGGTGGGATGTTCCTTGGGGGTCCTAGTTGTGCAACACCATGGTGTGACCTTTAACCTTGGCTCAGTGACCTTGGTCTTGGAAAGCTTTTGCTTTGGACTTGAAAATCTTAAATGCAAAAAGAAAAATTAAAGTTGGTGAACCAAGTATCAATCAGGCTGTCCTCCCAGACAGTCGAATGGGTAACCTTGCTGGATTTCAGTAATACTTTAATGTGCCTATCCACCCCTAACCCAAGATAAACCTAAGGTTGAACTGTCATTGAAAGGACTTTTTAGTTGATAAAAGTGAAACTCAGTGCCCAGGCAGGAGGAATCAGACTAAATTAATGCCTAGACAATTGATCATTCAGATAGAGCAGTCTCTCCTACAAGTTATTCTCAAACCACCAATGGTGGCATCATCTCTTGTGTGCCATGATTATTTGAAGCAAATCTCCAGGACTTAAAACCACCATCTATGGAACAGATGGACCTCTTCAAAGAGAGACACCCCAACCCATTACTACAGACACTTACCTTACAGCCAAATTAAGTAGACAATGCTACACAGGATATCAGCAGAGATGAAAATGTCATCAGGCTGTCGGGCAGATTTTAGGCCTAAGGACCGAAGTGAAGTATGTACTTGGAACCTCTCTTTGGCACTTCTACCACTAACTAAAGTGTTCATTGATTTAACTTTTTAGCTGGTGAAGTACTGTACACCTTACTTATTTCAATGTACTTTTATCAATAGAAATCAGTTTTATTATATAGATAATGGCCAAGTGGCGCTCCACTATGTAAACTTAATGGCCTGAGGCCCAACAGACCGAAGAGTCATTAAGTTTACATAATGGAAGCACCATGAGGCAATTATCTATTATATAACCCTGTAAATTAAAACCAATTTATTAATTCAATAATTTAACACCTTGTACCAAATGATCAACCTAGACAATCTTCGCAATGTTTCCTTTGGTGTGCATACCATATGTGGCTTTCACTAAATTAGTTCTATGGTTGTCATGCCACAAATTTGGATAATGATAATCGATAAAATATGGATCTGTGACTTACAGAAAGCACTTTCCAGAAAAAATTAGATTGGTCATATAAGAATGCTGTGGATATTTTGTTGTGGTGAGTGTTTTATGTTGCTTTATTGGTTTGTGTTTATTTTAAGACCATAAGCTATTATTTTGATGTTTCAGGCATTGAAAGTACTAGAAACTGGAGAATTACTTACTTGATTTATTTTGTGTTGAAGTTTTTTGGTTTCTTAAGATTTTTATCTTGCATGCTTCTTTGCCTCTTAATTTTAAATCAAGGAAAAATGCCTCCTGGAAAGATTTCTCCTGGAAAAAACCCCACACAACAAGAATGCCTACTCCACATTTTGTATTTCAGAAATACCTCTTATGAAAATTAATCCACAACATAAAGAACAAAATTCATTTCAACCACAAACAGTGTAAAATTTTAGAAGTACATGTATATAACAAAATGTAATGAGATAAATTAAAATCTTTGTTTTGAACTTAAAAACATTGAAAATTTAAATCAAATTTAAACCCAGCAGTAATGCATTTCAGTACTGCATTATAGCACAACATTTTTTTCTTATGATACTTCAGTAAAGTTAGTTATTTGGAGTTTTTACGTCGATTTCAACACTGTACAGGTCATATCACGATGGGTAGTTGGAAGGGCAGAGGAAACCAGTACATATAGTTCGCTAGGGTTCTGTACTGTAAACTGCCGACCAACGGCAAGCAACTACCAGCTTTCCCTCTTACGGCCATGACGGGGATCGAACCCCAGCTGCAGAGGTGGGAGGCGAGAGTGTTACCACTCTGCCACCGTAGCCCCTATACTTCAGTAAATTCTGAGCCACTAAAACACTCCTTTTAATAGAGTATGCTGGGTTAGATTTTAACAGTGAGTTTGTTTGAAAGGTAGCTGCTCCTTTGATTAAGTTCAGAAAAGATTATTGTAATGTCAGACTGTAAAGAAAATACAAAGAATTAAAAAATATCCAACTTTATAAATTAAATTACTTGTTTTGTATTTGTCAGGAGGTATTTTTTCAGGGTAGTATTTTTCTATGAGGTATTTTTCTATGAACTCTGAATTTCATTCAGAATTACAAAGACTTTGTAAATGTACCCACTGAACTAATTAATATGAAAGAAGTTGTGAAAACATTTCAAAATTGAATGCATTGTGCTGAAGATGACTGGCAAATACCCTTTTTCTTCTTGGCAGACTGCCCATTGAACTAAACCACATCCCATTGCTACAAAATAATGTAGTGTTAACTCTCCATTATACAAAACATAATTCACACAATGGCCTGGTCACCCGTCTGGGTTTTATTACACATTAAAGGAGCAAAAATTAGACATAAGTTAAGCAGAACTTGTTCAGTGTTTTCCTCCGTTTTTTTAGGCTACATTCGTGCCACACTGAGTGCAGTCTCCTTTTGTGTCATGCGCAGTAACTATGTGGTGGCATTCTGGTGTTATGTTATCAGTGTTGCTTTGGACGAAGTAGATGGAAATATTGCCAGGGCCCTCAATCAGTGTATGTGTTAATTTATTTGTTTGTGAGTCTGTCTTGTTCATTATCCTATACATTATATACATTTTGCATTATATATATTAGCCAGTATTATTGTCATCTTCGAGTGAGTGTGGTTATAAAAAGAATGAAGTAGTTATAAATTAATTATTTCTAAACCTGTCTATTGATGAATATTTAATGCAAAGCACAGCAATTATCCCAGTGATTAATTGGACAAAAGGTGGTGTTATCTGCAAATGTGGCCTAGTGGATAGTAGATTCACCTAGGAACACAGAAGACATAGGTTCCATCCCAGGTATAGCCGGACACATAGTGGCTTGGATAACCACTTAAAATGGCGGTCCTCTGTCGCTGGGTCCAATCACCAGTGGTAAATGGTCATAACTGAGCATCTTCCTTTCAGTTAGGAAGATGCCAATCACTAGAGCCCTTTGGCTGTCCCTGTGCAGTTGAGGTAGGTCAAGTAGCCCTTTGAGCCCTGTTCAATAAGGGGATTATTGCTGTGGCTATGAGTATACAATACAATCCTGTGAATGGCTTGTCTCCTTCTCCAAACAAAGGTAGTAGGTATACCTATTTTTGGAAAGAAACCAGTACATTCAGGCACTGTACTTATCAAGATTCTGTACTTTAAATCACTCACCAATGGCAAACAATTACCTCGCTTGCGGTTGGGTCATGGTTCGAACTTCAAGCTCAGAAGTGGGAGTCGAGTGTGTAACCGGCCAGTATGCAAAGGAGAAAATTGGGGTTTAAGTCCTGTTCAACAGACAGGGTCCTATTGTGACAGGTCCTCAGTATTGTCACTTGCGGGACATGAATCCACGCGGAGGTGACAGCCTGTGATTAGATGCAAAAATCTGCTAACCCACCAGGTCACTAAGGACCTTGCTACCTGTATACAACCGTGAGAGGTGTGACAGTTCAAATAAGCTTGGGTAAGCTGGGGTTAGGTCAAATTGAAGAGTTTAGATTATCATTTATTTGAAAAAGATTCTTCAGTTTCATGAAGTATCAGTTTTTGTAGGAGGGATCAGAATGATTAAGAAAAGATAAGATTAACTCATAAAGTTCTTAAGGGGCTATCAACGTAAGTACATAAAATTTGTTTTACGTAACGCCCTTCAGATGGTGCAGCAGAGTCACTGTTGCTATGCACGGACGGCCTATTTTTTTCACGAGAGGGATAATTACGTCATTCTCTTTCAGCAGTTGAAAAAAGATCAATATAGAGTAAGAAATCTAAAATTCGCCAGGAATCTAAAATTCGCCACCTCTAAAACCTTGGTTAATTTTATGAAGAAAATGATGTTTTTGTCTAAAAATTGGTATTTTTCAGTTCAAAAAGCCTTAATTTAATATACAGTCAACAAATCTCACAACTATTCATTTATTTTATTAGTATTTTCACCTGTGGCGAATTTCAGATATGTGGCGAATTTTAGATTTCTTACTCTAAAACACTTCTACTAGGTTTTGTAAACATCGACTTCTTGATTTTATACATATAGGATCCACTTGGAAAAATCAATAATGGTCTTGTAGATCTTCCAAGTTTACTGAGTACTGTGTGTGTCTTTTCTGTACTGGGAAGATGAACCTCACATTATTAAACATGCACTGCGTGTGTGTATATAGCCTTTCTGCTTACTTAAAGTGAAGCATATCTTTTACACACACAGAATCTGTATTTGTATCACCTTAATTGTTAATGTAATAAATTTATCTAGTGTTATGCTATTCTGATAAAAGTTTTGTAAGTGTAACAATATGATTTACAAAGCTTTGTTTATGTCAGTCAAGGCACTTCTTACATTGAAAGTTTATTTGTTTATTTGGGGTTTTACGTCGCTTTCAAAACTGTACAGGTCATATCACGACGGGTAGTTGGAAGGGCAGAGGAAACCAGTACATATAGTTCGCTAGGGTTCTGTACTGTAAACTGCCGACCAACGGCAAGCAACTACCAGCTTTCCCACTTACGGCCATAACGGGGATCGAACCCCGGCCGCAGAGGTGGGAGGCGAGAGTGTTACCACTCTGCCACCGTGGCCCCTTTACATTGAAAGGGTATCTGTCCATGTAAAATATAATTCTCACTGGTGGAACATAAGATGTACATATATTCTATGAGAATGGAGTAGTTTACTTATAAAAAATGTAGACATAACATTTAAGGAAAATTTATTTTTATTTAGAGACATATACACTAAAAAAGGAAGCCAAATTAAAAATAGAATATTTTGTATAACTACGCCTTAGTTACTGGTGAGAGGCTATAAAAGTTGGTTGAGAGAGAAGGGAGAGGCTCATGTAGTGTGACAAAATGTGAACACCAAGCTGTTCTAAATAAAGATCTAAGTAAAGCATTCCAACAGAGACATGTGGAGGCTGTTTAAAGGCATACAATATAAAAGTCCTTTTGTCAACTAGGCACTCCACCTCATGGTGTGAAATCAATAAAAACACTCCTCATGGTTAGGGATTTCCTTAAACATAAGATTTTCTTACTTTTAAGGACTCCTTTCACATTTAAGGTAATTTGTTTATTTATTTGGGTTTTTAACTTCACTTTCAACACTGTATAGGTCATATCACAACGGGTAGTTTTATGGGCAGAGGAAACCAGTACATGCAGTTGGTCAAGGTTCTCTACTGTAAACTTCTGACCATCGGTTTGCATTTTGCTCCATTCTTTAAGGATGTTTATAGTATGCCAATGCAAACATCAGAGAATCAATAAATGTAAAGAAATCCTTTATTTTTAAAGATTGAATTTAATTCCAGAAAATCAAGTTCACTGTATTAAGATTGGTTCTGTGCTAATCAAGGGCGTCAAGTTCATGCAGAAACAACATCTGGGTGCCATGCATGGCAAGCTTGGAAGCCTTTGACTGCAACCTTAATGTTGGGCTTGTAGTTCCAGTGTCATTCACCAGAGGGCAGGGGGTTCATCTGTTTGAATTTCTGGCGCCAATTGTTGTTTATGTGTAGTCTTTGAAGTGAATGGATGTGGAAAGGAAAAAAAAAATTCTTAATTCTTGAGGTAGAAAGATAACCTGTAAATAAACGGTTTTTAGTGATCTTATGTACAGTTATTATATATTTGTACCTAGAATAAAAGGTGTGGTCATATCTAGTGCATGGAACAATACTGTTTAACGTGTGATACAACTCATAACAGACCAGTAGGAAGGAGATGTTGGAAAGTGAGTATGGCAACTAATATAACATCTTCACAGGCACTTCTGGCTTCCTCTGCTGTAACGAGCATTCACACAAGTAACAGTTCAGCAGCCAATGCCAATGTAGAGCTTCCAGGTCCCAGTAACACTTCCATAGCTACACATTCGGCCCAGGCCCAAGGCTCAGCCCCCACGAGAACAGAAGAGCTAATACTCGCAGAACTGCAGAGGTTATCCTCCAGAATGTCCAATATGGAGCAGGAAATACAGTCAAAAACCTATACTTCCACCCCCAAAAAGAGGAAGAAGGCCAGGCAGGTAAACAAAAGTAGGGAGCAGTCCATGGTGGGCGTCAGTGCACTTACAGACACCCAATCAACCATAAATGACAGTGCAACAGATATAAATCAATTAGTGTCAGGGCCCAGCACAGTAATTAGGCCTGTAATCACAGTGGTTACATCTTCATCCAGCATGTGCACTCAAGCGAGAGTGGTTACTACAACAGCCACAGGGGTGACAAGTGGGTGTGTCAGACCTAGTACCCAAACCACTGATGCATCGTGTCAAGGAGGGCATTATAGGCACCATATTCCCCAGGGGCCACGTCCTAGTATCAGTCAAACACTCAGCACACCAGTGGTCAGCAGCATGGCAAGTGGAATGGCTCGGACTAGTCAGGCCAGTGTGGTGTTCAATCCAATGGTACAGACGAGGAACACACAAGCTGGAGCTCAAGGAAGCCCTCAGGGAGTACAACCACATAATAATCTGCAGCCCTCGCTCAGTCAGCAACAGTGGCCCATGGCAGCAAATCCCCAGTCTCAGTGTATGTGTAGGGGTGGTCAGATAGTAACACAAACTGGACTCGAGCAAGTAGCCCCAAGCAGGGTTCAACCACTTAATTGTAATCAACAAGGTTGGAACCAAACATCAGCGCAGGCGAGTTGTGCAGATGTAGGAATAACAGCACTGCAGCACAGCAATGACCAGGTGCTCATACCTTCTATACAGGCCCTGCGGACAACAGCAGTGGATCAAGACCTAGTGCAGAGGCGGTTGACTGAACTTCACCAGCAGGCCCTACCCCAGCAGGCAGGTAATAATACTCATCAGTTATCACAACAAGATATATCTCATAAACACCCCAGCAAGCCCAAGGGAAAGAAGGACAAAGTAGAAGTGGTTTGGCCCCAAGATTGCACCTTTGTGGGGCATCTACGTGCCAGGTTGACATATGAGCAGTTGAACCAATCTCAGTTTGTTTTGGGGTTCCTTAGGTCGGTTTAAGAGGAGGTCAACACCCTTATCCGCAGCAATATGGTCGAGTACCTTACAGAACTCTTTCAGGATGTGTGTGACTTGGGGTGGGTGTCTGCTAAGGGAGCACATCTAGTTGTTATGAGTAAGATGGAAGAGGGGCTGGTGACATGGCAGGACCTTAAGAAGGTTAATAAGATTAGAAAGACTTATGTACGTTCCAGCTTTGCAACTAACAGTAGCAGTACCCAAGAGTACTCAGGCCCCAACTCCAAGAAAGGGAACAGGAAGCAAAGTACCATCCCGTGTAAGGACTTTAACGAAGGAAAGTGTCAAAAGAATTATGATCATGAAGTAGGACTGATTACTCACAAGCATATTTGCAACTTTTGTCTTTATTCACTAAATAAACAGTACAATCACTCAGAAAATGTGTGTAATAGGAAGCGTGCAAAAAACGGGCAGGGAGTGCACCAGTAGCTAAAAATTGTTCACTACTGAGTGCCAGTGTAGTGAGTGTCATAGGAAACAATGAACAGTGTAGTGATAATAGTATAGTTAAAGAAATTGAAACAGTTGGTGAATGTACAGGTTCTGGTGTTGGTTTCTCTTGTACTTGTAAAGATGGGGTCCATCAGAGTTTTATGGTTCAGGATCTTGGTCAAAACTATTGGGCTTCTGTTCCTAAAGCATGTATGGCAAAGTTAAACATTGAAAACATTGACAAAAAATGCAAGGATCTTAAGCTTTACATGCAGCAACAAGTCCAACATACTGGCTTCATCCCTCTTTCACCACTCCAGTTCTGCCACATCAGGAGTTGTAGCACTTGTCAGGTAGATAAGAAATGGCTCCAGCAGCCAGTAAAATTGTATGAGTATGTGAAAAGCTTTAACTGTCCCAATTTTTTGGGTGCTAGAGTCCAAGTGAATTTTTGTATGAATCTGGATCTTATCGATCGCCTTGCCGCCTCCTATTGGGACTGGCAACTCCCACTATTTCTCAGGTTTGGATTTCCTATGGATTTTAGGGGCAATTACTGGGATCTGAGAAATGATGGCAGTTGCCATGCCTCTGCTCGAGATCATCCGGATCATGTTACTGTTTATCTCGAAGATGAAATACACCATGGGGCTATCTTTGGTCCTTTTCACCAAAAACCCTTTGGGAAAATAACACATATCTCACCCTTCATTACCAGGCCAAAGCCTGATAGCGATAAGAGAAGAGTAATCGTAGATCTTTCCTGGCCGGATAAGGGAAGTGTCAACCATTTCACTAGAAGCAATGAATACTTGGGTACAGCATTTAAACTCACTTATCCGTCAGTGGACACATTTGTAGAGAGACTTCGTAGCCTGGGTAAAGGCTGTCAAATGTTCAAAATAGATCTATCAAGAGCGTTTCGGCAATTGAAGGTGGATCCTGGGGACTACCCCCTCCTTCGCTTAGAATGGCAGGATTCCTTTTATCTGGATACATGTTTTGCTTTTGGACATAGAAGTGGATCCATGGGATGTAGTAGACTAAGTGATTTCTTGAGGTATTTGCACTCAAAGAGTGGTTTTTACTTGCTCTCCTATATTGATGATCTTTTGGGGGCAGAGATCCCCAGTAGAGCACAAAGCAGTTATGACACTTTGTTTAATTTGTTACAGGAGCTTAGAATTCCTGTTAGTAAAGCAAAATTGTGTTCTCCCTCTACAAAAATTGTATGCTTAGGGATCCAGATCGATTCTGAAAAAGCTACTATGTCCATCCCTGATCAAAAGCTTCAAGATATCTTGAAGAATTGTAGGGATTTTATAAAACTCAAAAGGTTCACAAAGCGGCAGTTACAGAGTCTCATTGGTTCACTTATGTTTGTGCATAAGGTTGTTAAGCCTGCAAGGTACTTTGTTAATCGACTGTTGGAGACATTGAGAGGTATGTCTCAAGTTAGTAGCATGACTGTAGAGATTAGGCGTGATGTCAACTGGTTCTTAAGTTTCATGGAGCACTTTAATGGTACTTGCTCTTATTTGTATACACCAGTCCAGTGCAATTACCTTATAGAGTTAGACGCCTGCTTGACAGGCTTAGGGGCTAGATTCAATAACCAAGTGTACCAATACCAGTTTAAAGACAAAGAAGTACCGTGTTCATTCTCTATTGTACATCTAGAGATGTGGAATGTGTTGATAGCATTAAGGGTGTGGGCCAATGAATGGAACAATTGTTCATTGGTTATTAAATGTGACAATGAGGCTGTGGTTAGTGTGGTTAATTTAGGGGTCACCAGAGACAGTGCTTTGGTGGCTATGGCCAGAAATATTTGGCTGATCACAGCCAGTCATAACATTAAGGTCAGGCTGGTTCACATTCCAGGTGTCAACAATGAGTGTGCAGATCTTTTGTCTAGGTGGGGAATCACCAAGCGTAACTTTGAAAAACTTAGCAAATATGTAATTAACCCTGTGTGGGTACAAGTCAAAAACTGTCACATGGAAATTGATGTAAACATATGACCATGATTTTTCTGTTCTGGTCAATTTTTAGTACTGGTTGTAACTTTGTTTTGCAGGTATCAATAGTACTTACGATGAGTTAGTGTCCAGAGCTGCCTCAAGAATCCAGCAAGCCTATCGTCCTAAGACCAGGTCCGCCCATATGTCCCACCTCACATTATTTCTCCAGTTCTCCATGTACACTGGTTCACCATTTCCCCCCTCTTCTTCCTCCACTGTACTGGCCTTCATTGAATTCCTTCAATCAAATGGCCTTTCCCCACCCTCCATCTCTGGATACGTTCATTCTCTTTTTCACCCCTCCTTTGCAACCATAGTTCTAAAATGGTCCAAAACCCTCCAGGCTGCTTCCCAGTATGCTACTGTTCAAATCCCTGTTCTAGGGTCTTCCCCCCTGTGCCCCATCTCCTCCCTTAAAGCCATGTTCCAAAAATTCCCTCTTCCCCCAAATGCCCCTCTGTTTGCTGTCCCCCAGGGTCAGGGCTTCATTGTGCTCACTCAAAGCAAAGTCAGAAAAACCCTTTCCAGTATTCTCTCCTCCATTGGTATTGACCCCTCCACCCACCCCTTCCACACATTCCGACGCTCTGGGGCATCATTGGCATTTCATTCTGACGTGTCCCTTCAAGCAATCCAGCATCAAGGAACTTGGACCTCAGATGCTGTGTGGAATTACATCATCAGCAACCCCCCAGCATCAGTCCTCTGTATCAACTACATTCCAAAACCTACTACACCTGCAGTAATACTTGGCCCTTGGGTGGTCATTAACAAGTAAAACTTCTTATACATGTAAACAATTGTAAATAATAATGTCATGAACTTGTATTCTACTAAGTTAAAGCAGTTGTCATGCAAAGAAAGGTATCATAGACATGAGTACTTTATTTACTTTGGCATCTGTATGAGTACTTTATGCAAATTGTTCTGTGGGATTAACCTGTCTTGGTCATTAGATTGCAAACAGTTTATAACAAGTAACACTGTGTTATCAGTAGAAAAAATTATTTATTTAGTTGATGTTTTAGTTAACCTGTCTTAGTTTTTTAAATCTGTGGTGTGGTTTTAGTTGTAACTCCTATTTAGTTATTTAGATGTTATATATGTTAGATGTGTATGTTTTAGGAATAAAATAATTTTTTCCCAACTCTGTGTCTTAGTCGGGGCTTCTCAGCTTGCTACATCAATATTGAGATATCCCCATTGGTTGCCAGTGAAACAAAGGATTGAATTCAAAGTTGTAGTATGGATTCAATGTGCTCTATGGATTGACAGCAGACTGTCAGATCTGATATCGGTGACAAATAAATCAAGATCGCATAAAAACCTTTTCATAGGAGAATAAAAAACATAGGGCTGTATTCTACAACAATGCTTAGATAATGTGATCTTAGATCTGAGTAAGAGATGGTTTTTAACTTAAGTTTTTATTGCTCTCTGTATTCATGAAACAAAAGTTAGGAAGGTTCAGTTTCATCAGTTCTTACTTGAAGTCGAAGAAAAAGAAATGATCTAAGAACTGCTGTAGAATACGGACCCAGATCTAATTATGGAGACATTAGCCGGTGCTGTTGTTGCACCAAGACTGAAAAACCGACTGTCAAAACACATAACAACTCTTCAAACTGCTTCTGCTTCGTGTGTGTAAACAATGAGGGGGAATTCTGTTGTTTTTTTTCTGTATTACAGGAAAAGGAAAATAATGTAGTACATTTCTCTTTTCTGATTTTATGGTTATCATTTAAAGCAATTTTATGTCCTTGTTCAAGTTTTTTTTCAATCAAACAACTGCAAAGCTCCACTTTCTGTTTTGTTAAAAATCTTTGTATATTTTTCACCTGTTTCTCGTCTTAGATTTAATAATGATAAATATTTAAATTATGCTTTTACTGGTTTAATTTTAAAATACAAACAAAAGTTTTAAGTACCCAAAATCTGCAACTTTAAGTTTAAAATGAATGAACGATTAATTTCCTCATTCAAGAATCTTTTTTTTTTAAATAAAATATCAACTGAGACTAAAATATGTTTGTGAAATTGTCTTCTTAAATGTCCTGTGTGTTATGTATATATTGTTATGTATATTTTATGTCAAAATAAAAAGATAAAGAAAAAAAGGTTTAAAATGAATGAACACCTTGAACATTTTACCAATTGATGAATCCCCTTTGATTGGTCAGTCTCTTTGTCTCAGTTAATACTACATCAACCACTACTGTGTATATAACTAAAAGCTCTATAACTGAAGAAGTTTGTGTAGCAGTTGCACATTCTTTAATTTACAGTTTGGGATATATAGCCTATGTAAGATTTTAAAGGTCAAAGGTCAATTGAAGGTCAGCTTTTGAAACCGAAAATGCTCATTTTCTTTTGACTATTTGTGGTATATTCTAACACTTTCTTCTTTCACACAGAGAAGGTAAACGTTATTTTGATGAAAACCTCAGATATCTTCATTGTAATGCAACAAGGCATGATTGAATAATATTAATGTGTTTTATAAGCTTTATGTGGCCATATAACTAAAACATTGTGTGATTGATTCAATAATTATTTGTTAATTTAGTGTACAAAAGATACCTGTTTATGGCAACCGACTTTAACGACTTTAAAAGGATCAATATACTAATTACTTTATTGATATCATACATATAGTCAAGGTACTAGGTGTGACGTTAAATCAATCAATCATAATTAGTATGTAATTGTAACCTTGCAAGGCCACATGGTATAAAGTGACCTACAATTCACAGTTATAAATATGGTATAATGGCATTAAGGTTACCAATTTAACCTCTTGACAGACAGAGTAAAGATTCACGTATGATAATTGTCAATATTTATCATTTTGGCTCCTTTTGTTTTTCTGGTCCTATAATTAATTAGATCAAAACACACAAACATAATTCAGCATTTTAAATAAAGAAAAGAAGCAGAAAGGTTTTGAGTCTTTTCTTGAAGTCATTTAAATTCCGTTCAATGTTGTTAACATCATCAGGTAGGCTATTCCAATAGCGAGATGATGCCACATGGAAAGATTGGTATCCGTTGCTTTTCAGTTTCCACCGATGCTTTTAGTTTATACATTTTGTCACCAGAATGTACTGGTCTTGGTAGTTGGTTTATGCAAAGCAAAGGATTAAATGTAGTCGGTGGAATAACTTTTCAATGCCTTGAACACAATGAGGTTCAGTTTGAACATAAATCACTGACTTACAGGTAGCCAGTGCAGTTTCATCAGATAAAGTGTTATAGATTCATACTTCTTCAAATTCAGGACAATCCTAGCAGCAGCATTTTTTACACGTTTTAACTTTGTGATAAAAAAGTCTGAGATGTCGACAAAGAGAGAGAGGCAGTAATCCAATTTTTCAGAGATGACTGAATACACAATGGTTTTAGATGATGATGAGGTCAAATATGGCCGAACTGTATGAACATTCCTCAGATAATGATAGCAGGACTTGCAGATGTAAGTTATGTGATTATTTAATGTAAGCTCCTCTCCAATGATAACACCGAGGTTTTTAACACAGGAACTAGCTAGTATGGTTGTACCACTTACACTGAGAGAGTTAAACAACACTGTTGCATGCTGCCCAGATGTCCCAACTATCAGGAATTCAGTCTCATCTAATGCAAAGAACAAACAGCCTACAAGGCTTATTAGTCACTACAGGTAGAGCAGGGGTACATATAATTTCCCAAAGGTTTTGGGCAATCATAAAGTATTTGAAGCTTTTCAAACTACTCTCAAAATCTGAATATTTCTTTTAATTTTGTAATACATTATGTATCTTGAATCATGATATTTTTCACAGAAAAAAAAATGAAAATTGGTGTTCGCCTTCTGCATCAACATTGTAACAAATGTTACACACTTGCTGGTCTATATTTTTGTACTAAATCTACTAGTTTCTACATGTAGAGGCAAAACACCAAACCACAATTTTGGGCGGCATTTTGTTTCAGGAAAATAAAAGTTCTTTAATTTTTTATATAAAGTTAGTTTGGGTTTTTATTAGGTTGTATCTCCAGTGGGTTTTATTTATATCTGAGAGTTTGGTCTCAAAAAATGAAAGACACCCAAGCTTTTTGCTACTTCACAGAATTACACCAGTTGTTCAACCCCAAGTCATGTTCCCAATTAAAGGTTAACTTAGTAATTTGGTCATCATCCATATTGATAATTCTATTCCACAATCTCGTCCTTTCAAATTTTTGTCTGTCGGGATAATTGGTCCAACCCATATCCCCATTTATAGCTAGATTTACTAAATATTTATATATGCCAAGAAAGGTCCTTGTTGTCCTTTTCTTAATTTTTTTCTGACATTTGACCATTACTATAACCTCCCCAAATCCCTACTCCATAATTTAAGATTGTGGCAACACATGAGTTATGTAGCTTTGGATGGATATTGCAACACATATTTTTTATACCTTTAAATTGGCCAATAACCTTTTATTGCACTTACGTTACATATCACTATAGGAGTTATCACCCTTGACATAATATGATAATAATCAGTATTCTAAAATTATTTTATATTTATAAGTTGCATTTTTTGCCAAATATGACTTTGTGGTTGTCAGCCTTGTGAAGTTGTCACCCTTGTGAAACAAAATACCCTGATCAAAAGAAGAATTATCCCATATTATTTGTCATTAATAGGTACCAGGTTAAAATTAAGGGATACTAACCTGATACATTCTTACATAGTGTACTCTTCACAAAAAAATGTCTCTCACCCTTGGTTTGTCATATAATGGAGACTAAGCGCTCTTAGCGCTCTAGCTACCTTGGTACACAGGATTATTGGGTCCATAGCTTGATTGGTATTGCTTTATCTACATAGCTATGTTTTTATAGCAATTTTGAGTGAATATATTTAAACTGTAGAAAGTGTTGCAAAATTTATATTCACAGGCTCACCTACTCGCTCCCCAGCTACAGTGTAGTCACTGTTTTAATGTATCAGATTATACATGTGTGTAGTAGCCAGTTTCAAGGTTATTTGGTTATATCTGCTTGAATAACTCACTAATATCTTGAAAATCATTACATGTAGAGTAATATTTTCAAGTAAATATTAGACCCTGTGGGTAATAGAGAGTCTAAGCATACTGCCCCTGAAAAGTTTTTAATTTTCCAAATTTGGGTTGACATCTGAAATTTTATTTGAAAATCCAATATGCTCTCTATTTCTAATCTGTTACAGATAGAGCAATTTACAGCATATTTTGGTCCCCTTAAATTATATTTAAAGGGTCTCTTTATACAAAACTTATGAAATCAATTATTTCTCTAGCTTTGGAGTGTTTTATGTGAAGAAAAAGATACTTTCACACAATGTTTTTTTTTCAGGTGCTTCTACACAAGTTCAGTCTTAAAGAGTGGCCAATATCTTGTAAACGGAGTGAAACAGAATGATTTCAGGCGAATTTTTGACCGAAAAGGGCCCTGCAAAGTCTCTTGTGTGTAATGTGATAATCTTTTTTTTTCAAAATGTGGGCGTCCTGGAATCACATATGACCCCAAAATCTATTTTTAACGGCAAAGAGGACTTTTGAATGTCACTATAGTATTTACTTAATTAGTGTTTTACGTTATGTCAAGTACCTGATCAGTTCTATTGTGACGAATAGTAGGAAGGACAGATAAAACCAGTACACAGAGTTGGTCCAGGTTCTGCACTGTAAACTTCCAACCAAAGGCAAAGAACTCCTAGCTTTCCTACATGAAGTGAATCCGGGATTCAGACTCTTTTCATTTAAATTCCGTTCAATGTTGTTAACATCATCAGGTAGGCTATTCCTGGGAGGTGGGAGGTGAGTGTGTTACCAGCCATTGTGGCCTCCTGACACTGTAAAAGTCTGTAGAGTCTAGTGTCCAGTTTCCAAGAGGTAAATATCAACATTGTTTTCTTTGGTATATTGGATTCATATGATCCATAAGTTTGTTCTCATAAAAATGGCTGATATCTCAATATTACGAAAGTCTAAAGTCTTGACAAAGCGTCCATAGTGTAGAAATCACATACGATAATGTGTTTTCTTCTACATTATCCTGTTACTATTTATAAGTTAGAACTAGTCTTTATTTATTTATTTGTTTATTTAGGGTTTTATGTCGCTTTCGACACTGTACAGGTCATATCACAACGGGTACTCTTTAACAGTGCGCCCTATTTCTAGTTTTCTTTTAGCATAGTTGACCATTATTTTTTAATACTTAATTCTTGTATGTGAAGTCATAATCACAGTTTTTGGTCACTGAAATATTTTCGTCATCACAAAAGGTAGATGTTTATGTCCACAAAAACTATTGAACATAAAGGTGCCACACAGGCAAAATATAAAATACAGCCTGTCATGGGCTAATTTTGTAAACAGTCGTTGTTCTACTTTGAGATTTTTTTTTGCAAATTGTACTTTTTATTGAATTTTAGTTGAAGCACTGTCAGATTTAAAAGGGAAAATCCAGACCTTTCCCTTTTAGACCTTAAATTTCACAATATGCAGGGTTTTCGTGCAAATATGGAAATTTCTTTCATGAAATATGGCAGTTTCATGCAAAAATTTGCACCATTTGAGACATTTGTCAAAATCATGTAAGTGAAAAAACTCAAAAAGCCATCAGTAAAACAGCAAATATCCACCTGGAAAAAGGGTGCACCCTAATCACGAAAATGGCAAATTTCATCTATTTGTAAATAGGGTGTGCCCTATTCATGAAAAGTGCAATTTTCATCTTTTTTGTAAATAGGGTGCACCCTAAACACGGAAACTGCAAATTTCATCTTTTTGTAAATAGGGTGCACCCTAAACATGGAAACAGCAAATTTCATCTTTTTGTAAATAAGGTGTGCCCTAAACACGGAAACTGCAGATTTCCTCTTTTTGTAAATAGGGTGCACCCTAAACATGGAAACTGCAAATTTCATCTTTTTCTAAATAGGGTGTGCCCTAAACACAGAAACTGCAAATTTCCTCATTTTGTAAATAGGGTGTGCCCTAAACACGGAAACAGCAAATTTCATCTTTTTGTAAATAGGGTGCACCCTAAACACGAAAACTGCAAATTTCATCTTTTTGTAAATAGGGTGTGCCCTAAACACGGAAACTGCAGATTTCCTCTTTTTGTAAATAGGGCGCACCCTAAACATGGAAACTGCAAATTTCGTCTTTTTCTAAATAGGGTGTGCCCTAAACACAGAAACTGCAATTTTCATCTTCTTTGTAAATAGGGTACACCCTAAACACGGAAACTGCAAATTTCATCTTTTTGTATATAGGGTGCACCCTAAACACGGAAGCTGCAAATTTCATCTTTTTGTAAATAGGGTGCACCCTAAACACGGAAACTGTGAATTTCCTGTTTTTGTAAATAGGGTGTGCCCTAAACGCAGGAACTGTAAATTTCCTGTTTTTAGGCAGGCTGCATGTAACCAACCCGCCTATTAGACAGATGTGTCCGACGTCCATCTGTCCGTCCACATTTTTTGTTTCGGGACTCTAACTCAAAAACGGTTTGTCCAATCGTATTCAAACTTAACAGGGACATAGATCACCATCATAGCTATGTTCCTTTCGAAATTGGTGTAATTCTGTCTGTTTGTTTGTCCATTTGTCTGTCCGTCCACATTTTCGTTTCCGGACTCTAACTCGAAAATGGTTTGTCCGATCGAATTCAAACTTGACAGGGACATAGATCACCATCATAGCTAGGTTCCTTTTGAAATTAGTGTAATTTCGTCTGTTCGTTTGTCCGTTTTTTTGTCTGTCAGTCAAAATTTCCATTTCCGGACTCTAACTCAAAAACGGCTTGTCCAATCGAATTCAAACTTGACAGGGAGATACATCATCACCCTAGCTAGGTTCCTTTCGAAATTGGTATAATTCTGTCTGTTCGTTTGTCTGTTTTTTATTGTCGATTTATCTGTTCATCAACATTTCTATTTCCGGACTATAACTCGAAAACACTGTGTCCAGTCAAATTCAAACTTGACAGGAGATAGATCACCATCATAGCTAGATTCCTTTCTGAAATTGGTGTAATTTTGTCTGTCCGTTTGGTTGTCTGTTTTTTTGTCCATTGATCTGTTCGTCAACATTTCTGTTTCTGGACTCTAACTCGAAAACACTGTGTCCAATCAAATTCAAACTTGACAGGGAGATAGATCACCATCATAGCTAGGTTCCTTACGAAATTGGTGTAATTTTGTCTGTTCGGTTATTCGTCAACATTTCCGTTTCCGGACTCTAACTCAAAAACGGTTTGTCTTTACAGACATTTTCTTTCTCTTAGATGTTGTTTTCTCTACTTAAACATTATTTGGAGGTTTATGTAACTGAGATTGCTCTGAAAGTATCCAGATCTTTGCACTGTTTTAATACTCCTGTATCTCATGGTGTTGAAAACTATTTCCCCAGGCTATGGGTTATGGGCATCTCTGATACTATTTTTTATTTACAAAGAAAAGGCTTTAAAGAATTACACTCAGCATTATAATATAAGCTTTAAAAATCAATTCTTAGCCATAAATATTAAGAATACGTAGGAAAAGTTAACTTTTTGATAAAGTCCACTCAACAAGGAAAAATATACATGCTGATCAAAATAAGGGCTCATAGAAAAACATAATAAAGGATATTGTATATCAAAAGTCAGCTATCCTCTGGTTTATGCTGTATCTTTTCACGCTTTTATATAAGTAGTGTACATACACATACAACACATTGTACAATCTCAGTCAGTCACTTTTTTATGTTTAGTTTGTACCAAAAAGCTAAAGGTTTAACATCTTAACATTGGAAATTGACCTTAACAGCAATACATATATGTACAGTAAATAGGTAAAACCAGTAAATTTGCATATTTACTAAGATTTTGAGTAAAAGGATGCATTTGCTGAATTGATTAGCAAATATGCATATTTTTTTTTTAAAAATCAATATTTTCTTAGTTAAATCTAAAATGCTTTTACTTATTTTATTTTTGCTTATTTTATATTTTGATGCATATATTTATCTGCAAGATTTAATAAACCAAACCTACCTGGATATTTTAGTATTTTGCTTCATAAAATACACCAAATTTGTTTCAAATGAAATGTAAACTGTCCTCATATTTACTACAAATGATTACATAAAACCCTGTAACTGATCACAAAAAATGGTATAAATAAATCTTATTTTCATAAATCTTGGTTTGTTGTTTGAAGGCTTTATGTCCTCAACTTGATCTGATATTTCATTTAAAGTCACAATTACCTGATGGCCACTGACTTTTAAGCACCAATACATTATAGTAGTCTAATTTTTCACAGAGCTTCCATAATAAAGATGTATTTAAATTATTTCCAAAAAATGCGAGCAAAACACACAAAACACCTTGAACATTCAACTGTATCAAAACATATGACTTCTAATCCACCACACTTCACTACTCCTTCTTGTATAATGTAAACCCATTATCTGACTTTCAGTCTTATCTTAATTGAGGTCACAGTGGGGGAAGAGACTGACCTATCTTGCCACTGAGAAAAATAAATATATGTTACTTGTGTAATTTGAGTGGGTGTCCCTTATTTTATCTAGGCTCTCTCTTGTAGGTATGTACAGCATACCAGTGGGGTTTATCAGTCCAGCATATATCTCTGACATTATAATGACCCCTTTACCCCACTGCACACACTTGATTTACACAGTCTTGGAAAAAAGTCTTTGAGAATGGTGGTAGTTGAGTAAACATACAGGCACAAAATGAACACACACCTAAGTGAAAATTTCTGTAAAGCCTGAATCCTGATTTTTTTTTACTTAAAATAAGTCACTCCAATCCAATTTTGAGACTTTTCTGGAAGTCTCAAATTTTAAAGAGTTTTGTAAAGTTTACAGTTTTACATACAAATTGGACATAATTTATTTTCTAATGTCATGAGAAAAGGGTAAACTAAGTGAGAAAAAAATGTCTTCATAAGTTATAAGTCATGCACTTTCCTTCAGTTGTTTTACTTAATATATACTTTTAGTGCTTATTCTTGTTGGAGTATTAAATTTTGTATTACTCTTTGTATATTAAAGTTTGTATATCTTAAATAGAACATATTTGTAAAATGTATTCAGTCCCACTCAAAAGTAACCCCTAAAATTCTTGCCTTTCAAACACACCACTCATTTGGTTTTCTCAGCCTCATCTTAATTATCTGAAAGACTGGGATGAGATTTAAGTTTAAAAGCATGTATCTTTGGGAGAGGACACAAACACAAACCACAGTCCTAGGAATTATACCATCCCAACTCCTCAAATCTGAGGGAGGGCTTATCTACTCCCCCACTGCAAGTGTTTATGTTATCTGAAAACCATGTAATTAATAACCCATCATCTGCATGTGTCTTGTGGTTGTAAGTGACTACTGTCTCATTTAAAATGTGTTGCCAGTACTGGAAGAAAGCAAGTATACTTATCAAACCCAAACCACATTTACCTGTTGAATATATGCTTGTAAAAAGAAGCATGTGTATACTGTTTCTATGTTTTTCCTTCACTATAATTTAATGAAAGAGTTATATTTTATTGGTACACACATTTATTATCTCCACCAAAGAGGTATTGTTGTCATGACCGTTTGTCTATCTGTTTGTCAGAAGGGTTACATAAATACTACTGCTTAGGTCACAGTCTGACTTATATCCTATTAAATTTTGACTGATCTGGATCACTGTCTGGATACAAAATTATAATAAATAACAATAATCCAGAGACATGCTGTTACTTTTAAAAGATACCTTATCTAGCAAGGATGATAAGTTCTTCAAGGCATGCAGATTTGTGTGTTCGTCTGTTCTACGAGCCGCTAGATAAGAGGTACTCCCATGAAAAGTGTGAAAATTTCAACTCTTTATCACAATTTTCTCATTGACCATTGAAGGGATTTCTCCCTATCTTAGATATATGTACTACGACACAAGTAGATTGCCTTTTGTGAGTATCAGGCCTGGATATTTTAAAATAAATTTTTGTGAATTTTTATGTCAGCTGACTGACAAGTCGTCACTCTGCGGTGTGGGCGTCCACGTGAATAACTTCTCCAAAACTACAAGGCCTAGAGACATGCTGTTTTACCTATCTATACCTTATCTATCGAGGAAGAAAAATTGTTCGAGGCATGCAAATCTGTCTGTTCATCTGTTTGCTAGAGACATTACAAGGGAGGTACCCCCACCAAAAGTGTGCAAATTTCAACACTTTATCACAATTTTCTCAGTGACTATTGCAGGGATTTCTCTCATATCTTGCATATATGTACTAGGCCAGAGGTAGATTCTCTTGTGTGAGTATGAGACCTGGATTTCTCCTTTTTTTTAATAAATTTTTTTAATAATTTTTAATGCATTAAAATTCATGAAATCATGCACTAAATCACTTACAACTTGAAAAGTGTTGCATTTAGAGCATTTTGTTAAAATATCTTATTCAGCTACTTTTTCATAGCTACAACATGGTGAGTAACTTGGGTGTCTGTCTCAATAGCTAAGTGAGTAATAGCTGATTTTGCGCTTTTCAGTAACTTCCATCATGAGTAAAATCACTTGTAACTTGAAAACTATTGCATTTAGAGAATTTCGTATAAATATGTTATTCAGCTACTTTTACGTTAACTATAACATAGTAAAATTTCAGACCTGTAGCTCATGGCATAGCTGAGTAATAGATACTTTTAGGTTATCACTGTTGAGTAAATCAGTTGTAACTTGAAAACTATTGCATTTAGAGTATTTTGTTTAAATATGTTATTCACATAATTTTTGGTCAGCTATAACATAGTGAAATTGCAGACCTGTATGTCATGGCATAGCAATAGCTACTTTCAGGTTCTCACTGTTGAGTAAATCATTGTATCCACTGGATAGCCGCAGTATGTAGAGAGATTTCACCATTACTGCTCTAACTAAAAAAAAATATTATAGCTAGCCTTGTTGCAGGATATATTAATAACCATAAAATGTTGCCTGTGAATATTTTTGGCCTCATTTTGAAAAACAAGATGGCCGCCACAGGCATTTCTTTGTCAGTCATGAAAAGTGCTTATATCTCCCTTATTATTGGTCCTAGAGGTTTGGGATGGTAAACAGGACATATAGGAAATCATGGGCTGGGAGTCTGATGTGGTCCAATTTGACCTTGGACCCCTCCTTCAAGGTCAAACAAGGATAGCCAAACTTAAAAGTGCTTATAACTCGCATATTATTATTTTTTTATTTTTTTATTATTATTTCTTTTTTAAGTAACATATATACAAACAAAATGGCATACAAGAATTGCAAAACTAGCACATATATTGGTCACACATTAACAATAAAAATCAAACAGCACACAAAAACAATTTCTCACAATAGAAATATTATGTACACAGAGGAATACAAAGCAAAGTGTACTGAATAATACTCAAATATTCTTCAGTCTCTGAAATACAGACCAACTTGCCTGGAATTTTTCAGTGTTACAATTAATTTTAGCAATATATTCCTGGTCACTAAATATACTTTTAAAGTAGGCTCTAAATCTATTCAAATTCAATACTTTAGAATTTTTTGCACTGTCAAAAATCAATTTTTAGCAGTCAGAATAATGCAATTTTTTGGGAAAAAATCTAAATCATTTTCCAGAACGCCAAATATAATCAACTGCGGATTGACTTCAAGGTACAGACCGAAAGTTTGCTGGAGCCAAGTTTTTAAGCTATTCCAAAATTCTGTTACAACAGGACATGAAGTAAAAAGATGGAGAAGTGTCTCTTCAGACAAGTTGCAAAAATTACAGGATGAAGTGGCACATATATTTAGCTTTTTCAAATATGCTTTAGTTCCGAGTAATCTGTGAATAATCCTGTATTGAAACCAAATTAAATCGTTTCTTTGCAAAGTTTTAAAGCACATTTTGAATATATTAGTCCAATCATTTTTGCTTATATCAATGTTTAAAATGGTACACCATTTATTTCTGAGAGTGTGATTATCAAACTCCTCTAGCAAAATTTTGTAGAATTGCTGACAGCCTTTATTCCGATACAAAAGCAGCTTTATGTAGAGAGGCAAAAAAGGTGTTGTAAGATTGAGCTCACTGAGATCATAGTTATTTAAGAACCCTTTCAAAGATCTCTGAATTCTCAAATACTCTAAAAAAATTTGATTTAACTCCATATTGAAGCCTGATTTCCTCTTAAGATTTTTAGGTTACCTTCACTGTTAAGCAAATCGAGAGGTGTTAGAATACCAGCCTTGTACCAACTAACTAAAACCAACCTATAGAAAATCATGGGCTGGGAATCTTTTGGTGTGGTCAGATTTGACCTTGGACCCTGCCTTCAAGGTCAAACGAGGATAGCCAAACTTAAAAGTGCTTATAACTCACTTATTAATGGTCCTAGAAGTTTGGGATGGTAAACCAACCTACAGGAAATCATGGGCTGGGAATCTATTGGTGTGGTCAGATTTGACCTTGGACCCCTCCTTCAAGGTCAAATGAAGATAGCCAAACTTTAAGTGCTTATAACTGGCGTATTATTGGTCCTAGAGGTTTGGTATGGTAAACCAACATATAGAAAATCATGGGCTGGGATGTTTGGGTGTGGTCAGATTTGACCTTGGACCCCTCCTTCAAGGTCAGTTGAGGATAGCCAAACTTAAAATTGCTTATAACTCGCTTATTATTGGTCCTAGAGTTTTGGGATGGTAAACCAACCTATAGGAAATTATGGGCTGGGAATCTTTTGATGTGGTCGGATTTGACCTTGGACCCCTCCTTCAGGGTCAAACAAGGATAGCCAAACTTAAAAGTGGCTATAACTCACTTATTATTGGTCCAAGAAGTTTGGGATGGTAAACCATCCTATAGGAAATCATGGGCTGGGAATCTTTTGGTGTGGTCAGATTTGACCTTTGGACCCCTCCTGCAAGGTTAAATGAGGACAGCCAAACTTAAAAGTGCTTATAACTCGCTCATTATTTGTTCTAGAGGTTGGGAAGGTAAACCAACCTATAGGAAATCATGGGCTGGGAATGTTTTTGTGTGGTTGGATTTGACCTTGGACCCCTTCTTCAAGGTCGAACGAGGATATTGCATTTGCAGTATTTCTTTAAATATGTTTTAACCTACTTTTTACACTTAAACAGTTACCTTGTTACTTTCCTTCATAATACCATTTGCAGGGCACAACAGTTTTATAATTTTCTTCTGTCAGCTTTAGAATTTCTTTTGAACATGCTGTTCAATTACCATTTACTGTACTTCTGTACAGCACTTTCCATGATAATTATTAGTGTTCTCAACAAACCCTTTTTACTATGACCGGGTATGCAGTGGTTTCAGTGGGCGGGTACCCGCGCCGATGGGCGATAATAGCTGAAGCTACAAATATCTCCATATTTACAGACTTAAAACCTACAGAAATAATGGGATGCAATCATTTGCTTTATTTCTTGTTGGCCACGGTTTTGCATTCAAAACAATATTGCACGGAAGAAAGGTTAAATAAAAAAAGACTTCTGTACATTCAAAACACGGTTGTTTACATAAAAATGGAGTCACATGACCTATCACAAAAGCATTACACTACTGCTCGAATGTAGTTTAGGAATTGAAACTTTATTGTTATTTCAGGTTGGTAAGTTAATTTTATTAACGTAAAATTATTAACTACTGTGTGAAAATATTGTACTCTTATTTATTTAAGGAGTGCATGTCACTATATATGGCCAATATACAGCATTTTATGGACTCGGAATTAAGAAACTGTGTTGATATACTGACGATTTTCAAAGGGTTCCGGTATTTGACAATGTATAAACAACTAAAATAAAAGACCAATAAAATACTATAAACGGTGTACAAGGGTGAAAAACAATATTATTATGCGTTTTAATTGAATAGTTTAATTTTAAAGTGAATTAATGAAGTTCACATACGTCTGTACTTGGTCAGCCAAAGTGATATTTACAGAAATAAGCTTAGATTCAGGTACTCGGGTATGAGATTTCAGATTCGGGTAAGTATTCAGGGTTCGGGTACCCGGATATCCGGGTACCCGTTGAGATCACTAATAATTATGCTTTCCTCTCATTATCACCTTCACAAATCAAAAACACTCAGCTGAGACAGTGCCGGTTCACGGGCACTCTCCTCTTGTTAAAACAAGTTTGAATGCATTAAAAAATTTATGAATTCATGCAGTAAATCACTTATAACTTGAAAAGTATTGCACTCAGAGCATTTTCTTAAAATATGTTGTGCCCCTACTTTTTTCATAGCTATGTGATGAGTAACTTGGGAGTCTATCTGAATAGCTAAGTGAGTAATTTGCAAATTTAATAAGTAAATTAAATTTTTATAAGTTAATACCCTATCCAATGGACAATTGTTTTACCGGTCGGCATGACCGGTCCCGCCAAACATCAGAAAAAGACATCCTGTAAAACTATCGGCAGGACCGGTCACAGAGTGTGCATTCGCCAGGTGGCGCAAGGAAACTCATTTCCTGTCTGGTCATATTGACGTCATAGCATCTTTTTCGTGTCTGATCCTATGAAGACCCCTAGTAAGCTGATAGCGGGGTCGGATGGGTGGGCCTGGCCTGTCCATTGGATAGGGTATTAACTTATTAATTTAATTTACTTATTAAATTTGCAATTTTATTATGCTACAATAGCTTACCATGTGGGACTCAATGCTGTACTCTGATGGCCACAAGGCATTATGGCCAACGTCTGAGAAAAAAAGACATTTGTAGTTGGCCGTAGCCTCTCGTTGTCGTCACGTGATAACTTCTGACCAATCGTCCTACTTTCTTGTTGGCCACACGAATTAGCGATGCTTTATTTTAGAAGGAAAGTTCTTTCATTTTTCCCACTTCAACTCCCTGTGTCAACGACCCTACTCAAACAGTGCCACAGGTATGTGTTTCACAACAACACACAACAGCTCAACCTCCATGACTGGTGTCTAGGAGCAGACAACTCCAAGAACAAGGCTTCTTTGTGGAGGTGGCAGAGAGAATTGCTGCTCCTCAGCGATCGTCAACAAGGGCTATCTACAGGTCAAAGTGGGACCTATTTGAAAAATGGTGCAGAGAAAATTCCACTCCATCTGTGAAACAAATCTCAGATTTTTTTATGTACCTGTACCAAGACCTAAACAGGCGCCCCTCGACCATTGATGGTTACAGGACTGCAATTGTTGACACTTTGGACCCAACGGCCCACCATATTGCACACAATGCAGACCTTCATAGGTTACTCTCCAGTTTCCACAGGGATCGTCCAAAAAGTTCCAGAAATCTGCCTAAGTGGAATCTTTCTGTTGTTCTCAATTAGCTCACAAAAGCACCCTTTGAGCCTATGAAAGACACAGACCTCAAACATCTTACCCTCAAAACTGCTTTCTTACTAGCTTTGGCCTCCGGCAAACACCACAGCGAAATCCATGCCTGGGTCGCAAACAAAGTATCTAATCTAGGCCAATGAGAAAAGGTCGCCTTGTTCCCTTCTTCTGATTTCATAGCCAAAAACCAACTAGCAAGAGAAGATTCTCAAAGTGTGTCTCCGGTGACTATTCCTGCTTTGACTACCATTGTAGATAGACAATTTAAAGAAGACAGGACCCTGTGTCCCGTGCGGGCCCTGAGGTTCTATTTGGACCGAACTAAAGACCTGAGAGGGTCTCGTTCCCTCCTTTTCATCTCCTTCAAGAAAGGACATACCTCAGACATCAGACCCGCTACTCTCTGTTCATGGTTGAAACAAACCATCCTACTTTGTTATAAACAAGTAGACCAACAAGCCTTGGGCTTGGTCCAAGTTAAAGCGCATGACATCCGGGCCTTCGCGGCCTCTAAGGCCTTTTACGGTGGAATATCGGTGGACCAAATCATGCAAGCCTGTCACTGGAAAGCTCACAACACATTTACAAATTTTTACTTAAAAGACCTTCTTGGTCAGACGACAACAATATGTATCTGGGACCCGTAGTGGCGGCACAAGTCCTAGATCCTTCCCCTCAGACCAGTTGTCCTCGGAAAGAAAAAAAGGGGGAAGCACATCCGCTACAACCAAGTCTTCAGGAGTCTCTCCCAGGATCTAGGTATTCTTTTACCTTCAAGATGTTACGGGTAAGGTCATTTTTGTTTTTAGTTATCAAAGTAATTTGTATTAAGGACTTATTAAGTTGTCATTAATCTCATATTCAGGTGGCAAAAAATTTTATGAGAATTCCAACCAATGGGCTGGTATATCACTCGTGATTGGCCCCTAGGGACCCTTAGACCTCTAAGTGAGCACTGCTGCACTTCCGTCCTACAATCAAAACATCTTGACAGTTTTTAGCAGTCTTCTATTCTACATAGGTTTTTGGCTCCTTACAGGCCCAGTCTTCGGGATTGGAGCACTGTAAATGGGACTCAGACTGGTATTTCTAACACTATTCTAATATAATTATTGCTTCAAATCTAAGAAAAAATTGACATTCCTTCCAGTCTCAGCTGTAATCCCGCCACCGGGCGGTTGGATTCAGCATTGAGTCCCACATGGTAAGCTATTGTAGCGTAATAAAATTGAAAATTTTAATTACTTAAATGTAGCTTTTATAAGCTACAAGCTTACCATGTGGGACTCAGAATAGTCCCACCCTGCCTCCCCGCTGTTTACAGCTGAGGGGTAGGTTTTAGAAAATTTCAATGAGAAAGTAGGGCGATGGGTCAGAAGTTATCATGTGACGACAACGAGAGGTCACGAACAAACTGGTCATGTAGTAAGCCACTGTTCTCACTGTTGCTAGAAGGATAACCCTCAGCAACAGTCAGGTTTAATTTCTCCATCTTTCTACACAACCATTCATCTACCGGTAATCTAACAGACATTTTACCGGTTCTCTTCACTCTGGACCCGGCGAAAGGGTTATCATCCATAGAAGCAGCTGAGTTGTCGTAGTCACGTATATGATGCCAGCCCATGAAACTTCTGACCCCTCTGATAGTTTCCCTGTAATTGGCATCTTCAGAGAGGTCCTGATCAGTAGTTGTTTCTGGCAAATCACTCTGGTCGTGAATACAAGCTGGTGAAGCCGGTTCCCCAACCAACTCAGCCTCACTTTCAGATTCCGCAGCAACCTCAGCATTTCCGCCAATGGAAATGACTGATCAGACAGTGTAGCTTGGCACTGCAAAAATACTGAAATTTGCATTTGACTTGAAATTGGATATATTTTGGATATTTTTTATTTAAATTTAACAGCAATAGGATTTGAGTAAAAGATTAAAAATTTAACCAGATGAATCTGGTTGTGGTAATTGGATAAAGTTATATGAATTTATCTCTTTATGTGCTGTAATGTCAATGCACAGCATAAAATTTTTAAAAAGTATTCATAGAGTGACGACCTATAAGGAAACATTTCTGAAATTTCAGGGCTTTTTGCATTAAGAATATGATCTGATCTCATCTTTTCTAGTGCTATCTGGTTTGAAGAATGATAAAATAATTAATATTTTACTCAAATTATCCTAAAATTTGTTATTCTAGGTAATCCGATTTTTTTGTGCAATAAATGTTCTATGTATTAATACTCAGAAGTCATTTCCTGCTCTTAATTTATTTAGATGGACAGTTTTTTTTTAGTTTTATCATGTTTATGTTATGTGCAAAATATATGTAACATGTGCAAGTGAAAAATGAGTATTTAGTCTAAACTTTTACTTCTCTGAAAAAAGTGTACACAGGCACTAGTTTATCAAGATGGTAGAAACCACAAGATACCAAGGTTACTCTCTCGACAACTATAAATTATATAAAACATTGGGGAGGGAGGGGGCAATCCTGGGCCTGGTTGGGTGGAGAAGCAATGGCAGATTAGACTGTACTGTGGTCATCATCCTTGTTTTTTCAGTAAACAGAGTATCTCTTTACTTCAAAAGCAAGATTTTATAGTGATAGATCAACATGGATCAGCAAAGATCTAGCCTGGCACAAGACTGGCAATAGAACATCTATTTTTAGATTATATTAGATGAATTATTTTGCCATGTACATGTGTAACTTACTCAGGATTACAATGTTATACAACTAGCCATTTATTTATATTGATAGCAAGCCAGGACCAGTTTTTACTGTAACTTATTTAGGTTACACTTCAGTCAAATTAATTTCATTTCTGTTGTAATTCTAGCTATCAGAATCAGAAGTTAACCAAATATCACATAATGGTTCCATTTTATTGGTTGTTCACAATCAAAGCTCAAAACAAAGTAATTAAATTATGTAATAAATAAAGAGGTTGCGAACACTGTTTTTGAAGCCTGTATCTGTTTTCCACTATGTTACACGTCACTGATTTCTGTGTTGAATAACATTTCACAACATCAAAAGTACCAGCTGTTATGTATTTCATGTTAAAAAAGAGCTTTGCCATATTGATCTCCGCCATGATCTTTTAATTTATGTTGTTTTTGTGCTATATTTTCAATAAAACTTTGAGTGTATAAAACTGTGGAGTCACTGTTTTATACTTTAACTTGTGACTTGGAAGTCAATACATTACAGTAATTATAAGTATATGTACAGTTCCAATGGCCAGATCACACTTTTTAGAGGTACTTGGAAATACCCAATCATGGGACATGCAATTCCCCTGTACAGAGTTTTTGTGGAAAAGCATCTGATCAGGTGGAAAGACCCAAGGAATGTGTTAATAGGTGGTCTTCTCCATATAGAGGAGCACAATCTCCTTTTATTTACCAATGCACTTGTCAGTGGTTGGGGAATACATTGCTATTTAGTGCTATAAAATTCCAAATGTGTGGGAATTTTTTCAATGCATATTCTGGACAGTTTCCAGTTTACATAATAACAAAATATAACTACATATGTTATTTTAACTTTCTGAGTATGCTTGTCATACTCTTGTACTTATCATCACAAGTGTGTTTGAAATTAGTTCATTGGATCTATAAATGCATGCAGGGCCAAGGCACCTTTGGGAAGGTTGCCAGGTTAGTGCTTACATATATAACTACTAAATGTTATTTTGTTAAGTTACTTTTATTGCATGATATTGTCTAGTACTTTATCCTCACAAGATTGCTTGAGATTTGTTCTTTTCATTTTATTACACCTACTTTTGGTGACAAAAATATTAAAAATCCCACCACCAGTATGGTTTTAATCAAGCACTAGTGAAGATAATGTAAGGGTATTTTACGCAATAAAATGTAAAAATTTTATTGTAATTTAACTTTTTGTAAGTTAAATACTTACCTTATCCTCACTAGATTCAGATTCCCACCCTCCCAATCCCACATTTTCAAGATTTTGGGGTTTACAATATATTATATTGGCTCCCAAAATTGAAGTGAGGCTTAATGGGGTTCTTTCAGTGCACGCGCATGCGCGGTCGTGCGTATATATACTGGTACAGACAAGAATATTTATTTTTAAAATATTCTCGTTTGGTCGTCCATGTTTGCTCCCACTAACACGCAAGCACTAGTGAGGATAAGGTAAGTATTTAACTTACAAAACTTTAAATTACAATAAAATTTTTACATTTTGTTAAATAAATTTTTCCAGTATGATGTTGATGGAAAGTTTACTTTGCTCTTAAATCACCATGTAACTGTTCATTATCCAGAGTGATGTGGCTTTTTTCAGGTGCAAATATATATGTTACATTCAGGTGACTTTGCAATTACTGAATACAACTATGTGGTGTTTTAACTGATTGGTTGTCACTGAATAAATTCATTTAGACAACTGACAGAGGAATTGTAAGACCAACCAAAGGGATGCCACCACTGAATTAATTTTTCAATTGATACTGCTGTGTGAAGCCTAAAGTTTTAAAAGATAACATGTGGGTTTGTTACTAAATAAATTTATTCAAATCTAGTTAGCTGAGATAACACCGATCAAATTCTTTCCAGTGTTGAATAAATATTTTCAGTGGAGACTTAAAGTAGCAATTTGGTGTTTAAAGTGGCAACTCTGTGAGTTGTTACTAAGGCTGTGATAGGTTACCCGGTTACCCCAAAACAGTCTGAATTCCTTGAGAAACCAAGTATAAACTGGCAAAGCAGGTAACCAAAAAAATATAAAATATAGCAAAAATCAATGAAATACTCAGACAAACCTTGGTATTCTGTCAGATTTCTTTAACTGATATTAGTTTTTCACATAATTTTCCATATTTAGACAGATATTTAACATTATTTTTTGTAACGTTTTGTTTACATCATCCACCATTTTGTTTCTCTTATACTTTCAATGGGTGACAACTAAAACACAGTTACCCGAATTCGGATCAGTTCTTTATAGAGACAAATACCTGGTGTCGTTTTTCAGAGCTGATTATTGCCGAGTATCACTGTTCCATTGAATAAATTTATTCTGATTACAAACCAGTTCTACTTTTTCAAAATGTTTTGTGCCTACATAATGAAACAACTGAAGGAAAGTGCATGACTTGTAACTTATGAAGACATTTTTTCTCACTTAGTTTACCCTTTTCTCATGACATTAGAAAATATGTCCAATTAGTACATCAAATTGTAAACTTTACAAAACTTTTTAAAATTTGAGACTTCCAGAAAAGTCTCAAATTGGATTGGAGTCGCAAAAAAAAAAAAAAAAAAAATCAGGATTCAGGCTTTACAGAAATTTTCACTTGGGTGTGTATTCATTTTGTGCCTGTATGTTTACTCAACTACCACCATTCTCAAAGACTTTTTTCCAAGACTGTGTAAATCAAGTGTGTGCAGTGGGGTAAAGGGGTCATTATAATGTCAGAGATATATGCTGGACTGATAAATCCCACTGGTATGTTGTACATACCTACAAGAGAGAGCCTAGATAAACTAAGGGACACCCACTCAAATTACACAAGCAACATATATTTATTTTTCTCAGTGGCAAGATAGGTCAGACTCTTCCCCCACTGTGACCTCAATTAAGATAAGACTGAAAGTCAGATAATGGGTTAACATTATACAAGAAGGAGTATTGAAGTGTGGTGGATTAGAAGTCATATGTTTTGATACAGTTGAGTGTTCAAGGTGTTTTGTGTGTTTTGCTCACATTTTTTGGAAATATTTTAAATACATTTTTATTATGGAAGCTCTGTGAAAATTAGACTACTATAATGGATTGGTGCTTAAAAGTCAGTGGCCATCAGGTAATTGTGACTTCATATGAAACATCAGATCAAGTTGAGGACATAAAGCCTTCAAACAACAAACCAAGATTTATGAAAATAAGATCTTATTTAAACCATTTTTTGTGATCAGTTACAGGGTTTTATGTATTCATTTGTAGTAAATATGAGGGCAGTTTACATTTCATTTGAAACAAATTTGGTGTATTTTATGAAGTAAAATACTAAAATATCCAGCTAGGTTTGGTTTATTAAATCTTGCAGATAAATATATGCATCAAAATATAAAATAAGTAAAAATAAAATAAGTAAAAGCATTTTAGATTTAACTAAGGAAATATTGATTTTTTTAAAAAAAAAATATGCATATTTGCTAATCAATTCAGCAAATACATCCCTTTACTCAAAATCTTAGTAAATGTGCAAATTTACTGGTTTTACCTATTTACTGTACATATATGTATTGCTGTTAAGGTCAATTTCCAATATTAAGATGTTAAACCTTTAGCTTTTTGGTACAAACTAAACATAAAAAAGTGACTGACTGAGATTGTACAATGTGTTGTATGTGTATTTACACTAATTACATAAAAGCGTGAAAAGATACAGCACAAACCAGAGGAAAGCTGACTTTTGATATACAATATCCTTTATTATGTTTTTCATGAGCCCTTATTTTGATCAGCATGTATATTTTTCCTTGTTGAGTGGACTGGCTGTTGAACGGGACGTAAAACCCCAACTTTGACCTTTGTTGAGTGGAGTTTATCAAAAAGTTAACTTTTCCTACGTATTCTTAATATTTATGGCTAAGAATTGATTTTTAAAGCTTATATAATAATGCTGAGTGTAATTCTTAAAAGCCTTTTCTTTGTAAATAAAAAATAGTATCAGAGATGCCTGTACCCAATAGCCTGGGGAAATGATTTTCAACACCATAAGATACAGGAGTAATAAAACAGTGCAAAGATCTGGATACTTTCAGAGCAGTGTCAGTTACATAAACCTCCAAATAATGTTTAAGTAGAGAAAACAACATCTAAGAGAAAGAAAATGTCTGTAAAGACAAACCGTTTTCGAGTTAGAGTCCGGAAACGGAAATGTTGACGAACAAACGAACAGACAAAATTACACCAATTTTGGAAAAGAACCTAGCTATGATGGTGATCTATCTCCCTGTCAAGTTTGAATTTGATTGGACACAGCGTTTTCGAGTTAGAGTCTGGAAATAGAAATGTTGACGAACAGATAAATGGACAAAAAACAGACAAACAAACAGACAGAATTACACCAATTTCGAAAGTAGCCTAGCTATGGTGGTGATGTATCTCCTTGTCAAGTTTGAATTTGATTGGACACGCCGTTTTCGAGTTAAAGTCTGGAAATGGAAATTTTGACTGACAGACAGACAAAAAACGGACAGACAAAATTACACTAATTTCGAAAGGAACCTAGCTATGATGGTGATCTATGTCCCTGTCAAGTTTGAATTCGATTGGACAAACCGTTTTTGAGTTAGAGTCCGGAAACAAAAATGTGGATGGACAGACAAATGGACAAACGAACAGACAGAATTACACCAATTTCGAAAGGAACATAGCTATGATAGTGATCTATGTCCCTGTTAAGTTTGAATGCGATTGGACAAACCGTTTTCGAGTTAGAGTGCGGAAACAAAAAATGTGGACGGACAGATGGACGTCGGACACATCCGTCTAATTGGCAGGTTGGTTACATGCAACCTGCCTAAAAACAGGAAATTTACATTTTATTGCGTTAATACATCCTATCCAATGGACAATTGCTTTACCGGTCGGCGCGACCGGTCCCGCCAAACGCCAGAAAAAGACGTCCTGTACATAGTACCAGCAGGACCGGTCAGTAGTGTGCATTCGCTAGGTGGCGCATCATACTTGCTTCCTGTCTAGACAGAGTGACGTCAGTTCATCTTTTTCGTTTGGCGCGTGTAGTGTGCAGACACGTTTTGAATTTATTTCCAAGTTTGAAGAAAACGCGGATTATTCTACGAAATTAAAGCTTATTTTCATCTGAAAATATATTTATTGTGTTACATACATTTTATGGCCTCTCCAGGACTTTAACGAGGCATTATCCAGCATTTTATAGCCAGTTTTGAAGATTTTCTGTGCACTTGTCGTCGAGAGGAATCGTGGGTGAGAGGTCGTGTGTCGTCCCTGCAGCATTCCTTCTGCTGGTCAGAAGCATGTATTTACCACGATTCACCCTCCATTTAATTCTACATTGTCGAGTAACACTGCGTGTATATCGACGAGAAGAAATTAGAAGGAAAGAAGAATGCATCGTCTGACGTCATCACTTTCAGCTTATGCTTGTCACGTGACACGGACCTGGTCACGTGATACGCATTCAACAATGGAGGTCACGTGATACGCATTTAACAATGGAGGAATCATATTTTCAACAGAAGTTTTAGAAGAAAAGACGAGTATATATCACCCTACAACCACTTTTTAACTGGCAAGAAGAAATCCAGCAACTTGTCTGTTGACCTGAAGAAGTTAGATGTCAAATAGTCTTTGATTTCTGCAAATTTTGCCGGTGCCGGTCATGTGACTTCACAGATATCAACACAACTACCGGCAAGCAAATCCCCAAGCGTGACTGGTTCAGCTGACAAGAAGTGATGAGTTTTACCGGTACCAGTTTTGGTCAGACTACCGGTGGGGAGCACTAGTGATGGGTTTTACCGGTTCCAGTCTGTACAGACTACCGGTGGGTCATGTTCCTGTGAAGAAACCCCTTCAGTGGTTACCAGTGATCAGCCCTGTTGATCCTGGAACCTCCACTGGTGGGACTGTTGGGGTACCTGTTCCAGTCATGTTCCTGTGAAGCTGTCAAGAAACCCCCCTTCAGTGGTTCCAGTGATCACCCCTTTTTGATCCTGGAACCTCCACCAGAGGCCTCCCCACTGGTGGGACTGTTGGGGTACCGGTTCCAGTCATGTTCCTGTGAAGCTGTCAAGGAACCCCCCCTTCAGTGGTTACCAGTGATCAGCCCTGTTTTGATACTGGAACCTCCACCAGAGGCCTTTCCACTGGTGTGACTGTTGGGGGTACCGGTTCCAGTCTTGTTCAGACCACTGGTGCGGCTGCTCAGAGGGTTCACCTACCAGAAGTCGCGGTGACCATTGTGACCCTTATCTTCCCTGTGCAGAATTTTGGACCGGTACCGGTCCTGTTCAGGCTACCGGTAGGGTCAGTAGCCAGCCAGTGATGAGGTATACCGGCACCAGTTCTGTTCAGACTGCCGGTTGTGGTCACAGAAATCCAGCAAGGGCTACCGGTTAAACAGGATTACCGGTTACACAGAGTTGCTGGTGACATACAGCAGGGCTACTGGTTCAGAGAATTACCGGCTCCTGAGTGTTGCCGGTTCCGGAGTGTTGCCAGTTACAGAGGAATCTGTACCCATCCTTAAGGGCAAGAAACCAGCTTCAAATCCAGTGCTGACAACAGGTTTGCCGGTTACAGAGAATTGCCGGTTCCGGAGTGTTGCTGGTTCCGGAACCGTAGTGCTGCTGGTTACAAGAAATCTGCTGTTCCCATCCTTACTGGCAAGGAACCAGCTTCAAATCCAGTGCTGACAGCAAGTTCACCGGTTACAGAGAATTACCGGTTCCGGAGTGCTGCCGGTTCCCGAGTGTGTTGCTGGTTGGTGCTAGCTTGCAACCATCAGGGACAGTTGCTTCACAAGCATCTGAGAGATAATGGTGAAGTAACCAGACTGAACCTGGAACACCAGTCTACTGGACTGGGAGATCTACCAAGGGATTAAGTAAGACTACAGAAAGGTGATGTCCCAATTCTTTGGTTACAGAGCCTTCTCCCAGAAACCAGAAATAGTTCAGTTCACCCAGTTCTGCCAACTCCAATGAGTTTATGCAGAACTGTGGAGCCACCAGGAATCGGTTACAGAGCATTGCTTCACTTATATCCGGTGTTGGAGGAAGTGGGAAGCTCTGGGTTCGAGTCCAAATGTAGTCACCACATTGAGGGAGGGTGCACCCTCCCCTTTCGGTTCAGACCCAACTTGACAGGGTCACCGACTGTAATAAGCAACTACCACAACCCAGCCAAGCAGTCCTTTTAGAAGCACTGTATCAGCTGGTGAACAAGAATACAGTACAACCGGTAGAAAATCAAAACTCGCTGGTTTTTTGCAACTGGCTATTGTTGGTTCCCAAGCCCAACAACCGGTGGAGACCTGTCCTGGACCTGAGCACCTTGAACACCTTTTTAAACTCAGAGTCATTCAAGATGGAGACCGCAGAGGCAATAAGAACCTCCGTACAGGCAGGGGAGTGGGTCACATCCATAGACTTCAAAGACACATACTTCCATATACCAATTCACAGTCAGTCCAGGAAGTACATGCGTCTTCACCCCCAGGGTCGGTCCTACCAGTTCAAAGCCCTACCCTTTGGTCTATCCACAGCTCCCATGGAGTTCACAGTGGTGGCCAAGAGGTCAAACTCATGGCACTTCAGAGGGGTATAAGGATCCACCAGTACCTAGACGACTGGCTGGTGAGAGCCTCTACCCATGACACTTGCCTCCAGCATACACAGACCTTAGTAACCCTTTGTCAAGAACTAGGGTGGCTGGTGAAAAGTCAGAACTGGCTCCCGACAGGTTGTCAACTTCATAGGTTACCAGTTCAACCTGAAAGAGGGAAAGGTCAAACCCACACCAGAGCTTTGGCAGGCCTTGACAGACAAGATCCAGTCAATACTGTCCGGTCCGGTACGCCCAGTCCGGCAGTTCATGTCCCTCCTAGGTCTACTCACAGCAACAGAAGAGCAAGTCCACCTAGGGCAACTTCACATGAGGCCCATACAGTGGCACTTGGAAAACAACTGGAGGGTCCCAGAGTCACTAGAAAAGGTGATCCCGGTCCCCAGATAGCTCCATTTCCATCTAAGGTGGTAGCTGGAGGAAAGCAATGTGCTGCTAGGTCAACCATTACACCCTCTAAACATGCTCTGCAAATATTTACAGATGCATCAAAAGAAGGGTGGGGCTCTCACTTAGACGAGCACACTGCAAGGGGAACTTGGTCCCTTCCAGAAACAAGTTGCACATAAACCATCTAGAGCTAAAAGTCTTTCTAGCTCCAGAAGAGTTTCGAACCCTCTACTGCAACAAGACAGTACTGATAGCTACAGACAACACAACAATGGTTGCCTATATCAACAAAGAGGGGGGGGGGATGAAGTCGGACTCTCTGTGTGCCCTACTGTGGAAATCCTGTCCTGGTGTACCATGCAGCAAGTAACCCTCAGGGCACGTCACATCCCCGGCTGGCTGAACGTGATAGCAGACAAGCTATCCAGGCTTGGCCAGACCATTCAAGCAGAGTGGTCGCTTCATCCAGAAGTGTTCTAAGCGATATGCAACTGGTGGCATCAACCTGAAGTGGACCTGTTTGCCACCAGGTTCAACAACAAACTTCCACAGTTTGTCTCACTGGTCCCAGACCCCCAGGCTTGGGCAGTGGATGCACTCAGCCTGTCCTGGGAGGACCTGGACCCATACGCCTTCCCACCGGCAGCCATCTTGGGCAAAGTGGTGGAGAAGCTACAGGACTACCCCTGCAACAGAATAATTCTGATTGCACCAGGGTGGCCCAACATGCCCTGGTTTTGGGACCTGGTAGCAATGTCAAGCCAGATCCCACTGTGTCTGCCCAACATACCCAACCTAGTGTCTCAGCCATTCAACCAGGTCCTTCACAGGAACCTGTCGAATCTGAACCTACATGCCTGGCTCCTAGAGCCTCAGCAATCAAGGAGCAAGGTTTCTCTGAGGCAGTGGCAGCACGAATTGAGGCTCCTCAAAGAAGATCAACCGGATCTATCTATGAGGCAAAGTGGACCATTTTTTTTTTAAAATGTGGTGCCTCAGTAATCAGGTGGACTTCAGGGCACCACCTCTAAAAGCCATTGCTGACTTCCTCCTGCACTTATTTCAGGACAAGAAGTTGCAACCAGGCACTATTGATGGCTACAGATCAGCCATTGCTGACAAACTTGGCAATTCAACCATTAATGTCAGCAAGGATGAAAACCTCACTCGTCTCCTGGATAGCTTCCACAGAGACAGACCTAAGGGCAGGAGGGGCATCCCCTCCCGGAACCTTTCCCTGGTGCTACACCAGCTCAGAAAGGCTCCCTTTGAACCCCTTAAAGAGGCCTCCTTAAAACATCTAACCTTCAAGACTGTTTTCTTACTGGCCTTGGGTTCAGGTTAACGCAGGAGTGAGATCCATGCTTGGTTACATGAGAACATCAGACACTAGTCAGACTGGTCCAAGGTGTCTTTGTACCCCTCACCCAGTTTCCTATCCAAGAACCAACTGGCTAAGGAGGGTCCAGATAGTGTGGCACCAGTGGTCATTCCAGCTCTGGCGCCCTCCCTGGATAGGTCACTCAAGGGTGACAGGTCCCTATGTCCAGTTAGAGCCCTGCGCTACTACTTGGACAGGACTACAGACCTCAGGCAGAACAAGGAGTTAGTTTTGTCTCCTTCAAGAAAGGGTTTGACAAGGCCATCTCACCTGCCACCATCTCCTCATGGATCAAACAGACTGTGATTCTGTACTATGAGCTCTGACCGGGAGGCCCTTTCCTTACATCAGGTTGAAGCCCATGATGTTAGGGCCTTTGCTGCATCTAAGGCTTTCCACTCAGGGATCTCCTTAGATCAGATCTTGTCAGCCTGCCACTGGAAATCACACAACACCTTCACTCAGTTTTATCTGAAGGATGTTGCCTGGGCTGACTCGGAGCTATTCCACCTGGGACCTGTAGTGGCTGCCCAACAGGTGCACCACCAGGCCCAGAAATGAGGAGATGTTGTATATATGTAAATATGTACATACTGTAAATATGTTAAATATGTACATAATGTAAATATATTCATTGTACATATATATTCAAAAAAAAACAAACTCTGACTTGCTTCCCTTGGGAAGTTATTTCTTCTGGGACTGAACTCAGCCCCTCTCTCTCTCTCCCTTCCCAGATCATCACTGGGAGGGAAAGAAAAGGGGGTGCAGTGTCGGTAGACTTCCGGGTTAACCGATTAGTTGACAGCCGACCTTGACCTTTCAGGGTTCTCTGACCCTAGGTCAAATGGGCCATCTCAGTTTTTGTTTTATGAGTTCACTTAAGTCCCTAGCTGCTTACCCGCCTACCAAGCAGTAGTTATTCAGCAATTGTACATTGGATAGGATGTACCGGTCATGCTGGTACTATGTACAGGACGTCTTTTTCTGGAGTTTGGCGGGACCGGTCGCGCCGACCGATAAAGCAATTGTCCATTGGATAGGGTATTAACTTATAAAAATTTAATTTACTTATTAAATTTGCAAGTTTCTGCGTTTAGGGCATACTATTTACTATTTACAAAAACAGGAAATTTACAGTTTCCGTGTTTAGGGTGCACCCTATTTACAAAAAGATGAAATTTGCAGCTTCCGTGTTTAGGGCACACCTTATATACAAAAAGAGGAAATTTGCAGTTTTCATGTTTAGGGCACACTCTATTTACAAAAAGAGTAAATTTGCAGTTTCTGTGTTTAGGGCATACCCTATTTACAAAAAGTGGAAATTTGCAGTTTCTGTGTTTAGGGCACACCCTATTTACAAAAAGATGAAATTTCCAGTTTCCGTGTTTAGGGCACACCCTATTTACAAAAAGATGAAATTTGCTGTTTTCATGTTTAGGGTGTACCCTATTTACAAAAAGAGTAAGTTTGCAGTTTCTGTCTTTAGGGCACACCCTGTTTACAAAAAGATGACATTTCCAGTTTCCGTGTTTAGGGTGTACCCTATTTACAAAAAGATGAAATTTGCCATTTTTGTGTTTAGGGCACATCCTATTAACAAAAAGATGAAATTTGCTGTTTTCATGTTTAGGGTGTACCCTATTTACAAAAAGAGTAAGTTTGCAGTTTCTGTCTTTAGGGCACACCCTGTTTACAAAAAGATGACATTTCCAGTTGCCGTGTTTAGGGTGTACCCTATTTATAAAAAGATGAAATTTGCCATTTTTGTGTTTAGGGCACACCCTTTTTGCAAAAAGATTAAATTTGCTGTTTTCGTGTTTAGGGCACACCCTATTTACAAAAAGATGAAATCTGCAGTTTCCGTGTTTAGGGCACACCCTATTTGCAAAAAGATGAAATTTGCTGTTTTCGTGTTTAGGGTGCACCCTATTTACAAAAAGATGAAATTTGCAGTTTTCGTGTTTAGAGTGCACCCTATTTACAAAAAGATGAAATTTGCTGTTTCCATGTTTAGGGTGCACCCTATTTACAAAAAAGATGAAAATTGCAGTTTCCGTGTTTAGGGTGCACCCTATTTACAAAAAAGATGAAAATTGCAGTTTTCATGAATAGGGCACACCCTATTTACAAATAGATGAAATTTGCCATTTTCGTGATTAGGGTGCACCCTTTTTCCAGGGAGATATTTGCTGTTTTTCTGATGGCTTTTTGAGTTTTTCACTTACATGATTTTGACAAATGTCTCAAATGGTGCAAATTTTTGCATGAAACTGCCATATTTCATGAAAGAAATTTCCATATTTGCACCAAAACCCTGCATATTGCGAAATTTAAGGTCTAAAAGGGAAAGGTCTGGATTTTCCCTTTTAAATCTGACAGTGCTTGTTGCTGAATTAAAGGTATTAATTGAGTTAAACACTTTATAGTAAAACACCTACACATTTAAACCATGCATACCTCCACCAAGGCACATAATAATAAGAAATTGTGTCATTTCTATCCAGTGTATCGCCTCACAGAAGATGGTGAAGTATAATGAAAATCTTGGAGCAATAAGATGGGATATATAAAGTTTAGTAAACGGTAGTCTCCCTTTGACCTTGAAGAAGGGGTTAAAGTTCAAATATGAAATTTGGAAATGAACGTTGGCATATAATTTGTTTTTTGGTACCTGGACCAAGATCAAGGTTCTGATTATTTCATGAAGGTCAGAGCAGATGCATTTGCATAATCCAACTAACAGACAAAAACACAAAATGACAACAAAAAACAGACAAACAAACAGTCATGATTTCAACATCATCCTCTCCAATAAGTTATTGGGAAAAATTTACAGTACCCACAATAAATTATGGTTCCTTGATCGTGTGTACATTAACAAAAGAAACTGTGCGTCTATCAACATATCAAATTCTTAATGTTAAAACAAGGCTAACAATAAGTAAATTGGAAAATGGAATAATTCTTTTGTATCAAGTTGATGATCCAGATCAGTCTCAAAAGTTAATGGGATTCAAGTTGGACTAAGATGCATCTTCTGATTTTTCTTCAGGAAGATCCTAGCAGCAGTATTTGAATAATCCTGTTACCAAAGAGAAAAAGGGACAAACAGAGAAACAGACAAATGGTCATGAAAATAAAACCTCCATGTCATGGATAAAAAGGAGCCCAATAAGTTATACCGTGAAAATATTTAATGTAATGTAATGTTTATCCAACTTTAAAGTCACTATAACGTAATTTATTCTTACCTATTTGTAACCTTGAAGCAGTTGTCCCCTTACAGTCTATGTAGTATCTATTTGCGTAGCCTTTGAATTGTTAACCTTTAAGGATCAATGCAACATGTATGACTGTGGATTATAGATCTCCTTATAGCATGTCGCCTCTCAAGGTTTTATACACAAACTGATCATGAATGAAATCAAACTGGTACACTTAAAGTCAATAAAATCAAATAACAGTTAAGAGTGCAAGGTTGCCATAAACAAATATCTTTGCTCATATCAACTTAAAAATACATCACAATCGAGGCATCTGTGTTTGTCAAGAAAATAGCCTTCAACTTTCTGCACTTTATGACAGAATGAACTGCTAGAATGTACCACAGAGAGGTCAAAGAAAATGGGTCTTTTTCTGTTTCAAATCCTGGCTTGTATTTGGCCTTTAACCTTGCACGTTTGAATCCAATTTAGGTTAATCTCGTGTAGCCTATATTTCAAAAACTGCAAGTTTAAGGAGGTGCAACTTCTACTAACAGGCTTCAGAGTTGCAAAACTGTGGTTAAAGTTGTATCTATTACCTCAAAGTAATTACTATAAAGAAGGTGGGACATAAATCTTTCAAATCACTTCTATTTGCTTTATCATCAAAAGGGCGACCTTAATGTCCTCAATAGCATTTGTCAGAGTTAAAGCTCACCTTACAGTGAGTAGTTGGGCCTTGGGTTAGGAGTTTTATGTGGTAAAGCCTGAATTTTCAGAAAGAGGTGGTTATATGCAATACTTGTTAGGGGTGGGTATTGTATATCTCAGTGATTCTACTAACAAAATGGCATTCCTGGGCATAATGACTTTTATATAAGCTGTAACCATGCACAGTGCATTTTAATCTAAAGTGTTAACTTCAAAAATGATATAATAGTTATAATTAGCAGTTCAATGTCACAACAAAACAAATATTGTCCTAAGGCCTTCAGATATTCAACTGCCAATTATGATTTGAACCTGTCAAGTTGTTCTTGAATTATTTGTTATTTTGGCCCCAAACCACAACGCCAATACTGCAATGTGACATCACAAACATGCCTGATGTTACAGGCCTTAGAACAGCCACGGGAGGGGAAGAGATGAGGGTTTGGCTCATTAGGGAACTTTTTGACACCGAAAAGCCCCGCCCACAGAGACAAAGAGGGGGGGTCAATCAAAGGAGAGTCATTATTTGGTAAAATTTTCAACGTTTTTTTTCAACTTTTTGTATATGTTTTGCTACATTTTCAGGATTAAAAAATACAGAGTGAAAAACTATAACATTATTGATATCCAACTGGTCTTTGTACTGCTGTTTGCTTGAATAAAAGTTTATGGAACCACCGCAAGGGGGGGGGGTGTTACATCTTATATAAATCTTGTTATTTTGGTATTGTCTGTGACTACAGGTTCCAGGTTTGGCGCCATTCTGGACATGCTTGTGGACAGGTTTTCTAATTTGGGAATGCTGATGATGCTGTCACTACTATATCCAGATTACTTTGTCGTCTGCCTGTTTATCCTGTCTATAGAGGTACTTGGTACATGGTTACACATGCACAGGTAATTTATTCAGGTTTATTAATTTTAGAACCAAGTGAACACTCTTTAGTTTAATATTTATCCAGACAGGGATATATTGATGATAACACAGAGATTTCCTTTTACAGGTTATACCCCCCCCCCCCCCCCCCCCCAAAAAAAAAAAAAAATTTAGCTGGAGCTTTTCTATATGGGTGTATAGGGACATGGCCAATGAGCCTAGTCTTCTGTGACATTTACCTTAAATTTCATAACCAAGGGTAGCCTTGAGAAGGTCATATTTGGGCATTTGTTCACATGTTGCCCTGATTCTCATACAAAAAAGCTTAGATCATGTTTTAGGTGATAAGTATAATATATGTACATCTGCTACATAAACCTGCAAAATTTGACCTTGAATACCTTTTAAGTTTGAATGCAAGCACAAAAGTCCGCCTACAAGAGCCTTTTTAGCAATGATTTGGAAGCCTTGCGTTGTTGAAATGCATATTTGAATCCATTTAAGTTTACATTGAAGCTTATGAAAGCTATGAGATATTGGTATCAAATGCTTTGACCTTGTTGGTCTTTGTTTACTTGACTCTTTGACCCCTGTTTCAAGGACAAACAGGGTCTTTATATAAAAAAATACCTTGTTCTTCCCTCATTATAGGTTAAATAAATATAAATGGGATTGTAAATTATTTTATTACATAACAAATATACTTTTAACATCATGGTACACAAATGTATATATAAACACGACACTTACATAAGTTTTTTCCATATTTATCCATTAACTACGCCTAGACCCAAGATTCAGAAGAGGTGAGACTCTGCCTCTCTCCTCACTATCAAGTCACCAACTGCCCCATCTAAGGATAGGCACAGGCCAATCCAACCTACAGATCTAGGCTAAACAGGTACACTTTTTCAGCTTGCCAAATATGACATATAGACATGTCATAGGTCAACATCAGAACAAGATAACCTAAGATACCTGGCAACTGGACTAGCCACAGTCATGAAGTTTACAACAAGGTCAACAACAGGTCAAATAGTTTATAGAGTTGAATCCGAGATTAAATATCCGGCCATTAGAGTCAGTAGAAAAGATGTTCCACATAACCTATATATATGTTACAGTGACTTTAAAGGGAACTGTTTTGTGGAATGCATAATTTCTATAATTATCTTTGGAATTCGCAAAATGAACTTATTTCACTTTGACAGAACATTTCATCGGACAAAATTTATTGAACATTAAATATTAGTGCATACCATATTTTCATCTGACAAAATGTGTTGAACATAAAAAATAATGCATACAATATTTTCATTATGCATTTACTAATTTTTATTTTTATATTTTTACCCGTGTAACATTCATAAAAAAGGAGAAAAGATATTTAATCAAAACAAAACACATGTGTACAAACTTTTCACATAGCAAATTAGTATTGAAATCACAATTTATTATTTTTTAGAAAGCATTTTTCTTTAAAAAGCTGTTATTTATTAAATGAACATTATTTATTGTCTTTTCTTAAAGGTCACTTATTTAAAGAAGTCAAGCTGGAGTGGCACCTGCACTTAACTCTGACTTTGTAACAAGCACACCAATTACTTCTATATGTCCCTTAGGATATCAGCCTTAACTTCAATTTTGTAACTGTCAATCTCTGGGTTGCAGTCAATCACAATGCCTTCAATATTTTAGAAACCCGTCTCCTCCTGTCTGCTTGTGGTGTTGGAATGACCACAAAGTGAGGAACTATTGCGTGATACATTTGTTTTTATATTTTGTACATAATCATTAGCAATTTGGTGTTCCCAGTAATATTTAATTAGACGATTTTCATGGGTGGGTATTGCTTCTTAATATCTTAACTTTAGGATATCTTAAGTTCATTTTCAGTTTAGCTATTTACAAAAGATGTACATAATAACAAGCAATTTAGTTTTAGCCTTTTCATTTTCTAATTATTGAGCATTTGACAGGCATTTTAAAATATACCTTGATTTCCCAGGATTGTTTAATTGGGCGATATTTTTAGTGAGTATTGCACCTCAATATCTTAACTTAAAGACATCCTAAATTAAACTTTCAGTTTAATTGTCTACAAGCAAGTGTTCTGTACATAATGGTGCAATAGTGAAATTTTATAGGGCAATGTGTTGTAGAAATGGACTGTCATCAATTATTATTGGATTGACACACCCAGGCCTAAAACTAATCATTTACTAATCTTGTACATTCACCTATAAATCTTCCTTTAATTAAGTCTTTTTTGTGAGTTCAACATTAATTTATCTAAAACTTTCTTAAGTCTCTCTACAGTAGTTGCAGATGGAAGTTTATACAGGATACTTAAAAGAGAAATTGGCTTCCAATTCTTTAAAAATTCTTGGGGTTTATCATCTTTTGGAATACAAGCGTTAACTGCTTGATGTAAAGTAATGGACAATAAGGCTTTCTGATAACATTGATTTAAGGCCATAAGAATAAAAATTATATGGAACCCCAGAATGCTTTTAAAATTCAGCTGGGAAACCATCAATCATTACTTCATCTGTAGAGCAAAATAAGTCATCACAAAATGTTTTGACGTGATTTAAAATTTTACTTTGTTCCTATTACTTTGTTCCTATTTTACTTTGTTCCTATTATTTGCCGATTTACAATGTCTATTTTTCTAATTGTTTTCTCAATGAAGTTTTTTCTCATAGAATGGAGAAAAACTAAAAGGTGCTTTGGTTATCTTCCCTGTATACAGAAAAGGGAGTGATTTATAAACACCAGTTCTTACTGTTTTCTTCACATAACTTCCTTAGCATGTTTTAAAGGTGCATTTGAACTTTTCTTCTCTAAGTCATTACAAATTGCCGGATATGTATTGGTAGTTAACTGTTCAAGAGATAACAAGCTGGCAACTTCTTTCATCATATCAGAGGTAAACTGTGTGCCATAGTCACTGATTATCTCTTTTAGGACTTTTACCCTGTTGAAAATGCCAACTAAAGCAGCAGCAAAAGTTTCAGTGTGATTCTTTCTCAAAACCACAGCTTCCGGATATTGTGTACCGTAAACCACAACTGTAAGTACATGTACATATAATTCCCTCAGATCCAGGGTATATCTAACCAATCAAATCAACTGCTAGTCTTTAAAAAGAATTTCTATCACTGGCATCTTTTATAATGGGAATCTACTCCATTTTCCATTTAGAATAGTCTTTGGCACATATCACCAGAAAAAAAAAACAATCTCACCATGAAGACCTGGCCTGTAAAAGCTTGCAAAAAACATATCAAATGTTTTGGAAATACCTTGATATCCTCTGAACAAACCACAATGTGTCAATGTGAGACTTGTATCCTCTTTGGCAATACTACTTGAACCATTTCCTCACCGAATTTTAAACTTGGAATATTGGAAACAACTCACCAACAAAACATCTTTAATCTCAAGCTAAAAGTGTCCTTTACAACTAACGAAGTTTTTGTCACAACTAGCATATGTGACACACCTAGCTAACGAATTTTTCTGTAGTGCAATCAACTCTTGCCTATCAACACTATACACGTCATTAGATTTGAATCAAAAAATTAAGTTTTACTTCCTGCCTTAGAACTTATGAATTTTTGTTGCTAAAATCCACTTTTCATTTATTTATTTATTTGGGGTTTTATGTCGCTTTTAACACTGTACAGGTCATATCACAACGGGTAGTTGGAAGGGCAGAGGAAACCAGTACATAAAGTTTGTCAGGGTTCTGTACTATAAACTGCCGACCAACGGCAAGCAACTACCAGCTTTCCCACTAGAGGCTGTGCCTGGAACTGAACCCCGGCCTCAGAAGTGGGCGGCGAGAGTGTTACCACTCTGCCACCGTAGCCCCTCTAAAATCCACTTCTCTTGCTGGTTTTTTTTTCAATTGGACCATATAGAGAGAGCATGACTCTCCAGTTTCAGGTCTGCTACAACAAAACTTCTTTTTAACGTTCATCCTCTGTTAACTGGTATCTATGAAATAAAGCTAGTTTAAGTGCATCATAATCATTGGGCCTCTTCACTTGACAAACGTGAAAAGACCTATAGCGCCATTCCGCCCCAAAGTGCTGCCAAATAAATTGTCCAGTTTTTCATGTCAGTCTTGACTGCATGATGGTATTTTTCAAATCTGGTCAAGAAAGAATCAAAGCATTTGTCTGTTTCACTAAAATGCGGCAACTTAGCTGATTTAATATGCACCTAACTAGATTATGGTTCAATCAAACATGACATTTTTTTAATTCTTCAACCCTAGGTCTTCCCATTTCTAATTCATTCTGATATATCCTTTCTCTCTCCGGACTTTCATGAATTGTGGTGTAGCCTGATGCATGCCTGTCACTTCACTGAAATTACGCAGCAATGAGCTACATTAGTACTGAAATGGATGTCTGCTTCAGTGCACTAACCATATCTCTTATGGCTTTGCGGCTCGCGCTAGTAGACAAAATTCCCTTTTGGCCTTGTTCTCTCTGTTCTCTCTAATTAATTCCTTTTCTACTTGCTATTTTTCTTCAGACTGTCTTTTTCTAAATGCTACCTATTTTTTCATTAAGATAATCTTTGAGATGTTTACCTTCTAAACTTATCTCTTTAATCAGTGAAAGAAGCTTTTCCAAACTTACAAATCACTGGTGTACTGGAGTACTGGTGGAAATATTACGAAATGACAAACTATCACAGCAATTCAACCCCAAACCTCAAGTGACTTTTCTGCTTGAAATAAAAACCATTGGCAATCTACACAAAAGAAGTTGTGTCAAAAATAGAACAAAGCTTTAGCTGTATTAACATAGTTCTGTTTGTTCAATCAACAAAAAACAAAACACGAAAAAAATGAATAAAAAACAACTCACAAAAAATTGGAACTGCAAAGATTTAATTTATGTCCATGTAATTAGGTATTTGTTGTACACGAAGCACCAAATCCTTTACCTTTAAAACCTGAATCCTGACAAGCTTGCCAATTTCCACAGGATCTCAATTCAGGTCAGGTGGGAAAAAAACCTTCCAAAGTATGCTTTATTTTTAGTCGAATATATGTAAATATGCATACAATAATTCACATAATCATCTGCAATTCTTTACACACACAAGTATACAGCCATACACATACACGTACACATTGAGGCAACCCTACAGTCAAACCAGCATACAACAAATTAAACTTCTACAAAGGAGGGTGAGGAGTATAAATAAATCCAATATAATAATGTAAACTGCATGGGCTAATGAGTTAATGAAGATATACATATATCTTTTGACTCTGGGGTTAAAGGGTTTAGAGGCAACTTGAGTTCCTAAAACTTACATCTCAAGCTCTTGTTCCTCATTATCAAAAACATCCTCCTACGAAATGTTTTATGAAACATATACATTACAATATACCAAGAGCTAATTACACTGTGCTAAAAGAAGCTAATTAACTATTAAGTAATGGTGTATTCTTAGATCTAAGATTTTCTGTGTTCTATTATTTTTCAGTAAGCTCTGTAGTGGTAGCACTAGCCATAAGGACGTGTCTACCATCAAAAACCCTGTCATGAGGATGTATTATGGCAAATTGGTAAGATTACTGGTCATTCCTGCATTGTTTCACATACCATTCTCTAATGCCCTGGAATGACTAAAACTGAAAATGAATAGTAACAGGTTAACTGGAAAGGTTACTTCCATCCCAAGATTTGTAGCGTCAATCCAAATAAGGGGGGGGGGGGGGGGGCAGACTTTTACATTCTCCGAATTTTGTAAATACAAAGTTTGCATTTCTGTATAAAATTTGAAGACAGACACCTTGGATGTACAAATCTTAGATGTATTTATTTTTTCATAGGATTGGGAGTGTTTTAACATATTGCCTTTTCATATTTATTATTCCAAACTCAGTCTGATGTTGATTATTTGCAAATAAGTAACCTAAATAAATAAAAATTTCACTCCTTAATCAGAGGTGCAAATACCATATATTTTTGTTTGAGTGACCTGAATGTTACTTGTCAACAACAGATATTTGGTAAATTCTAATAACTGGTAAACTCCATACAACCATACATACATGAACCTGAATGAATGATGAACATTTGAAACCCTAAATTTGTACGGTATGTTTTGTCTCAGTGATCCTGCTGGCTACTAAGTTACTATACTCTTCTATTTCACAGTGGTTCATGAATATCAACGTGTATGGACAGGAAGCATTTTGGATATTGCTGTACCTCAACCACTTCAGCAAAGGACCAGAAGGTACGTGTTTTTTTCAACCAACAATAGTAAAATTAATGACTAGAAAACTTATAAACAAAGGCATGTCATATGCAATGGTATGTCATCCACCTCTGTAATTTAGGTTTTTTATGCTTCAGTATCCTTGTCATAACAACCTGGGCCGGGATTCACAAAAAGGTCTTAAGTTTAGGCAATTTTTTTGCTTAGACAAATCTTAAAGTTATGACTTTTGTCTTGACTTGTCTTGACTTTTGTCTCTTAAATTAGGATTCACAAAAAGTAGTTAGCAAAATCTTAGCTGAGATAAAATTTGTGCAAAAAGTCTTAACTATTTTGAATTCAAATTAACAAATTTTAGTAAAACCAAAACATTTTTCATCGATAAATACACCAAACATTCTCTTTAAAATTATAAAACAGATTTGTTACTTCTTTTTTGTAAAATTGTGTAAAAATAGTCATATTTATGTTTTATTGTGAGTCAGCCCTTTTTATGACAATATTTTTACCACAAGAAGGTAAAATGTGGAAATTTATAGGTAATTAAATGATGTAAATTTCTATTATAATCCACAGAAATTACTTCTACAGGAAGTATAGATCTCCATAGTATATATGTTGTTTTCATAACAAAGGGTAAAATGTAAATACATGCAATGGAATATTTTAAAAATGACTTAAGTCTGCCCTGCAGTGGCCTTAAAGTTATGACAAAATCTAAGACAAATTTTTGTCTAAGACCTTTTGTGAATCCCATTTTGTCTAAGCAAAAAAAAAGTCTTAACTTTATGACAAAATTCTTGCACAGTTAAGACTTTTCTCTTAAAGTTATGACAATTTTTTGCTTAAGACCTTTTGTGAATCCCGGCCCTGGACTTTACTCACTTTGTCCCAATACTTATTTAGTTGTTAAAAGAGTTTTTTTCCATCACCAAAAATATCATCTCTTCTGTTGCAAAAATATACATTTTAGATGTTCCAGTCACAACTACCAGAATTCAGACAGTGGCATTCATTACTACTTGTTAAATAAAGCAAAATCCTTGTAATTAGACTTTCTACATATTCAAAAATTTGACTGTTTGAACTTATTTACACTCCTCTAATTTTGAGCTTCCCCACTAAAATATTCATCTCCATTAACATAGTTATCATTGCCATTGCAAACAGATGCCCATTTCCACGTTTTGGACACTGAAAAACTATGATATGTCAACTTAAAGACAGGTTGGAAAGCATGGCCTGCGAGGGGCCACTACTTCAGATAGGGGTACCTTAATTAAGTCTGCTACTTATTTAATTCCTTATTATGACAACCTTGGTTAATCAGAACTGGCCAGTGTTACACATCACTGACCACAATTGAATTGGCTTCCATCACTCTGACTCCATAGATTGAAGGAGTAGGAAGTGTTTTCCCACCATCCACTACCCTGGTGCATTCTATGGGAATTATACGAGGTCTTAACATTCGAGCTCAGTGGGCTCACATACAGAATAGCGGGTGCAACATGGACTTAATTTAACGAGTCATACAGACTCTGAACCTGAACAATTGTAAGATACACTTAACTAGATGGATTAAGGTTTTCTTATTTGAATGCAATATCACTGTTCAGTAACCTTCTGAGGTTCTTGACCCCTTGATCCTATCACAGCCAAGGGAGATCTCCTGCTGGATAGATATAGTCGTCCGGGTAACGGGCTAGATGGGGAAGACCCTGGCTCCCCCTATCGACTTATACTATAATGACTAGATTTTGACCTTTAGTCCTCTAAACCTGGTCCATTTAAAGTAAAGTTTAGGATCCTCTGTTCTTGATGTTCCTTTAGCTTGGTAAGGTTCTGGAATGATGTAATCCAGTTGCACAGTAACCCAGTAAGGTAGGATAGATGTAGGTCTTGGAATAAGTTGGGAAAAGTTGGACCAGGCTGACCCTGGCTCCCCCTATCTAATCTATACTTTCGTGCTGAATCTGACCTTTTTTGACAGCTAGTGGGAATGCTAGCAATGCAATAACCATAAATATGACATGTTTCAACTTATTTTGACCTCTGCTAGTTGAACAGTATGCTCTTTAAGCTTGATACTTGATCATGTGATAAGGCTATATCTAACTTTGCATTTTGCCATGTTTATGGGGTGTTCCACTGGGGCTGTCAGTAACTGTAGATATTTTGAGGGTCTGGAGCAATGTATTCAGAGTCGGTTAAGATCGATATGTTTGATATTTTACCAACCCTCCACGACTCTGTATCCAGACCTTGACTCTGACAACCTGGAAACTGTCCTGTTGTGGGTCTCTATAGCTGGTCGGACACGCTTCCCATTTTGTCCTATATTGTACCTTCTTGTCTGGAAGTAATTGCTGGCCTGTCGTGGTTCAGTACCTGAACACCACCTCCTGACAGGATGTATACACAAACTGAACATACTTGAAAGAAAGCTGCCTGTCGTCAACATAACCAAACTGACTTAGTCACTTCCCTTCAAGACGAGAAGTCTCAAAGTCTTCAACTGTAGAATCGGTAACATCTCAGCAGGACAAGTCAGGAACACATCACGGCAAGAACAGAAACCGACAAAGTGGTTACAGCAAACACACAAGTCGGTGTATAGGAGTGTGTAGGACAAGCCAGTCTCATTTGGCCAACCCATGGCCTGTCGGCTGTGAAATCTATTGCTATATAAGTTGAGTCAGTTTGTGCAATGCATCATTTGGAATCAGGCATCTGATGGATTACATCTCGCAGCGTTTAAGATAAGGCTTTTGTTTTTTTACACATTAAATAGTATTACTTTTGAGATACATGTTGGGCTGACTTGTTGATAGGCTTTTATTTTTTACAAACATTGCTTTTAAAAAGAAAAATGGGCCCTTAAAAAGGGAAAAAGAACAAGGAACATAGTCGTCACCACAGACACACAGAGTTTGAGTTGGGGGATACAACTGCTGACATAAAGAGGAGGAGGTAGGACAGGGAGCAGAGAGTGAGGGGGAGGCAAAAACAACAAAAACAACAAAAACAACAGAGGAAGGAGAGGGACACGAAGTAAGCCAGGATGGAGGAAAGTTCACACTAAGCAGAGGAGGGAGTGGCCGAAAAGTGTGCAAGGGCAGACAGGAGTGACACAGAAATGGTCACAGAGGCTGGAGGAGAGGCAGCCACATTTAAATCACACTCCAGGCACACAAAGAACCATATGGCAAACATTTACTAAACAGATTCAGATGAGGAGGCTATTGTGGACTTTGACAAGGATCATGAGGACCTCTATGAAAAACAAGCACTTTAAGGACAAGGACAGGAATGCCTGTGGGAGACGTTTACCAACAGCCACAAGCCATTTGTCAAAGTATGCAAGACTTGCTTCAGCTGCTTCAGAACACAACATCTCCAGAGCTTCAACCGACACGGACAATATGGAGATCATCATGCGGTCAACAGACACCACATGACAGCCTGAACAAGTCACCAGCAACTTCCAAGGCCAACATCAGTCAACCAGCAGGTCATGGACCAGTTCATACAGATGAGAACTATGCTGTCATCATTCTTCGGGCAAAAGCAGAAGACAACACGAACAGCATCCGAGAACTACCTTGCATCAGAGTTGGGGGATTCGACGAGAAAGACTTTCAGACATCCAGAAACAAGGCTGTGAAGCTTCTTAGCAATCCAAAGCAGGACAGAGGAATGAGGCCTTCAGCCCCAGAAACCACAGCAACGAGACTTTTACTAAGCTCAAGTGCAACTTCAACATTTGTGCCACATACATTTCAACAGCCACAGCAGCCAGCGCCAGGTACAAGGGAATACATCTTAACCATCCCAGAGACTCAGATGCTTGCAAGCCAGGTCATCCAGCCCACTCAACCAAAGGACAGCAGCAGCAATCCAGAGGGCAGCCAACTTCCTTCCTAGTCCTTGACGACCAACAGGCTGAACCTTCAAGACAACATACCTTATATTGACCCTATTGACAACATATCACGACTATCAAGCTTCTTTGGAATATACCCCCAGTGCTGAGCTACCAACAGAATGACAAACAGCAGCCGTTTTCACCAGCTGACATACAACCACCAGTAACTTCTCCTCCAACCACCACCGCACAGCAGCAGCAACTAGACCAGCCTCGGCCTCCTCAGCAGTCTGCCGACGCCCAACAGCAGCAGCAGTTGAGCCACTGTACCTGCCTTAATTTGGTCCTTTTTGGGCCACTGCTGTAAACAATCTAAAGGTCTGTTTTCCAAAAGCATTTAATAGCTGTTGTTTAAAAAATCGACCCCAAACAAGAAGCATTACATTGCCCCATACTTCAAATATTTCACAAGTGAACTTAAAAGACTTTAAACTTGGATTTTGGAGGGTTGAACAAAATTTTGGTTTAATAACTGGTAAAAAATGCATAAAAAAGAGAAAAATGGGACCAAGGCAACTTTTTTCCCACTCAAAATTTAAATTTATCAAAAGGTTAGACTATAAGGAAGGTTTGACATTTGGGGGAAGTATTTTGACCTTTGGATTCGACCTTTGGAACTTTCACCCTTTGATAAACTTTTGAGGTTCCCCAAATATTGAGAATTTTGAACTTTTAGATATCTTGCAAATTTGCAAGAAAATAACTTTGAAATTTTTTTTTAACTTTATACATTTTAACTTTCAATATGGCACATCTTTGTAGAAATCGGAAGTTTTCAACAGGTGACTTGTGATTTGGTTTGAAATAGTTTTGAAACTTGTTGGAAATGGTTCGGATGTTGTTTGGAAATTTGTTGGAAATTTGAGCAACAGCGGCTTAAACAAAAGTTCTTGCAATAATTGGATAGTCCGGAAAAGAACTGATACTAGTTCTAAAAAGGACTGATAGATGCCAGCTTCTGCCCCAGGGTTGTTGTTCGACAAAGCTCAGATCCTGACCTCCTGCTCAGCCAATGTCTCCAGATGATTGAAGTAGTGTTTCAGTAGTTATCAGCGATATTTGGCCTCCCTCGAAGGATTCCTGTAGTTCTTATTAGGCACATACACCACCTGTTCATTTTGTAGGGCCGCTACATCATTTCCTGGGGTTGGTGCCCTGTCTGTTCCTCCCAGGTGTGTCCTCAGCATGTTGTGCAACACCACACATGTGAAAAAATGTCTCTACCAACCCTTGGCCTTTGCTCCATGGTACCCAGTAGTATCTTGAACCAGCTCACTAAGATTCCATTTTCCACCACCCTCATTCATCTGAAGATCCTGTAGTTGGCTATTATTTCTTCCCTTGTGAGTTCTCTTCTGTTGTAGGGTTTCACAATCCAGACCATCAAGTCAAAGGAGTCACCACCTAGCAAGAAGTAGTGCAAATCTGGTCCTCCCTCGCCCAGTGGTTCAGGCCTAAAAGTCCCAAGCTGCCATCCTTGATCTCCCTCAAATCACTTCTGTTGAAAATCTGTGCATCCGAACAAGAACCACTTGACCCACAATCTATCCACAGGAATTTGTATTCTGCTTCAAACAAGGCTAGCAGCACCAGGGAAAAGAAGCCCTTGTACTTGTAATAGTCACTGCCAGATTTCTTTGGCTTCTTCATGGCTATATGCTTCCTGTCTATTGCTCCTACATCATTGGGGACATTCTATCTGGTTCTAAAGGGTAGCACAAATTTTCATCCTGAAATTAATCAAGGATCACTCACTAGACATGCGGTATGCATTTGCAGATATACTGGTTTGGTCAACCAGCCAGTGATACTACTAGGAGGTGTAGGTCTCTTCTGTCTCTAGTGTCTCAGCATTATTGCCAGTTTTGGTCAAACTTCTAAGGGCTTCCTAAAATTGATGACTGACTTCTTGATGTGGTGATGTATACATTCCCAGGGGTTTGGTGGCTTTCTTCTTCTCCTGCGGGCTGGCTAGGGCTGTAGCTGTGGTGCTGGCTGTAGGGCAGGTGATGGTCTTGGGTTCTGATGTGTCCTTTGTCTGAAAATCAAAATATTAAACTCAATTAAAACAAAAAGTACCCTAAGCTTCTCTAGATAGTCTCTCTCTCTCTCTGTCATCTTTCCAGTGACAAATGATGTTTTAAGACAGCCAGAGGGGGTTTATATAGTGTTGGTTCGATCCCGATTCTGGATCCCAACTTCAGGAATTAATCAGTCCAGTTGTGATGAGTCGGAAAAATGCTCTAGTCTGTCTGTTTGTCAGTATGGCTTGTCGGGGCTTCCTACGGCTTGTTTGTTAGTTGTTTATGGTTTGTTGCGATAGTCTTGTCATGAATAAAATCATACCCACCCGAAGTCAGGATCTTGATCCAGACAAGAACAGATGTGCTATGTCCTGTCCGGGAGATGTAATCAACCCAACATTTTTGCATGCCTTTTAATGTTTTTCATCCCCTATTCCACGACTTTTTCAACTGACCCTAGAGTCGTAGAGTCAGTTACAGGGTTGGTTCCAGTAGAAAAAACCAATAGGCTTCTGTAGGAAGTCTCTCTGATGTGTAGTCTGTATCTTTGCAGTAATAAATGATGATTTACAGCAGTCAGAAGGGGTTTATTTAATGTTGGTTTGATCCTGACCCTCGATCTAGACTCCATAAATTATCAGTCCAGTCAAGAAAATGCTCCAGTCCTGTCTGTTTTTTTTCAGTACGGCTTGTCAGGGAATAATACAGCTTGTCTGTTAGGGGTTTACGGCTTGTCCTGATACAGTTCCTCAAGGTCAGACCAAGTGACATACCAAGTGACCTCTAGGGTCAAAACAGAGATGTATTGCGGGTTAATATATATATTTATTATCATTTAACAACAATAAAGCCACACTACAGATTATTTACAATTATGAAACATTTAAGTCTGGCACAGGGTCACCTTAAATTTAAGTAGAATTTAAGGGGACCTTAAATCGACTTTAACATAAGGTCAACTTAGTTAAAGGAGGTAAAAGAACCTCATACAGATTTGAAGAAAATGAGATTACATAAGGAAGGTGGGCCTGTGCCAGAAATAAAGAGATATTTAAAATGTTAAAGTGGTGACATGGTAATTTAAATAATTTTTTACTGAATTGAATTTAACCAGCCAAACCCCAAGCAGTAGGAGTAGAATCAAAGACTAGATAACTTATTTTTGAACATCTCAGCCACTTGATCCCTAGCATTAACATCATCTGTGATATACCTCCACACACAGTCCGACGTCCAGGTACCCTGTCGCTGTATGTTTAAACCCGAACGGCAGCGACCGATCGATAAAGTAGTCTTTCCAATGGAGGCCTAAGAGATCCAAGTCTCCTGGATCTATGGGAACGTGGCGAAAAGCCCTACTGATATCTACTTTGAAAATTTTACAACCCCTACCCTGTATAAAATTCTGTGGCCAATCTACAGATTTTTTGACAAAAATTTCACCAGGTCCTCCACGTTGAGATTTGACCCTACCTTTTGTAGCTGATTCATTAAGTGTACGCAACTCTGCCAAGCGCTCTTCCACCTCACATTGCACGGATTCATTACTCCTCAAAAATTCAATTGAGGGGACCACACTTTGATCAACATTCGCTTCCGTAACATTACTGTCAGAAACCGTAAGACTGTGATTGGAAACCGTAGCAGTGCCGTGTTGCCTTTGGGAGACCGAAGGAAGTGGACTTACGCGTGAGCTACCCTGTTCCAGTGCAGCTTCGGTACGCTGTACCCTCCTGTCCATTAACTCCATTTGTTCCCCTATTTGCTGCAATTTACTCAAAATCTGATCCGAAACTGCAGTAATATCGGATGTAGAGGAGGATGCGGCTACCTCACTAGTACTGGAAAAGGACTCACCTGCCAACTTCACTTGACATTTTTTCCCAACTGGCCGCTCGTGCTCATCCTGGCATCTAGAACAATGAAATATTTTTGGCATTTTGACTTTTGATCTGAGCCACGTAAAATAATGTAAAGTACAAAATAATATAAAGTGTAAAATGAAGTATAAAATCAATGCTCAGATCAAAAAACATGTAACTTCTTCAACTTTCAAACGAGTGTGGCGCCAATATTAAACAAAGGCTGGCTTTTATAGTGAAATTATTTAAGCATGACCACCCACAATGCAATATTCTGGTCTGGTCCCAGAACTGAGACCTCTGCCCCGTATCAGGTCACAGGCCCAGTTTCCCATCTAGTCATGTAGAAAAGCATCCGATCCCAAGTCAGGTCGGGAGGTAGATCCAGACAAGACTGGATCTACTCTGTCCTGTTGAAGAGATGAAACTGACCTGAAATTTATGCGCCCTTTTATTCTGGATTTCTATCTCCGACTCCCAACTTTTGCCACGGACCCTAGAGTTGTAGTGTCTGTTGTAGGGTTGGCTCCAGTGCAACACCCCCATTAAGGTGATAATCACCTTTACTTTTATTGTGTTTAAATGCTTACATTTCTTATGTATTAAATATTTTATTATAAACAGTACTTTCTGATTACGGAAGCTCTGAACTGCCAAAGTTTTTTTATTTTACTAACTTGAATGTACGAGTTAGTTAACTTGAATATTCAAGTTAATAACTGGAATATTCGAGTTAGTAACTTGAATGTACAAGTTACTAACTTGAAAATACCAGTTACCTAACTTGAATATACCAGTTAACTAACTTGTATATACGAGTTAGCTAACTTGAATATACGAGTTAGCTAACTGGAATATACGAGTTACTAACTGGAATATACAAGTTAGTAACTGGAATATACAAGTTACTAACTTGAAAATACCAGTTAACTAACTTGAATATACAAGTTAGCTAACTTGAATATACAAGTTAACTAACTGGAATATACGAGTTAGCTAACTCGATTATACGAGTTAACTAACTGGAATATATGAGTTACTAATTGGAATATACCAGTTAGTAACTGGAATATACGAGTTACTAACTTGAATATACAAGTTAACTAACTTGAAAATACGAGTTAGCTAACTTGAATATACCAGTTCACTAACTGGAATATACGAGTTAGCTAACTGGAATATACGAGTTAACTAACTGGAATATACGAGTTAGCTAACTGGTATATATGAGATAATAACTGGAATATATGAGTTAGTAACTTGAATATTCAAATTAGTTAACTGGAATATACCAGTTAGCTAACTGGAATATACCAGTTAATAACTGAAATATACGAGTTAGCTAACTGGAATATACAAGTTAATAACTGGAATATACGACTTAGTAACTGGAATAAACCAGTTAGCTAACTTGAATACATGTGTTAGCTAAGTTGAATATACCAGTTAGCTAACTGGAATATACCAGTTAGTTAACTGGAATATACCAGTTAGCTAACTGGAATATATGAGTTAGCTAACTTGTATATTCAAGTTAGCTAACTGGTATTTTCCAGTTACCTAACTGGTATATTCCAGTTAGTAACTCGTATATTCAAGTTAATAACTTGCATATTCAAGTTAGCTAACTCGTATATTCAAGTTAGGTAATTTGTATATTCCAGTTAGCTAACTGGTATATTCGAGTTAACTAACTGGAATATTCCAGTTAGCTAACTCGTATGTTCCAGTTATTAACTGGTATATTCCAGTTAGCTAACTGGTATATTCAAGTTAGCTAACTGGTATATTCCAGTTAACTAACTTGAATATTCAAGTTACTAACTCATATATTCCAGTTATTAACTCATATATTCCAGTTAGCTAACTCGTATATTCGAGTTAGTTAACTCGTATATTCCAGTTAGCTAACTCGCATAATCCAGTTAGTTAACTGGTATATTCAAGTTAGCTAACTCGTATATTCAAGTTAGTTAACTTGTATATTCAAGTTAGCAACTCGTATATTCCAGTTACTAACTGGTATATTCCAGTTAGTAACTCCTATATTCTAGTTAGTTAACTCATATATTCCAGCTAGCTAACTCGTATATTCCAGTTAGTTCACTCGTATATTCAAGTTAGCTAACTCGTATATTCAAGTTAGTTAACTGGTATTTTCAAGTTAGTAACTTGTATATTCCAGTTAATAACTGGTATATTCCAATTAGTAACTCATATATTCCAGTTAGTTAACTTGTATATTCCAGTTAGTTAACTCGTATATTCCAGTTAGCTAACTTGTATATTCAAGTTAGCTAACTTGTATATACAAGTTAGTTAACTGGTATATTCAAGTTAGGTAACTGGTATTTTCAAGTTAGTAACTTATACATTCAAGTTACTAACTCGAATATTCCAGTTATTAACTTGAATATTCAAGTTAACTAACTCGTATATTCAAGTTAGTAAAATAAAAAACTTTGGCAGTTCAGAGCTTCCGTAGTATCATGCCGCTTGGTGGTTTTAAAAGTTTTCATGTCTCACATAAAAATGTTTTAAATACCCTGTATATAATATATATTTTATCTCTAACATGTAAATAAAATGCCCAAACTATATCCCATATCTGTTTCTTAACATTTGTTTTACACAGAATTCACCTTTTGACCTGGTATGACCTCCAACTGCATAGCACAGTTATGTCTGGCTTGATTGAAATAACTAGCAGGATAGAGAGGTTATATTTGAAAGCTGAGATTGCACTCCCAACCTTCCCGAATGAAAAGATATGTCTTGTGACCAACAATATTATGTTCACTATCACATAATCAGGGCAGTAGGGTGGCAGGTATCTGGAATAGTAGTAAAAGATAGCGGTACATTGTAGGTCTGTACAGAAGACTTAAGTTCTCATTCGGGCTTAGAGTATTGGGGTCAGAGTCACAAAAGGATGTACATCCCTGACTTTTGTCTCCGCCTGTTTTGTCAGGCTAAAAAAGGCTAAAGCTTAGGCTTAACTTTCAGCCTGAAACAAATGCGACTTAAGTCTCCCAAAATAATCAAAATATTTACATTTTGCTTCAGATTTGCTTCATTATTCCCCAAAAATATCTTAGGTATTGCTTCATTATTTTCTATCTCAATGATTTAAACAATAAGATATTATGTAAATAATATAGCTACTCCCCGGCTTTCAGGAGACTTTCAGGAAAATATGACTTTACATCCCCAGTCGATTTTAAATGAATTTTTATCACTAACATGGACGTCCTGTAAACAATAAATTGAATACCTTTTATACTGTAACTAGTTAAACACATCTTTTCTTTTCGTTGGGTCTGTTAACTCTCTAATGTTCATACTACAATTTTTTTAGATTATTACTCATATTTAAATTTTTCGAAAAATATAATATTTTGTAAGAGTAACCACTCCAAACCAAAAAAAAAGAAAAAATAAACAATTGTTTCCCATCACAATATATGCAGATTGAGATTTTTGATAAATATGTACAAGTGCGAGCCGCCTATGCATTGTGTAATGGACCTTATTTCACAAATAAAGGGGTACATCGGTAACAATTGACATAATAGTCTGTTTAGATGCAAATGAACTTCAACATATTTGTAACACATTATGCTGACACAATACCAAAACAATACAAACTATCCAGATAGATGATTGCCATTGTTGTGCATACATTACTTCTCATAATATCTGAGTGTCTTTGATTTAAAACTTAAACTTTTATATCACCTTTTACTAACACAAGATTATACTCTACTCAGTGCCACAGGACTACCAAAACAAGAAATAAGATAAAACAGGCAATATTTCTGTTTCTACACATAAAGACACAAGTCCTGACTTTCAGGCTGTATGTGAACATTATGTCAATTCTATTTCAACTCTTTTGCACCACATTGTACTTGTACATAATACTACATTGTACAATTGTACATAATACTATATATATTCCTTCAAAACATTGGTTGAGACGGAGTAAATCTGCTTGGTTCTCTGGATGACCAGTGGCCCCAAGTGTGTTCTCAGTTTGTAATTTCCTCCTTGCCCCTTCTCTTTTTTAATGTTAAAAAAGTTTTAACATAAATAAATTAAATTAGTTTCTACTTTGGGAGATATTTTTCATTTTGTATACTTTGAGGGTGGAAAGTTGAAATCAAATGTAAAGTAAGTCCCGAGAGTATGACTATTCCTGGGGGGGGGGGGGGGGTAGCCTGCCAATCAGTTGTAGAGAAGAAACAAGATTGAAAGTGTTTTTGGTCTACTAGCGCGAGCTGCCAAGCCATGAGAGACACGAGTAGTGCACTGAAGCAATCACCCATCCCCAGTACTAACGTAGCCCTTTGCCACTTAACTTCAGTGAAGAGACAGATACTCATCACGCCATGCAGCAATGCCTGAAAGTCTGGAGACAAAAAAAGTAATCTCTAGAAGCACAAACCTCACTGGAGCTGGCACTCAAAAATAATTAGCTAGTAATCATTCATGTAGTAAGACAGCTCCAAGAAATCATAGTCTTCCATGACTAATATCTACTCCAGCCTGATTAATCTTTTTTTGCAACATCAGTTATCAATCGTGTGTCTAAAAAACGTAACTAGGTGTCATCAATTTGTCATGGAATTAGAGAAGTTTAAGTGAGAGCTGATTTTTTCGGATGACATGATCAAGCAGTTTCAACTTGCACCTGGCATGATTTTTTTCAAGACTCATGACAGATGAAAAGGTGACATAAGTTTATAAAAATAATATCTAAAATTGTATAGTTTTTTTCAATATAGTTCATTCTTTATGTTCCCCCTTGTGCATGTAATACTGTATTACAGTTATTAGTTGTGCAGAGATATAAACTAAAAGTGTGATATTTTATTTAAATTTTACAAATGTTTAAGTGTTTGTTACTTGGGAATTAGTTAAAACTTTGCCTCAGCTACGTTTGCTATTGAGGTATTTCTTTAACTTCACCTTCATCCAAAATTAGCAGAACGCCTTGGACTTAGACTTACATCAGAGCTTAATCTTGTGTCAGGAGCTTAGGTCACAATGAAGTTCTTTAGTAAATTTGGCCCCCTTTTTACACTGTACTTTCAGTTTCTCTTCTTGGACATTCCTGTGGATTCTACACACTACTGTGCCTGCTGCTTGCACCCATTCAGCTGATGAAGATTGTGGTGAACATTGTTCAATTATGTGTGGCTGCCAATAACGTGGTTGCAATGGATAGGCAAGAACTGGCCACAAAACAGCAACAGTGAAAAATGATATAGGGTATATGTAACAGAGAGATTATGTACTTGTACAGTGATTTCAGTGAAAATGGTTGAAACTTGTTGCATTTTATTTCATACCTTCCTTGATTTATTTCAGACATACTGTGTAATACCATTATTTCTATTCCATGTACCTTAAATAAGAGTTTTTACATTTTACACCAGTGGGAAGTAAGCTGTTTAGTCGTCACGCCTAATATGGCAGTGCCTGATTTACATAAAATTTGAGGGGTGGCAACTTTATATATGTGTCAATCAATATTTATGTATATATCGAAATTGGGACAATATGTTGTGTTGTCTGTTGGAACCTTACAAGGACTGGCCGATTTGGTGGTATCAAAAATTGCCGGTTATGAAAAGTGTGTGGTGCCGTTTTCTAGTGATTATTTTTTACAAATTAGTGTGTGTGTGTATTCTTGCTAAACTGTGATCACATTTGTAAGCTACAGAAAGAACACTTCATTATTTTGTTAATGGTTGAAGATGTAACTCTAATTTGGGAGTTATAATTTCTCTCATTTGTGTAATACAACAGCCCTTTAGTTCTTGATTTGAGACTGGGGAAAAAGCCCTACACAAAAAAACCCTACAGTTTTTGATACTAATGCAGAAAAAGCAATACAAAAACCATTTTTCCAGATCATAGAGAATGCCCTATACATCATGTTTAGTTTACTGATGAAAGGGTTGATCATTACTTAAAGGGATATTTCAATTGCTACTCAAACTACCTTATGCTGTAATTGTCCATCCCAATGTCCCATTGTACTTTTAGAAACAATAAAATAGATAACTTCATTAACTAGGTAAACCTATTCTGGATTGCAGTTACTCAACCTTTAGTTGATAAATGATAGAAAAAAATACATTGCAGTAAAATCTTCAACTAAAAATGGAGTTTCAGACCAGAATTTTTATCACCAATTAAACTTTAGAATTTGTTTCTGTAGATTGGGATTTATTTATTTTCTAATCATTAGGAATGCAATAAATGTATTTGTGTTGTGAATGTTAAAATTATTTTTTTCATATTTTGCTGAAGAACAACAAATGTGTAAGTTAGATAGCAAATACTAAAAGCAATAATAATTTTGAAATAGTAAAAGTGATACATAACTTTGAAACAGTATATGTTTGTACATTGCACTATCTAAAAAGGAATAAAGACTGTCAGCAATTTGTAAAGCTGAGCTTTAAATTTGTGTAACAATTGGTATTGAATTTCTCAAAATAATGCCTGAGGTAATAATATTGTGTAGTTATACCATTCGACCAAGTGATTCGGTCTCATCAGAGGCTAATTTCCCAAAAACACTCCTGGCCCTCTTGAGGTACTGAAAGTATACCAAAAGTGGTTGTTTTTCCGCTTTTGTATACCAAATGTATTATTTATTTGTTTATTATAGTGGCACATAATACAACAATTTTCAGTATACCCAAACCTATGTTGGCTTATAAGTCACTTCAAGTACATATAAATTTAATGTGTATGTTTACATATAACTGTCCAATGATGCTTCAAGAAAAAACTTTTCTCCCTTATTCCAAATGCTTTCAACAAAATTTGCAAGATACTTGGACTTCAAGTTTATCAAAAGACACAATTGCTTATTTGGGATTAAATGGTTTACAAGAAAGCAAAAAATGATGTTCATCTTACACAGCAAACACAATCTTTTATTTAACTCTTTTCGGAAGTATCGCCCAGTTTCTATATTTAGAGGAAATAAGCCCATGCATGAGGAAATATGCTGGGCAAGTAACGATCTTTGAGTCCTGCTAATATTGCTTATAACATAATCTTCTACATTAATGTTTTGTTTAAATTTAACATAGTTCCTTAATTTTGGTTGTAACCAACTGTATTGGACTACTCTTCATGCGTAAGATCAGAAAGTTCAAACTTTATATCTGTCAGGTCAATTTCTTTTCGTTCAATAATATAATGGGATGTATTAACACTTTCCATGTTATATAATTGGCTAAACTAGCTTGAATTGTTTATATTAATTAATTGAAATTCTGCAACCCTTTTTGTCAGTCTATCATTTTTTTCATTTTAAGAAGACTGTTCTAAATTTCAGCATACAAAGAGAATGCTGAAATTTCACACAAATCCACCCCATGTCAGCTTGAACTGTGTGAGTTGGGGTCTTTTTATGTACACCTAAAAAGTATCTCATGGCCCTATTATGAACCATTTGCCCAAACTTATCATTCCCATATCCCCAAACACTTGCTTCATAACTAATAAAACTATTTATACCAGTATCATGCAATTTAGTAAATGTGTGATAGCCAATATTTTTAAATTGCTTGAATTTTGATATTATTGAGCTGAGTGCTCTACCACCAGATACAGCTAGAGTTCTGGCACAGAGTTCAAATATCAGGTATTCATCAAAAATTACACCAAGATATCTATAATTGCCAGTTAAATTTATCTTACAGTCATTAATTTTGGATTCATATTTTGTAACAGGTTTCCTTTTATATCTAAAATGAATGTTCTTTGTTTTGTCAATACTCACCTTCATTTGTCATTTGTTAAACCAAAACCAACATGGTGAAGCATTTTCTGTAAATTTTGTTCATTCTCATTTATCAAAACTATGTCATCTGCATACAGTGTAGTGCAAATTTGAGTGTTTCCTCGTGAGACACCAAGTTCCAACTCTTTCAGCTCTTTCACAAGGTCATTAAGATATATATTAAATAAAGTATGTGATAAGTTATCACCCTGTCGTACCGCTTGTAAGATACCAAACCATGTAGTAGTGAAATTATTTATTTGAACACATGATTCTGTTTCTTTGTAAAGTGCAGTAATTGCATTATAGAAATTTCCATTAAACTTAATTTTAACAGTTTGAAATATAGCATATTACGATTAATACAAATGCCTTGGACATGTCAATAAAGGCAGCAAAGGTACTTTTCCCTTCATATTTCCTACTGTCAATTATAGAGGACAAGACAAAAATATGATCTTTGCATGACCTTGAACATCTAAAACCATTTTGCTCATCAATTAGAGTATTATTATCTTCAAGAAAGGAGGCTAACAGAGATTCAAAAGACTACAATATATCTTGTGCATGATATTAGGCTGATGCCTTTGTAGTTTTGTGGCAAAAATGGGTTTTTGTTGAAATTTTCAGTGTCCGCTTGATTAATAATCTCAACCACATTTTATGTACCACTGAATTATTAAAGCAATAAACAAAAGTGTATGCAATAACTTATGGATGGGTTTTTTATAACTTCATTTGGGATTTGGTCAATGCATGGATCTTTACTGTTTTTACAGTGACTTCTAGCTTTTTCAACTTCCTCCAGTAAAATATGGGTATTCAAGGTAGTTTAAAATTCTGCGTCCCTGTCATTTTCAAGGTAATATTTTTGCTTTTTAATTTCATTAGCAAAGGCAACATCAATGATTCCAAGACTAGGGTTATACAATTTTTCAAAATCATTTTTCCAAGTGTCCAATACATTATCTATATCTGTAGTTATATTTCCATTATGCATAACTTTAAAGGGGATTTCTGATTTACCTGGACCCATACTTTGATTTTTTCCAAAAGTCCCTGTGATTGTGTTTACTCATATTTTCAATATTGATAACAACATTTTTGTTATATTCCCTTTTACTTTTCCACAGCAGCTTATCAAAGTATTCATGTGTAGAGAGAAACAAGACACTTTGACTTTTTACGTTTCTATGGCCATGGTACTTTTTGCAATTTTTTCCTGAGTTTATCATGTTACTTCATGCCACATGTAAATTATTGTTCCAATAAGGTTTGGAACATTTATATTTCTTTGCATTTGATTTTGATATATCTCTAAATTATAAATAATTGTTTTATTTCATTCAGTATCATTTTAACGAGGTTATCATACAACCTGTCAAACTCTGTATTTAGAAGAATATGGTTCTCAAGCTGATTAATTATTTCTATAACTGCAGAGTTCTCTACAGCATTATTTAAAAAGTTGACATTTGGATTATAAAATGAATAGTTCCTGATAGATTTTGACCTTTTAGCCAAACTAGATAAGTTCAATTGACACAACAGAGTGATCTGGAGTCTTACACTGACTTGAAATCAAAGATTTCAATTCCTCACTCCCAGAAACTATGTCACTAACAGTATGTTCAACACACTTTCAACAACGATTAATACTTCTATGTTCAGTAATAATGTAGTCAATTATAAAATTCCCCATGGTATTTTTGCATGTCAAGTTATTGAATTCTGGGGTGATTCTGCCATTAAGCGTGCACAATTTCATATTTTGTAAGAAGTCAATAAACACATCGCAGTATGCATTTGTAGTTTTATCAGTGCTTGGACGCTTAGGTATGGTGCCTATATATTTTATTAAAGTTGTATACATTACTGGATTTCCTGAAATCTGATTGGTTAATATGTTGCATTTGTTGCATTGTAACATGCTACATGTTGCATGCATAGATTTGTTGCATGTATACATGTAATATTGCATGTAGATATTGTTGCATGGAGACAGAATTGTTAGTTGGTCATATGATACCAGAAAGGTGAGTGTGTTCAGGTATATACTGTATAAGTAATGAGTCATAAATAATTAAACTAAATAAAGTTGATGCCCTAAGTTTATTATTTGATGGGACTGAACCTGATAAAGTGTGAGTTATGGGAGTATGGAGTACACCAGAGAGAAAACTCTGTTAGTTAGAAATAAAACCCTGTAGTACTTTAAGCGTTATATTAATATATAAATAAATGAAACACTCTGTTCAATGATTTACTTAGTTTCACTTTAAGTGTGTCAATAAATTTTGGTATGACCTAGTTTTGTGGTTTTAATTTTAAATATATATTTGGACTATACTACAGTACATAAAAAATAACGTATGGACTACAGTAGATTAATGTCCTTGACTAAAATTGAGACTTTTTATTTTGGCTCTAAAGTCCATCTGCTGTTCGAAAATGCCACTGTGACATGTAATATTGCATGTAGATATTGTTGCATGTAGACAGAATTGTTAGTTGGTCATATGATACCAGAAAGGTGAGTGTGTTCAGGTATACACTGTATAAGTAATGAATCATAAATAATTTTATTCCATCCCTATGCCTGCTGAATTGATGAGGAGGAGAATCAACCTTAATGGGTAAACCAAATGCATTTAATAATTTGGTTAACGTAGAAAATGCAATATCTGTTTTCTGGGGATAGAGACACCAATGACATCTAAATAGGCAGTGATCCAATGATGCTGTTACCACATAAGGAAAGTGACAGCATCAGTTGCTATCTGGCACAATGACGTACCTTGTTTGAAGCTGAATATGTTACATCAACATTTGTTTTTTCACGCCAAGAAAATCCTAAAGCTTTATTGTTTAAAATATAAATGTTCAGCTTCTTAGGGTCTCTTTGCAAAAGTATTTTATACATTAGGGCATCTATAGACTCAAAATTCAAATTGTCTTATATATGTATTTTCTGTATTGGCGTGACCCATATTCAAGTGTGCTAGCTCCGTGTATTTCTGAGCTAAACTTTAAATGATTAAAACGATAGTGGCTACACCAAGTAGTATCATCATCATGAATACTGCAGCCTATGGTCCACCTTATCAGAGTCTTCAGTAAAGTCTAACAACATATTACTGCTCAGAGTATTTGACAAGTTACATAGAACAGTTGTGCAAGAAGCACAGAAACAGATGAAATGCTGTCCAGAGGGTATAGAAACTTATACTACCAAATTAATACCAATCAAAGACCACCGTCTATTTCAGTAGAATACAAAGTTACCGTGACTGAAGAAGTATCATATAATAAAGTCACCAAGAATATTTTGATCTGTATTGCTCACATTACTATTAGTTTCACAAACAACTGAATTGTGGGTGTTGCAACTGATTCTACTCAAACTATGAGTGATATCAATGGCTTTGCCAAGACTGACGGCATTACTATGTGCTGATGGCATATGTCTATCAGTGAGCATATCCCGTTTCCAAATAAGGTAGTCATCTAAATCAGTATTTCACTTCCCGGAAACCTTTGAAAACTAAAGTAAAACAGACTTGCATTGCCGTCACTCACCTTGGGATACCTTATTTAAACTTGAGTAACAGTAGGAAATAAGAAGCGTGACGTGAATGTCCCCCACCTTCAATAAAAATGCCATTAAAAGTGTAATCTTTCATCTCCGTTCCCAATCAGTAGCCATACGAGTTGTACCATATTTCACCTTCACTTGCTGCACCAAAACTTTTTGTACAGAAAGTCAGTGACATGGGCTGAAAGAGACTGACAGACATAACTATGGGGATGACGATAGGGCTGATGAGGGATGGTTAGTGATTTTGACTGAAGTTTTGGCCTTGACCGATGGAAATTTTAAACATTTTAAAACTTTCGTGGGATACTCAAGGATTAGAATGGTGGGCCACTGCCTCACAGGTTCGCATTTGGACATCAGGCAGGAAGGACAGGGGCATTTTGACAATGCCTATTACTGTGGGGTATACTGTCTGTAGTGTGAAAAGATGTGTTAACATATTTTGGTGCTGTACATCAATCGATGGTTAATCAATCAATCAATCAGTTGTCCAAGTGCTTAATTTCCGTATCTATGGATTCTAAGGCACACCATCCAGTTTGTAAGGCATAAATCATCAAGACATTAGACATGTTCCAAGTCGTACCCAGGGAGGCGATCCAGTGTTCGGTAGTTAGAAGCTATGGTGGAAATGATTTCTGAAATAGGTAGGTTTTTAGTCGACTTTTGAAACACGAGAGATTTGGAGAACTGCGGATATCATGTGGAAGATCATTCCATAACTTCGGGACATCATATGAGAAACTGTTATTGAAATGGACCTTTGATTTATGGATGGAAGCACAATAATGAGGAACCTGGAGGAACAAATTTCTGGGGTTGGAACATCTTGTATTCATGGCAGATTTGTACAAGGAGAGATATGGTGCGAAATACTTGGGCTGGCCAGTGGTGAGGTACTTATAAACCAAAACTAGGATTTTGAAGATAATACATCTGATGGGTAACCAATGAAGTGTCCTCAGGGTGGATGTGATGTGAGTGTACTTTGAAGCACCAGTGACAAACCGTGCAAGAGCATTTTGAACATATTGGAGCCTAGTAGCATTACGGGATGACAAACTGCAAAATAGAGAATTGCAATAATCAAAACGACTACTGACCAGAGCATTTGCAATCACCACTGATGTATCAACGGAAAGAAACCTCCTGATACGATGAAGGTCCCTGAGGCTAATAAAACAAGATTTGATGACAGAATTTACATGATTGGTGAAACAAAACTTTGCATCAAACAGAACACCCAAATTGCGTACAACATCTGTGGGAGAGAGACAATTACCCAGGATATTGACAGGAAATGAGTCACTGAGCCATTTGTATCTGTCTTTGGCACCAAAGACTATGAAATCTGTTTTATCAGGATTTAGCTTGAGTTTGTTTTCAGACATCCAGACCTGAATATCATTCAAACAGGATTTAAGATGGTCAAAAGACTTGAGACTATCATCAGGGGATAAGTGAATGAACAGCTGAGTATCGTCTGCATAAAAGTGGTATTTGACTCCAGTATATTTTCTGATGACTTGACCAAGAGGTGTTGTATAGAGGGAAAACAGAAGAGGACCTAAGACAGAACCTTGGGGGACTCCAAACTTCAATTTGAACAAATTCGAAAGACTGGAACCAATCTTGACTGACTGAAAACAGTCCTGGAGGTAGGATCTAAACCATTTTAGTGCCGATCCAGCAAAGACAAACCTAGCTGACAAACAGGATAGGAGTGTGTCATGATTGATAGTATCGAAAGCCGCGGACAGGTCGAGTAGCACCAGTGCTGTAGGCATGCCCTTCGACAGAAGTGAATTTCATTTTTGATGCACAACAAGGCAGTTTCTGTTGAGTGCCGCACCTTACAGGCTGACTGGAAAGTGTTACCAAGATCATGAGAATCCATGTGAGATCTAATTTGGGCAGCCACTATTCGCTCAACCAATTTTGACAAGAAGCTAAGACCAGCCACCGGTCGATAGCTCTTCAAGTCCTCTTTTAAAAGGGTGGACTTTTTGAGGAGAGGTGTGACAATAGCTTGTTTAAAAGGATTTGGGAAAATGCCATTTTTGAGGGACAAGTTAACCAGTTTTGTCAATGAAGGGAGAAGGATGTCTATACATTGTTTCACAATATGTGTGGGACATGGATCTAGAGAGCAAGTTTCTGAAGGGGCATCCTTGATAAACTTGAAGACTTCGCTATCAGTGACAACTTGAAAGGAACTGAAAGTTGGCGGCTCCTTGTCGGGGTGAAGAAACTTAGATCGGGTGTGTTTGAAGGTGTCTCGGATCTTTTTAATTTTATCAATGAAAACGAACCAAATCTGTTTGCCAATGATTTTTCATCAACAAAGGGTGGGAGGAAAATGGTTAATGGTGAACTCAGTCAAGGTAAAACAGAATTCATTATTACTTGTGGAAAATCTACCTTGAATGACTTGAATCATTTTTTGTTATTTTCTCTCCTTTACAATGCTGTATTATATTAGTCCATGAGACCAATGCTATGGGGCAAAATAAAATGTGTACTGTGATTCATGGATGTATGGTTCTTGCAAGGCATACAACACAAAGCTCAAAAAAGTTGCAAATGAAGTATGTCACTGTGTAATATAATTAGATCAATTTAACCATGTTTTGCAAAAATTTAACTGGCTATCCAATGAACAGAATATATTTTGTGTCTGATGCCGCCAAACTGTACCAACTTATACATCTAGCTATACTAATTACGTTTACAAGTCTTGCAATGAGATTTCACTTTTCAATTCCCTTAACTCAAACATATGTTTTCAGACATATCACTTTAAAGAGGCCTAACTATCTTTCTAGTCATATTGCATGTTAACACTTTAGAGGGTGTTTCACATCAATCTGATGCTTTGGAAATTCTCCTGTTATTATAAATCATGAAGACATTGAATGAAAAACACTGATTTCCAGCAGATAGCAAATTGAACTTTTTGCTGGAGAAGAAAAGCTTAACCAAAAAACTACTTTTTCAGCTTGGGTCTATGTCGGTGATGTTTACTAGACTTAGGCCACTCATTCTATAAGTTGGATATATCATAAGAAAACAGTAACTTAAGCTGGCTATGTACTTGTGGATGTGACATTTGAAAAGACAGTAACATAGAGGTTGAGTTCAGATCATTTTGCCTTAAAATGTTAAATCATGACCAGTGTCTACAAACTTATATAAGGACTTAAATGCTCTATTTCTATTCAAGATCGGGAGCAATTTTGGCCATCCAGAGTCATCCCTGTGGGTGTCCACAGGCAATCTTGTACATTTGGCCTAATTTAGTGACTGTTTGAGCCGTCCTTGGCCGTATGGGAAAAATCAGCCTGCGGGAAAAATGTAAGAAAATGTAAGAAAATGTCATCTGCTGTTCATTATGGTCTGAAAGTACTAATGGTCACACAGGGTGTCACTAGGGTGACATAAGGCATTTTAATCTGGCATTTATCCTCATCTCCAAACCACAACATATAGTCATCCAGCTACAGTGGTGTGTGTCCATGGATCTGAGATTTAGGGGATACTCACAGACCTTCTTTGAATAAGTAACAGACCAATAAGGCATCCATGATTCAAGTATATGTCTGTTAAAGTAGAAGTTTAAAAAAACAGGATAGAACCTGGTAAAAAATCACAGTTATTGAAGTATTTGTAATTTTTATTTAATTGATTCTGTCAAGTCGTTTAGTTGTGTGTTGATGTGTTTTTGTGAAATGATTTTGCATAACCCTAACTTCTACACCAGCAAATTCTAAATACAATGTTTCCCATAGGGTCAGGATATAAAAGTAGGGTCAGGATATGAAATGATTTAATTACTGTCAATCTGTCCTTTGAGAATTTTTAATTCAAATGTTCTTTTAGTGTGGCATTAGGTGATGCGAGGTTGATTGAAGCTTTGACCAAATTCATATTGTTACGGCCTTGGGCAAGCGCGGTAGCAATTACCGGTTGCCTTTAAGTTGCAACAGGAAAAGACAAAAAGTTTAACTCAACTGGTATACTCTCAACAGTACATACAATGATACAATAATGATACCAATCTGACCTGGCCACTGTAACTGACAGTAAAGTTTGTCCAGTGTCCTGTGATCCATCTGATGTCCACTAACACAGTCTTGTGATCCGTTCGGCAGTGTTTCCGTTTACGCACAAACGTGCGTAAATTTACGCCGAAATCAAGCGATTTACGCACATATTATTTACCAGGGGGTCAGACTGACGCAGAAGTATTTGTAGAAAGAAACATTGATATTTCATCTATATATGAAGCAATATTCTTTATTTATTCCAATTTCGAAACAAAAATGGCCGATTTCCTGCTGTTTACTTATCACTGCACATGCGTGGCATCAAAAGGTCGAGAGGTGAAGAGTTCGCGAGGTTACGAGGTCACGCATGCGCATTCAGGTTATTCAGTTAGACGCAAGATTTTTTACTGAAAGCGTAGATATACATGCAATAAAACAGCACTGAAAGTAAGCTGTATAGTTTAAAATTTCTTGTAAGGCGAGAGCTACGCAGATGAAATCCATCTTAAACTACCAGTGTTAGAATGTACCCTAGCAAATCTTATTTGAAACGTCATACATCGAAGGAAAACGTGATCTCTGCAAGGAAACAATTGGAAACAATGTCTCCGAATGATGACAAATACCTTGTGCATTAGGAGACACGTTCTACTAAATCTCGGACACTCTTGAATTTTTAACCCCGGAAAATTCCCTGGAAAATACTAGCTGTGAAATTCAAAAATATTCGCAAAAACACTATAACTTTGGAACCACTCAATGGATTTTTGTCAAATGAAACGCAAAATAAACTACAATAATTTGTCTTTCAACCAGTATAAATATTATATTTGTGGGGTAAATAAAAAAAAATTAGTCAAGTTTATTTTTTGACTATTTTCTTTACCCTGATGTACACAGGTGAACTGATCAGATATCTTTATGAATATACAGCCATGTACAATGTACTGTAATTTTTTTATCAACATCATAAATAAAACAAATTTATTGCTTTTTAGTAACTGGGCATATCTAAAGATCTAAACATTATTTATTGAGGAAAATGTGGCAGAATATTATTTGTACCCCATTTTAAGTACCCCATGGGATACATGGTACCCCACATTTCATAACTCTAATCTGAACACCGGCTTTGCGAGGTATTTCAGCATTGTTTTTCTATTATTTTTCTACCCTGCAGTTTAACTAGAAGGGGTCAAGCCTAACTGACCCTCAAAAATTTGCATTGACCCCCAGTTTTCAAAAGCGGGGGTCAGTTGACCTCCAGAAAAACGAGGCTCAGGAAACACTGGTTCGGTATCCAATAACACAAAATATTCTTATCCTGTGATGCTTTGGATATCCAATTACACCAAATGTCTGCATAGAAATATTCAGAGAGTCTGCACAACTGTACTGTCCACTTCAAGATATCGACAATGTCCAAAATGCAATAAATCCACTCTCTGGTTGAACCACACACTATGTGCAGACGGAAAAGTATCCAAAGCACAGCAAATCTATCCAGACACTGTATCCAGTTCACTCCAGTAATAGTTCAATCACAAAGTATAAACTACACAAAAAGTATATATCCAGTTGACAGTACAATGTAGCTCTAAGACACAGTTAGCCTTCTGTATAGCCAGTGAATACTATATTCATCTGTGGCCAGGTGTACAGTGCTTATATACAAGCATGAAAACTTCCAGACAGTTACAGATTAACTAACTTTAATTTAAGACCTGTTACCAGATTCACCAAGGAAGTTCTAGAGACTACTGGTATTTGGGTTTCCCGAAATTTACTAATATAATCACTGAGGTTATTAGAAGAATTTCCCCAGTCTATAAATTGATCAGTTCTGCATTACACATAAAAATAATCAATAACACAATTACCTTATATGGCAATATATAGACATAAAGCTTAGATTAAACAATGCACGTATATAGTGCCCATATATGTAACACCTCCCCCCTTAAAAAAATTTTTAGAGGCCAAGGGGTTACACAATTTTACAAAAATACACATATACACAGGTAATAACCTTTCTCAAAGCATATTTATCTCAATACAAAAGTAACATTTATATTATGTATAACTTTTACAAACTTACTAATCACAAGTATACAAATTGCACTTTAAACACAGTTTCTAGATAGATAAATCTGCACAGATGCTCTATATTACTCTTGGTAAGTCCTGTTTATACATTGAATTCTTGTCATTAACAGTGTTTTAATCAACAGCCATGAAAAGCTATGTTATACCTCTTTCGAAGTATGGCTTTACCATACTCACTTCACACACATGAGTTAAGTGTCTGCTATCATAGTTTCTAACAGTCCATGGAGAGTTTCTACTCTCTGTGTCACTAGGTATGACCCTATATCTCTGGCCTGCAATGAGTTTTTTTGGCCAGGTGATGGCACTGAAACCTTGCCTCCTGGATTGAAAATACAGTTTTGTGATTTTCTATCATAAAGCATCTTCATTTTTGACTGAGAATTTTTCAAATTTTGTTGCGCCAGCTCACAAGTCTTTTTCAACATATTTCTAAACTTTGAGACATAATCTAGCAGATTCAGGCTCTCAGTGTTCTCAGATAACCAGTTTTCTTTCAACAGCTTGAGAGGATCACGGACTGAATGACCAAAGACAAACTCAAAGAGACTAAAGCCTAAGGGCTCTTGAACTGACTCCCTAACTGTAAACAATAATAATAAGCTGATGCCTTCATCCCAGTCCTTTTTATTCTAATTCTAATTTGACTTTTATAGCGCTTAATCTCCACTGAGTAGTGGACTCTAAGGCGCAACAAGACAATAGCAATAGGCAAATTCAAAGTCCAGGGACAAAAAACAGGTCGGCACCATGGAGAAGCCATAAGAAAAGTGAGCTAAGGAGGATAAGCCTTTGCGTAGAGATAGGTTTTGAGCTTCTTTCTAAAAGAGGCCATAGTGGGTGATGCATGGATGTCTTCAGGGAGTGAATTCCAAACAGTGGGGGCATCAAAGGCAAAACTGAAGCCAAGCTGCTTAGTGGACTTGAGAATTGTGGGTTGAAATCTTGGTACATTGAGGAAATTGGCAACACTCTGACTGCGTCTAGTATTGTAAGTAGTATGGTATGTGGATAGATGTGGATAGATTTATTGTCTAAACAATATGTCCTAATCATATTCGTTTTTTCCTAATAACAAAGATACCTCTTTAATGGGCAAAGTGGGCCTGGTACCCACAACCACAGAACCAGTAACTAAGTCTGATACTAAGTTGACCTTATGTAAGGCAACGTTCACACAGCCTCCTTCAATACCTAGACCAATAACACTCTCACCAGTAGAAGTGCAATACACCTTCTAACAGTAAGGTTTGAGTAGCCCCAGTGTCTCTCAATATCTTAATGGGAACCTGACTGGAACTACTTTCTAAGGATACAAAACCCTCAGATACAAAAGATTTGAACTCTTCCCTAATGATCTCAGACTTGTCTAAACCAATACTAGATTCCGCTCTATGGGGATTTGAATGCCAGTTAGATTTGCTAGACACAAAGGCGTTGGGTGTTGCCTCCTTTTCTCTCCTTTTCTTTAAGAGCCAACAGTCAGACATAACATGCCCAGGTTTCTTACAATAATGGCTTACAGGAGCAAAGGATATGGGCTTCGTATCCTTACTCATAGTCTGATTTGAGGTTTGACCCTTATCTGAACTCTTTTCTGGAGCTATATTTTCAGATTTCTTTCCTACTTCAGGATAAGACTTTTTAGTGAAACTAAAAGATCTATTCTTGTTGAAAGTGGACTTGTGAGTCAGTGCATAGTCATCAGTATAAGCTGCTGCCTTTGCCAAATTCTCAACTTTCTGTTCATCTAGATAGGTTTTAATGTCATCATGAACAAACCTTTTGAACTCTTCAATCAAAATAACTTGCCTTAGTTTTTCATAGTTTGTACCTACTTCCCTAGAATTACACCATCTGTCAAAGTTCACTTCTTTTTCATGGGCAAATTCAACATGAGTTTGACTTTCTTGTTTATGATAATTTCTCAATTTTTGACGATATGCTTCTGTTACCAACTCATATGCCTTCAAAATAGCATTTTTACCCCACAGCCCTTAAGGGCTGTCAGGGTATTGTTTTCACCCATGGTGTCCGGATGGGCGGGCGGGCGGGCGTCCGGGCGGGCGGGCGGGTGGTCGGGCGGCGGGAAATAGTTTGTCCGGGCTGTATCTCAGAAACCGTAAGGTGTAGGAAGTTGATACTTGGTAGGGACATTGGTTAGGGGGTGTAGGTGTGCAACGTCATGGTCTGACCTTGATTTGACCTTTGACCTTGCCGTAGTGACCTTGAGTTTGAAAATCTGGTCCAGGCTGTATCTCAGAAACCGTAAGGTGTAGGAAGTTGATACTTGGTAGGGACATTGGTTAGGGGGTGTAGTTGTGCAACGTCATAGTCTGACCTTGATTTGACCTTTGACCTTGCTGTAGTGACCTTGAGTTTGAAAATCTTGTCTGGGCTGTATCTCGGAAACCGTAAGGTGTATGAAGTTGATACTTGGTAGGGACATTGGTTAGGGGGTGTAGTTGTGCAACGTCATGGTCTGACCTTGATTTGACCTTTGACCTTGCCATAGTGGCCTTGAGTTTAAAAATATTGTCTGGGCTATATCTCGGAAACCGTAAGGTGTAGGAAGTTGATACTTGGTAGGGACATTGGTTAGGAGGTGTAGTTGTGCAACGTCATGGTCTGACCTTGATTTGACCTTTGACCTTGGCGTAGTGACCTTGACCTATAAAATCTTGGCCGGGCTATATCTTGGAAACCGTAGGGTTGAGGAAGTTGATACTTGGTAGGGACATTGGTTAGGGGCTGTAGGTGTGTATTATCATGGTGTCACCTTAATTTGACCTTTGACCTTGTCCTAGTGACCTTGACCTATAAAATCTTGTTGCACCTTTGGGTCTCTCTTTTGATGCAGATTAAGCACTGTTAAAGTCATATTAGAATTTATTAAGAATTTTACTTTCATAACTTCCCATTGTAAGAGATAGAATTTCATCAAGTGAGCCACAGATTTTGCTCCAACACCACACATAAGCATTCATTAAATGTATTAACACTTCTATATGCAAGGTAATATTCAAACCATCTAAACCATAATTTGGCCATGCAGATGTAGATAAAGAGGGTTGAATTTTAGTTTGCTGATTAATGCTGTCATCTTGTTATTGAATTATCTTGTTTTAATACTTCATCTTTACATGCATGATCTTTCTTTTAAACATTATTTGGACCTTTATATAACTGACAGTGCTCTGAAAGTATCCTAAAGTTTATACTGATACAGTACTTCTGTATCTCATGGTGTTGAAAATATTTCCCTAGGCTGTGGGGTACGGGCATCTCTGATGCTATTTTTCACACAATTATGGTCCACACATTCAGAAATTGGCAAAGCCGTATATGCTTCTTGGGCTTTCCCCTTCAAAACATTTTGCAGCAATAAAGGCCACTGGTCTGTGGGCAACTCTCTCAAAGTGCTGAAAGTATTTATCAACTTTATTAAAAGGTGTGTTACATATATTGGACACTATATTAGTACATTGTATATTACATATATTAGGCACTATATTAGTGCATTGTTTAATTTAAGCTTTATGTTTATACATTGTCATAAAAGATAATTGTGTTGTTGGTTCTTTTTGTGTGCTGATATTTAAAGTAAGGGAGTTATTAATTTCTGTGTTTTAGTGTTTATTGATCTGTTCACAGACTGGGGGAAATCCCCCCCTCAGTGGTTATGTTAGATTTGGGGAAACCCAATTGCCAGTAGTTTCTAGAACTTCCTCATTTGGCCTAGATGGCTCAATCTTCTTTTGAGTTGGTTCTGTACAATTCCAGAGGAATCTATGAATGTATATAAGGAATGTACATCTGACCACAAGTGAACTTTGTATTCACTTGCTATAAGGAGAGCTATTGTGTTTTGGAATATAATATATGCTTATATCACTGTGAAATTTTACTGGAGTGAACTGGATACATCATCTGGACAGATTTATTGTACTTTGGATATTTTGGATATTGGATATTCATATAACAGAGAGTGAATTTACTGCATTTTGGACATTGTCCACATCTGGGAGCAGACAGTACAGTTATGTTAACTCTCTAAATATCTCCAAACAGACACTCTGTGTGACTGGAGATATAAAGGACAGCAGGACAAGAACCTTTTGTGTTGTTGAGTGTGAGACAGGTCACAAGATATAGATATCCGTGTGTGAGTGAACATTAGACAGACCACAGAATATACTACAGGACAGATTACGGAACAGATTGCTGGATACGGCAGATAAATTTAACTCATAATCTCTGTGGTCAGGTCAGCTAGATCTTATTATTGTATTAGTGTGTTTGGTTAAGAGCATACCAGTTGACTGTAATCATTATTGTTGACTATTAAATAAATTTGTTAAGTTTAACTTTTTGCTTTTTCTGTTACAACTTAAAGACAACCGGTAATTGCTACCGTGCTTGCCCATGACCGTAACAGGTGGTACCAGTCAGACATTTTTACCCAAATCAAATTTGTTAGCAATGGACTCTTCATGGGCAATTTTACGGGCATTGAGTTCTAAAGCTCTCATTTCTCTTTCATGTTTAAGCTCAAGTTCTTTTTCATATTTTTCAGCGTCAAGCTCTTATTTTCTTTGTTGAGCTTGAGCTTCGAGCTCTTCTTTTCGCTGTTGAGCTTCAAGCTCTTCTTTTCACTTTTGAGCTCTCTTTCCATAGCTTCAAATTTTCTAAGTTTTAGCTCTCTTTCACTTTCTAATCGCCTTATCTCGAATTGCTAAGAAGGTTCCATTGGTAGAGGTTTATACACTTCTAAACAGCTGTCAAGTAAAACATCTTCATCAACTAACTGTTCAACAATAAGTTGTTTTAGTTCATGTTTACGTGTTGTTCTTTTCACCTCTAACTGTAATTCTTGTGCTATTTGCATTAACATATCTTTTTTAAAAGTTTCTAGAACTTCCATAGATGGTGACTGTACAAATTCTATAACACTAGCCAGTTTGAGCACTGTTGACTGTAACAAATTATCAAATCAAATGAACTTTCAAAATGTTAACTGAATGGTGGGATCAAATGATTGGATATCAAACGAGCCCCCAATTCTCTTGTTACGGCCATGGGCAAGCATGGTAGCAATTCCCGGTTGCCTTTAAGTTGCAACAGGAAAATACAAAAAGTTTAACTTAACAAATTTATTTAACAATTAAAAATAAAGATTACAGTCAACTGGTATGCTCTCAACAGTACATACAATGATACAATAATGAAACCAATCTGACCTGGCCACTGTAACTGACAGTAAAGTTTGTCCACTGTACCCAGCAATCTGTCCTGTGATGTGTCCTGTGATCCATCTAATGTCCACTAACACAGATATCTGTATCCTGTGATCTATTCAGTATCCAATAACACAAAATATTCTTATCCTGTGATGATTTCGATATCCACTCACACCAAATGTCTGCATAGAAATATTCAGAGAGTCTGCACAACTGTACTGTCTGCTTCAAGATATGGACAATGTCCAAAATGCAATAAATCCACTCTCTGGTCAAACCACACACTATGTGCAGACGAAAAAGTATCCTAAGCACAGCAAATCTATCCAGACACTGTATCCAGTTCACTTCTAGGAATAGTTCAATCACAAAGTATAAACTACACAAAAAGTATAGCTCTAAGACACAGTTAGCCTTCTGTATAGCCAGCGAATACTATGTTCATCTGTGGCTAGGTGTACAGTGCTTATATACAAGCATGCAAACTTCCAGACAGTTACAGGTTAACTAACTTTAATTTAAGACCTGTTACCAGATTCACCAAGGAAGTTCTAGAGACTTCTGGTAATTGGGTTTAGACAAATTTACTAATATAATCACTGAGGTTATTAGAAGAATTTCCCCATTCCATAAATAGATCAGTTCTGCATAACACATAAAAAATCAATAACACAATTACCTTATATGGCAATATATAGACATAAACCTTAGATTAAACAATGCACTTATACAGTGCCCATATATGTAACATTATTTTGAAACGTTGGTTGCAAAAGTGGCCGGTGTATTGGCCTATATTGATGAGGTCTGCTGCTTTAGGTGCCAGATTTTGACCAACTAGTATACACTGCTTTTTACCACTTTCCACAGTTACTGAGTAAGCTATAATAGCAAGTCTGTCATCAGTTAAGTTTCTCAGATCATCAAGGTATGGGATCTTTCCATCTGATAAATTATGGTTTATCTCATTCCAGTTTGACAAAGTATTGTTTTCTTGATATGTAAACTCTAACACTTGGTTAGAATGTGACACATCGGGTCCACTTTATCCGACATTTATGTCAATTTTTCTCACCAGCTTCACAGTTTGTGACACAGATAGGTGCAATCACAAAAGAAAGAAGTCCATTATTCTAGAGTCAACAAATTTTACAATAACTGGAAAGTGGAACACATTCTTGTCCTTCCGAAAAAATACTCATTCCCCGAGGGACCCCCCAATAACAGCCAAATTGGGATTATATAATATGGATTAAAACAATCTTTTCGAATTCCTTTACAAATACTTTAAAGTATATACAATTATAAAATATAAGTTTAAGATGATTTAATATTCTATATTCACCACAATGTTTTAATGCATTGTGAATTCACACCAATGCTAAAGAAAAGGTGTGATTCAAAGAAATATGATGTACTAATAAATCAACAGTGCTTGATATTTAATATGCTCACAACAATATCTGAGTGCATTATGAATTCACACCAATAATGACAAAAGAAGCAGTTTGGCCATTATGAAATGTAATTTTATGCGCAAGGCAATAAGTGGGGCCAGTGCCCACTCTTGGCGGCCCAAAAGAGCCCAAGAGGGGCCACTAGGGGCCACATCAGATTAAAAAAAAGAAAGAAGTGAACTAAACACAAGCACCATATATAAAAAACAACATAGATCCTAAAAGTTACACAAGCTGCAGCGAAAAATACTTTCAGATCATATGGTTCCAAATAAGAAAATAACCCAGAGACATGGATAAGGGTCCAGATGTACTTTCCAGTCGTATAGTTCCAAGTCAGATACTAAAAAGTATAAGATAATCCCAAAGACGTGCATAGGGGTCAGGATTTGCCCAGATGGGGACTATTGGCCCAGCCAGGCAAACCATGAACCAAAATATTAGGAATAATTCCATCATTTGATCTGTAGCTTTGACCAAGTCAAATGCAAGCCCAAGTCAATAAAACAACAACACAACTATCCATCGGCAGTTTATCCGCCAATACATGGTAATAATATGCACTCGTAATATAGTATAGTATTCACATTATGTGGAGTATCTTTGATAACTGTTAAGATAACTTTTTAAAATGTCATTGTAAGTAACAAGAGGAACAGAGAGGCCATCTCCTAAGCTGGCAAGCAATAACACATATTACTTCATCTGAGGCAAGCTCACAATATGATGTACTAGAAACTAATCACCATTTGAATCAACAAAAACTGAACAATATAGCACTGCCAAGAAGAGCCCTTGTCTTCAGGTCCGTAGCTTATTGACATACACCGAGACTTCGACACAAACCAGCAGACGCTATCTCAAATGCTGGAGTCTGCTACCACACCAGCGAGAATCCTGGCAGTAGAACAGGACCACAAGCCACAAAATCAAGATCACATCCCACATATGATGGAGAAACAATACTAAAGTGATTCATTAAGTAACAAAAACAAATACTCCTTACAAAGTCTTTCAATACCCTGTATCAATGTAATTGTATTTTATGACTGTATAATGCTGTCTTCTACAGTGTATGATCTGCTTGTTTACACTCAGGAAAAGACACTCCATATGTATTTATATAGCTAAAAACTACATAGAAAAACATCAGGCTTCATGTTTTAGTAGCGTTCATTAGGTTTAATAAATCAAGACTCGTATATGGTAGGATGTGTTTGTCATAGCACACACAACATTTCCAACACTTAACACCTCTAATGAGCTTTTTCACAGTAAACTTAAATGCACACGGCAGATGTAAAAAGTGTGATGGGCAGAATGACCACATGGGTCTGCTCACAGTGCTTCTCCCAAGTTCAGATATATGAGCAGATTAAGGTACAATAAAACCCATTATTGGGCTAATACATTTATTATCTAGATTTAATCACACAGTTAAAGCTGATAAACAAAGTTTCACAAAAATTTTCAAACAAATTTTCTAAAATAGCAAGTTTATGTCAATCTTAAAATGAGTAAATTAAATTTTTAAAGTTTTAGGTCACCATAACCAAGTAGAGTTACTGTTCACAAAATGATTACATAGATTAAAAAATTGGCCAGTTTAAGGTTACCAATTTAATTTTAGGTGACCTTAAATGATTAAATGAAAGTAGTAAGGGGGACGATATAGTCAAATTTTTGGGTATAATCAGGTCCCCCTCAGGGGGTGGAGGGCCAAATGGTTCACGCTACTAATGAGGGGGATAATGACGGCCGTCCGTGGGAGGGTGGGGGGTAATTATGGCATAAGTGGGGATGTACTCGAGGCCACTTGAAAAACAGATGGTATATTTACTTTAAGGTTAGGAGATTATTGTAAAACTGGTATATGCGGTTAAGGATGATAAAGGATAATTTTTGGGTATAAATGCTATATTTCTTTGAACAGCTTTATGGCATAATAGGCCCCGCCTCCTCCATATACATTGATACTTTTGGGTATAAATGCTATATTTCTTTGAACAGCTTTATGGCATAATAGGCCCCGCCTCCTTGTACATCGATACATTTGTAGATTAATAGCTTCTGTTTGATCAAAGCAAGTAATAGTAATGGACAGCCCTCAATTATAAGTCATTCCAAAAGTATTGGGTTTTTCACATACATTGAATGTTCTCAGGGGCATTTTTTACAAAGATGTTTTAAATCTTACATATTGAGACCATTATTTCAACACCAAATGAGACTATATTATTATGCCATAAGATATTTATGGCATACGTACTCTAAACTTATCCTAAGCTAAATGGTATATTTCTTCATATTAGAAGGGAGCATTCTTTTGCTTTAACAGGGTCATCCTTGTCTAGTTTAGACAGCTGGACTATCTTACAGTAATCAATCTTACTGGACTACAGATGATCTTCCTTTACTTCTAATATTCACTCAATCTACTTAATATTCTTATCATTTATGTGTTTTTTTTGCATTTTTTTATTGTTTTTTAAAAATATACATAACAAGAGAATTCAAATAATAAGATTATTATTATTATAACTGTTACACCTAGAAAAGTGTTGTACATTTACTATTCTCAGTGTACATCCTGACACTAATCAGATGTTTAAGATGCCCATCAAATCACTTGTAGTACACGGCTTATCACAAATTCCTCACACTAGCTCTGCAACCCTACACCTTGTTCCACTAAGAGGGGGGTGTCTAATTGCTCAATAAATAACAAAACCAACTAGCCTAGTAGGACATAAAACAGGATTGAAGAGCACCCATTGAGTTCAGCTATTAGCAGTAAATGGAGTATCTTAATCTGGGTATATCAAAGATTATCCGATAGGATTATGTTATCTTTCTTACAGGGCTCTAGTCAAGATATACTAGTTTTTATTTTTAGTATTTTAGGGGACTTACATTTCACATGCAAGGACACATTCTAATTTATACATTTATTCAGCATCTCTCTGACAAACACACATACACACACAATAAAATACATTCACCAACAACTATTTAAAAGAAAATTCTACATAAAAAAATCATATATCCCCACACTTCCAAACAGAATAAAAACCAAATACATTCTACAGCATTATAACATAAAATTCACACATAAAGCAATGGAAAAACATCTAATAAACAATTCTAACATATAACTACCACTACTGATGACCATTGATTTTATCTACACACAAACAACATTCTCTACACACACCAAAAAAAGATATTTACAAAGCACACAATCAGTCCAACAATTAAACATCACTTTCATTCATTTGTCTCAGTCTTTCTTTTCTCCAAGCAGTCAATCTTAGATTATACCTATGTTGCTCAGGGGTATTTTTGGTCTTTTTCTTCCTTTTATCTAAACAAGTAGAACAACATTATAAACACAGTGGCTCATTTAGTATACCCTCAGACATACTTCAGATATACAGATTACTGTTTTAAGTAGGGGACTTTACTCTTTATCTTTCCATGTTACAGATACTCTTTAACTACTCTCAATGAACTCTTTGTAAGAATTACATGCTTTCACTGAGTATAGGTTTTAACTTAAATACCCCACACACTTTATATATGTCTGACTGAGCAGTTTATGAAATGTCTTAGAATACATATAAAAAACTCCTTACATTATTTATACTGCTTTGAATACAAAGGAAACAATTTTTACCTTTATTCTCCAGCTTCTTCAATTCAGTTTGTTCTGCCTCTTTGTTTGCCCTCTCTTCTTCTGCCGGATCAAAATCAAATGCTAAGGCCCTACTCATGTATGCTAGTCTTTCCTCTCTAATTCTTAGGTATCTTCTCTTCAGTTTTAGATGTACCAGCACTATAATAAAAACATTTAAAATCACTGAGCATACAACCACAAGTGAAATACTTATATCAAATGTACTCTTCTTTATCATTTTTACAACATCCTTAGTAACAACTTCTGGTTTCACGACAGCCATATCAGTGCTCTCTGTTGTAACACAATCTCCCACCACTTTAACAATATACAAGCTTGCGCAATCTAAAAGGTCACCATTCACAACAGTCACTTTGTCCAAATTTTCAAAGACATCGGTTAACCATTTCAATCCAACAAAATTTTTCCTTACTTCAATTTCCTTGGTAAACTCTGTGTAAAGAAACAAGTCCATTTCATTAAGCCCTCTACAAAACAATTTAGCATTCTCATCCTGACATACACATTTCTCATTACACCAAAGGAGCCCTTTTCCAATCACCAAAATCCAAAACACTATTAATACTTTGATAGCCATCTTGAAAAAAAGTCTTCTAAGAAAATCCCACTTTAGGCCTTCTATATATACTCAGTAACATAGTATCCTATCATGAGAAATCAGGCATCCTGTCTTTACAGTTTGATTGTCATTCCAGCCTGACATTACACCTGTGTTGTGCTGTGTAAACATATGTCTCCTGAATGAATAAGGAGTAGCAAAACTCTTTGAACACTTTTCACAGCTTTTATTCATGGCGACTCTTTGGTGTCTTGGAATAAAATGTCTCAATCTAAATACAACTGATGTCTTTTATAAATTTTGCAACAGCCCAAGCTCTTTTTAAAAATCTATGCAATCAACAACAGGTGGCACATATGGGGAGGCAGTTGTTTATTGAGCAGTAGTAGTTTTTTTCAGGTGTTACATGTGCTGAGTCGGGTGTCACATGTGTGACATGTGCGATTTAAGATGTTACATGTGCGACCTCGGGTGCTACATGTGCAGCGTCGTGTGTCACATGTGTTACATGTGCGATGTCACATGTGTGGTATCGGGTGTCACATGTGTTACATGTGTGGTATCGGGTGATACATGTGTGACATCAAGTGTTACATGTGCTGAGTCGGGTGTCACATGTGCAACATTGGGTGTCACATGTATGGCATCAAGTATCATATGTGTTACATGTGCGGTATCGGGTGTTACATGTAATACATGTGTGACATCAAGTGTTACATGTGCGATGTCGGGTGTTACATGTGTGACATCAAGTGCTACATGTGCGATGTCGGGTGTTACACGTGCAGAGTCAGGTGTTACATGTGCGGTATTGGGTGTTACATGTAATACATGCGTGACATCAAGTGTTACATGTGCGATGTCGGGTGTTACATGTGCGACATCAAGTGTTACATGTGCGATGTCGGGTGTTACACGTGCGATGTCATGTGTGTTACATGTGCAACATCAGGTGTAAAATTGTATTGGGTAGCACATGTGCGATTTTGGGTGTTACATGTGTGGCATCAAGTATCATATGTGTTACATGTGCGGTATCGGGTGTTACATGTAATACATGTGTGACATCAAGTGTTACATGTACGATGTCAGGTGTTACATGTGTGACATCAAGTGTTACATGTGAGATGTCGGGTGTTACATGTGCAGAGTCAGGTGTTACATATGCGGTATCGGGTGTTACATGTGATACATGTGTGACATCAAGTGTTGCATGTGTGGAGTAAGGCGTCAGATGTGCAACATTCTGTGTCACATGTGTGACATGTGCAATTTTGGGTGCTACATGTGCGGTATCAAGTATTATGTGTGTTAAATGTGGGTATCACATGTGATACATGTGCTGAGTCGGGTGTCACATGTGTGACATGTGCGATTTAAGATGTTACATGTGCGACCTCGGGTGTTACATGTGCAGAATCGGGTGTCACATGTGTTACATGTGCGATGTCACATGTGTGGTATCGGGTGTCACATGTGTTACATGTGTGGTATCGGGTGTTACATGTAATACATGTGTGACATCAAGTGTTACATGTGCGATGTCAGGTGTTACATGTGCAGAGTCAGGTGTTACATGTGCGATATTGGGTGTTACATGTAATACATGCGTGACATCAAGTGTTACATGTATGATGTCAGGTGTTACATGTGTGACATCAAGTGTTACATGTGAGATGTCGGGTGTTACATGTGCAGAGTCAGGTGTTACATATGCGGTATCGGGTGTTACATGTGATACATGTGTGACATCAAGTGTTGCATGCGTGGAGTAAGGCGTCAGATGTGCAACATTCTGTGTCACATGTGTTACATGTGCGATTTCGGGTGCTACATGTGCGGTATCAAGTATTATGTGTGTTAAATGTGGGTATCACATGTGATACATGTGCGATGTCGGGTGTTACATGTGCAACATCAGGTGTCAAATTGTATCATATGCAAAGTTGGGGATCTGGGGCGGTATTCACTAACATTCCTAGTCTTAGTCCTATCTTATACACAATTATCAATCATCAATTTCTAACAATACTCTGAATCAATTATGAAATTCAGTTACTAATGTAAACTCTATTGATTCTACATTAAGATTTAAGAGCTAAAATTGTGCTTACTGTAATATAAATAAAATCAGGCATATGATTATAATGATAAACAACTAAAGTTAGGACTGAGACTAAGATAGGAATGTTGGTGAATGTCCCCCCTGGTTTAGAGAACAAATTATTTTCAATCAAGAGGTATATTTCAAGGGAGTCAAAATCCACACAAATGCACTTACATTCCTGTGAGTGCCCCCAACACAGAGAATAGGAATAATATCTATTCTAAAATTCTTCCTCAATAACACTTAGATATACTGAGTGTTCACAAGAGTATATTACAAACCCAGTGAGAAACAGTGGCAGAAGTACTACACATAACAACTGTATGGATATTGTAGCCCTTTCTTCACCAATAAATTGAAAAATCTGTGAAAATCTCAATATATTTACGAGTTTTAACTCAAAAATTAAGCTACTGATACTGAAGATAATGAAATCATTCTTTTTGCACATTTATCAACAAAATCTGAGCTTAATGATCGATTTTCAATGGTGAAAATCCGTGCACATTTAGTATTTTTAATTACTTAATAAAAACTCTAAAAAAAGGCTTTTCTAGTGTTGGGAAATGCACAAGTTATAGCAAGGTACATGTAAACAAATCCTCTACTCTAGAAAGATTCATTACTACATAACAGATGATTCATCAATGCCTAGTGTAAACGGAAGCTATTAATGAGTATGAATGTATATGGAGGAGGCGTGGCCTATTATGCCATAAAGCTGTTCAAAGAAATATAGCATTTATACCCAAAAATTATCCTTTATCATCGTTAACCACATATACCAGTTTTACAATAATCTCCTAACCTTAAAGTAAATATACCATCTGTTTTTCAAGTGGCCTCGAGTACATCCCCACTTATGCCATAATTACCCCCCACCCTCCCACGGACGGCCGTCATTATCCCCCTCCTTAGTAGCGTGGACCATTTGGCCCTCCACCCCCTGAGGGGGACCTGATTATACCCAAAAATTTGACTATATCGTCCCCCTTACTACTAATGAAGGAATGTAAATTGTTATAAAAATATAATAAGAGCCCCAAACCCTTTCTTAGGGAGTAGTAGGAAGGTGGAGGTCTGCTCATTTTTAAATGTACACTACAAAAAAATATGTGGTCCTTCTTCAGTAGGATAAGGATAAACTCATGGACCAAAATTCAAACTCGAGCAGTTGTGACCACCTGGAACTGTGTGAACAGGCTCTTAGTCGATATAACAATCACGATACCTGTAGTATAAAAAAGAACACCATTGGAGATCATGTTTAATCATGTAGACAGTATTTTGATGTTTTAATGCATGGCATAGCTATTTATAGGTTTCATTTTCATGTTAAAGTAATATTTGTGTGTAACTAAAATACGTAACTGATTAGTGCTCCCTTTGAGACCAAAAAGCACTGCCAATTAAACTTCGTGTTCTATAAGACATTCAAGTACATATCATCCACACTAATCCTTTAACAAACAGTGCTTTATTGCATATTCATATGCTGTATTTACATTGTTTTGGTTCTACACTTGGAAACAAAATTAAAAAACAAAATTCATTAAAATATAAATTATTTCTATACAATACCTCATAATTACCTCCGCCAAGGAGGTTATGTTTTTGCCGGTTTTGTCTGTCCGTCTCTTTGTTTGTTTGTGAACAAGATAACTCAAAAACTTATGGACGGATTTTGATAAAATTTTCAGGATATGTCCGAAATGGTAAAAGGAAGAAGTGATTAGATTTTGGGACTGATTCGGATCACTGTCTGGATCTTCTGGATCCATGAAATTAAATTTTTAAAGAAAAAAAGCTCAAAAACTTATGGAGGGATTTTGATTAAATTTTCAAGATATGTGAGGAATTGATAAAGGAAGAAGTGATTAGATTTTGGGAGTGATCCGGATCACCATCTGGATCCCTGAATTCTTTAAAAGAAGAAAATTCGAAAACTTATGTATGGATTCCGAAGGAATTTTCAGGACATGTCTAAAATGGGACAAGGAAGATGTGATTAGATTTTGGGTTTGATCCGGATCGTTGTCTGGATCTTCTGGATCCAGGTATTTTTTAAAGGAAGATAACTAAAAAAAATTATGGATGGATTCGGATGAAATTTTCATTAAATATCTGAAATGGGACAAGGAACAAAACATAAAAAATACAATATCAATGCTAATGGTAAGTTTTCAAAGCCCAGGAATCATTTTATGGAGTAAACACAGCATTGGGGGAGGTCTGCGCTCTCTGTTTGTTTTATATAATTCTGTTAATACAACACTACATTAACCAAATTATTTTAATTTTGAAAGTACGGTTGATTTTCATTGTACAAGAATCTGTGGATGATTTAAACAGGATAGGCATAGAAACAGATTTAAAAATATTTACCTCCGCCAAGGAGGTTATGTTTTTGCCTGTGTTTGTTTGTGGGTTTGTGAGTTTGTTTGTTTGTGAACACGATAACTCAAAAACTTATGGGCGGATCTTGATGAAATTTTCAAGACATGTCTGAAAAGGTAAAAGGAAAAATTGATTTGGGAGTGATTTGGGAGTGATCCAGATCACTAACTGGATCTTCTCGATCCATGAAATGTAATTTTTAAAGACACATAACTCATAACACATAAAAGTTATGGACGGATTTTAATGAAATTTTCAGGATATGTGCTCCCTTGGCTGAGGTCTGTGCTTTTCGAGTGCTCTTGTTTAAAATAGGTTACAACTGTAAGGGAATAAATACAACACATGTATCAATTTTATCTAGGAAAAAATATACAAAAAAGTTTTATCCGAAATCTGACGAGTGATGGGTCTACAATGAGCAAGAGAGACTAAATACCCTAATTTATCTACAAAGCATGAAAGTCAGATTTTCACAGGTGTTTAGATCTTTTTTTTCTGTTCTTCAGTTTTGTAACTTGGGAGAAATTATATGGTTTATCCATTTTTGAGCATTTTTAGAGAGTATCAGTTGTAGCAACAACCCCGAGTTTAAATTTAGCTAGGTCTTACAATCAGTTGCCACTTTGGAACAGCAGTATTAGTTTATCCTTGTGCAGTATTTTACAAATTATTTACTCAGGAATTTTTAGGATATTATGTAATACAATTTGTAAAAAAATAACTGATAAAAATATTTGCATATATTGATGGTACATAATGTGTGACTAAATGAAGTCATTTGTAATGGATTTTTAGTCTTATTTATCTGTTATACTGAAAAAAGAGTGCTTTGATTTTGGGGGTGTTCCACTGGAGCTGGCCTGTCGGTAATTAGGTATTTTTCGAGGGTCAGGAACAATGGTTACAGAGTCGGTTAGGGTTGGATGTAGTTTCCCCACTTGTCACAGTGGATCAGCAAAATATCAAACACGTTTGTTATCTCACCGACCCTTCATGACTCTGAATCTGGACTGTGTCTCCGCCAACCTGGAAACCATCCTGTCTTGGATCCCTGTGGTTTGTCAGTTACACTTCCTGTCTTGTCCTACACTGTTACCATCTTGTATTGAAAAACTTTCCATCCTGTCCTGGTTAAGTACCAGGACTCCACCTCCAGACAGGCCTGCTACACTAACTGACTGTACTTGAAAGAAAACTGGCCTGTCGTAAACATAACCAACCTGACTTTGACACTTCCAGTCAAGATGTCTCCTAGTCTTCAGTCGTAGTATCGGTAACATCTCAGCAGAACAACCGAGAACACTTGCAGACAAGTCATAAACAAAAACAAACAAGCTGGTTACACAGACAAGCCGAGACCTGTGTAGAACAAGCTGGCTTTATTTTTATGACCCATGACTTGTCTGTTGATAAAATCTGTGACTATATAAGGAGAGTCAGTTTGGGCAGTGCATCATTTGGAATCTGGCATCTGACGGATTACATCTGGCAGCATTTCAAGAATAGGAGTTTGTTTTTTAACAATTATCTAGGGCAGTTTAGAGTTGAAGTTGGCTTACTTTGTACTTTATGCTTATTATTTGACAATGGGTCCTAAGACAGGCAGAAGAGTGAGGAAGAGAGAGGTTCTCACTGACAGTGTTCCTGAATTTAAGCTAGGAGACACAGTAGCAGATATCCATCAGAGGAGGGAGGAGAGGGAGGAGGCACAGCTACAAAAAAGAGGAAGCAAAGAGGGTGGAGACAAGAGTGGAGGAATCGCACTCGCAAGAGGAGGGACATCCAGAAAAAAAGTGCAAGACAGAAAGAGGTGATACTGAAACAGAGGCTGCTAGAAGAGAGGAGGGACCATCAGAGTCATGTTACAAAAAGGGGCACATGACTAATGTATATCACTGATTCTGATGAGGAGTTTCTCTGGGAGCAGTTCGCCAAGAGTAGCAAGCTGTCTGTCAAGGTGTAGAGCATGTGTGGTTGACTCGCAAATGACACGTTATGAGAAGCTGACACAGTCAAAGTTTGGACAAGCCCCAAAGGAGATGACAGAATGTCAGACTTGGATACAGGACAAGTTAGGATTTCTGCGGTCGCATATCAGACACAAGGGGATCAGCAAGTCATCAGCCTTCAAATCGCAGACGCAAGGAGCCAGTGCTTCAACTACTACAGCACACACAGCTCCAGAGCCTCTACTGACACAGACAGTAAGGAGATTAGCATGCGGTAAATTGACACCACATAACAGTTTCAACAAGTCAAGAGCCCCAAAGCAGCTTCAGGGCACTCTTCGGTCAACCAGCAGGTCATGGACCAGTTCCCACAGATGAGAAGTGTGCTGTCATCATTCCTCAGGCAAAGGCAGTAAACAGACAACACATACAGCTTTCTGGAACTACCTGGCGTTGGAGGTGGAGGGGTTAGAGGAGTAAGACTTTCAGATATTTAGACATGAGGCTGTCAATCTCCTTAGCAACATTCAAATCAAGCAGAAGAATGTCGTTATCAGCCCCAGCAGCCACAGCAACAGACGCTTTCACGTAGCTCAAGTGCAGCTTCAACATTTGTGCCACAGACATTTCAACAGTCACAGCAGCCAGCTCCAGCTGCAGTGGAATACATCTTAACCATCCCAGAGACACAGATGCCTGTATACTGGGTCATCCAACCCACTCAGCAGAGCCAAGTGGCCAGCAAAGGACAGCAGCAGCAGTCCAGAGCGCTGCCAACTTCCTTCCTAGTAGTTGATGACCAACAGGCTGGACCTTTAAGTCCACTTATGTTCTCCTTGACACCAACGAAGCACTACAACCCTCCATCAGTTGCCTCAGCTATAGGCATAGAAACCCAACACAACATATCAGGATTTTCAAGCTTCTTCAGAAATCTGCAGTCAGTGATGAGCTACCAACAGATAAAAATACTGTAACTGTTTTCACCAGTCAACACACCAGCACCAGCCACCTCTCCTCCAAACACAACCGCCTTTCAACAAGAACATCAGCAGCCACTATCTCAGCCTCCACCTCATCCCCAGTCAGCTGACACCAAACAGCAGCTGCAGTAGAACTTTTTTAGGAACACTGCTGTAAACCATTTCAAGGTCCTTTTAAGGACCACCCGAATCTTTCAAAACATTTTATAAGCTGCTGTTCTAAAAAACCCAAACAAGAAGCATTACACTGCCCCACACAGAAACATTTTTGTCCCAAACACATGAATGAATGAATGAATGAATGAATGAAGATTTTATAAAAGATAAGGGCCAAGCCCAACTAAGATAACATATGTGAGACCATATGCCTTCTCAAAAAGGTTTTAATTAAACCTGACTGCATATAAAATGCAGTAAGGAGATCAGTCAGTGACCCCTGATCAATGTGGAGGTCAATAGCTGAGTTTTGTTGTATGGAGGTGCATATGCTATGTAGATGTTCGATGACCAAGGTCATAAGGTCAAGCTATGCGAGGCCTGAGGTCACACACAATCACATGAGGTTGAAAGGTGTTGCCTTTTTATAATGTTCCTGAGTTTTGTTGAAAGACATTAAAACATAAATTAGGGATTTTATTTACATGTTTGTACTATACAAGCAGAGCAGATTTTAAAATGTGAAGGGAATGAAATTTTAAAATGCCACCAAGCCCAATCAAAAGGAAGGAGGAATGTAGGGTTTGACTGTACAGGGAATGGTGGAGGAGCTAAGGAGGCATATTGGAGGTAGATCCACACAGCAGAGCTTCGCCAGAAGCCATGGGACATTATGTTTTGCAATGATACGTTATGGTCAAACGCAAAGGTGGCTCCAGAATGCCTGAAGGTGTGGAATCCGAAAGTTGAAGGGGGGATATTAAGTGATTGGAGGATTGATATGTGGGCATTACGTATATGGGTATCTATGACCTGGAAATGTGGAGGGCGGATGGACGCAACTAGGGCCTCTGTTGATGAAAAAGGCCTGGAAGCCAAAAAAGGCTTTCAGTACCCTAACAGGGCAAAGATAAGGGTTCTGTAACTGTGGGAGTTGAACTATGTTGTGAGATCTGTGATCTTGAAGGGTCTTTGTCCATTTGACAATTAAATGTGCTCCTGGTCACCAAAAATTACATCCTGTCTCAAAAAGTGCTTTGATGGATCAAAGGTTTTGGTGCTGTGAGGGGCAATGTTGGACATTCTCAGGAAAGTGAAGTATGCAGTGAGAAAAATTGCTCTGAAAAGGTTGGAGTCAGGGAGTAAGTCACATGCCCTGGAGATATGGTACATAGTTTTGATGTCAAAAACTCCCTGGGAGTCGGGGCAAAAGGAGAATTGATTGAAATACTCCTGAGAAATCTGGTCAAGAGGTGATTATTGGTGTGTTGGGTGTCTAAGTTATATTTGGTGGTTACATGTTCGAATAGAGGAGAGGTAATTTTGAATAACTTTGGGTGATAGTTGATTTGTGTACAAATATACCAAGAAAACCAGTAGATTGTATACTGTAAGTTGTAATGCTAGCCTCATAAAGATCAGAAAGGCCAGGAAGGTCCTAAAATGCCTGTCTTGAGCTGATCCTGTAGAGGGTCTGTAGCAGTCCTACTGTAGGCTGAATGGAACAGCTGAATGGATTTGAGGTTCGAACCTAAAATTATATAGTAAGATCAAGGTGAATGTGGTGTGGAGTAACTATGTCCCAAACACATATAGTTCTAAGCACATGTAGCAAGTTCTGGTTAACAGATTTTGTAGAATGCAATCTGGAAAGCAAATCTGCCTCAGTGTTATGGAACCCCTTGATATGAAAAATATGAAGGTCAACATCAAAAGTTGCTTTAAGCAACCAAATGTTGCGGATACAGGCAGCTAGAAAAAGGTCCTTGGTCACCAAGAAGCCACCACCTGGTCTACGGCTTCATTATCACAGTACATGTGAACGGAGGAATGCCTCCAGTATTTAGCCCACAGTCTAAAAGCCACTACCAAGTTCACCATTTCAAGGTGGATTATCTTGAGGTCAAAATTTGGGACCACTGGGGATGGGGCTGAATAAGCCCTGGTGCCCCATATGCCTCCTATACCTGACTGTATCCAAGTAAATTTATTTATTTATTTATTCATACAATCGTATATTTATAAACAATATACAGTTTTAGTATTTAATACATGCAATGAGGTATAAAACACTGAGCACACAGAGAAACTAAATTTCAATTGGTACACACAAACTTCAAAATGTCTAGAATTTCATTATGTGAAAAAAAATTAAATTGCTTTGCATTAATAAAAAATAACATGTCTCTTGCCACATTTGCATATAACACAGAGGTGTTATCTACACTTCTATTACATGTTTGTCTCATTTTCTTTACAAAAGCGTATAGTCTAATAGAGGTAAAATTACTCTTCACTAGGCAGTATTTATGACATAAATAATTAAGAGAGTTACACATTCTAGAACCACTGCCATTAAGTGCCAAATTCAATGAAAGATTATTGTATATATTCTCTGACCTAGACAGGGATAAAACAAATTTAAAAATTCTCTTGTATAACTGACACTCAACTGGTAAGTCATTACAGATTAGGGGTAGTAAATGATTATGGGTATTATAAGGAATGTTTAACAGGCGTCTGATACATTTTCGCCATGTAACAAAAAAAGAATCGACACCTCTACGAGAATAATCCCATAAAACACTACCATAAAGTGGCATACAAAAGCTCTTGAACAGCTGATATTTCACTTCAAGTGAGGCATTACCAAATACAGATATTATATGATTAGTATTCATCATGAGCTCATTACTTTTACATGTAATATCTTTATTACTCAATTGAGGTCCAATTAAATGACCAACATGTTTCTCATTCTGTGAACATTTCACATAGTTGTTATCGATGCAAAGGCCTTCTATGTCCTTTCCAAACACCATTACTTTACTTTTCTGGGGATTAAATATAATGTCATACTTTAGACCAAATTCTTTACAGACTTTATACATACTGTTGAGGGAGTGAACAGAGGGTGAGAGCAAGATAATGTCATCTGCATACCCAAATGCCCCGGCACAGATATTACCAACATGACAGCCTAGACCTTTATTATTTAAATCAGTAAATAAATTATCAATGTAAATGGTAAATAAAATTGGTGATAAAACCCCACCCTGTTTGACACCATTTGAAACAGAAAAATAAGAACTGGATGAGTTGCCCCATCTAACCATGACAGCTTGATTACAATATACATAAACCAACAGTCGCACAGTAATAGGGCACATGCCACGAGCTAACAAGGTATTAAATAACTGTACATAGTTGATTCTGTCAAAAGCTTGACTGGCATCAAGCATCATGGCATAAACAGTAGAACATTGGTTATTATAATATTTTATGACTTCTTCAACATTAAATGTACACTGAGTAGTTGAGTGACGTTTTTTAAAACCAAATTGCATATCACATGTGGATAAAACCTCGCTATGCTTTGAAATTAATACTTTGTCCAGTATTTTACCAACAATAGAACTCAAAGCAATTCCTCTATAGTTATTTAAGTCACTAAGTGATTTCTTTTTATTTTTAGGAATGGGTATTATCTTAGATTCTAATAAATTTCTTGGTACAACACCATGAGAAAACATAGCTTTGAACATCAATGAAATATACACCATTAACATCTTAGACCCATTTATCAGATGATCTGAGTACAAATAACAGGTGCCATCAACTTTGCCCCTTTTTAGAGACCTTACAGCTTTGTTGACAGCATCAATGTCCACATTATGATCATAGTAACATTTTCCTTTCGTGCAACAAGAGGCGATGCCATCTTTAATCATTGATACTATGTTTTGCATTTTAACAGATGAATATGAAACACAATTTAATAATTGACTATACTTTTCCTTAAATAAATCTGCTATATTTTCCTCGCCAACTGTATTATTCACTGAACATGGTAATTTTTTTGCCTTCTTGTTTAATTTTCTCACCTTAGCCCAGAAATTACTATAGTTACTGCTTAGCATGTTATGGGCTAGTTTATTAGCGACAACATTATCCTTTACCTTTTTTGCCTCTTTGATGCTGTAATGATATTTAGCACGGGTGGAACGCCGTATACTTGCTATAGTGCCAACATTAGGACAACCAACATTTTTCCATAAAGTGTGCCAAAATAATGCTTTATGGTGTAAATCTCGAACCATGTCGTTCCAGCCAGGAATGCATTTACGACTTTTACTATGTTTCACTTTGATAGCTTTACTACTAGCAGTAAGACAACAATCGACAATACTCTCATAGAAAGACTGTATCTGAGTGTCATGTTCGGTACAGAAATAATTTTTACAAGTAATTGCATCCCATGGAATATTTATAGACTGAAGGTTATCATCAAGTGAACTTTTGTACAGATTAATGTCTTGTGGAGTTGCTTCGCTCCAACATACTTTTGGGTCGTTACTGTGAGAGACACTAACCTGCTCATACAACAGACCACCATTATTTTTTAATTCTAGAAAAACAGGGAGATGATCAGAAGGATTTTCAATTTCATTGTGTACATCATAAAACAAAACAGAGTTATACAGGTTTTTACTGACAATAAAGTGATCAATAAATGACCGACAGCCGTTGGCCTTACTTTCAAATGTGTAAGTAATATTATCAAAGTTTGGATGTAGAGACACACAACATAAGTTATTATTTTCCATAAAACTATTGATATCTCTTGACATTTTATTACTGGCAGTAACAAGTGAGGAGTTAAAATCACCACCTATGATTATGAATTCGTAGTTATCATTTTCACTTAGTGTCGAAAGATCTTGCAGAACTTCCTGATAAGTATGCTCATAATCAGAGTGATTATTACAAGGCATATACACTGAGCATAACAAAAAGGTACTTGAGTTTATTGTTATTGAAACAGCGCTGACACGTCTTGACTGTATGTCAATGGGTACAACTTCACAGCTTAATACCCTTTTCCACAGTACTGCACAGCCTCCAAACGGACGCCCACTTAGCAAGTTATAACTATCCATACCTGATACACAATGTGAGGAAATGTCACCAATGTCTTGCTCAAATGCTGAGAGTTGACTTTCTAAAAGCCAGTGTTCCTGTAGGAGAACAAAGTCATTTAATGAACACAGTTTTTTTATATAATCCTTTCTTCCTGCGCCTAAGCCATGGCTATTATAGCTACAAACTTTAATTGTTCCTAGTGCCGCCATTATTGCTGTTTTTTGGATGATAGAATCTGCGGATTCTTATACCCTCTGGCCAAATGTCTGGATTGAACATGGCATTGCATTGAGAAACAGGCACTGATATCTTGAAGGACTTAAACTTTGCATCAGGGTTTGACACACAGACAGAATTCACTGGCATAATCCCTTTCTCGATAAGATGGCTCTGTATCATGTCCACTGTTGTGCTTTTGTCAGCACGATACACAAAAATATCTCTGCTTGGCTCGGGTGCTCCCTTTAAAAAGTTGTTACTCGTGGCCTTTCCAGTAACAATGTTACGCCTCTTCCGTCTTTTAGGATATTGGAATGCAGACAGATCGTCCATGTTCTGAACATCAGGGCTCTCAGAAATGTGGTCTACAGGTAACTTGTTTTTCTTGGGTTCCTTCAATGGTGATTTGGCAGGAGGAGGAAGTCTATAGAGCTTATCCAAACTATCTGTGGTATGTGCACTTGGTTTTGTGAAGGTGTGCCAACACACTTCATCATTAATTGATTGTTTACACAGGAATTAAGAATTCGTCATCACAGTAGTGATATTGGTTAAGTGAGAAATTGACGCTTTAATCTTTTAATATCACCCACAGTTTATTTGAAAAGTCCTTTAAAACGACTTATTTCAAATAACAAAGTATAAAAACCTGAGCTGAGTAGTCCATAAAAATATGAAATATCCAAAGTCAAATTTATTCAGTTTTGTTTCTCAGTTTTGTTCTCAGGAGAAACACACAAAAATTAGATTTTCTTTCTTCTGTCACTTCAATACCCAGGATATGAAAAAAAAAAAAAAAAAAAAAAAAAAAAAAAAAAAAAACTGGGTCAGTAAGGGTAAGTGTAGGTTTGAAAATAAAATGGGGCAGAAATTTTAGAAACCATTCCAAGTCCTGGAAAAACTGGGAAGTGAGGCAAATGCGCTTCTTGTGACTGTTGTTCCTCAAGAGGTCAAGCATTCTATTTATAAAAATTTTGGCAGGCTATACACATTTGTGTATATATGTCACAGTGGAAAATCAAATCCAGTGCCATTTCTAATTCCCCTAGTGGTAGTTAAAAAATCCATTAGTACTACTTCCAATTGGAACTACCACTAGGGGAATTAGAAATGGCCCTGATTCTTGATTTGATTTCTCAAGAAGAAGTTCATCATTGATCACAAACTGTTTGTTTAAGTACAGTAAATGACAATACATACAGTATTTACATACAGTAAATGACAATACATACATATTAATATTAAATTAGATGGGGTAATTGCAATTGGTAGTTGAGCACCTAACATAATAAAGGATAAGGAAGCCAGTAGATTTTCAAATATAAAATTAGATTAAAGGAAACTGCTATTTTGGTTAGAGCTACTCATTTGAGAAGATACCACATTAAAGGGACAAAGTGAGGTAATTGCAATTGATAGTTCAGCACTTAACAAAATGAAGGATAAGGGTGCTAGTGGGTTTTTAGTGGGAATTTAGATACAACATTTGCCAAAACATAATTCAGATTAGAAATTAGTGTTGTCTTAAAAATGTTGATTTGATTATTTTAGAAATTACACCTTTCAAAGATTTAGTGCTATTTCTAATTCCCCTAGTGCTTCTTCCAATTAGAAGTACAACCAGATACTATGGGGATTTTTGCCTAAACGTAGTTAGGAACCCAAGTCTGCCTGATAATGTCTGCTACATACAAATGCTCCTCAATGGTATTAATGTGGACTGGCACTACTGTTTCTGTTGTATTATATCGTCCTGATTTCTTGGTGGGGGGTTTACCTTCAGAGGCTTCCTGCTTAACTTGGGCCTCATAAGAAGACAAAACTTGAGCCACTGACTGAGATATGCTTTGGTTTTGTCTAAGCACGTTGATGCCAGTTATGATGCCATGTACATGTAGACTAGCCGTGGCTTGCAGCTGTTTGTGAAGGTTGATGGAGAGTGGTGGCCAGGTTTGAGTGAGATGTAGGCACAACAGCTTGTGGAGGTTGTAGCTGCGTGGTGTTAACTTGTAACTCAGGTGTGGGTACTTGGAAGCCATTCTGACGTGTGGGTGTAAGTGAATGAATGTTGTTTTGTACAGAAGTGGTGGGGACATCTGCCTGTAACTGGGTTTCCCTAGGTGTGGAATTCACTGTTCTTTGAAGTTCCAAATCATTCACCCATTTAATCAGAGCTTGATTGGACTCATTCAGCTTCTGTAGCATTGCTAAGATCGAATCCCACTTGTCCTGTGTCTGTAAAGACTTGGATTAACTGTCAGATCCGGTTCCATCAGAATGACAGATTGGATGAATGAACCATTCAAGTCAGTGTGACCGGCGTTCACCTTCTTGGTGGAATTCTAGAAATTCACGGAAGATAACCCCTTCTTCTGTTTTACTGCTGGGGTCTTCTTTTTACTCATATTGCACTCTAAAGCTAAACGTCCATGAATCATACAAAATACTAAAATAAATCCAAGGTCTAAAACTATTGTAAAATAAGATTTTTCCTTTTCGATGTTCTTCTTTAGTTCACAAAATTCAAAGTGGCCCTTGAAATGATTGCTACCTATTGCCAGATGAAAGGATAAGTGTGACTGCTGAATTCGAAAAAAATAGCAAATGGATGACTAAATGGACTAGTGGATGACCAAATGAATGAACAGAATACCTAAAGAATTAAGGTCCCACCAACTGCCTTACCAGGCCCCTAAAGTGGCCGTGCCTTATAAACTCCTGTAATTTACTTAATTTGCCAAAAATGAAAAAAATAAATAGAAAGGCTCATTCAAACACCCATCAGGAAGGTAGATGTGATTTAAATGCCTAAAGTAAGGGGAGGAAGAGGAGTATGTGCCAGAGGAAATGTATCTGTGCACACAATCAGAAGACCAAGTTCCTTGGTCTTTGATGGCCTGAATTGGAACATTATGATTATATGCCCAAGAGGCACCCGACCTCCTAAAAGTGTGAAAAGTAACTTTTTGACTATGCCAATGTAATGCCCTAATTACTCTCTTTAAATGCTTCCTAACTACACTTTCTGTAAGTGGTACCCAACGGCCACCCTTGGATATGTAAAACAAAGGGTCATTTTTATATCCCGGGGTTAAAGCTAACGATTATTCAAGGGCCAGTAATGGGCATAGAACTGGGTAAGGAATTGCAGGGGTGGTTGTATATTGTGTTTAATTGCAAAAAAAAAATAATTGGTTTTTGACCATTTAAGATAAAATCAGAGTCATACAATCCCCCAAAATAAGATCATTTCTAGCCAAATGTATAGAAAGATCAAAACTATGTAAATCATGAGGGACAAAATTGGACAACCGTAAGAATGAGAAGAAAGCCAAAAGATACAAAGCTGTAAATACGTGGGGAAATTCAAATTCCTAACATTTTAGGACAATACCTTTGATCATATCAGCTGTACACACAGGAGTAGTAATAGTCTGTTAATTTCTAAAGACTTGACAAACATTTAGATTCTGTGATCTCTAAACATATCAGTTGGAAGGCCATAGATAATGAAAAAAGCTCGGATGCCTGCCAGATAATTGGATATGTTAGTGACAGTAAAGGAGTTGGAACGTTTATATTCCAAAAAAGCAAGCAAAAAATAAACATTTACCGGACCGAAGGCCAGCCCAGAGACCACCAAAAATCTTGAAACATCCTGCTATAGGTGCAACAGACTCTGCAACAGACTCTGGGCCCTGGTGGCCAACTGGGCTGTACCAACAGAGAGATCTAAAACTAGAGAGTATAATTTAAACATGTTAAATTGGTGTGAGTAGGAATCCACACTACTTCAGAGACATAACTTTTTAATAATTCCCACGATTCTTTAGGTATTCTGTTCATCCATTTAGTCATCCACTGGGTTATATCAAGCTGATTGTGGGTGACCATATCTTTGGTGTTACCTGCCATGACAATCTCATGACATAAATATCAACGGATCCCCCACGTTGAGACTTAAATTTAGGATCTGTATCTTTTCTATCAACACCAGATAGTTGCCTGAGCCTATCTTCAACCTGATCCTGAATGGATCTGCCATTTCCGTATATTATACAGAAAATTGAACCATGTATATACCCGAACAGTACTGATTGATCAATGAAGTCTGAGTCCTGTTTCAGACCCAAAAGGTCAATATCACCAGGGTCAACCCGAAGCTGGCGTGTGCAAATTTGGCATATTGTGTCAATCTTCCTCTACAGAGAAACGTTTGAGACTTGAACAAGAAGCACCCTTCTTTATTGTCAATTTTTTGGCCTTAGGCCGGGCAAAAGAAACAGAAGATTTATTTTCAGTAACAGTTAACCTCTTACCAATTGCACCATGTTGAGACAGAATTTGTTGGTTGATCAGTGCTTGATCTGGTAAATTTTCCTACAACATTTTTTTTTTACTTTTTGGTATCAAGGTGTCGAGTCAAATTTTTAAAATGTTTCCTATGTTTCACAACAAGAGAAGCTTTTTTAGAATCAGATTCAGTATCAACGACACCACTAATATCCAAATATATACTACTGTCGGTACTTTCAGTAAAAGACCCAATTCTTGACCCTGTGACCTGACCTGGTGTTGGCCGGGAGGCAAACTCATTTAAAAATGCACTGTCATCCTCCAACTGGAGTTCAGCCGAAATCTCAACCTCTTTCCGCAAATTGTAAGGGTTACCTGCCATTCTGTGTCTTTGTTTCACTGCCATCATAAGAATGTGTAGATGAAGAACTCAACTAGTTGAAAAGAATTAAATAAATTCTAGAAAAATAGACTAAAACCAGGAAATAAAAATTTTAAAATTTAAGTGTTGTTCTGTCAACTGCCAGTTCAAATGATCCCCTTCATAGAAATAGGGGTCAAAGCCTTGACCAATCAGAAGCGGCCATGTAGCCACTGACCAGTACATTACACAACGGGGGTGACAAAAATCTAGGGGTGAAGGAATGATTAAGGTTGACATCTTAATGCCAACCCGCAAAATACCCAAATGATTATGAATTTTAAAAACTTTGGCCAAAAAGAAATGGGCCAAAAGCTATAACATTAAAATTATTAAAAACAATAACAAGGTCTCATGTGGGGGAAGTATTTTGACATTTGGATTTGACCTTGTGACTTTTGACCCTTTTCTAAACATTTCAACTTCCCATAAGAGATTTGCAGATTTTGAACTTTAGAATATCTGGCAAGTTTGCACGAAAATAATTTAGGGGGGGGGGGGGGGGGGGTATTTGGACATAACTTGGATTGAATGTTTTAACGAGGGGACTTGTGATTTACTTGGAAGTATTTTTGAAACATGTTGGAAATAAATATGGCTTTGGTTTGGAAATTTGTTGGAACTTTTAGTAACAACCGCTTAAACAAAAGTTTTTGGAATAATTAGTCCTGGAAAGGAATGATAGATGCCAGCTTCTCCCCACAGGGTTGTTGTTTGACACATCTCAGATGCTGTCCTCTTGCTCAATCAATGCCCCCACATGATTAAAGTAGTCCTTTAGTAGTTCTTGCTGATGTTTGGCCTCCCTCGAAGGATACCTGTAATTTTCATTTGGAAAATACACTGCCTTTTCATTTTGTTGGGCCACTACATCATTTCCTGGGCTTGGTGCCCTGTCTGCCCCCCTGGTGTGTTTTCAGCATGTTGTGCAACACCACACATGTAAACCCACTATCTCTGACAACACTTGGCCTTTGCTCCATGATTCCTAGTAGTACCCAAAGAAGCGGCTCACTAAGATTCTAAAGGCGTTTTCCTCCACCCTCCTAGCCCTGGAGATCCTATAGAAGGGTATTCTTTCTTCGCTGTTCAGTTGTCTTCGGCTGTAGGGTTTGACCATTCAGGACATCAAGGCAAAGGCGTCGTCACCCAGAAAGAAGTAGCGTAAGTCTGGTCCTCCCTCCCCCAGGGTTTCAGGTGTCAGCATTCCTCGATGATGTCAAACAAGGCAAGAGGAATCCTGGCAAAATTTTGGTACCCTGGTATGTCGGGTGTATGAGGTCGGCCAGGAGGTTGCTGTAGCATCCCATTTTTTTGTCTTTCAAGGATCCAGGGCAAGACCCAGGAGTTGGGTCTTTTCCAGGAGGCTGGCTGGGGCTGAAGCTGTGGTGGTGGCTGTAGGGCAGGTGATGGTGGTGGGTTTCAATGTGTCCTTCTCTGTCTGTCCATCAAACATGCAAATCAAAATACTTAACTCAATAAAAACCTAAAGTGCCCTGAGCTGATGTATAAAGTCTCTGTGATGTGTATTGGAAGCTTTGCAGTGACTTATGATGTTTTTTATGAGCCAGAGGGGGTTAATATGGTTTTGGTCCGATCCCGACTCCAGGATGTAATCAGTCCTGTCATGGTGAGTCAGGGAAATAATCCAGCCCTGTCTGTTTCAGACAGTGGCAGTGTCATTTGGCCAAGGTAAGATATGACCACGGGCCAGATGTGACCTCAAACCAATTATATGACCTTGTAGGACTCTGACTTGAGCTTCTTTTGTCCTGTTGGGCAAATTGATGATTTGAGTGAATTTGAAATTAATTTATTACCAAGCGGGTCCTGTATTTTACCCAATTAATATTGTTTATTCTTTCAATTATAGACACAAGAGATACAGTATACTTTTATCATTACATAAAATGATAATCAGTGAATAATCAATTGCTTTTGAAGTGTCAATTCATCATTTGTCCCATCGTGATATTTTGTCGAAGAAATACACACTATTTTAGCAGATTCAGACCTGGCTTGATTTGTAAATATTGTGACCACACAGATATTGTAGCTGGCCCCCAGGGAGGAGTATTAACTACTTTGGCACGGTCCACCTAGTTCATATCAGAGCTTGGGTTAATGGCATTCAGACCCGTTGTAAAACCAATAAAATAAAATAAGGGAAGGGAAACAGTAATAACGTTTTGTTGCTCAGTATGTTTATTTAGCTAAATTAATCTTAATCTTATATAGGGGGCCACGGTGGGAGAGTGGTAACACTCTCGCCTCCCACCTCTGAGGCCGGGGTTCGATCCCCGCACGGGCTCAAGTGGGAAAGCTGGTAGTTGCTTGCCGTTGGTCGGCAGTTTACAGTACACAACCCTAGCGAACTCTATGTACTGGTTTCCTCTGCCCTTCCAACTACCCGTCGTGATATGACCTGTACAGTGTTGAAAGCGACATTAAACCCCAAATAAACAATAATCTTATATAAAGGATTAATACAACCTGTGAGATCACAAAAAGAACAACACTGGAGATCATGTTTAATCATGCACTCGTGAATATTTATATGGTCCATTTACTATTTTGAAGCAATAATTACATGCGCAAATAAAAAGACTAAACGATTAGTTCTCCATTTGAGGTCTCAAAATCACTATATTAGTTCTCATATTTCATAGCATACGCATTTAGGTTTATGACTTTTGGTTTTGTTTTTGGAGCATCCGGATCTTATTACATAATACTATTCCATTTTGATTTTCGGGTTCTACACCTGGAGACAAAAGCATGTTACTTGTTGATAAAATATGTACCTCCAAAACACTAAATTAACATGATTATTCTCATTTTAAAACTTTATAGACAACTAACTTATTCATTATATTTTACCAGAGTTGATAAGTTAAATATCAGTACATGTACTTGCATAGGTATAACAAATATATCTCTCAACATATTTTAATGTTGTTGAGATTAACTGAGTAATTTACTAAGGGAAAAATGATGATGTCTACAGTAACTTTGGGGGGATTTTCTTCTGTTCTAACTATCTCATTTGGATGAAACTAGATATTTCTTTAGTCTTTATTTTAAAATATATGAATTTTATATCATAAAATGTTTCATTGCTTCACAGTTGAACTTGTTACTGGATTTTTTTCAGTATTATGGAATATTTGACTGATCGTCAAAACATTTTGGTACCAAGTGTATTTTGAGTGGCAGATTCAGTATAAGCTACACTGTATGTTGTAGTTCATTGCAATGCCAGATTGATTATAAAATCTCTGGAAAATAACATGAATGTACATAACCGATTCCTTTAGCAACAGACCAGCACTAAAATAACACTGCATAAAATTCTTCAATTATGAATATCATTGGTTGTTGGAACAGCAGTTAACGGTAAGAAAATAATTGTAAATGCTGATACTTTAAACACTTGTTTCATTTGCAGAAAGAACTAGTACTTGAATCGCATAACATTTACTAGAAATAGAAGAATGACAAAATACAGTAAAATACAGTGTGTTTTTTTAAACTTTGACATGTTTTGCCTGAGAAGTTTATATGTATGGAAGCCTGATGGTAACATTGCAGAAAAGATTTTATTCTTTGATAACGACTTTGAAACTTTGTTTTCGAAGGGTTAAAAATTATGTAAAATATAATAACCAGATAATTTGTTTATTTTTTGAAGGTAAAAATTTCTATATTGTAATAACAACTTACAAACTTAAAAATATGTAAGTTGAGATAATGAGATAGCTGTTTTTTATTTTTGTTAGGTCAAAAATTTCTATATCGTGATAACGACTTTGGAAACTTTCATTTTGAAAGGTCGAAAATTTCTATGCCAGGACCTGTATTCACAAAGATTCTTAGAATTTTTCAGTGTAATTCAAAGAAAAATTCTAAGAATCTTTGTGAATACAGGTCCAGAAGTGACTTTCTGTATTTGGATGTAATTCTGGTGTCAAGAATAAGAGTTTTGTGCATATAGCAATTTCATATTCTTGGAAAAATTCTAAGAGTAAAAGCCATTCTTAGAAAAATTCTATGAATAAGTATGATTCTAAGAATAAAAATCTAAGAAAAATGACAATTCTAAGAAATATTCTAAGAATAAGAATAATTCTAAAAATAGGAATCTTTGTGAATACAGGGCCAGATAACGATTTATAAATTCTGTTTTTGAAAGGCTAAAATATATAAGTTTTGATAATCAAATAAATTATTTTGTTTGGTTGGATAAAAATTATATTTTTACCATCCAAAAACAAATAAAATATGTCATAATCAGGAGACAAATATTTCAACCTTTCAAAAACATACAATTTATATTGTTATCTCTACCTTAAAAATTTTAATAGTCCAAAAACAAACTAATTTGTGATAAATAGATAGTAGCTCGTTATCATAATTTCGAAATTGTTGACTCACCTAAAACAAGAATCCCATCTTATTATTATAAGAAAAAAATTTGCCTTTCGAAAAACAAATAAAGTAAGTTGTCATAACAAGAAAGTAATTCGTTATCACAATTTATATATTTTTAACCTTTCAAAAACAAAGTTTTTTAATTGTTATCACAGACTACATTTTGTCAATGTTACCATCTGGCTTTCAATAGATATGAGCTTTAAATTGGCAAAAAATATAATATAATTTATAAACTAGTGGTCAGGATTAAGCGGTGAAAGGATTAGTATTAATATTATTTGCCAGGAGCAGTAGTAAGAAGGATATTGGAGAATTTTGCGATAGCAAAGGCTTGGGCTTCAATGGATTTGACAAATGGCAACTTAACTAAGAATGATCTGTTATATGCGGAGAGTGAGTTTTCTGTGTTGACTTGAATTTTCGGTCTATTCAGAAAAAATATCATGAATGAAGATGACATTATTGAATGAGTGGGTCACACGAGTAATATATTGTTGATCTTCATGAGTAACAATTTTTTTTGGTGTATAGGTCTAATGAGGGATGTGTTCTTTTTATTATCCACCATTTTGTATGATTTATCAGTTAAATAGGGCATTTCAAAAGGCTCTCACATATGCAGGGGAAGCAGTTAATATAAAAACCCCAGTACTTGCAATATCTCATATATTCTGTATGGATTTCATGCAACAAAAACAAGCAGAAGCCCCGTAAAAATACCATTCTAATGATATATAATATATATTTATGGGGTATATAGTTTAGTATTTGTTGACAATTATTTCCTCCGTCAATTAATGAAGTGGGGCCCATGGTCAGACTACACCAATCCAAGGAAAACCAGGGATAACTCCCTCCACGCGGGATAAAGTGTAGAGGTTGGGTGAGCTCAGATTCTATACAATGCAAGTTTAAAAACTCTCATTAAGAAGACAGAATTTAAAGGACTAACATTATTATGTATTAACTGACAACAGTATACGACTAACTAATGTAAAAGACATCATTTACAATGACCAATATTATACACATAACAATAGTTATACGACTAGGGTTATCTCAGAAACTTGGTAAAACAATACTATCAAATGCATAATATTACACAGGAAATATGCAATCACCACAATAAACTAATAAGGATTGACGTCAAAGTATCTCTGATATGAGTGTCACTGACCTGGTGGGTGGTGGGGATAAAATTTGTTGACAAACAGTGGATAAAGTGGAAGCTAGTGGTTGAGATGCCAGAAGTGCCTTAAAGATCCTGACAGGATATAGTAGGACTTATGGCCATGTGGCGTCTTTCTCTGTTGCTTTACAATGTGGGCTGCCGAGGGTTTAAGAACCTACATCCTGTCTCCGCATTCTCAGGATATGTCTATTCTGATCAAAGGAGTTGGCACTGTGTTACAAAGTTACTTTTGATCTCTGGGTGCAAGGTTGTTCTTCTGGATTTTGCATAAAAACTGCAATCGTTGTGATAATTACCATGATGTGATTTCATGGGAGCAGGTCCCCTCACTATAATACCTACATGGTTGAACAATCACACGAGAGATTGCAACTCACAGATCAGGCACACTGTGATAAATGTGATAAGTGCTGTTACCCAAAAAATATATACTTTACTAAAATTTATATTTGCAGCAAATTAGCATATATTGTATGTCTCTTAAATATAGTTGCCAGAATGATGTGCTCAGAAAATATAGCATGAATTTGTATAGCATTAAATTTTTGGGAAAAAACAATGAAAAAAATCTGTTACACAAACTATGGAAATCTCTTTTCAGTGCTTTGCACTATTTCTACAGTGAAATTTCTTTTCCTTTTGAAGTTTATGCCTACATTTATGTTTTGCATTTTGGATTTTTATATGTCCTAAAGAGAATATATGGTGATGCATAAGATATCATAACACTAAGAATCGTGTGCTACAGACTCTAGAGAGACAAATAATTTGTCATGATAAATACAATATTACAATATTTTCAGAGTAGTACAGGCATGGAGATTTTATGTACAAGTTATTAAAAAGATTCTTACCAATACTTTCCCTTTCACTTACAGAAAAATGAACTGTCCTTTGGATTTTCTGGAGATTTACCCGCTCACTGTTGATAACTAAATGAATAATTTTTGCATTGGCAAAAATCTTCTCACCAACTAAAACTTTTAAACAAATACTTCACAGAGGTGTTATATTTAAACTTAATAAAGCCAGTTAAAATTTTGAAGTGGAGAAGAATGCCTTTGTTTACAGAAGTTTAGTCCACCTCTATGTGGGCTTAGCTTTAAGCCCAATACTTTGCCGAAACTTAGACTTTGCTTCTTTGTGAAATCTGTGAAATCAGTCTCAGACTACACATTTAACCTAAGTTTTGGGACAGAATCTTAAATGTAAATGTGAGTCTGGGCTTACTCCTTGTGTGAAACCAATCCCAGCATATTTTAAATCACAGTGAAAATTTCTAACTAAATAGACTCATGTTAAGTTGAATAAAATAAACACAAAATAATATTCTTGAGTAATCGGGATGTTTGCTTAATTTATTTATTTTATACTAACCAGATCAAAGAAATGGCATCTGGAGCAGACACCCATGACCTGACCTGTTCTTTATTAGCAAAATTCCGGATCAGTGCTCTCAAAGCACACTGGTCAGAAATCAGGAAATCCAGGGGGAAGCTAACAGCTGATGGTTTTCAAAAACATGCTATGTCTGAGTATTCAGAGTGGTTTGCTCCAACCAAGGACGGTCATTCAGAAGCCCAAGGACAATTAAAACATCTCTGCAAGATCATGGTAAGTAAACATCTATCTAAAAATACTTTATTATCTGTACCCTTTGAGATACAATCAGTACTCTACATATTGAGTTATTTTATTTCCGAGGGGACTACAATGACTTAAACATAATAGAAAGATAATTTTAGAATTATTTTATTAGGAAAAAAGGCGGACAGATATCTGATGGTATTCCTTTGTTCAAGGAATATATAGATTTGCACAATTATTTACACCTGTTGGCATGACTGAAAGATTTGTAACTCGTGGAGAACATCCATACCTCTTGCCATGTGGGCAATTCCAAAAGATACAGCAGAATAAAGTGTTTTATTAAAATTGATATCAAGTGTAAAACTGAGTGAGTTTGTGACGTTTCTTTTGGTATGTATTTTGCTAGAATCTTCCTTGCGGTGAGTTATCAGCTTTGTTGCTGAAAAGTATTCAGACGAGACCTTTCTTCATCCATATCATGTACACCTATATCTTTGAAGTCCATGATCCTTCTGTGGGCTTCTGCACTAAGTTACAAGACAGTGTATTCAAGAACATGGAAGAAGAGTTACACAATGAAAACCTCTTCAAGGTCCTCGCAATGGACAAAAAAACGAGGATAAAACAGGTTATGTACTGTTCCCTCTCTTCCTCTGGTTTGCAGTAGATTATTTAAACCCATTAATCAAAAGCTTCATAATAGATTTCTATAATTTTGAACACTAAACACAAAAAGAACACTGGCGAAAGTCAGTGATGTATTATTTTGTAGCTTGTCACACCATCACTGCCACCTCCGTAAATGCTTGCTTAATGCTGGTGTTCAACTGGAGCCGACCCTGTATCTGACCCTACGACTCTAGGGTCAGCTGTAAAAGTCGTGGGATCGTAGAAAAAAAGTAGCGAAAATGCTGAGTCGTTAAGAAAACCCGACATGATTGTACACTTACAGACAGGATGTGATGATTACCCTGACAAAACGTAGGATCAGGAACGTTTATTGCATGGCCAGTTGTAGAAGTACTACAACAAGCCCTAAAACCTAAGCCCTAAGCCCTAAACAGACAAGCCGGATCCCAAACATACAACTGTAAAGGCAAACAGACAAGCCGGGGCCACCTTCCCGACCCTTGCCAACAGGACTGATTGATTACATGGGTTGCTATCTATAGTCAGGATCCAGAATTGGGATCAAATCCCACTATATAAACCCCTGTCAATATGGATGTGACACCTATTTCACTCTTCCAAGATGATAGCAACACATCAAGAGGAACTGTTTGACCACTTGAGGGTCCTTTGGTTTTTTATTGAGTGGAACATGTTGTTTTTCATCATGATTTCAAGACACAAAATACAACCCAGCACCTGCCCATCATGATTTCAAGACACAAAATACAACCCAGCACCCGTCCAGCCAGCATCACCACCACAGCCACAGCCCCCAACGTAGCCAACGTAGAAGGAGGAGGAAGCCCCAGAATCCAGAGGCTATGCCCTGGATACTACAGACGGAGGAAACGGGATGCTACAGAACACTCTTGGATGAACTAATCACAACTGACATACCGGGCTACAGAAATTTCACCATGATGCCACCAGCCTTTCTGATTTAATTGAAGAAAGAATTAACCCTTGTCTGAGAAAGTGAACCACTAACTTCAGGAAGCCTCTGGAAGTTGGTTTGAAACTGGCAGTTACATTGAGACACTTTTCCACAGGAGCAACATATACTTCACTGCAATACCAATGTAAGGTTGGACAAACGACCATCTGCAAATGTGTCCCCCAGGTCTGCAAAGCCATCTTAGAGGAATTTCAACACAAATATTTGACTTGTCCAACTGATCCAGAAGAATGAAAGAAAATTGAAGAGGGATTTAGAAACAGATGGAATGTGCCACATGCAATAGGTGCACTAGATGGAAAACACATTGCTATAAAGAAGCCAAAGAAGTCAGGCAGTGAATATTTTAACTACAAGGGCTACTCCTCCCTGGTACTTCTGGCTTTAGTAGAGGCAGAATGTGGGGGCCATTGGGTCATCATCTGCTGCTCAGATATTCAACTGTAGCAAACTGAACAGAAGAATTGAGAATGGAACTTTGGGACTACCACCACCTGAACCACTTGGACTTGGGGGCCCAAATCTACACTACTTCCTGTTGGGGGACAACGCCTTTGCCTGTATGCCTTGGCTGGTCAAGCCATACAGCAGATGACAACTGACCAGAGAGGAGCGAATAGCTAACTACAGGATATCCAGGGGTAGGAGGGTGGTCGAAAACTCTTTTGGTATACTGGTACGAAGATTCAGGGTGCTGCTGACCACCATGGAGCAGAGGCTAAAAGTTGTGAGAGACATTGTGTTAACATGTGTGGTGCTACATAACATGCTGAAATGCAATCAGGGGGGAGCAGACAGACCGCCTACTCCAGCAGATAACATACAACCACCACAGAATGACCAGGAGGAGTAGGCACAGGATGAAAATGTCAGAAATCCATCGAGGGAGGCCAAACATCAACAAAACCTACTGAAAGACTACTTCAACAACCTTGGGGCACTGGCTGGGCAGGAGGACAGAATTTGAGAAGACTGAGGGGAGAACAAGCTGTCATCAATCAGTCCTTTTAAGGACTACCCAAATAATCCAAAAACTTTTATTGAGAAAGCGTTAAACAAACATTAAACCCAGTTTGCAATCTCTCTGAATCCAAATTAAATTATGAAACAAAAATCCCCCCCCAAAAATATATTGTGTAAAATGTCATTGCACAATTAAACCCTGCCTCACACAGATTGAAACCTCAAATGTCAAAGTTCAAAAGTCAAACCCCTATAAAATAACATTATTCCTCAAAAATAATAAAATATTCATCCCTGGAAAACTGTTTCTTAATCAAACCTTTGAAAAAGAAAAACCAAATTTTAACTAAAACCAGTTTTACCAATAAGATAATATTTAAGTATGTCTGTCAGTCACCCAATCAACGCCCGGGTCGTTGGGTGTTTGTGGCAGGTGAGGTGTTATTTTGCAACACGGTTTGTTTGTCTGTCAGTCCATCCACACATTCATAGCACTTTATGTTTTATAGGTACTGTGTGTCTCACATCTGTTTGTTTGTCTGTATATGTGTACTATTTCTTGTATATTTTGGGGGTGGGGGGTGATGTGTCACTTCATGTGTTGTGTTTTTTTTTGTTTGGGGGGTGGTGGGGGTAAACTAAAACTTTACTTATTATATTTTTGTGTGTGTGGTGGAATTTTATTTTTGATGTACAAGGGCCAGTTGGTGTGACTTGGTGCAGGCTGATCTGCTTATTTGGGCTGACTGGACTGGATGGGAGGTCTTGACTGGGTGGAAGATGGCACTGGTGATGGTGCTGGTTGAAGCTGAGAGGGTGAAAATGGTTGTGTTGTGTCCATCTGCTGGTACTGTAGTACGCTTGGGATGTTTCCAAAGAGACTTGACAATCCAGAAGTGGAAGGTGGATTAACTGTTTTTGCTGGACTCAAAGTGAGCATCAGTTGTCTGGAAGTCTCAGGCTGCTGGTCATCCACAACTAGGAAAGATGCTGGCTGTGCTGATGCTGGTGCTGGCCCTTGTGGTTGCTGTACTTTGGCAATCACTGTAGCAGGCTGTGTTGTGGTTATCTGAGAAGGCTGCACAACTGGTACTGAGACTGGTTGAATATCCGGTATGGTGAGTATGTATTCATATCCTGCTGAGGCCCGTGTTGCTTCTGGAAGTCAAAATGTGGTGACCTGTTGAGTTGTTGTGACCTGTCTCTTGCGTTCTTCAGCCTTGTACTATATCTCACTGAGATGTTTCACTGTCTCATTCCTGAAGTTCAAATAGTCCCGCTCCTCCAGGTGTTCAATCTCAGAGTAGAGATAGTTGCAGAATGACTGTCTTGGACTTGCACTAGGGTCTTGACATGCACCCACGAAACTGGAACTCATCAACCTCATCTGCTGGAACTGATCTAAAACTGGATCTGCAGCAGTGGTAGTCGCAACAGCTGGTAGTCGTCATGAAGGGCTTGTGCTTGACGGATGATGAGTAACATCTGATGCTATGCTAATTTCCATCTCAGATTCAGTCTCTCATGAAGTGTCCTGAACTGAAGCTGTGGCTGCTGCTGCTGAAGGGCATACTGGTGACAGCTTGTCCTGACTTTGTCTAAGTGAGCTTGCCATATCTGGTACATTGAATCTTCAACAACTTCTTGACAGTGTTAAGAGATAAGTTCCTGAAAGCTTCTAGTCTCTCCCAAAGACCTTCCTTTCTCTGCTGGTCTTTGAAATTTTCATGTGTCTTGTCATAAAGTTCCTCGTGCTGTTTAACGAACTCCACAATGGCTTCTTCATCTGAATCACTCAGGAAAATGGACTTCATTTGCCCCTTCTTCTCCCTGGATTGAGTTGATTCTACATCAGTATCTGTGTCTGTTTGTGGTTGCTTTTCTGCCCTTTCCTGGCTCTCTCCCATTCTCTCTCTCTATCCTCTCTCTGTCCCTCTCATCCTGCTCTTGTCTCTCCCTCCCCCTCTCTCCTCTCTCTCCCTCCTTCTCCCCAGCTGTATCTCCCAACTCAAACTGCGGTTGAGTTCAGGACCTGTCAGATGCAAATATTCCTGACTCTAGGACCAAGTAGGTAAAAGTTACCGACTGGCCCGGAAAGTTTACAGGCTTGTCGGGAACACTTACAGACAGGCCTGCTGAAGTTATCGACTGTACTGTTACATTTCCCGCACAGTCAGTACAGTCGGGATGACCATATTTGGACAAGCTGGATACTTTTTACAAACAGGCCTGTTTCATTAACCGACAAGCTGTTAATTGTAACTGACGGGCTGTTAAGTTAACCAACATGCCAGTTGCTAGGTGGATGAATTTAGGGTCTTTTACAAGGGTCAGACACGGTTGTAGAGATTTAAACATATTTGATATTTCACCAACTCTCCCCAACAGGCCTAGAAACTACACCCAACCCTAACCGACCTTGTAAACATTGGACCAGGTCCTGACTCTCCAAAAAGACATAGGGTCTCATGTGGCTCAGTTGGTAGGGTGTTGGGCTTGATAATCCAAGGGTCGTGGGTTCTATCCCCACTGATGCCAAATGTGTGGGATAACATCCTTGGGCAAGATGTTAACCTGGTCTGTGCCTCTCTCCACCCAGTGGAAATATGGGTACCCAGCTTTAAGGGATACTGGCTTCTGCGCCTTGCATGGCAGCAATAGGTAAGGTCACCAAGGCTAGCTATCCTTGTTAGGGTAATACTGTGTAAAGTGCTTTGAGCTAATAATAGAAAAGGCGCTATATAAGAGCCCAGTATTATTATTATAGTTACTGACCGGTCGGCTCCAGTGGAACATCAGCATTAAGGTGTATGTTCATATTTCAAAAGTGCTCTTATTTTAGTTTACCTACATTGACAACTGAAAAATACACAAAGAAGTAAACAGTTGGGACAAAGAGCCTTTAAAATATAGAAAAAAAGCTGTTTCATTTCAAGTCTGCTCAAAATTTGGGCCCAAAAATGCAGAGGACATCGATGGTGTTGGCTGTTTTTTCCCACCAAAACAACACAAAAGAAGTAATTACTTTATTTTGATTGACAGGTTTTAGTTAGCTGGCAATCTTTGTATGTGTTAACCATTCAATGAGGAGTTTTATGTACTATGTGAAAGTGGAGGTGTAAATGCAGTACCTCAAATAATATTTAACTAAAATTATTCAGATGTGGTTTGTGCGCAAACATGAGCAATGGCAAGCCTTTATTTGTTGCTGACCTCTTTTTAATTTTAATGTCAAAGCCAGATGTAAAATAACTTTCTTGATGTGTCACCATTACCAACTATATTATTTTGTGATAAATTATATATGTGTTGAATAAAAAAATCTTAATTGTTTTAGTTTGCATTGTTTACATATATTATCAAAATTTATTGTTACACTTAGAAAAATAACCAGTCGCTCAAAAGTAGCAGATTATTATGTTATGTTAGAAATTGTGTAAGACAAGTGAGAGTTATCAATACTTTTCTGTAGGAGGTTTGAATCTGGCCCATGGATGCATGCACTTTGGACTGATATGAACTGTTGTTAATATCCTGGAGATCCTGTATCAAATTTTCATTTGGAACCATTTGAGCTTTTTATTAGATGTAAACTTAGAGATCACTTAAATGTTCTCTTTAAAGCTTCTTTGTCAAAAGATGTATCAAGATAAATGTTCGACTTAATCCTTGATTTTTAATAGTTTATGAATCTGGTATTCTGTTGGTTTATGTTAGGAAACAATTCCATTTAAATACTTAAAACCATCAGGACAGGGAAAGAACATGCTATGTTTAGTTACACATCATCACTGAAAACCAGGGCCAATTTCATAAAGAGTCTTAAACTAAGACTATGTTAGGGACTTAAATCAGGACTTTAGGTCTTAGATACGTCTAGGGGCTTAAATGGATTTCCCAAAGGGTAACCTAGCTAAGTCAAAGCTTATCAAATAAGGTTTTCTGTGTCATGTGTCCTTTTCTTTTTAGTCAAAATATTTTGCTGAAGACATATAAGTCTTGTTTCTTTCATTTTATCTTTCATAAAAGGCAATGTTTCAATGGAAAACCATGTGGCCACATAAAATACCCAAAGACTAATTTAGTGAGGTGTCCTATATATTTATTCTTTGTTTTTAGACATTTCAAATTTTGAAGTGAGAACAATTTACAGTGGCCATATATAAGCTTTTGTTTACAAAAGTTAAGCCCACTCCATGATAGACGTAGCCAAAACTTAGAATTAGCAGCTTTGTGAAACCCTCTAAGTCCAAGACAACAGACTTATCCTGAGTTTAATGGTTGTGTTCCACTGGAGCCGACCTAACTATGTATTTTTCAAGGGTCGGGGCACTGTTTACGGAGTTGGTTAGGATCAGTTCTAGTTTCCCGGCTTGTTGTGGTGGATCGGCAAAATATCAAACATATTTGATATTTCCCCGACCCTCCACAACTCTTCATCCGGACATTGGCTCCTCCCACCTGGAAACAGTTCTGTTGTGGATCTCTTCAGCTTGTCAGTCACACTTCCCATCTTGTCCTATTCTGTTACTCTCTTGTCTTGCTGTCCTGTAGTGCTAAACTACTAGGACTCCACCTCCCAACAGGACGCAGACACAAACTGAATTACTTGAAAGCAAACATGAATGTGGTAAACATAACCGACCTTGCTTGGACAGTCTTCAGCCATAGTAACATCTCAGTAGGACAAGCCGGGAACACATACAGATAAGCCATGCACAGAAACCAATAACGTGGTAACAGCAACAGGAAAAAGCTGTGTATGCAAGCTGGCTTCATTTTGCCGACCCATGGCTCATCTGTCTCTATCTATATAAGGCCAGTCTATATAAGGCCAGTTTGCACATCAAACATCAGTCAGTTTGCATCATTTGGAATCTGGCATCTGACGGATTACATCTGGCAGCATTTCAATATAGGTGTTTTTTTTTTCAAATTATATAGGACTTAGTCTTGAGTTACAATTTGGGCTGACTTTTGATATTGGAATTTTGGGGGTTTTAAAAAAAAACAAATAAAAATGGGTCCGAAGAAGGGCAGAAGAGTGAGGTAGAAAGAAGTTCCCACAGACAGTTTCTCTGAATTTGAGCTGGGGTACAAAGCAGGAGATATACTGCAGAGGAGAGAGGGTAGGGAGGCAAGAGAAAGGGAGGAAGAGGTACAAAAACAGAGACAGGAGGCCAGGAGGGAGGAAAATTTACACTCGTCAGAGGAGTGCAAGATCTGGTTTGAGTCACAAAGGACACAAGTCTGAACAGGCCCCAAAAGAGATGATGGAAGTTGGAGTTGCACGTCATACACAAGGGACAAAACATCAGCTTCAAGTCCTAATCCTGAGGAGCCAGTGCATCTACTGCTTCAGCACACGACATCTCCAGCAAGCAATCAGACACCACAACACCGACTCCAGTTACAAGCTCCAGTGCAGTTTTTGCACGTTCTTCAGTCGACCAGCAGGTCTTGGATCAATTCACACAAATGAGAACTCATTGCAACTACCTGGCATCGAAGGTAGAGGCCTTAGAAGATAAATACTTTCAGACATTCAGAATCGAGGCTGTGCAACCAAAGCAGGGCAGAGGAGAGAGACCGTGAGTTCCAGCAACCACAGCAACAGACACTTTCACAATGCTCAAGTGCAACTTCAACATATGTGCCACATACATTTCAACAGCCACAGCACCCAGCACCAGCTTCGAGGGAATACATCTTAACCATCCCAAAGATTCAGATGCCTGCCATCCAGGTCATCCAAACTACTCTGCAGAGCCAAGTGCAACCAAAGGACAGCAGCAGCAAACCAGAAGGCAGCCAAAATCCTTCCTTGACGTTGACAATCAATAGGCTGGACCTCCATGACCACTCACCTTTACATTGACCTGACATAGGAATTATAAACCCACCATCAGTTTTCTCCACTACATGCAAAGAAAGTCGTCAACTCAACATATCAGGATTCTCAAGCTTCTTTGGAAATCTTCAATCTGTAATGAGCTACCAACAGATTGACAAACCGCAGCCTTTTTCACCAGCCGACATGCAACCACCAGCCATTGGAATTTTGAGTGATACCAGCTTAAATAAAAGTCCTTGGAATAATTGGGTATTCTTGAAAAGGACTTACACTAGTTCTGAAAAGGGCTGATAGATGCCAGCTTGTTCTGCCCCCAGTGTTGTTAGTTGACACATCTCAGATCCTGTCCTCCTGCCCAGCCAATGCCCCCATGTGACTGAATTAGTCTTTCAGTAGTTTTCACTGATGTTTGGCCTCTGTTGAAGGATTACTGTAGTTCTCATTCGGCATATACATTGCCTGTTCATTTTGTAGGGCCACTATATCGTTTCCTGGGTTGGTGCTCTGTCTGCTCTGCCCTTGTGTGTCAACAGCATGTCGTGCAACACCACACATGTAAAAGCAATTGTCTCTGACAACCCTTGGTCTTTGCTCCATGCTGCCCAGTAGTACCCTGAATCACCTCACTAATATTCCAAAGGCATTTTCGACCACTCTCCTGCCTCTGGAGATGCTGTAGTTTGCAACTCTTTTTTCCCTTGTGAGTTGTCTTCTGCTTTACGGTTTCACCATACATGGTATCAAGGCAAATGTGTGGTCACCCAGGAAGAAATAATGCAAACCTGGTCCTCCCTCCCCCAGTGGTTCCAGGACCAGCACTTCTCCCTCAAATCGCCTCTGTTGAAAATCTGTACATCTGATGAAGATCCACTTGACCAACAATCTATTCACTAAAATCTGTATTTTGTGTTAACCAGGGCTAGCAGCACTAGGGAAAAGAAGCCCTTGCACTTGTAATAGTCACTGTCTGATTTCTTGGGCTTCTTCATGGCAATATGCTTCTGATCTAGGACCACAAGAGAATGGGGGACATTCCATCTGGTTCTAAACTTCTCCTCGACCCTTTTCCACTCCTCGGAGCAAGAAGGGGTGCAAATATTCATCCTGGAATTCAGCAAGGATGGCTCAGCAGACCTGGGGGACGACTTTACAGATGATGGTTTGGCCAACCAGCCAGTGATACTGCAAGGAGGTGTAGGGCTCCCCTACTGCTAGGTGTATCAGCATTCTTGCCAGTTTCATTCTACTTCTAAGGGTTCCTGGAATGGGTGACTGACTTCTACTTGTTGATGCGATGGTGTATGGATTCTATGATTAGCTTAAAAAGCCAGGTGGCAGCCTGACAAAATTTTGGTATCCTGGTATGTCAGTGTGTATTAGGTCGGCCAGGACGTTGCTGTGTTTTGGTCTGGCTGGGGCCGTGGCTGTGGTGCTGGCTGTAGGACAGGAAAGTCTCTCTAGTGTGCAGCTGGCATCTTTGCAGTGACAAATTATGTTTTTGACAGTCAGAGGGGGGTTATATAGTGTGGGTTTGATCCAGACTCTGGATCCTGACACCAGGAATTAATCAGTCCAGTCTGGGTGAGTCAGGGAAATGCTCCACTGCTGTCTGTCAGTATGGCTTGTCGGCGGTTGATATTATTTTTTTATGATTTTCATCCCCGATTCACCAACTTTTGGAACAGACCCTAGACCCTAAGTTATAGGAACACCCCATAACAGAAAAGTTCTAACTGTAAGTCTCTGTCTGGGTAAGTCCTTTTGTGAAATTGGCCCCTGGTATCACAGTGTTATGAAACAAGATAATACACAACTCACAACATTTCCAAAATCACTAACTGAAACTTAACTGAAAGGTTTAGCTTTCGCGCTTCACAGGGGTAGGTTACTAAATATCTCAGTATCATGTTTTAGTGGCATTAAATTAATTACATGTTAACAGTAAATACAAGTTCATTTACCCAGAATTATATTTTGTTACATTGTATCTGTGAGTCTGTTTGATCTTTTCAACACACAGTATTCAGCATTTTCACAAGGCATTCAGTTCAAACTCTTAGTAACTGAAAGTGATCCAGTTTTAAAAGCAATTGTGTATCCTCGAAAGACCAACATGAGCAAATTTTGGCAGTGAGCTAGGTTCTTGTATGTCTGAATACATATAACTATAAATACTACCTGATATATCCTCAACATTCCTTTGCAAACGAGGTCAAAAGAAAAGTGTAAAAATGGACCATCTTGGGATTCGTAGTTGCTCCAACATGTGACTTCTGCTATTTTCTAGTTTGTTATCTTGATATATATGTTACGACCCAGGTGTGAAATTGTCCATTTCGTGAAATGGACAAGGAAATTGTCCATTTCATGAAATGGACAACCCAACTGTCCATTTCGTGAAATGGACAAAGTCATGTATGAAAGTTAAACTTTCATTCATAACCAGTCTTTTGGTTTAAGTTAACCAATTTATTTGACTATAATAATGATATGTATTTGAAACATCATACACTAAGTTAGTTAATAGTTAAATAGTTATAAATATTTGAAATAAATTTGAAATAAAAGTGTAAATTATGTGAAGCATACTTTCTAATGGGAATAACTATTTAAAATTACACTTACACTTTTAAAAAAACATATCCGTACCTGGTTAAATTTTTGCTTAAAAGAAATGTAATAAAAGTTTGTCTCTTTTGTGCACTAATCTTATTTAAAAGGCTTTACTTTAATAATTGTATCCCCGGACGAAAGTTGGGGATACTTAGGATTCAGTACGGTCACGCCGCCGCCGCAGAGATTTCCTTTTGGACGCGATACCTTAAAAAATATTTTAGTCAGAACTTTCAAATTTGGTATGTGGGTATATATGGGCAATGCCACGAACGCTATTGTTTTGTGACCTTGACCTTCAGTCTCAAGGTCACTGGTGGCCTCTTAAAGGTCAGATTTTGGCCATTTTTTTACTTTTTGGCCCAGTTCTCATATACAGAAAGTCAGATCATCCTATGGCTGGTATATATAATACATATATATGTCCTCTGTAAGCATGCAGATATTTGACCTTGAAGCTCTTCATTGAGGGTCATCCACTGACCGCCAAAGTACCTGACTGAGGGTCATTTTTGGCCTTTTTGGAGATATTTTCACACTTAATGCTGACTATATTGCATGGAAACTATTGAAAATAGCTTTGGAGGTTGAGTACATGATGGACTTCTACCATCCAGGCTTACTGGTTACAGATCTTCATTTAAGGTCATCCACTGACCGCCAAAGTACCTGACCAAGGGTCATTTTTGGCAAATTTGGAGATATTTTCACACTAAATGCTGACTACATTGCATGGAAACTATTGAAAATGGCTTTGGAGGTTGAGTACATGATGGAGTACCAGCATCCAGGCTTACCGGTTACAGATCTTCATTTAAGGTCATCCACTGACCGCCAAAGTACCTGACCGAGGGTCATTTTTGGCCCTCTATTTGTTTGTTTGTTTGTGAACGAGATAACTCAATAACTGACAGATGGATTTTGATAAAATTTTCAGGATATGTCCAAAATGGTAAAAGGAAGATATGATTAAATTTTGGGAGTGATCCGGATCACTGTCTGGATCTTCTGGATCCATGAAATTTAATTTTTAAAGACAGATAACTCAAAAACTTATGGGTGCATTTTGATGAAATTTTCAGGAAATGTCCTTAATGGGACGAGGAACAAGTGATTAGATTTTGGGAGTGATCTGGATCACTGTCTGGATCATCTGGATCCAGGCTGCCAGATGTGTTTGTGTACAATATAGCTCAAAAACTTATGGATGGATTTTGATGAAATTTTCAGGATATGTCTGAAAAGGTAAAGGGATGAAATGGTTGAATTTTGGAAGTGATCCGGATCACTGTATGGATCTTCTGGATCCATGAAATGTAATTTTTAAAGACAGATACCTCAAAAAGTTATGGATGGATTGTGATGACATTTTCAGCAAATGACCTAAATGGTACAAGGAACAAGTGATTACATTTTTGGAGTGATCTGGATCACTGTCTGGATCATCTGGATCCAGGCTGCAACATAATTTTAGGATGTTTTTTTAATGATATTTTTAGGATATGTTACAAATGGTAAAAGGAAGAAGTGGTAAAAGGAAGAAATGGTTCAATTTTGCGAGTGATCTGGACCACTATCTGGATCTTCTGGATCCATGAAATATAATTTTAAAGACAAATAGCTCAAAAAGTCATTGATGGATTTTGACGAAATTTTCAGGAAATGTCCTAAATGGGACAAGGAACAAGTGATTAGATTTTGGGAGTGATCTGGATCATCTGGATCCAGGCTGCCAGATATGTTTATGTACAAGATAAATCAAAAACTTATGGACGGATTTTGATGAAATTTTCAGGATATGTCTGTAAAGGTAAAAGGATGAAATGATTGAATTTTGGAAGTGATCTGGATCACTATATGGATCTTCTGGATCCATGAAATGTAATTTTTAAAGACAGATACCGCAAAAAGTTATGGATGGATTGTTTCAGCAAATGGCCTAAATGGTACAAGGAACAAGTGATTAAATTTTTGGAGTGATCTGGATCACTGTCTGGATCATCTGGATCCAGGCTGCCACATAATCTTGGGATGGACTTTGATATTTTTAGGATATGTTACAAATGGTAAAAGGAAGAAGTGGTAAAAGGAAGAAATGATTCAATTTTGCGAGTGATCTGGACCATTATCTGGATCTTCTGGATCCAAGAAATGTAATTTTTAAAGACGAATAGCTCAAAAAGTCATTGATGGATTTTTATGAAATTTTCAGGAAATGTCTTAAATGGGACAAAGAACAAGTGATTAGTTTTTGGGAGTAATCTGGATCACTGTCTGCATCATGTAGATCCAGGCTGCCAGATGTGTTTGTTTTCAAGATAACTAAAAAACTTATGGACGGATTTTGATGAAATTTTTAGAATATGTCTGAATAGGTAAAAGGATGAAATGATTGAATCTTGGAAGTGATCCAGATCACTATATGGATCTTCTGGATCCATGAAATGTAATTTTTAAAGACAGATATAATTGAAAGAACTAGTGATTACCTCTTAGGAGTAATCTGGTACTATGGAGAATCTTGACCTGGTGCTCCAGGAAACAGGCTCAAGACCAACATATTCACGCCTTAACTGTGTCCCGTCCGGGGATGCACTGTGTCAAGACGCAATCTCTAGTTAGATCTGAGGAATTGTAACCTAACCCTTTAAAGATTTGATCTAACAGTTATTAAAAGTAGCTGTCAATTTCAAAAGGTTGAAGCCACACCAAAGGTTACAAAAAGAAGTGGGCCAATTACAATTAAAGCCAACCTACCAGTGGTGAGGCTTTCTTTTAATGACATCTGAGGATTGTAGCCAACCTTTTGATGGTTAGATCAAAGGGTTAATTCAGAGCCTGTCATAATCATAAATCTTATGATAATGTGGACAAGTAAATAACAACGGTGACATCAACATTTGTAATTAGTAATGGAAAGAAAGTACCAATGTGACTTGGTGTTAAAAACTCTTAATGTTATAAAATATATGTTGTAGTTAAGTCTTACCTAGATGCTATCTCAAATTCTTTAATTTTTAATAAATGTAAATACAAATATTAACAAATACTTAACTAATATTGTAGCTGAATCATAGTTGGATCAAGTTAGATTTTATAAGAAAATGTTAAAAGAATTATAATAACCTGCACTTCACCAGTAGAATTTAGGTTTAAGTTTAACCATTGATTTATTCTAATACAATGTTTCAATAAAAATGCCAAAAAAACTTTTTTTCACTGTGAATGAGAGTGAAAATTTCGCACATTTAGTTGTCCATTTCATGAAATGGTCAGTAGATTTCTTATCCATTTCACGAAATGGACAAATATTTTGTCCATTTCATGAAATGGACAGTTGGGTTGTCCATTTCACGAAATGGACAGTTGGGTTGTCCATTTCGTGAAATGGATAATTTCCTTGTCCATTTCATGAAATGGACAATTTTACACTTGGGTCATAACATATACATCTTGATTTGGCTTATTGTCCTGTAGCGGACATATCATGCTATAGAATATCTTGCAAGGACTTATTTTCAATTTTAATAGAAATTCAGTGAGTGAAGTCATGTTGTACTGTGAGTTGTAATCCTATACCATGATTCACAGTGGCACAGGTTGCTTTGTAAGGATCCAAATTCTTTTGCAAACCTTATGTGACAAGTTATGTAACTTCACTGAGAAATAGCATGATACAGACTTCTGACTGGCTGCTGGTGTATTTCATTGTCAACAAAGGAATTCTTCACTTGTAAAACATGTCTGACTGTTACTGTCTAGGGTCTTATTTGAATTATTTTTTCACGAATTTGCAATATTTTTTACGTTTTACATTCGAACCATTTAAATGGTTAAATTGAATGGCCCTGATTGTGTATAAACATGTGATAAAACATCAATATATTTTAAGATGGAGCATCAGAAAGCTTCTCTGATGAAGAAGTTCTTCAGGGAAATTATCTTTAACTTAAGCACAAATCTTGTGTATCCTATATTCTGTATAACTTTTTCATCCAACAATCCAAAACATTTTGAAACTCGCAAACACTGTTACAGCGAAGACATCCACTAGGGCAATATTTCCCAAAATTCCGGATTAGTGCTGAATATAATCTTGTAATGTATTCACTTCTGCCTTTACTCAGACCCATTTCACATACAAAATTCATGAAGAGCTACTCATTACTCATTTAGATGAACATTACGCAGTAGACAAAAGTTATCAAAAAATATTGAAATCAAACCTTTGAAAATTCAGGATTTTTTGGCGCTGGCCCTGTCCACATAAAAATTTGTTTATTACCTTTTGAGTTACCACAAATAAACAAACCTAAAATATAACCTACAGGAGAGAACATAAGGATATGTCACATGGTGCTGGAGGTGTAACAGAACTAAAATGATGAGCTACTCATTACTCATTTAGATGAACATTACGCAGTAGACAAAAGTTATCAAAAAATATTGAAATCAAACCTTTGAAAATTCAGGATTTTTTGGCGCTGGCCCTGTCCACATAAAAATTTGTTTATTACCTTTTGAGTTACCACAAATAAACAAACCTAAAATATAACCTACAGGAGAGAACATAAGGATATGTCACATGGTGCTGGAGGTGTAACAGAACTAAAATGATCCTGTCACACAGAATCCCAGCTGCAAAATACCCCATCCATTGTCAATGAGGAAAATAGCTTTTCAGCCACCAGGGAGTCCCAAGACAAGAAACAACACACCAATTTGGTTTTAATATTTCTATTTCTAATTCTTTGACAACATATGGGGTTGTATGACAAAGTTATACAAATCTCATTGCCCCAGATAATTTTTATTTATTTATTTGGGGTTTTACGTCGCTTTCAACACTGTACAGGTCATATCGCGATGGGTAGTTGGAAGGGCAGAGGAAACCAGCACATAGAGTTCGCTAGGGTTCTGTACTGTAAACTGCCGACCAACGGCAAGCAACTACCAGCTTTCCCACATAAGGCCTTGACGGGGATCGAACCCCGGCCTCAGAGGTGGGAGGCGAGAGTGTTACCACTCTGCCACCGTGGCCCCTCAGATAATTCTTGTTACCTGACCTCAAAATTTCATTGGATCACCTTTGAACTTCCCTATAACATTCCTGCTTAAATCTTTAAATATTTCACTTTTGAAAGCTAGGCAGACGCCATTATAAAAAATTGGAGTTGTTAAAAAAAATTTCTTTGGTTATTTTATGTTGTATTATTTATGTAATGTTTTCAATTCAATGCTGACACTGTGCTTCCGAGTAGATGGAAACAACTTTATGACGGTATTGTAACAAATTTATATTAATGTAGCATTGCTTTCAGTGAAAGGTTTTTATAACTGTTGATTTTATAACGTGGTTTTTATATTTTATGTATATCTTTTTAGTATTTCATGTGTATATTTTAGTATTTTAATGTAACCATTGTGTATGCCTCTCACTTTACTTGTGTAAACTATTGTTATGATATTGGTGTTCAATATGCCAAAGGTTTTCCATTGTTCTGGGTGCGGCCAGCAGCACAAAAGACCTATAAATAGTAAATGTCAACAAAACAAAATGAATTGTTAAATGCAAGTTCTGACACTGTCAGCGTAGGGAATGATCAAGGAAATGTAAATCAAAGCATAGTTGACGCATTATCTGCTGTCAGTTCTAGTTTAGAGGTGATAGCGAGAAGGATAGATAAGACAGAGGAGCAGATTCACGGCAAGTTGGGCAGTGGCACAGCGACTGTGGCTTCTCCGGTGGCTTCCTCTGCACACAATCAGGGGCTGGATTCTATTGATGCTGAGGATGATGCTCTCATTCCCTCAATGAAATTCCTCGAGAGCTCACATTATATTCAGCAGGCTGTAGCCCAAAGACTGCAGCAGTTGGCCAGCCTTAATGAAAAATGTATGTTGAAATCTCAGAGGGGTGGGTGAGCAGATTGCAGTAAAATGCCAGGTCCCATGGCCCCAAAACTTTGTATTGGCAGGTACTTCAAACAATAGGGTAAGCTACGATAACTTGTCAATATTTCAGTGGGTAGCAGGTTTTTGCACAATTGTGAGAGAGGAACCAAATAAGAGTATAAAAAATACAATGTTGGAATACGTTACCGAGCTCATGGAAGATGCCCAGGACTTTGGCTGGGCATCAGCCAAAGGTGTCCATGCACTACTTTTGTGCAAGATGGAGCAAGGTAAGGTCAATTGGCATATGACAGAGCAGATTGACAGAATTAGAAGGGCACATGCCCAAAAGGTACCCACTAGTACTCAAAATTTGAATAGCAAGAAGAAAGTCAGTGATACCCAGGGAGTACCTTGTAAGTATTACCAAAATAGCAAGTGCTCACAGAAAAATGATCACAATTCAGGAGGTCAGCTATACAAACATATATGTAGCCATTACAATACCTTGGGTAAGAAATTTAATCATCCAGCAAAAGATTGTAGAGCAAGGAAAAGTACAGAATCAAAACACGAATAAGGTACTGCAGTAATGCAGTGCACAAATTCAAAGACTTACCAAAAGATACAGCAAGGGGTCAAAGTACTTCTAAGTTCATACCTCAAGCTGGAGGTAAAAGTTATGACAAGACATTTACTTCTAGGGTTGTAACTAGCAACTCCTCTGCTGCATGTGAGAGTACTAACTGGAAAGCTGACTACAATAAGTTTAAGGGTCTTACTTTTGCCCAAGTAGTGAAAAGTAAAAGTACAAAACCCATAAGCAACAAAAAGTTAGCAACCAAGTACTAAATACCAAAAATACCAAAACAGGCATCAGACCTGCAAATGTACATTTCCCTGTACTTACTGTCAGCAAGAGCAATGAGAATGCTAAAACTTTCAAACAATGTAAGTCAACTGGTAAGCCACATGCCAACAAGGTAAGCGCAACCAATCACTAAATCTTATGTCCGAACAGGTTTGCGTCACTTTATCCAGGTGACGGCGTCGTTTCACGTGCCATAGGTGACAATGAGTTATCAATACCACTCCCTCAAAAAATGTAGCCAACTCTGACCACGTCCCTACAAATTGGGCTAGTAAGGCGTCACTTTGTGAGGCTCATGTCCAACATGCATCTGACCTAGATCAGCTATCACAAAGAATCCTGTTCCAAGAGAATGTGCCCCCAGTGGCTTCTGCCTCTGGTCATTCAAACAGTCTAACTCCAGGTACATGTGACAGAACCCAAGAAGTGATAAAATCACTACTACTGGCTTGGCTAGTAGGGATTGTCCTTATAGCTCACCTGGTAGAGTATGGGCCTCCTGGGTGAGGTGGTGTGGGTTCTAGTCCCCTGGAAACCTGGTCCTTTGACATTGGAGACCCTAATGAGATACTGGCTAGTGTGGTTGGATTAATCACATAGAAGATATCCAGTGGTGCTGGTTAATGTGAACCAGTAAGAACCTGGGACAGGTTTCCTGTGTGGAGGGAAAAATGTGACAGAACCCAAGAAGTGATAAAATCACTACTACTGGCTTGGCTAGTAGGGATTGTCCTTATAGCTCACCTGGTAGAGTATGGGCCTCCTGGGTGAGGTAGTGTGGGTTCTAGTCCCCTGGAAACCTGGTCCTTTGACATTGGAGACCCTAATGAGATACTGGCTAGTGTGGTTGGATTAATCACATAGAAGATAGCCAGTGGTGCTGGTTAATGTGAACCAGTAAGAACCTGGGACAGGTTTCCTGTGTGGAGGGGAAAATGTGACAGAACCCAAGAAGTGATAAAATCACTACTACTGGCTTGGCTAGAAGGGATTTCCCTTACAGCTCACCTGGTAGAATGTGGGCCTCCTGAGTGAGATGGTGTGGGTTTGAGTCCCCTGGAAACCTGGTCCTTTGACATTTGGAGCCCCTAATGACACCTGTTTATTAAGTAAGGTTGGAGCAAGGATCAAAAAAAGATTAGAGTAGTACACAGGAATTTATTACTGCCTCTGTTGTGGATTCCATCACATGACCGAGAAGTTTCAGTCACAACCCTTGGAGATAGTATGAACACTGGATTATCTGACTCTTCTGTGGATTCAAGTCAGACATTGCATAAAGCAACGCTTACTGTTGGACCATTTCCAGTGGCACACCCATTGAGGATGTCAATGGGTAGGGATATTCCAACACCCGCACCAAGGGGTGTTATAGGCATGAAAGTCATGCTTCGGCTGGAACCCCATCAGGAGTTCAGGAGTCGAGGAATGATAGTGATGTAGGTGATGTAGAAAAAAAAGTAAATTTTCTAAAACAGGTAATGCAGTTTTAATTTTAGTTTGGTCTGAGATTCTTTTGAATTTCAGTGATTAAACAAAACAGTCATTATGTTGGTGAAAGTGAAATTATGAAATGTTTTTTTTTTGCATTTAACTAAATTTAACATTTATAGTTTGTCATTGTGGTTGATTTAATTTTCTTGATTTTGTTTGTATAGGTGTATTTTCTGGTCAATGATGGACGACAACTGCTGGTGCTGATTGTTCATTGATTGTCATGGTAGTCCATGGTATGTAGATAGGAAATAAAGCTTTTAGTTGAGCTTCAGTCTCATTTCACCGACAACCAACCCCTGCAAGTCCAGAGCTGTTACAGAGTGGTAATAGTGCACGGCGACATACACATTGTCGAGAAACTATGAGGTTCAAGGGTCAAAATGACACCATCAAAAGCATCAAAAAAGTAAACCCTGGTCCTGAAAATGTTGGTATCATCCATGATCAGAAAGAAAGCTTAGATACAAAGTATGACCTTCCCCTTAAAATTAAACAACGTATCAATTATAAAAGCAAATTGTCCACTTGCAGTACACTTAGGTACTGGGATAGCCAGAACAAATTTAAATTTGGTTATATTCCACTAAGGGCTCTCCATCTTCCCCATGAAATTAAACCCCATACATTAGATATGGCGCCACTATTTCTTCATAAAATTATAAAACAGTCAGGAAACTTTAACTTTATTAGAGCTCAAATCACAATACCATCCCGACTTAAGCGAGATGTTTGGGGTACCCTACTTCACGACTATTGTGACAAACAGCTATGTAGTCTCATAAGATTTGGCTTCCCATTAGATTTTGATAGAAACATCTCCCTTAAAAGTCACTTTGAGAACCATTTTTCTGCTAAAGCTTATACTCAAGATATTGAAGCATACCTCCAAGAGGAGATAAGCCAAGGAGCCATCTTAGGTCCATTTGACCACCCCCCTATTCAAGACCTTCTTGTATCCCCTTTCATGACCAGTGAAAAACCTAATGCCCCCATCGCATGGTCATAAGTTTCCCTCAGGGAAGATCTGTCAATACAGGGATACAAAAGGATACTTATCTCAATACACCCTTTATTCTAAAACTTCCAACAATTGATACCATTACCAATCAAATTAAATCACTGGGAAAAGGTTGCATGCTTTACAAAATTGACTTGAGTGGAGCTTTTAGACATGTCAAACTCGACCCAGGAGATTATGACCTCCTGGGGTTGCATTACGTCAACTGGTATGTCGACACCTGCCTGCCCTTCGGGTATCGGAACGGGAGCGGGATTTATCAACGCTTAAGTGGCGCTGTGCGTCACATCATGCGTTGACGTAACTTTAATGTCATCAATTACATCAAAACCATGCAGTCAAAAATACTGTGAAAATCCTTAAAATTCCCTCCCTGGGAAAAATTCCATCTGCCCAGTTCAAGCAATAAAGAACTTGTTAGCTATTACACCAGGCTCTCAAAATTCCCCATTATTCCAATACAAGAAATCAGGCATCTGGATTCCAAAGACTGACTCTCAAGTCAGGGCCCACTTTAAAATCGCCTTAAAAAGTTAAATATGCACCAGTCTTCTCTCACATTTCCACGCCTTCAGGCGTTCAGGTGCCACCTTTGCTTTTAATGCTAATGTTGATTTACAGGCAATTCAGAGCCATGGCACCTGGATATCGGAATGTGTTTCGAGATATATAATACAGGACCAAAATGCTTCTGACCAGGTAGCCTCCACCTTCAAATGACACCTCCACACTACCACCTAGGTTGGGGTTTGGGGCTTTTACATCCTTTCCCCTCTTCATTGTAAATAAAGTAAACAAACAGTAAAACTATTTACACATATATATTATCAGTTCTATTTTATCTCAGAAACTTTAAAAATAACATTTTAAAATTAATTTAAAATCCCTCTTTGAGGTCACCTTACCCCTTAACCTTTCTCTAGTAAATTAATCTGTAATTAAGGTCACCTCAGACATCAGAAATTGGAGTCTGGGGTCACCTTAAACCTTAAACTCTTTGAATTGCTTTTCATTTTTTGGCTAAGGTGACCTCAAACTGACAGAATAAATTTAGTATCTTAAACTTGTATGTTCAGTGTTAATGTAATTGTATATATAAATCTAGCTGATTGTAGTGTAAATAAATTTTTTTCCCCATTTGGGTTTTTTCATTTAACACTGATTGGGGTAATGTGGGGTTGTATGACAAAGTTATACAAATCTCATTGCCCCAGATAATTTTTAAAGAAAGTTCTTGTTACCTGACCTCACAATTTCATTGGGTCACCTATGATCTTCCCTATAACATCACTATGATTTACTTCACTTTCAGTCGTGTGAACTTGATCGTGAATCTTAATGTCCTGTGAATCACATAAATCTTGCAAGCATTGAAATTTATTTTTCAACGACACAGTACTTGGTGGTACCTTCACTGAATACTTTACAGGAACACATTTACCATATTCCCACAGGGACCCCGGCCACAGTGGACAGGTTAGGACAACACCTTGGTTCTGAGATGATTTTTTTGTCAGCCAAATGACGAGAAGCGTAATCACATGAACGATTTTTACACACATTTTTGGTGATTGACCAGTTTTGATGAATGCTGGATTTTTTACCAGATACCTTATTTTTAAGAGCCTGTGCATACGCTTTGTGAGGGACAGTTGTGGAGAAACTCTTGTATCTCCAAAACAATGACAGAGCCCCTTGCTTAGTGGCCTGTGCTCCTTCTGGTCATTTTTGCATAAACAAAATCTCTCAAAATGAAGTGGGTTACTTGCCCAATTAGTACCCACATTTACTCGTTTTTTTTATCCAGGTACTTTTTTGAGTTTATTCTTGCAATCAACTTCTACATGTGGGAAAGTTCTATCATTCGAAAAACAAGCACTGCAAACATGGTTATATCTGATGCCTCTGGTGTCATGACTTTTGTTGTGAGAACAAGTACCTTGATTAAAGTACTGACATGGCATTACTTTTGGTGTTTTGATAGCCCTTTCTATTGGAGGGAACAGTACTGGAAGGGTTAATGTGTCTCTGCGCATTCGTCCTTTGGATCCGATCTATTTTCTTAACCTGAGAGTAATTTGAAATCTGGCTTTTGCCGCCTCCCAAGAAAAATCTCAGGCATCATCCAAAAGGGAATTTTTTTCCTCTTTCATGATACAGCAGAAGCCAGCCACCCACTGAACCACGGACAATTGGTTGTATGAGATACGCTCTTTACTCGAACCCGAGAGCACATATTCATGGGGCCACCTAACTTTGTTTTGAACCATGACCTCAACTGAATCAAGGACTTAAGGACTTCATTTTACCTGGTATGTCATTTTATTGTAATTCTTTAAGCCTATGCTTAAACTTAAGTTGTAACAAAGCGTCTTGCCTCAACGTGTTGAGATCTGGAATCTGAAAGGAATTTTTGGGGGTTTCAGAAGCCACTGTCCCTGGGGTATCAGTACTTTTGATGTTTTTCTTGGCAGTTTTGTTATGATCTTTGTCTAATTACTAGCCTTTTTACAATTTTTAGCTTCCATATTGTCTCATTACCTGCCCAACGTCTGTAACTGGCTCAGAATTTGCATATTGATCACTTGCTGACTAACAGTGTCGCTGTCAAGCAATCGGATCTGAATTCAACTTTTTATCAGGTAAGTGACAGTCACTGTCATTTATTGAGGATTCGGAATCAGAAACTTGCCCAGTATGTGAGCTGTCACTGGTCAGAAGATCAGACATGAATATGGTGTCATCCGACAACTGTAACTGCACTGGAAGCATCGTCACTTCTTTTCTAGATCTCAAGTTAAATGGACAAGTGACTGTCTCTGCCATGTCGCCAGTAAAATGTAAACTATGAAAACTTAAAAAACCCTAAAGTAACTTGTAAAATGAAAGCTTCTAAAAGTTTCAATGTCACCCCGTTCACCTCCAAAATTCAAATGGCAGAGCATCAAGGTCTGCTACAGGGTGACCAGACAACCACCAGTTAAATTCAAGCTAACAAACCAATTGGTGATCAATGCTAATTTCCAATCATCCGATAATAGGACCCCCATGGGTGAACTTGTCAGCACCTTAATGCCAGCCTGAACTTTGATAATATCCTTCAAAAGAATAAATGAAATTACCTTGAGATCCTGACTTTCCAGGAATTTTCAGTTCATTTAAACCCTTCAGTTTGCAGCTGGCCTAGTTGATGGTTGAATTAACGAGACTAAAAAAAACTTTCAGAAAGAAAATCAAATTATAGTTATTAATAATTATAAAGACTTATAAACACAATTTGATACTTTTTTCTTACGCATGATTACAGATTAATGCTTTGTGCAGGCAATTATTCACTTTCAGTATTACATTAGTGACATTTAATTTCAGATTTAAAAATCTAAAAGAATTTACGAAATGCAATGAAAATTATTTACAAGTCAAGTATCTTACCTTTCACATCACTGTGAGCATTTTATATGATAAAAAAGCAGACTTTTTCCGTACTTTCACCATACATGGTTATAAAGATTAAAAGTGCACATAGATTTAACAACATAATTTGCAAAGACAAATCCTCAAGACGGGAAACAAAAGCTTCAATAAAACTAACACTTTTTTTACTTTATGGGACGGCCAGTATAAATCAGTATAATTAAGCTTTTTGGCTAAATATAAGTAAACTTTTGTTTTTTCATTATCTTTATTACCATGATATTAAGTTTTTTTAAATTTTCATGTCTTTTCTTGATAGTTTTTCAACATTTTCAAAATCTCAGTCCATACAATGGGAGTCACATGACCTAGCAGAAGTTAAAGCAATACTCGAATGTAGTTTCAGAATTACCTTCTAGCTTATTTGCCAGGTCGTCTAATTAACTAGATCGCTGCAAAAATTACAAAATACTGAGTAAATCAATCGTAACTGCAATAATATAGCCATTATACAGAATTTTACACATTTATAATTTTATTTTATTCTACTGTGCATATTTGTGATTCTATGAACTCTAATGGACTCTAAACTCAATGCACAGTATTATGTGATTATCTCTAACTATTTACTATATAACTATATACATTACTATGTTATATATATTATACTTATAACGAAATGTAAATAATTATAGTTAGATGTATATATACAATAAACAAGTACCCGCAGTAGTGTTTTTCTGCCTGGGGATGGGGACTGTACTGATGTCTCTGATGGCATTGTGGCTCACACTAGTAGACCGAAGCCCCTTTTGGCCTTGAAATTGAACATTTCTTCCGTTTTCTAGTGTAGTGAATGCACCGACGGGTGGAAGAAAAAATATTATCCAAACATACAATATCACTGTGTTATTTGTTAATAAAAAGGCAGATGAGAAATAAAGCAAACGGTATGATCCCGTGATTTTTGTGACGTCTAAGTTGTAAATGTGGAGATTTTTTGTAGCATCACCTGTTATTGCTCATTGGCAAGAGTACCCCGGGTACCCACCCATTTAAATCACTACCCACCCAATCCCAGCAAAATTAGTAGAATGACTGCCTTTGTTCACTCTTGATGTAAAAGGATAATTCTAAAGAGATAACACTCTATTCTTCTGAAAATTCATCCTCCATATTTGCAGTCATTCTGGATCTGAATAATAAAGAATATGATACAGATTTGAGCTGATATATGCTAGAGCAGCCAATTAATCATTTCCATAACAGTCCCAACCTACATTTTGTGTTGCAGAATCATAGGTACTTGTGGGATCTGGATTTGTTCTATCCTATCACAATTGTGACCTATTTGATAGCATTACCGTCAACCCTAGGGCTGTCATGTTGCATCATCTCTAGATCGGGATGAATCCTGACAGGCCATTATCGAAATCGGGGTGAATCCCAAAAGGATGTTCTGGAAGCACTTTTTCCTGCAGTTTTCTCATGTCTTTTTGCCCCCAATATGCTACCTAAAGTTTAAATCAGGGCTGTTTCCCGACAATCTGTGAATATGGAACCAGACCTTAAGAATTCCGTTATTCACACTCTTGGCCAATCCTGTAAATATAATAGAGTAAAGGAAATAGCTATTATTGTAAAGTTTGTTACACCTTGTTCATATAGTTCTATGTTTGCTTTACAAACCAAATATAAGCCATAAATATTTACCTCATTGAGGCCTTTTTCTGGCTTGACATACCTCATGTTTTAGCAGTATCCATTAGGTTTAATAAATAAGATTCATATATAGGTAGGATTCGTTTACTACAAAACAAACAGTACTTACAGCACCAAAGCAGCAGGATTGAAAAGTGGAGGGGCAGAATGACCAAAAAGGTCGGCTCAATTAAAACACACACTAGCAAAATACACACTGTGTACACACGACGAGGTATTTTTCAGAAGCATAAAGATAAACTCATGCACCAAAATTCAAATAAGAATTCTTATGATTACATGGCATTGTGTAACCAGGCCCTAAGCTGATACAAAATACAAAAAAATAATGCTAACTGTGAGGTCAAAAAAGAACGCCACTGGGTATTATGTTCAATCATGCAGACACTATCTTGACGTTTTTATGCATGCCATGGCTATTTTTATATTTCATTTTCAAGCAATAGGAAATAAATGAAATGATTAAATTATCAGTTCTCCCTTTAAGGCCACAAATCACTTCCATCCGATTTCATGTTCTGTAATAGTCGTTTAAGTAGATTTTTTGCACACTATTCCTTAAACAAACAGTGTCTTATTGTGTATTATTATGCAGCATTTACATTTTCAGGTTCTACACTGGGAAACAAAAATTTGTTATATGTTCATCAAAATACAAATGATTTCTATGGAAATATACTTCACACTTTTTTATAAAATTGTTATAAAAACACATTAACCGGATTATTCTAATTTTGAAAACAAAATAATTATTTTAAACTGATTTAAAAACAAATAAAAATAGGTTACATCAATAAAATACAACGTATGATCCTATTTTCCCTAGAATAAAGTACATTCTGAAAATGAGGTTGTGATTTGAAAATAAATAAGTTGCCATGAGTTTAAGGTCACCTAACAGCTGGAGGTAATGAGACCTAAAGGTGTACATTGAAACAGCCTGAATGCAGCGCCACACACATTCTGAGGACCAGGTGCCATGGCGCTTAATCTGCTTTATGGGCATGTGGGACTTATATGCAAAGGTGGCACTGGACCTTCTAAAAGAATGGAAGGTATAGAAGTGTGGATTCAAACCCAATGAGACATTTATAGCTTTTAAGCACTTCCTGACCTTTGTGTCAGTGAAGGGTTGCCAACCTGAGTTGCCATGAACTTGAAAAACTGAAGTGATTGGTGACATGGGGTAGAATTTATACAAGGCCTTAAGGGCCCTGAAGGGGCAAATTGAACGATTTATTAATTTGGGAAGAGAAATTACTTGCACAATGTCTCTGTTTTGCATTGTTATGTTCCACTTGATCATTATATTCACCAAATGAAAAGAACATGAGAAGAACAGATCCTGACCAGTAAGGTGACATGAGTAGTCAAACACAGTCAAGGAGTGAAAAGGCAAGTTGGACAACCTCAGGAAGCCAAAGAAGCCAGTCAAGAATATAGCTCTCAGGGCTTTTGCACATTTGAAGGCATCACAAGCCACAGAAATCTGTTCAAGCATGTCAAGGTCAATAATGTTGTGAGAGACCAAAGTTAAAGGCCCATTAATTCTCATAGGCTTCTGAAAGAATTTCAGTCTTGAGTGATCCAAAAGGTCATAGGGAAGGTCATACAACACAAATGAGGCCTTTCTGGCTGATACATAATTACAAAGCATACTGTAAGTACAATTATTACTGACAAGACGTTCCAAAAAAGACAATATGACTTTGACATCAACACACATATGAATACAGATGGCCAGGAACACCTTGAAATTTCTCATGTAAGTCTGCCTGGCCATTGGTCTGTAAGCTGCCTGGGTTCTGGAGGCTGCTTAATGTGTAACTCTGGATCTATTTCCAGAAGTCTCATATCAACAGGAATCCATACTGGATCCCCAATATGCCTTTGCAATTAATATATGTCCTTGCCACTACCTCTCCAACGGGACAATAGATCAGTCACCCTATTGTCCAACCCCCTAACATGTACATAATTCACATCAATATCAGCCAAGGCACACGCATACCAAATATTCCGGATGCAGGCCCCCAAATAGGGGTCTTTGTTCTTACCAGACCTCAGAACTGAGACCACCGCCTCATTGTCACATTTGATCAACACTTTTCTACCAGCCCAGTGAGCCTGGAATAGCTTAACTGCCAGCAATATGTTGACCATTTCTAGCTGGACTATCAAACAATTCATAAACCCCTGGGGTATGGTGAGATGGCATACAAAATTGCACCAGCACCCCCAAGGCCTGTGAGACACGCATTAAGCTCTAGTGTGTAATCAGTAGGTCTGTGGTCATACAAAGATACCCCATTATATAATGGAAAAAATTTTGCAAACCACCTAAGGTCTCACCTAAACTCTGGGGTGAGATGTATTTTTTGACTAGCATGGCCTGCCCTAAGGAGAGCCAGCATTTTATTCAAAAATGCTCTGGCTGGTTTCTCACACTTATGTACATACAATAACAGCCCCACAAGTGACTGTAATTGGCGTTTTGTGCATGTATCCTTCTGCATCCACTGATGCACCATGTCATTTATCTGATCCAACTTTTCTGGAGGGATGGAGCCAGTACCATTCTCTGTGTCTATCAGGACACCCAAGCACACAACCTGGGTACTGGGAGGTACCAACTTGTTATCACTGATTGTGAGACCTAGGTCATTCATAAGTTTGAACAGTGATGCAAAAAAAACACGTGCGACGTCCAGGATGCCCATCCCAACAAAATCATCTATGTAGTTGATGACGCACAAGCCTCTCTGACGCACGATGTAATGCACTGCGTTGTTCAAACATTGAAAAATTTGGCTCCCGTGATGTGTCCCGAATGGCAAACAAGTGTGCATGTACGCGTCACGACAGTGTAAACCAAGGAGGTCATAATCCCCAGGATCAATGCGCACGTGTCGGAACGCTCTGCTCACGTCTATCTTGTACAAAAGGGTGCCCCTCCCTAGGCGTTTGAGCTGCCCAATAATAATGTCTACAGTGGGAAAAGCTAAAGCAAAAGGGCTGCCTAAGTAGGTATCTTTGTCAATGCCTGAGTTGACTGAAGCCCCTAAGGGCCAACTTAGGTCTATAATGACCCTACGTCTGTCAGAATTCAGTTTGTTTCTGGTCATAAAAGGAGAGCTATGTGAGGTCTAATAGGATTTTCTTTGAAAGGACCCAATATGGCACCATAGCTGCTTTCTTCTTGTATATAAGTGTCAACGTCTTTGGGATACTGTATAGCTGAGGAGTGGTTACCCCCTTCACAGTACAGCTGACAATTCCTGTTAAAGTCCGAAGGAAAACCAAATCTAAGCAACTGCAACAGTTGCTGCTCCCAGTAGTCCTTATGTAACTCTTGCCATACTTCCACATTCAACTGTGACGTCACAGGGATGCATGCCTGAAGAAAATTTATTTTTTTATCTGTTTGAATTTCAATCAAATTGTTTGTGTCGGCCCGAATTGTCTACTTTTTCTGCATGGACTGAGACTTCAGAAATGACAAAGAGGGACTGTCACTATCATCAGACGACAATTCACTAGATTCTGATGGGGGTACAAACTTTTTACTTTTCTTACTCTTTTTACTTGGAGTACTTTTGCTATGATCTAGAAAGTCATTATCTCTACTTAACTTTTCTGGTCCAGAAATTGAGGTTGATGCTTGCCCTGGGTACTGTGCTGTGGACGAGATCTGCTGCTCTACTGTGTCCAATCTGTCAGACATCTTCTTCAGCTGGGCCAATATCTCCTCTTGAATCTTCTGTCCGCCCAGATCCACCTGATCCATAGCAAGTGACAATTACTGCAAAAAATATACAAGAAAGAGATTCAGACTCTCTCTTGGCAGCCTCAGGCTTAATAAAATGGGACTGATATCAAACATTACGACCAATTGGCAGAATGAATGAAATAAGAATGAAATATAGGTTAGATCTTCCCTTTGTGCACTGGCACATAAAGCTTCTTGTTGTCTAGATAACTGAAATATCTCTCAGTGTCGTAAAGTTGATATGTCACACAACTCTACAGAAGATCACAGTGTCAATATGTTCAATATCTCCAGAGTACAGCACAATCATGTCCATAACTAAGATCTGTTACAAGATAAATGACTTTCTGTGAATGCACACTATCTTACACTTTTAAAAATAAAAACTCTCTATAAAAACTAAAATAATCAAAGTTAAAAAGTTCAGAATAAAAAAGATTTGTAAACATGTCCTTCCCTCAAAGTCAAATCCCAAAGTGACTTTTTCCACTGGGGACAGCAACTGTAAACCGGCGAGGACCAATAAGGGTGGTTGTTTACTAAGTTGCCCAGTAACAAGAGGTTATCTCTAGGGAAGCCAAGGTTATGTTATGTCACATAATGTTAGACTGGTACCCAAAACAGGTTTTATAGTACCGCCATAATATTTGATTTTTTTGCAGTAATTATTTTTAAAAAAACTTCAAACTTTAAAAAAATAATCTTATAATATTTGGAACTTAGAAAGGAAAAATCTTTAACAAGTATGGAAACAAATTTTAAAAAAATTAACAATATTGGGAAAAAAAAGTTAATAGACTTTAAAAAAATTACTGCAAAGGCCATGACATTTTCGCCCACCCCAAAGATTGAAATTTTTTTTAAAACAACTTTGATATTAAACAAGATCTGACATTTGGAGGGGAAATATTTTGACCTTTGAATTAGACCTTGTGACCTTCGACCCTTTGATAAACTTTTTAGATTCCCCTTAGATATTTGGCAGATATTCAACTTAAAATATTTTGCAAATTTGCAAGAAAATTAAAGGTTTACAAATGTTAACATTTAAGGGAGGGTGTCATTTGTACACAACTTGGGTTGAATGTTTTAAGCAGGGCACTTGTGATTTGGTTTGAAATAGTTGGTGCTGAAAAGGACTGATAGGTGCTAGCTTCTGCCCCCAGGGTTGACACATCTCAGATCCTGTCCTCCTGCCCAGACAATGCCCCCAAGTGATTGAAGTGGTCTTTCAGTAGTTCTCGTTGATGTTTGGCCTCCCTCAATGGATTCCTTTAGTTTTCATATGGCGCATACACCATCTGTTCATTTTGTAGGACCACTACATCATTTGCCGGGTTTGGTACCCTGTCTGCCTCGCCCTGATGTGTCCTCAGCATGTTGTGCAACACCACACACTTAAACACAATGTCTCTGACAACCTTCAGCCTTTGCTCTATGGTGCCCAGTAGTATCCACAACTAGCTCACTAAGATTTCAAAGGCATTTGTAGTAGTCACTGCCTGATTTCTTTGGCTTTTTCATGGCGATATGCTTCCCATCTAGTGCCCCTACAGCATGGGGGACATTCCATCTGGTTCTGAACTTCTCCACCCTTTTCCACTCTTCAGGGGTACCAGGGCAGTTCAAATATTCTTGCTGGAATTTAGCAAGGATGACTCGGCAGACATTGGGATGAATTTGCAGATGGTGGTGTGGCCAACCAAACAGTGATACTGCAAGGAGGTGTAGGTCTCTCCTATGGCCAAGTGTCTGAGAATTATTGTCAGTTACGGCTAACTTTTCCAATGGCTTCCTGAAATTGGTGGCTGACTTGTTGATGCGGTGGTGTATGCATTCTTTGGTGAGGTAAAAAGAGGCAGGTGGCAGCCTCACAAAATTCTGGTATCCTGGAATACGGGTGTATGAGGTCAGCCAGGAGGATGCTGTAGCATCCCTTTTCTTGTCTTTGAAGTATCCAGGGCATGACCCATGGGTTTTGTAGCTTTTTTCTCCTCCTGGGAGCTGGCTGGGCCTGAGGCTGTGGTGGTGGCTGTAGGGCAGGTGATGGTACTGGCTTCAAATGCGTCCTTCTCTGTCTTTCCATCAAGATGCAAATCAAAATATTAAACTCAATAAAAACCAAAAGTCCCCTAAGCTGATGTGGGAAGTCTCTGTGATGTGTAGCTGGCATCTTTGCAATGACAAATGATGTATTTTGTCAGCCAGAATGGGGGTTATATAATTTTGATTTGATCCTGACTCCAGATCCTGACTCCAGGAATTAATCAGTCCAGTCAGGGTGAGTCTGGAAAATGGCGAATTTCTGTCTGTTTGTCATCACAGCTTGTCAGGGGTTGCTACGGCTTGTCTGTTAGGGGTTCACAGCTTGTCCTTGTAGTCTCCCGTTTTGTCATGAAGAAAATGATCCCAATCCCAAATCAGGTCAGGATCTTGATCCAGACAATCTACGTCCTGTTGGGGATATGTAACCGACCCAGCATTTTCACGTGCTTTTGTGTGGTTTTCGTCCCTGAGTCCACAAATTTTGCAAGTGACCCTAGAGTCGTGGAGTTGATTACAGGGTTGGTTCCAGTGGAACACCCCCATAAATTAGCCTAAGTCTAGGCTGAGTCTAAGACCCTTTGTGAAACTGGCCCAAGCAAAACTGGCTATTGAAAGACATAAATTACAATGGTTTGTGACGTCACTTTTCATGTATCTGAAGGGACTTTTCCAAAAATTTTACTCTATTTTGTTTTATATTTTTTTTTTTTTTACACTTTTGACTACAATTATTATATTGCTAAATAGCAATGATGAAAATAAACACTTTTGGGCAATATCGCTTCATAAATCACAATATTGCCCATACAGAAGTGCTTTATTCTCTTAATATGATTCACTTTGTAGAAATATTACTAATGTTAAATATTGATGTGATATAAGAAATTTATATGTGTGACTATGTGAATAATTTGCTAAAGTTAATCAGAAGTTTCGTGTTGTGTTGTTGAAAAAAGGTTACTTTGGTTACCTATGTTAATCACTTGGACTGTGTCAAATTTATTTTATCGTAGTACATAAGCAAACCTTCATTTGCCTTATTCTGCAATATAAAATGTGAAAATATATAATTTAAAAAAAAAAACGTTTTCAACATATCTCGGTAGTTTGGGCGGCAGGGCTGGGGCAGTTGTCCCACCATTCCCAAATATTTGTACAACCTTATTTTAGTCTTGTTTTATTTCTTGTTGACCCATAATTCCTGGAACCAATCACATTTATTCCTGGTAAATTGTATTGCCTCCATTTTCACTTTGAATTTGCCACTGAAGGGCAACACAGGATTTGAACTTTAAGAAGTTATACTTTATTATTTTAGTGTTTTACATTTATGCAACATGGTTAAACGTAACAAGAACAATACAAAGGACACTCCTAAGAAGAAGACAAAGGCATCTACTTCTATGGACGACACTAGAAAGGACCTTAGTGTGGATTTCGACACAGCTGTCTCTTTGCCTCAATCTCCACAGGACTTTCAGCCTGTAAGTACCAGTCTTCCGTCCACTTCTGAGGGAGTTACAATGCAATCATCACACAATCCGTCTGATTCGGCCACTATACTGGCTTATCTAAAGAAGATTGATGCATCTAACGAAGCCCTAGCTAAATGTGTTCAAGATCTGGAAGCAAGCAGGACAGGGGTTCAATCCCAGTCCATTGTCGCTAATTCAGAAACACCACTGAACCTCCAACTTCCCCCAGAGCCCAGGCCTCTGCCATGGCATCGAATATACGTCAACGCCAGGTGGTTCATCCAATTTCAGCCCTTGGTTCTCATGACATGGGGCGTCAGGGAGTCCAGGACACTGCTCAACACTTTTTGCATGATGGGGTTATGCCAGACATCAACGATTTGCATCAGAATCCGCGAATTTCTGAATCAGTGTCATAGATCCTCACGGCATATGACGTCCAGGCACGGCAGAACTCCTTCCAAGGTAACACCGCCCCTACCAAGAAATCTGGAAGATTTAACACCACAGATACAGTAATGGCTGTTCCTGAGCTTAGGTGGCCCAATAAAGGGTATCTTGGGGTTAATGCGAAGAAAAGAATTCTTTATGATGATTTATCCCTACCTGAATGGGCGGTAGGACAACTTTCAAATGTTTTCCATATACAGGACACCAATCTGGCCAGACAAGCCCTCCTCCAAGTGATCTTAGCTCTTAAAGACGCCACCTCCTTGCCATGGGAAACTGTCAGATCAGCATGGGGGAACTCCATGCATGAGATAGAACAATTAGGCACACTTTCATGGGAGGATAACATCCAATGGTCACTCAATAGGTTGTCTGCATCCTAGATAGCTTTAGCTAATGCTCATACCGTCGACCAACCGTTATTTCAGAGGAAGGACAAAATATGCAAATTTTACAACCAAGGTTCCTGCTCTCATGAATCTAATCACGGCAACTTCAGGCATCATTGTTCGTTCTATGCTAAGATGGGCAGGATCTTAACCCACCCGAAAGTGAAGTGTAATACAAAAATAAAAATACAAGAAGGACAGACAACCAAATAGGTCAACTAACGACCTGTACGGCAGCCAAGTGACGTTATTGACAGTAAATTTGACAGTAGTTTTTTTTGTAAAGGGACAGATAATAGGGACAGAATTTTTGATAATGAAAACATATTACATAAGTTGTTTAATACTTATTCTATATTGTGCCAGAGTTCCTGTGATTGGGGGATTGGTCTCCTCATAGTCCCTATTTTTATGGCGTCTTTACTCTTATATTTTTATAGTTTATTCTTATATCTTTGATGAACAATGATACTGTCTGCAAAGTGAATGAATCATCAATTTCAAAGTGTAAGTTCATCATTTGTCTCATTTCTTATATTTTATATAGGAAATACAGCATATTAGTTGAGCAGATTCAGAGACCTAACTTGAGTTGTGTCATATTTTTAATTAATAAGAAGGAAAGAGCTAATAGGTCCAGCTATGATTCTTGTTTTTATGTTACAAAGGATAAAAAACATGCAAAGTATATTTCCTCTTTGCTTCCACAATGAAAAACTAATACTGTTGTTCCAAATTGGCGGCCAGTTTTAGACCTAACTAAATATAATTTGGGTATTCGTCATCTCCTATTCATTTTGGTATTGATTAACTCCATTTTTTCACACAATAGTATTTCAGTGTGGATTTTCAGAGACTGGGGGATGAAAAGTTGGACTGACAATAAAAGTCACTCCTTCAGTGATGATACGGTCAAAAAGAACACCACTGGAGTTTATGTTTAATCATGCACAGTGTTAAATGTTTTTAATGCATACCATTGCTATTTATATGTTTCATTTTCATTTTCAAGCAAGAACTAAGCATGTGAATAAAATGATAAAATGATTAGTTCTCCCTTAGGTCCCAAAAATCACTCCATTGGTCTTTACACTTTATAGTTTTGACACTAATCTTTGGAGAACCCGGATCTGATTGCATGCTACTATGTATTATTTTCATTTTGCGTGCGCTACCCCTGGAGACAAAAGTATGTTACGTGTGGAACAGAAAGATATTTTTTTCTTTGCAAGTTTACTTCGCAAATACTGTGTCAATCAGATTATTTTAAATTTAAAAATCACAGACATTTTCTTTTAATTTTAAGTCGGTAAGTTAAAATCATTGTTTACACAAGTGCATTGAATGTCTCACAAAAGTTCAAAGGGGAAAGTTTTCGTCCCAGGACAAAATTCTCATTAAACTTCATACTTGGCACATTTATAGACGTTATCTAGAGGAATAAACACACCCACCTGACTGCTGAGGTACTACATATTATCTGCTTGACAATGAAATCCTCTCTTTATGTGTACAGTTTCGATGTGTACATCCGGCACTTACCATGTTTTTGGCAATATGTTTACTTTAGCCTCACATTTGACTCGGGAATGAGTGATTTTGAATGCTCTTTGACCTCTCGACTTTGAACTTTTATGTAATTTACATTACATGAGAAGTCTACTTAAGGAGAAAATTGTATAAAATTTGTGATAAGTTTGTTCAGAATTCCCTTCTTAATAGGAAAACTTCCCGAACGATATAAACAGCACACATATATCACAAATGAAGATAACAATATTATATGAGTCTGTAGCAAGAGTATTATGTCTAATGAGAGACATATTACTTTTATTATCCACCGTTTTGTATGATTTAGGAGTTACATAAATGAATATTGAATGAGAGAATGGGGAAAAGGCTGTCAAAAAGCATGGACAACATGCTGCTCTGTACATCTCCCTATATGGGCCAATAAGGCTTGTGGGGGATAATAAATATAACTTTCCTATTTTTGCTAAATATTTCTTTAATCTCCATTTTAAATATGGGAATACTATGTCAGAAAATTGTGCATTTCCCTTTACCTTTAACCGTTGATTCAGTATATTGGAAAACTTGATTGACTGTCAATGCTATTTGATACCTAGTGTATTCAGGTTGGCACATGCAACGTAAAACTAAATATGTACTATTTTTTGCAATTAACTGGGGTCATTACACTGCAAGACTGGATATAAAATGTTTGGAAAATGTCTTGTTTGTACAGAACATATTACATAAGTTGTTTAATACTTATTCTATATTGTGCCAGAGTTCCTGTGATTGGGGGATTGGTCTCCTCATAGTCCCTATTTTTATGGCGTCTTTACTCCTATATTTTTATAGTTTATTCTTATATCTTTGATGAACAATGATACTGTCTGCAAAGTGAATGAATCATCAATTTCAAAGTGTAAGTTCATCATTTGTCTCATTTCTTATATTTTATATAGGAAATACAGCATATTAGTTGAGCAGATTCAGAGACCTAACTTGAGTTGTGTCATATTTTTAATTAATAAGAAGGAAAGAGCTAATAGGTCCAGCTATGATTCTTGTTTTTATGTTACAAAGGATAAAAAACATGCAAAGTATATTTCCTCTTTGCTTCCACAATGAAAAACTAATACTGTTGTTCCAAATTGGCGGCCAGTTTTAGACCTAACTAAATATAATTTGGGTATTCGTCATCTCCTATTCATTTTGGTATTGATTAACTCCATTTTTTCACACAATAGTATTTCAGTGTGGATTTTCAGAGACTGGGGGATGAAAAGTTGGACTGACAATAAAAGTCACTCCTTCAGTGATGATACGGTCAAAAAGAACACCACTGGAGTTTATGTTTAATCATGCACAGTGTTAAATGTTTTTAATGCATACCATTGCTATTTATATGTTTCATTTTCATTTTCAAGCAAGAACTAAGCATGTGAATAAAATGATAAAATGATTAGTTCTCCCTTAGGTCCCAAAAATCACTCCATTGGTCTTTACACTTTATAGTTTTGACACTAATCTTTGGAGAACCCGGATCTGATTGCATGCTACTATGTATTATTTTCATTTTGCGTGCGCTACCCCTGGAGACAAAAGTATGTTACGTGTGGAACAGAAAGATATTTTTTTCTTTGCAAGTTTACTTCGCAAATACTGTGTCAATCAGATTATTTTAAATTTAAAAATCACAGACATTTTCTTTTAATTTTAAGTCGGTAAGTTAAAATCATTGTTTACACAAGTGCATTGAATGTCTCACAAAAGTTCAAAGGGGAAAGTTTTCGTCCCAGGACAAAATTCTCATTAAACTTCATACTTGGCACATTTATAGACGTTATCTAGAAGAATAAACACACCCACCTGACTGCTGAGGTACTACATATTATCTGCTTGACAATGAAATCCTCTCTTTATGTGTACAGTTTCGATGTGTACATCCGGCACTTACCATGTTTTTGGCAATATGTTTACTTTAGCCTCACATTTGACTCGGGAATGAGTGATTTTGAATGCTCTTTGACCTCTCGACTTTGAACTTTTATGTAATTTACATTACATGAGAAGTCTACTTAAGGAGAAAATTGTATAAAATTTGTGATAAGTTTGTTCAGAATTCCCTTCTTAATAGGAAAACTTCCCGAACGATATAAACAGCACACATATATCACAAATGAAGATAACAATATTATATGAGTCTGTAGCAAGAGTATTATGTCTAATGAGAGACATATTACTTTTATTATCCACCGTTTTGTATGATTTAGGAGTTACATAAATGAATATTGAATGAGAGAATGGGGAAAAGGCTGTCAAAAAGCATGGACAACATGCTGCTCTGTACATCTCCCTATATGGGCCAATAAGGCTTGTGGGGGATAATAAATATAACTTTCCTATTTTTGCTAAATATTTCTTTAATCTCCATTTTAAATATGGGAATACTATGTCAGAAAATTGTGCATTTCCCTTTACCTTTAACCGTTGATTCAGTATATTGGAAAACTTGATTGACTGTCAATGCTATTTGATACCTAGTGTATTCAGGTTGGCACATGCAACGTAAAACTAAATATGTACTATTTTTTGCAATTAACTGGGGTCATTACACTGCAAGACTGGATATAAAATGTTTGGAAAATGTCTTGTTTGTACAGAACATATTACATAAGTTGTTTAATACTTATTCTATATTGTGCCAGAGTTCCTGTGATTGGGGGATTGGTCTCCTCATAGTCCCTATTTTTATGGCGTCTTTACTCCTATATTTTTATAGTTTATTCTTATATCTTTGATGAACAATGATACTGTCTGCAAAGTGAATGAATCATCAATTTCAAAGTGTAAGTTCATCATTTGTCTCATTTCTTATATTTTATATAGGAAATACAGCATATTAGTTGAGCAGATTCAGAGACCTAACTTGAGTTGTGTCATATTTTTAATTAATAAGAAGGAAAGAGCTAATAGGTCCAGCTATGATTCTTGTTTTTATGTTACAAAGGATAAAAAACATGCAAAGTATATTTCCTCTTTGCTTCCACAATGAAAAACTAATACTGTTGTTCCAAATTGGCGGCCAGTTTTAGACCTAACTAAATATAATTTGGGTATTCGTCATCTCCTATTCATTTTGGTATTGATTAACTCCATTTTTTCACACAATAGTATTTCAGTGTGGATTTTCAGAGACTGGGGGATGAAAAGTTGGACTGACAATAAAAGTCACTCCTTCAGTGATGATACGGTCAAAAAGAACACCACTGGAGTTTATGTTTAATCATGCACAGTGTTAAATGTTTTTAATGCATACCATTGCTATTTATATGTTTCATTTTCATTTTCAAGCAAGAACTAAGCATGTGAATAAAACGATAAAATGATTAGTTCTCCCTTAGGTCCCAAAAATCACTCCATTGGTCTTTACACTTTATAGTTTTGACACTAATCTTTGGAGAACCCGGATCTGATTGCATGCTACTATGTATTATTTTCATTTTGCGTGCGCTACCCCTGGAGACAAAAGTATGTTACGTGTGGAACAGAAAGATATTTTTTTCTTTGCAAGTTTACTTCGCAAATACTGTGTCAATCAGATTATTTTAAATTTAAAAATCACAGACATTTTCTTTTAATTTTAAGTCGGTAAGTTAAAATCATTGTTTACACAAGTGCATTGAATGTCTCACAAAAGTTCAAAGGGGAAAGTTTTCGTCCCAGGACGAGATTCTCATTAAACTTCATACTTGGCACATTTATAGACGTTATCTAGAAGAATAAACACACCCACCTGACTGCTGAGGTACTACATATTATCTGCTTGACAATGAAATCCTCTCTTTATGTGTACAGTTTCGATGTGTACATCCGGCACTTACCATGTTTTTGGCAATATGTTTACTTTAGCCTCACATTTGACTCGGGAATGAGTGATTTTGAATGCTCTTTGACCTCTCGACTTTGAACTTTTATGTAATTTACATTACATGAGAAGTCTACTTAAGGAGAAAATTGTATAAAATTTGTGATAAGTTTGTTCAGAATTCCCATCTTAATAGGAAAACTTCCCGAACGATATAAACAGCACACATATATCACAAATGAAGATAACAATATTATATGAGTCTGTAGCAAGAGTATTATGTCTAATGAGAGACATATTACTTTTATTATCCACCGTTTTGTATGATTTAGGAGTTACATAAATGAATATTGAATGAGAGAATGGGGAAAAGGCTGTCAAAAAGCATGGACAACATGCTGCTCTGTACATCTCCCTATATGGGCCAATAAGGCTTGTGGTGGATAATAAATATAACTTTCCTATTTTTGCTAAATATTTCTTTAATCTCCATTTTAAATATGGGAATACTATGTCAGAAAATCGTGCATTTTCCTTTACCTTTAACCGTTGATTCAGTATATTGGAAAACTTGATTGACTGTCAATGCTATTTGATACCTAGTGTATTCAGGTTGGCACATGCAACGTAAAACTAAATACGTACTATTTTTTGCAATTAACTGGGGTCATTACACTGCAAGACTGGATATAAAATGTTTGGAAAATGTCTTGTTTGTACAGAACACATTCTTAAGCAGCAGAAGAGCATTAAATAATAACAACTATTCTTCGAGTGTAATTATCAGTGGTTTCTGGCACAGCAGTTACTGGTAAGAAAATGATTTTATATCTTGAAACTATACTTACTTTTACATTTGTAGAAGAAAATTGTACTAATTGCATCAAGTACAACAAATGCAGGAAATACGAGAGGGACAAACACTTTAAACAACTACAATAGTCTCTTAAACTTTAATATACGTGGAAAGATAATTGGTGCGAGCCTTAAATTGGTACCAATATAAAGTAAACTATACACTGAATCGCATCAGTAAGGCAAAGGAAATGAGAACGATTTTAATGGTTGCAGGAATTATTCTGTCCGACCCTTTTGGACAGAATCAGTGAATGTCAAAGAAACAACCCAAGGGTAAAATCATAATAAAATTTAAATCATAAGTGAGGGACTGGTATATTATATAAAACAAGTGTAACAATTTTGTATTGCATTTACACTCTATTAATGATTTTTCAAGCCATGGTGAAATCTTTAAACTCCACAATTACTACATAATAAATATTCATAAAGTAATTTTTCAAATAAATTGCGTAAAACAATGTGAAATGAGACACACTTTTTGTATGGAGGACAAAGTTAGTCTAGAAAAGTAGACAATTAGACATTAAAAGGTGTTACCATAAAGAATTTTTTTATGGGATTTCCAAAAACAGTGGGTTGTTTTTTTTTTGTTTGTTTTTTTTGTTGTTTTTTTTTTGTTTTTGTTTGTTTTGGGTTTTTTTGGTGGGTGTTAATGGTGGGCTTTTTAGGCTCCCTGAGATAGTAGATGTTTCGTTGTATGTGAAATCTTTACTGAACAGATCAAAACAATGGCATCTGGAGCAGAAAGTCAGTACTACGTGGGTGACCTGACTGGTTCTTTGTTGGCAAAATTCCGATTCCGAGCACTGAAAACACAATGGCCAGTTATTGAGAAATCCAGTATGAAGGTAACTGCTGATGGTTTTCGCAAACATGCTATGTCTCAGTACTCGGAGTGGTTTGGTCAAGAGAGGGAAGGTCATTCAGAAGCCCTGAGTGAATTAGATTATCTCTGCAAGATCATGGTAAGTGAGCATCTGTCTGAAAAGCATATTGTATCAACACTTTAATTTGTGTTTGTTGACATGTAATGACTTATTAATAAGCTATCAACAGATAATTATATCCCGTGCCTTTAAAACCAGTGTGTGAAGTAATGCAAACATCGCAAAATCACACATACCTTGGACCCTGACGAGAAAGCACAAGAACTTTATTATAAATACTCATTGAAATTTCAAATCTCAAAGCAAAACAAGGTGTGCAAAAGTGATAATATCCCAAAATGAATACAAAACAGGTAACCCTCTTTTCAAGAGTCTATAAATGTCTATGTAACTATCTACTCCTGCTGGCATGGCCAAAAGGTTTGAAACTCATGGATTACAACCACACCTCCAGTGTCTTGTCAGCTTTACTTATCATACGAGATTACTACTTGTATGCCAATTGAATAGTAGAAATGTTGACAGGCCTGGGTCGAATACTTCCAAAAGTATTCGAATATGAATACTTTTCATTTCCATGAATATCGATATGAATACAAAAGCATCAATTTATAAAGTATTTGAATACAAATACTTTTTGAAAAGTATTTGAATACATTTATAAATACTTTTTAACTGAACCCCAAAAGTATTTCATACTATCATTTTACCTTTTTGAATAAAATCTACAAACATGAAAGCACAATTCAGGAAATGGTGGTTCAGATTTAGATCATATTTGGCAACAATTAATTTTTGCTCTAAGATCTGAATATTCAAACTGATCACCATGATCTACTAAAAAGTGTTTTTTTTTTAAATGGCATCTTAGTGGCCTAAACATCTTGCATTTAACTGAGCAATATTTTGGAAATCTTTATGATGGAATTACCGATTACTACTGCTACAAGCCTGACACAATAGGTGCCACATAAGTTTGCCTAAGAATTACTCATATATGACAAGTGACACTAGTACTTAAACACGTCTAAGTTAATCCCCCTACTGTAGTAAAGGCAAACACCCTTGTCATTTAAAAGTAGGTAGCTTGGTATTTACAATTTCATGAATTTTGTAATAAAATAAAACTACATTGTGAAAACCAATGTGAGTAGAAACACACATTAAATCATTAAATACACACACTAATGCATTTATGAGAATGGAGATCTAATAGAGGAAGTTATGATCCTAACTATTTCGCTCCAACAGGTCACTGTCATTATTATGTTATACAACATTTACTGATTAAAAGTATTTATCAAATATGTGTTGTTAGGTTTCCTGGACAGCAAAACTTCATATTTAAATCTAAAACTTGTCACTACAGGATGAAAAAAATCAACAAAAAGTGAAAAATACTAAATGTATTTATGAAAGTATTCATGAATACGAATACTTTTGAAATGTATTCAAATACGAATACACAGGAAAGTGTATTAGAATACTTGTAAATACGAATATGAATACCCCAGGCCTGAATGTTAGAAAAGGAAACAAATGATTTCCAAAACTTAATACCAGGTGAATACTGAATCAATCTGTGACACTTCCTTTGTTTTTGTAGAATCTCCATTCTAGTGCGTTACCAAGCATGTTGCTGGGAAGTATTCAAACGAGAGTTTTTTTCACACATGTCATGTACACATACATTTTGGCAGTCCATGGTCCTGACGAGAAAGCTTACACTGAATTACAAGACTGTGTGTTGAAGGCTATGCAGGAAGAATTACAAAATCGAAATCTCTTCAAGGACCTTGCAATGAAAAAAGAAAAAAGCAGGTACTATATTCTGAAATACACAAAAGGTCTTTACCAAATTTTAGTCTTAAGTTGGCTATATATTTGTATACAAAAGTTTAGCCTAAGACTTGGCTAAGACCTTTCTTGAATATGGCTCCTACTCTCCTTCTTTGGTGATATATTTCTTAACATACATCGATTACGAGTAAAATATTCAAACATTATTTAATAGCCAGAGATAAAAACCGCCAATGTATTACTTTGACTTTGTCACACTGTCACTGCTATCACCACATTTTTTTTGGTTTTAGGTGATGCAATAACTTAAAGAATATTTGACTTAGAACTTTCACCTGTGATATATGGGTATATATAAAAAAGAGAAAATCTCATTTGTAGAACTTTGCCCTGAAGTTTTGAAAGGCAGAATGCAAAATAAGGACAGTGGAATTAGGAGGAGCATTTGGATGTGTTTGACATTTTGCTCAATTTCCATATTCTGCAGCTTGGAAGATGAGTTGCTAAAATTATAATAGAAGTATATCTCCTCTGTTGACCCACAGAAATGTGACACCTTTTGATCATGCCTTATTTTAATTTTAACACTCTCAGTCACTATTTCTTATATTTTCTAAAATTATTTTCAGATCTGTCTAGCTTTCATAGATATGATTGTGACTGATTCACTCTCAAGAGACTTCAATGCGACTGTCCTTGAAGAAGCCCCAATGGTCAGAGCTACAGTGGATGCTTATGACATGGTAAAGAAGCATTTCCCTGATACCGAAATAGAGGGAGCCCGAAACATGAAAGCAGTACTTGAAGTTATAGATGAGAAAATTCAGAGCATGCAGACAGCCATTGAGCAGAAAACGGATGATGTGAACGAATGTGAGAAGAAGATTGGTCAACTGGAAATGGTGGCAGGTGAGCTGAGGCGCCAGCTGAACACCAAAAAGTCAGAAAGCAGAAACCTGGAACAGAAAGTGGATCAGATGATGGAGATGATGATGAAGATGCAGGCTGATTTGTCACTGCAAGTAGATCACAATACCAATGTCTTTACAGCTGGATAATGCCTTTTGTCATTTCTTGAAATCAGGGCAAAGTGACCAGAGTTCTTTCTCACAAATCCAGTAATAAAACAACCCCCATGTTGTTGTTTTTTCAACACATAAAACGAACATCAAATTTTCGAGAATAATTAAGTACAAATATATCTGCAAGAGAATTTTTTGAGTATGAATATTTTCATAGAAGAAAACCGGTATGAATTTAAAGCAAAAATTGAAATTTTTAACTTACAATGGAATTTAATTTATAATGATTTCTGTGATTGGTTTTCCAGGACTGTGAGAAAGATTAAAGGGTAACTTAGAGTGACTTTACTTGTGTATCACCATTAATGACTATACCCTTTTATGATAAATGTATACCTGGCAAATTTTTTTTTTTTTTTTTTTTTTTTTTTTTTTTTTTTTTTTTACCCTCAGAAGGTCGCCAGTAAAAATGCACAGCCATATTAGGGTGTTAATGAAGTGAATAATTAACGACACACTATAGAATGTATATCTCAAGACAGTGATAGTGTTCTATCAATGAACAATGACTTTTCCATTTTCATGTTCATGTAACGGACAAGTAGGTTCAGTTCAGATCATTCACACAATGGCTATTTTTTTTTAAATTTAATTTCAAGGCTCATAAAAGCCTGTTGGCAACATTTTCATCATGGGGTCTCCGCCATTGTTTTTGTTCATAATTTTCTTGATGTTTTTTTTTTTTTAATAATCTATCCCCCCTTAATAGGACAAGGGAGGCTGCAGGTGTATGCAAGTTGTACAATAGCGAATCAAAATCAACTACCAAGTACAATTACTTCAATAAACAAAATTTTTCGTAAACACCTTTCAGAAACGCTACAATACTTGACATTGAGTGAACATTCTCATATATTTTTATTCTCACTGACAGATCTAATTTTACGTGTAGAACTATATCATTAGTTTGCCAGTTTACTTTCTGACCATACAGTAACCATTCTTTGTAGATTGAAAAAGCAACAATGATAATTAACATAAACAGGTTAGATTCTAAGTCATTTGATAGGATGATGTCTTTTAGAGAAATATCAATACCACATATTCTAGATACTGTTTTCCACACTGCATCTGCTTTTGTACAATAAAATAACAAATGGGGTATATCATGTGTTACATTGCATATATTGCATTTATTATTATCACGGATTCCCCATCTGTTTAGGTTTAAGCCACATGGTAGGATAAGGAGAAGTACTTTATAATTAAACTCGGCCAGTTTTTTATCTGCCATTTTTATTTTTTTGGGATAGACATTTGTAAAATCTATTTTCTCTATTTTCAGCACCTTGTGCCATACCTTTTCTTGAAAAGGTGATTCATACTTTTTGGTCACAAGAATGTTGTAAGCTAATTTGCTTGTAAATTTCTGAAGCTCGAGATTTCTATCTATACAAGGATCTCTATAATTTTCTTGAGGTGTATTTGAGTACCCGGCCAACATGTCTTTGTATGGCACAAGAGCTTTCCTGAGGCTTAAAATTTCACAATAAATATTTCTTTTGTCACATATTTTATTATAAATAAATGTCTCATCAATTGATCCGTCAATAAATCTCAGGGAGTTTAGTGTTATTACACCAGACAACACCCAGTTCTTATAAAATAATGTTTTTCCATGCTTGCTATGTTGTGTAAATAACATATTTCCCCATAGGGTTTCTTCTAAAAGTTTCTTACGGTTATCTGGAATAGTGACAGTTTTTATATCATTATATGCTAATATGACACTTTGGTAAAAGCTGGGTATATTTTTAATAGGTGGGAAATGCTCAGCATCAGTAAAATTATAGTGTAAGAATAGTTGATTAACTCCTATGGAGTTGAAATATTCATTTCCAAAAAAGGACCAGTCTGAGTCTCCATTTATAATTTTAGGCATCCAACTTGCCTTCATTGCCTTAACTTTTGATTCAAAGTCTATCATTCCTAATCCCCCATTCTGAACATCTGATTTTAAAGTATTTCTCTTTATCCTGTCTTTAGAATTCCATATGAATTCAAATAACATACATTCAAGTTTCTTTATAAAACCATTAGGTGTTTCAAAAAATTGACATGAGAACAAAAGCTTTGGTATTATTAGATGCTTAATCAGTGTTATTTTACCTATTATTGTTAAGTTTCTCATTTTCCATAATGTTAACTGGCTTTGTATTTTTGGAAGTTTTGACCACCAATTAAGGTTGTCACATTTTTATACCTGGCAAATGGTTTTTGGTTATTTTATCTTTATATAATTTTAGTAGTTTACGTATTACAATTCCATGTTTCCATCTTTTATAATAGTTTAAGCTGAGTGTGATATTCTATTAGTTTTTGCTAGGAAACAATTTTACTCAAACCTTGACTTCTTCCGGCTAAAAACTAGATACTTGGCATTAGTAAGACAGTCAATAAATTCTTCCTAACATTAACTTTCCTTATATAACTGGCTTGTAATAGCCAATTGAATTTCGACTGCAGATTAAAGACTGCAGATTATCAGTCTCATCACAGGCTATTAATTTTTATCATTCCATCTGGTTTCTGAAGCACTCTTTGCTCCTAAAATTGTACCAGGTCTAGTACCTGTTCTGAACTGGTTTTGAACTTACATACATTTTCTGACCTGGTGGGCCGGGTTTGAGAGAAATGAGCAATTGAGGTCACATATAGGTTATTTTCAAAGTGGTCATTTGAGCTATATATCAAGGTGACCAATTTCATATTTAATGTTGGTTGAATATTTATTTATTTATTCATTTTAGATTTTACGTCGCTTTCAACACTGTACAGGTCATATCATGACGGGTAGTTGGAAGGGCAGAGGAAACCAGTACAGCTCCTCAGGGTTCTGTACTGTAAACTGCCGACTAACGGCAAGCAACTACCAGCTTTCCCACTTGAGGATGTGCCGGGAACCAAACCCCGGCCTCAGAGGTGGGAGGCGCGAGTGTTACTACTCTGCCATCGTGGCCCCTGTTGGTTGAATATAAAGCCTTTTTGTACTTTTGTAGTGTTTCAAGGTCCAAGGTCATATCTTAACTTGATTTCCCGTATTACTCATCTTTTTATTTACGTTTTTTTAAAGAGTAGGTGAAACACTGAATAACCTTACCAGTATTTGTACCAAGCTTCTAGGCATTAAAGACCACACACAGGAATCATCCATGAAGAGGCACAAAAGCGCCTAACCCACTTATGATGAAAGAAGCACTAACTACCTAGATAAGTTCAGGTACAGGCTTAGTCCTATTGACACTGAACCAATATGTCTTAGATTGAAAGGACTCATACAAAGACGCTTTCACTGGCCTCTAGTAGAAAGACCATGGAAATTAAGATGGATGAAAATCTCTTCCAAACTAGTGTTAATCTCCTTCTGACAAGTGTTGATTTTAGATTATTACAGAACCCAGAGGCCGTATTCACAAAAGTTCTTGTCTTAATCTTAGTGTTAAATCTAAGAATTTTGTCATAACTTTGGACAAAAACTTGTTACAACATTTGTCTTACAATTCACAAAAGGTTTTAGTCTAATCTTAGTAATTCAAAAAAAGTTTTAGTCTTATCTTATTATTATCTTTGGTCATAACTCTAAGACTGGGTGGTAGTATTTTTAAATATTTAAAACCAGTCTTAAATATGGCCGCCATGCCATGTTGTTCCCACTTCAAAACTTACATATGACTAAAATTGAGTTTAAAATACTTACCACATCTCTGTAAAGTATGTTAGTTTATGTTTTAAGGTGGATAGAAGGTTTTTATCCCTTTCTGATTTATGTATTAACAGTAAGCAGACAAGTGTTACAGTGCACATCAACACATATTCAGATGAATACATATCAACAAGATTGCTGTATATAACAAATACTTAACACATGTCCATTGAAAATATCCACAATGAACACATTGATCAATGTACAGTACATATTCCATTTTGAAAGTTTTATACATATCCACATATATTTTGTGCCTGTCAGGATGCAAGACAATTTGTGGGTAACTGATTTCGAGTCGCATGAGAGTTACCTTGTTATTGTGTACACAACTGTGTCAAATTCACGTTCAATTATATTGTTATTTTTGGTATCCCAAATATGCTGCCTGACATACCACCAACAATGTATTAACTGTGTAACTACATGAAGTGTACAATATGAGGTCACATGACACAGAAAACCACTGCGGTTATATGAAAAACAGTCTTAACTATGTTTAAAGTTTATGACATTTGTCCTAGCTAAGACTTGTTTTGTGAATGCCTATTTATGACAATTCTTAGCTATTTATGACAATTCTTTTCTCATGACAAAGATTAAGACTGTTCATGAATACCACCCCTAAGTATTAGGTGGCTTGGACCAGGACCATTAGAAAATGTAAAACAGATATGACCCTAGCTCTTACAGATGAGCTGCAGGCCAATTATAAAAAAAAAATAAAGTCTACCACAGAACTTGGAAATTTACCTTAGCTCTGACCAGCTAAAGAAAATTAAAGACAGTTTCGCAACTAAATTTAAACAGATAGCACCTTTCTTTATGGAGAAGAAGTAAAAAACAATTTAAAGGTCAACTGGGGGGCCTAAACAGGAACAACGAAAACAATACTTAGAGATATTCTATGAACAGAAAACCCAGGAATGACAACAAAATAACTAAGCTGATCTACACTGTGCGGACAAGTTGATAACTACTAGCCATCATGCAGTTTAAAGACTTTCCAATAAATTGTCTTACAACAAAATTTCTCTATTGTTTACTTAGCAGCACCCCACCCACAAAACCGTTTCTAGAAACTGGTACAATAACTGGTGCACCAGACCCAAGCAAAAAGTATCTTAGCACCACTAACACCTATTCATATCTAATCAAAATATTTGACTCTAAGGCTATAGACTTCTTGGATATTCTCAAAACTGATGCAGCATCTGTCCGTCCAGATGTTTTACCAAAACCCAGCCAATTTGAAAGCTACATAGGCCACACAGCCATTAACCTAGCTATATCAATCCTGACTGAAACAAAAGTCAAGGGACTGGAAAGGGACTTACTTTCTGTCCAGCCCCACTTCCCCGATAAATCTCAGATATGGCTGGATTTTAAAGATTTCCACAGAAGATTAGAACTGAATTCTTCAGCAGAGACAACCAAATACCAACCAGAGCATCATAAGCTTGAAAAATATGAACATGATATCAGATGATTCTGTAGTGAACAACTGTAGGGATCCTGTAGGGATCAACTGTAGTAGTCATGAACATTGTTGATTAGCTTAAAGATGGATATATGCAAGTACAGCTAAAGAACCTTAATCTGATCACTAATATGAGTTTTCTATTCATCAACACTGACAATAAACCATGTGAGACTAAAGTTTACCTATTACACTACATTCACAGAAAGAATATCCGTGTGTGCCCAATACGTAGCTCAATTAACCATTCAACCTCAAATATAAGTTTGTTGATGAACATGTCAAACATTACTTGCTTAAAACAAATTCTAATGTTAAAGACACACAACATTTCATCTGCAGATTTAAGGATCTGGGACAACCCCCAAAAGTGCAGTTGTTTATATTAGAAAACAGCTCTCTCTACACCAATATACCAAATCATGAATATATCATGGCATAACAGAACATCTCAGAGAAGATTAAGAAAACAAAGAACCAATCGGACCATGTGCATTATAATTTCTCAGGGTAGAGCAAGGGACAATGTATATTCATTGAATTTCAACGATACTGGAGACCACTACTCGCAAATTGGTGGTACTGCAATGGGCACAGCATTGTATTGTATACTTGTATTTTTTACCTATCACAGTAGATTTTATGCAGACTGGAGTGTTAGTTGGACACTTCTGTAGTTCAGGCAGTCATTTAAATACGCTGCTGAGCAGTACTGGTGACGACTGCAGAAAGCACCCAAGATTTTGGAACACAAACAACACTGATTGCGGTATGTCCCGTAAACCCCGGAAATCTCCATGGTTCACTACAGTAATGCAATGGGCACAGCATTTGCACCAAATTATGCAAGTCGAACCACTCAGCAATAAACTGTATACAACACTATTTGAAATACCCACTAAACCACTTGTATGAATACTACATCTAACCACACCATGCCCCTTCTAAAACTAAGGGACCCTATGGGGAATTTCAAAGATTAAGGATAATTTGCACCACGGATGATGTTTTGAAAATAATGCCAAATCTAATCAGGCTCTAATCAAACATCTGAACAGAAATTCATAAATTCAAGCAGGATGCCCTACTCAAAATTACTGCACATACACCAGCCATGGTCACCAAGTATAAACCAAGCAACCTTAACATTAGAAACATCAACAAAAATTGGAATATTGTGTCAAACAGCCAAGACTGTGGAAACATATTTCCGACAAACCCATAATGGGTATAGCAGGCTTTTCCAAATCTTAGACACAAATTCACTGGTGACATGGTACCAACAATCTGCAATAGATTAGGCAAATGCACATACTATCCAGTAGTTAAGGAAATTGATAATGTAAAATGTGGATATAAAGAACCACCAATCGGGGTACCCATAAACCTCTCTACAATCCTCACATGTGAGATTTCCAACTTTGCGTACTTAATTTATTGTTCCAAATGTAAGATGCAATATGTGGGATAAACACATAGATGTACAGTAGAAGCACACCAGTCTCATGTCACTTCACATTTGAGGGATACAACCACAACATGACAGTTTTATTTCAGTGTCAGAGCGGTGCACACCCAAATTTGGTTAATCCAATATAACCGAACACAGAAGAATTGAGCTGCACTAGATATTCAAATTACACAGTCTATCCCCCCTAGGCATCAATCAACCTTTGTGAAACTGAGATGGCATTGTACGGATTGTCAAACACTGAATAGTTCCCCACATCTCTTTTTCAGTTAGCATTTGCCAACAAAATTTCAAAGGGAGCAGATAATAACCAGCCATAATAACCAAAGAACTCTGTGTTGGAACTCTGCTTTTGAAACAGGTTTTTGGCCAGACTTGACCCCAGGTCAGCCGTTCAAAGCTAAAACTCAATGCAAAGAATATGGTAAATTATCAAGTTGGATACATACCCAAGACCCAGTATAACATGCCTATATAACATTAACATTAATAAAATCAACATAGAATGGTAGAGTCATTGTCTCAGTGATGGCCGATAATACCAAGCCGCCTCATAAAAGATAAACAAAGGTCAAAGTAAGGTCAAAACTTACACCTTCTTATTGATATATAAGTATAATATAACATGATCCACAGTGAAGAATCTTGAATCAAAACTCGCTTCTTACTTGAACCATCCCATGTAAGGTCAGATACAGGTCAAAGTCAGAGTACATTAAACTAGAAAATATCAATGAATATTCTTGGATGCAGAAATGACGGTACAACAGCAGACTCGTGACAAGAAGTACTAGCCAAGCAATAAGTTTAAAACTAAGTGGAACACGCCAATGCTGGACAAAAACTAGAAATATATAATTGGGCCATTTATTACTACCAAACATTAGTAATTTTATTAATATTATTTAATACAACTAGGTAGAAATAGAGGGTTCAAGCCCCAAGCCCAAGAAAGTAGTTAAATGTTTTGTAGCAAAGTTTAAAAAGAGGAAGTAACTTTGTGTGCAGCATTGGTGGGTTGCAAATACGTAAAGATAGCATCTCTTCCAACTCCCTTGCAGACGAATATCCTCAAAAGCCACATTGTTATTGAAAGAAAAAGTATCACTACTTCGTCTGATGATGAGTGAAAAGTAAAAACTGAAGGCTTCCACTGTAAAGTCATTATGATCTTTGCTAGTGTCTGGCGAACTGTGAAAGCCAGTAGGGCTACATATTTCCCCGCCATTGGGATTAAAAAATGCTGGAGATTCTGGAGAATCCGGATATAGTTGAAACATAGCAGTTAAAGATGTAACTGGGCACAAAGCAGAACCGTGAATAAAAGGAATAAAAACCTCATGAAATTGGAAATATAATTGATGAGTTTTTGTCAGACGAATATGCGCTTTGAACCCCGTAGGATATTTAATAAAATGTTTCCAAAGTGGCACCTTGTGTGAAAAGACTTGAACGAAGTGGTAACTATACTGGCCAACCTTAGATATCCAAAAGGGTCAGCAAGAAAATTGAAAACCACCCCATGCTTAATCCGGGCACATTGTGACACGATATTCTTTCAATCTTGGTGTAGTAATTATACCCTTGATTCAAAGAACAAGTGTGGCATTCATGGCAATGGCTTTCAATGACATCTTGACCTTTTCATGATTGACTTTTTGCAGGGGCAATGAATAATATGCAAAATAATGTCTCAGCACAGAAATGTAATTCACCACAGTAGGGTATTTCAGTCCTTGGACATGCAGATATTCAACAAACATCGGAATGAATGATAGGGAATTAATACCAGATAAACAAACATTTATTTATTTATTTATTTGGGGTTTTACGTTGCTTTCAACACTGTACAGGTCATATCACGACGGGTAGTTGGAAGGGCAGAGGAAACCAGTACATACAGTTCGTTAGGATTCTGTACTGTAAACTGCCGACCAACGGCAAGCAACTACCAGCTTTCCCACATTAGGCCGTGCCGGGAATCGAACCCCGGCCTCAGAGGTGGGAGGCAAGAGTCTTACCACTCTGCCACCGTGGCCCCCAGCTAAACAAACAAAGCTAAAATTAATCTTAACTGAGACTGATAATAAACTCGGGTTCTGTCTGTTAAAGCTGTATGCAATCGCTTAGTAGCTGATGACCACAACATCAGCTGCAGCCAATGGATTTCCTAAAATTAAATATTATAATTTGTAAAACTATGCAACTATGCAAAATCGGATACATGGTAACACTCTCGCCTCCCACCTCTGAGGCCGGGGTTCGATTCCCGGCACGGCCTCAAGTGGGAAAGCTGGTAGTTGCTTGCCATTGGTCGGCAGTTTACAGTACAGAAACCCTGGCGAACTGAAGGTACTGGTTTCCTCTGCTCTTCCAACTACCCTTCGTAATATGACCTGTACAGTGTTGAAAGCGATGTAAAACCCCGAATAAATAAATAAATAAAACCGGATACAATATTTCAGATTGTAAGGTTTCTCTTTGATATGTTTAGAAATCCATCTTGAAAGTCTGTTGGCATACATATTATTAACACCTACCACATGGCAGTATACGTACTGTGTTTGGATATCATTACTGGCAAATGGACCTAGCATATAAGATCAGTACGCTATCTCTAGTTTAACCTGATGTCAGAATTTGCACAACAGCCATTATCACACCAAATCTTGACCAACTTTATTGGTCAAGTATTTACCCCATATATTCAACATCATTCATATATTAATGAGTTCTAAATCGCTTGGGTTGTTTGGGCACCCCAGATGTCAATCATGCCTCAAGACAGTACTTGTTACATCACTACTTTAATTTTTCGTCGAAGTACCATTCTGACATTATGTGATATGACACAACTCTGGGATTCCTGTAAAACTCCTCTTAGTTACTGGGCAACTCAGTGAGCAACTACCTCATTGATCCCCCTTGGTTTACAGTTGCTGTCCCCAGTGTCCAAAGTCAAAGGGGAAAAATGTTTGAAAAAGAACTTTTATTTTTTTTTAATTAATTGAGTATTTTAGAAGACTTTATTTTAAAGTGTAATATGGTGTACATTTAAAATGGTCAATTATTCAGTAACGAATTTTAGTTGTATGGACAGTTTTGTGCTGTGCACTGAACCATCAAACCTAATTTCACAACCATAATCCGTCGAATCTAAATTCTTCAGATCAACAGATTCGCTTGTGATGTGACTTGAATCTGAATCTGGATTACGAATCCATTGATCTACCTCTCCAGGTAGATAGATCAATAGATTCAGATTGATTGCATTAACCAAAATTCTTTGTAAAATAATCGCTGCAAATTGTGGCAGGGAATTTTTACGTTTGGGAATTTTTTATAATACTGTAATATGATAATATTATATTAATGTATATTAATATATATTATTTATGTTAGTTTATGTTATTTTTCTTATTTTGGATTTAGGTCTAGAGCAAATTGCATTTGACGAATTTAGTTAATCCAAAGAATCCAAATCTGAATCTGGACAGCTGAGATTTTGCAGATTCTTGGTTGTGAAATACTCCTACTGTAATTTGTCTCAGGATTGTGTGACGCTGAGATTCTAGTCTTCTTGACAAAACAACAGGCTTTATGTGCATATAGGGATGGTCTAACCTATATTTCATTCTTGTGCCAAATTGTTCGTATTTTTGACATATTTCCCTTATTTCTTAAGCCTCAGGTTGAAGCTCTTGTGTATTGTTTTCAGTGACTCAGACTTTGAATTAAAATCAAAAGTACAGATAACAAACAGAAATGTAAAAATTGAAAAAATAGACATATGCCACCCACTAGGAAGAAATGGATTTTGTAAAAATATTTTTGAAGAAAAATCATGGTAAGGAAAAGACATCATGGTTTCTTACCTTAGTGATCTGATGGAGGATGCCACAGATTTTGCTTGGTAGCGGGGAAGGCAGCACATGTGGGAAGATATGGATCATATATACAGGATCTGAAGGGCCCACCATAAGAAACCATGGTTCTGCAAAATGTTTCAGTCTAGTAGTTGTACTCACACTTGTGACCACAAGTTTAATGGTTAGTTTCAGAAACACATTTGTGCATATTGTTTGATGGGAGCAAACAATTGCAGAAAAAGACTGCATTGTCAAAAAAAACAATATTCAAAAAACGACCAAGTAACTGCCCATCACTAGGAGGGGGCAGCTGCAATAGCAGACTTGTCTGTAACTCTCAAGAAAATATTCAAAAAAACAGTACAGTACAGAAGTTCAGAACATCAAATGTTGATAGACTTGAAAACCATGCCGGAAATGGCTGCAAGAGTAAACATATTGCACAGTATACAACCAGATTTTTCTATAATTCTTGTGTCAAACCAAAGGTAATTGAGGCCTCTTTGGCTATAAAAGGTAGAAATGGTGTTACTTCTGCAAAAAATGTCATTAGAACTCGTATTTTTGGTAAGGGTACCAGTCCCAGCCTATACGACAAACCGAAGCTCACGCCCTAGTTTTCTGGAGTCATGACTGTAGTCTGGAATCAGTTTGCTGTAATAATCTGACTAATCCTTGTTTACAAGGGCATTGCCCCGAGCAATCCGACGATGAAGCCGACATGCCTATCATACTGTGTCAGAGGGGATTCTGCATCATTGCCTATATATTTGACTACATCAGGATGGGTATCTGGGACACTGTGCTTACGTTGTTTGCTTAATGTTTAAACTGATAAATGACCTAGGTCTCACAATCAGTGATAGCAAGTTGGTAGATCCCAGTACAAAACTTGTGTGCCTGGTGTCCTTATCAATACAGAGGACGGCACTGTTTCCATCCCTCCAGAAAAATTCCATCAGATAAATGATACCGTGCATCAGTGAATGCAGAAAGCAACATGTAATGCACAAAACACCAATTACAGTCAATTTTGGTCTTAATACTGTATGTTCACAAAGGTGTGAAGCCAGCTAGGGCATTTTTGAACAGAATGTTGGCAGGTTAGGTCATGCAAGCCAAAAACTTCATTTGACCCCTGACTTTATACGTGACCTTAGATGGTTCACAAAAATTCATGAACTTGTCTATAGTGCAGTTAGAAATGTTGAACATACTACTGGCTGTGAGGTTATTCCACGCCCAGTGGGCTGGCAGGAAAATACTAATCAAGTGTGACAATGAGACGGTGGTCTCAGTACTGAGGTCTGCTAGACCGAAGACCCTTACCTGGGGGCCTGTGCCGGAATATCTGGTTTGTGTGTCCCTTAGCTGATATTGTTCATAATGTAGATACTGGAGGACTGGACAACAGGGAGGCTGACATATTATCCCATTGGACAGGCAGTGGCAATGATGTAAATTAATTGCATTTATACATACAGGATCCAGTCTGGATTCCAGCTGAGAAAAGTTTTCTGGAAATAGATCCGGAGTTGTAATTTGTTAAAATATTGTGTCATCCTTTGCAGGGGCCTTAAAATGTCTATAACAAATACCAACAGTATGCTATGCTTTGTTGAAGGGTATATGGCTTTGAAATCTCAGGCTGCCTACAGACCAAAGAACAGGCTGGCCCACCTGGGACTGTCAAGGTGTTCCTGGCTTTTTGTATTCACATGGGCGTGGTCCTGCAGTGTATTGATGTAAAAGTCACATTGTCTTTTGTTAAATATCTAGAATATGATTCACATCTTTTCCAAATTTTAACCACTTCTTCCTTTGCCCAGGCCCAACCCACATAAAAGTTCAGAAAGCTTTCTTTATTATTTTTGAGTTATACTGAACACTGACAAGGAAAAGACAGACAGATAAAGCTATCTAAAACATAAACCCCCTGGTGAAGGTAACAAACAAAATCTGTCACTCCCAGTAATTTAAATCCTTTTATAGTACTTAAGGTGCAACAAGTTAAAATGATGAGGTCATACAGTCTCAAATAAAAAAATTATCATTCCAGTGTCAATGGATAAAATAACTTTTCTTTGACAATATCATTCAAGATTGAAATCCTGACATTCCTGTTTGTTTATACCTTTGGTTTTGCAGGCAACATTAATGCCGAGTTTTGATGGTTGAATTAGTGAGAATAAAAACCACTATTAGAAAGAAATACCAACAAAAAAAAACATTTTTAATGCTAACAGCAATTTGGGGACAAAATTTGAATATGGTAATTTTTCTGACACATATTTATAGAATTCTGTTTTGTTACTTTACAGTAGAGGCAATTTTTCACATTCTAATGTTACATTATTGACATTAAGTTTCATATCAAATTGAAAGCTCATACTATAGTGCAATGAAAATTATTTATAAGTTAAATATCTTACCTTTTCACATCACTATGAGCATTTTGCATAACAAACAGACTTTCTCCTTACTGTCATTGTACATGGTTACAAAGATACAACAGTTGGTGAACTACAGGTCATAGGTCTCAGGTCAAAGGTTAAACAGGCAAGGTCAGTAGGTGACAAGTAAAATACCGTTCTGGATTTTTATTTACATGTTACTACAAGATTATACAATGTTTAAAATTTCAGAAATAAAATGTGGGAAATTTTAAAGCCCACTACCCAAACAGGTATAAAATAAAGAAATAAATACCCTAACAGGGATAAATGGTTTTGGTAACAACATGACAGTAAGCATGGTAACAACATAGCAGTGAGCATCTCACAGTTGAAGGTTCGGATTCAAGTTAAGTCAATTCATGAAGGGGAACCAGCTAGATTCGCCTATCCCTAATACAACAATATTCTGGTTAAAGACCCCCCCCCCCCGATAAGGAAGGACAAATGTTAAAGAAATATGCTCTATGTATCCCCCTGAGTGGAGCAAACACAGAGGGACCCCTTAATAATGCCTGGTGTGGGGCCCTACCAAGCATGTGTCCCCAAAACCTCAACAGGCCATAACAATCCATTGGAAAACTTCCTATCCATTGGACGTGGATAGGGGTAAGACTGCTGAGGGTGCCCTGCAGGGCGGGCTAATAATGCCTAGTTGTGCCACTTAATAGGAATATCCCCGAAAAACAACAACCTACATCAATCCCAATGGAGAACTCCCTACCCTGGGACAGGAGTAGGTGTCAGGGTTGCTGCAAATTTGACCAAGTCCTACTGTCCACATGTGGCCAGACTGTGTCAGGTAAGTAATTCTGTGTAGAAGAGGGATGGTTGGTAAAAATGCATGTGTTGACCTCAATAACATAGTCAAGAGTGATCACATATTGACCACATGTTGACCAGTGTGGGCTCCAATGAAGCCCGAATAGTGGTGATTGGCTTGATCAAAAATAAACAGAATAAACAGAGGAATAGAATACTTAAGTTTGGTTAAGGTAGTGTCCAACTGAATGGACAGGCCCCTAACATGGCCATGTCACCTAATTGCACACAAATTTAACAGCATAAATTGTAAAGACTAATAAATTTGATAAACAAGGCACAAAAGGTTCAATAAAAATTAAACTGAAAATTTTCATAACAAATCCTGATTTAATGGGCTGGTCACTACGTGCAGTATAATTAGACCTTTTGGCCAAATGTAAGTTAACTTTTGTTTTCCCATGATTTTTATTAATATTTTAAGCCAGGAATACCACACCGCTTCTGGTGATTTCTCCTGTACAGAATAAGATTTTTATTGGTCATGGCCTTACATACTGTTACCCAGGTCAAATTTGCAGAGACATAGCACCTTTGCTTACATTACAATACATTACATGTAGCAGTGCATGCTTAGCTGTATTACATGTACTGTCCAATAACAGAGAGACAGCTAGATTGCTGTATACAACTTTTTTTCTTCCAACATGAAAACCCTAGTAGCTGTACTTTTGCTAGTCTGTGTCTGATAGAGGACAGCACCTCTCCAATCTTTTCACATTGGAGAGGCGCCAAAGGTGTCTGGTCAGGAATTATCAGCGTGTATACAGCGAGGCTGATACTCTGTCTTAGGGTGTTTGATATGACTTGTGTGATGAAGAGACATGGTTGTTTGTGGGGTGCTGTAGCACTGTAACCAGGGTTCAGTGGGTTGGACTGAATTATACTATTAAATTTGTCTTGAAAAAGCCAAAATCTGTCTTCAAAAATGTAACAGTCTTACCCACAGCTGGAGCGTTCCGTATATTGGAGAAGGGATTTCCTCTGTGCATGTATGGCAACTAACAGCTCCAGTTAGACTCTTCTCAGTCGTAAACTTTCGGGTGCATTGTGGCATATTAAAGTGATTTTACAATTGTGATGGTTTCTTCTTGTTTTAATCTACCCCAAATCATAAAGTTACAGTACCTGGTTTCAAAAGGTGTATAAAAGACCTATCTCCTCTTGTAAGCCTTTCTCTTGTGTTCAACTCACTGCTAGCAGGGTATTTCCCTTCTTAGATATTAGCCCTGGACGGCATGTTTTCTATCAATTTGGCACTTTATAAATGCTTCAGTTGTTACAAATCATGGAGTCATTCCATGATAGGAGGCCAGTTCCAAACTTACTTACCGAGAGAAGCATTGTAAAACAAGTAGCTTTTCAGCTATCTTCTGAACGATTGTAACATTGGTTTTGTGCATACTAGACTGAAGTAAATCAGTTGTGTTGGTGACAGCTGGAAAGACAAGTACATTGAGTAGGCTTTATGCAGATTACCATGGCTTAAAATGAGACATTACAAGTATATCAGACGACGTGTTTTATTTTATGTTTGAAAAACATAATGGTAATTGATAAGAAGTCAGTGAAGACCATTTTACGAATAAGGGTTAATTCTGTCAATAGCTATTTGTGAGTACTCATGCATGTCTATCTGAATTAAAGTGAAGTCTTACGAGTTCACAAATGAATGGATTACCGTCAATGGCAAGAGTGTTTGCTGTACTCAAGATAAGTCAGATGTCTGAGATCAGTAATGACCAAAATATATTGTGTTTTTTTTTCTTTCTTCCGGCAAATATTAGCTTCACTTGTCTCAGATTTTGCCCTGAAATTTTCATAAATTGCAAAGATAAATAAATGTAACCCGAAGTATTTCAGTATTGAAGTGATATTTATTTGATCTAAAGTAAGCAATGGAATGGGCGAAATGACAGTATGCTGAGGAACACAAAAAATAGCTGATCAGAATCAATTTTGATGTTTTGATGACCAGGAATCTAAGTAAGACATGGAATATGAACCAGATTAGAGTATTCTGAAAGCTGTAACGATCTGTGGGATGATTGATTTGGGTTTAGCGTCAACACAGTCCATACACGTAACAATAAGGGCTGTATTTACAAAAGGTCTTAGTCAAGTTTTAGGCTTGACTTTTGTATAAAAATATAGCCAACATAAGCCTGAAATTTGGCCAAGACCTTTCTTGAATAGGGCCCCATGGGTTCTCACACTAAAAAGGTCTTTTCTATCCTTATAATTGGTCGAAAATAAGGAACCTTTGAAATGAGAAAACAACTTACAGGAAATCATAGTCTAAAAGTCTTTTCCATATGTCTAATTTGACTGGTACACCCTTATTCTTCGTACCCTGTTTCAACGTCACACTGCTTTTACTTAATATCTGACGGGAGGTAACCACCATGACATCAATTCACGAAACTGTCATTATTGCAGATAATACATATTGCCCAATCTGACAGTAGGGCTTACAAGTCACTTCAGATAAAATATGCAATATTTCAAAATATACAGTTAAAAAGGTCACATGTGTACATTTAGATAACATGATAAAACCTCAAACTAGAATGATGTTTAATCCAACATGAAGGGATAGACATTTGCAATATGAATTGATCTTACAAATTCTTATTTTATCATAAATTTGCAGGATGCATTCAAGTAATCAGTAAGTTTACAAAAGTACTTTGCCCTATTTGGAATTCTTCTGGGAGTGGGGAACAAAAGTGCCACACATTTCATTGCTCTAGTTCCTTAGTAAAAACATTCTTGTTTGCCCTTCTTTAATACTATTGGATGACCTTTGACAATTCATTAAATATTTTCCCCCTTAATTTAGTAAATCTTCACTCTTGAGAGGGAAGTCAAACAGAGTGGACGCCATTTTTATAGTATTATATGCTGGTAAAAAATTTTTCCCTCTACCCGCCCTTTCAACCACAAACATGTACTAACTGTTGTGTTTTTTCAGGTACCTGGCACCAGTTGCTCTCGCAGGGCCTACATCGATTTGCTGCCCCACTCCTGGTTCTGCTGTGTGCTTAGGTTGAAAAATACATAGGGTGCCATGACATCAGTGAGTGGGGTTCGAGATGGGTCCTGTGCATCTTGGAGCTGCTCTGTTTGCCAGGTTACCTGAACAGGGCTATGCTGTCATACACACCTGTAGCATCAAGCATCGTCTCCAGCGTCACTGCTTCTACAGTTAATCCTCAGCTCGCTGGGCTCACTAGCAGCCCTACCCAAGTATATTTGGGTTCCTCGGTTCTGCTTCCTCGGCTGTGATTTGCATCTCCTCGTCCATGGTCCGGGAGGACACCTCAGTCATCAACATCTTGTCTCACAGCTTAAAAATTTTCTTTAGTGGGACGTTGCTTGCAACTATAAATTTGTATTTTGTTAAATGTGTATTGAATTCTGAGAGCATTAATCCTTGTAAAGGGTGGATTAGATGTTACTTCTGTGTTTGGTATTTCACAGGGTGAATTATGTCTACTGGCACATGGAAAAGTAATTGTAAATTAGCTTGACTTCCCTCTCCAAGAGTCAAATCAACGTCTGTTCTTGGCTAACAAATGTTTACTTGATGTCAGAATGGTAAAAAATTCAAAAAAGTAACCATGCAGGTTGACACTAAGAGTACTGTAGACTGGCCAAGGTGGCAGTGTTGATTAACTGTTATAAATAACACAATGATAAACAATCTTAATGGTATATTGGGTCTGGTCTTACCCAAAAAGTATTTTAGCAAGTCTGTGATACCCAAGGATTAGTAAAAGGGGGTCACTTAGTCTCTCATTTGGGTAAGACGTAAAGCTTATTTGTGTAAAGGTTAAAATATATATACTGCTTGTTTACACATTAAGTCTGAAATATTGTATGGTAACAATGTATAGATGTATGTATGCCTGATACGGGGGTAAGTTGTGTTTGTACTCTTACTCATCATTTAAAATACAGGTACATAGTTCCACCTTTAAGTATGTATCTATTTATCATATACTTTGTTAGCCTGGTGAGGGTCGGGCATAATGTTAGATTAATAGGACTAATTCCCTGGGCCCTGGATAAGGGCACCCGTGTGATGTTGTTTCACTTGGCTAGTCAGTTACCAATGAATTGCATTCGTTATAAAGTCTACAGAAAAAAAGTTTGGGGTAACCTTTGCCTTATAGTGTTATCAAAATTTTTAAAAATATTCTTGGTGGAAATAACAGGAACTAACCTGATGAAAGTTTGTCAGAATTGGCTGTATTACAGCACACATGACCCTCTTGTTATTTACAAAACCCTGTTAGGTACATAACGTACTTTCATATCACATATGTGGCTTTGGCCATTATTGTTATGAACACAATTATAATTTCATTAAACTTGTGTATTTTTAGTAAATCTCTTATATTTATCTAAACTTCTTTTAACATATGTTTTTATAATTTTACCTTTGTAAATGCTAAACTGTGATTAGTTCCCTTCATTGGTGTTTAAAGTTTAATCTCAGGCAAGGGACTTTTTCATATTCATATCCTTGGTTTTGAGTTGTATCTTGTAGTGGTTCAACCATAACTTTTAAAGAATTAACCAGTCTAAATACTTTATAATCACTTAAACTAGTAACTTAACTAAACTACCTAAGGCCACCTCAAACTCATGCAACCTTTATGGTGACCTTAGTGTCACATGTTTCACTTCTTCTAATCATTAGGGTCACCTTAGCTTTGCCCTGTTATTTCTAATACTTACCTTACTTGCTTTAAGGTGGCCTTACGTTCACCACTTTGCAAGTCCAAACTTGGGTTGCTGCTTTAAGGTGGCCTTAATCACTTAAACTCTTTTAAACTTGCTTGTAATCTGTTATTATAAAAAATTCAAGTTAAATGTTATATCCAATTGTAAATAAACATTAGTTTATACATGTATATAAACTTGTAAATTGTAAAATAAAACTTATTTTACCCCACTCCTGCGTTTTATTTGAGTCTGGAACCAGAGGCAATGTCGGTCGCACAAAACTTTAAGACACACTTTATTAAACATTATTTTTTTAGGAATATTTACTTATATAACATTTGGAATAAAATGCATTCCCTTAACTTTGTATTCCTTTGATAGTCCTTATTAACCCAAGCACAGAAAATATATTATATCATGCCAATATTATTGACATTTGGTCTCTAATGGTGGAAATATCCAGACAATTTATTAATAGAATTATTCTTAACTATATTGACTGAAACGTATAATCCTATATTATCCTATCAGTAGCTAGTGCATAAATAATATACAAAATTAACTTATTACAGAAGCTTGGAAATGCCTTTTGTCTAATTAATTTGGTACGACGATAACATTCTGGATGATAATTCTTCTATTCAAGTGATTAAGTTATATATTCCAGTTGCCTAGGTTCAAACCCAAGACCCATCAAATGAAGTAATAGAAGAAAAATGTGAATGTTAGGATAATTAATTTACACATTAGTATAAAATCTCTAAGATATCAGAGCAATTATTTAAAATTGAGAATATAATGAAAAATTTTAAAAGCACCATATACAAGTATATAAGAAACACCCATATCATATTGGTATGCAATGACAGAACAGCATAAAACCAATAAAATGTTAACAAAAATAGCAAAACAGTGCCCAACAGTGAGCTACTGGTATCGTCCCGACCTAACTTAAGTTGTTCCCATTTGGGTAAACCTACTTGTCCAAATAATCAGATAATATGAAAAAACCAAGAAGAAAAGCAGCTGGAGGTCAAAATTGACAGGGGATGACAGGGTCAGCCTGGTCCTGCCTGAGTCCTAAAATCTCAAGGGGTCCCAATCCCCAATCACCAACTAAGCTTTTCAAAAAGTAGAAAATGTAGTTCCAGCAAATTCGAATTCCCCAGTGGGGGAGATTAAAGCTGTAGGTCACAATCGAGAGGGGTTACCTTGTCCAAACTTTGGTGGTCCATATACATCCCGAGAGAGAGAACTCCCAAGAAGGGGACAGTTTCAAGGGGTCCAGAACACCACACTCCAGCTAGAACATCTCACACAGTACATGTAAATCAAAACCATAAAGTCATAAAGAAGACTAACAGTCTCAATGTTTTGTGTCAGTGGAAGGCTTGGTGGGAAATTGAAATTTTCGTGTCAATAAGGTGTGACCCCAGTGGCTATTGGCTGGTCAATAGGTCAATAAAATCGATCAGATGAGTATTATGTAAATCTATTTGCTTAAGGTAAACAGGCAAATGATTTAACAGGGTTTGTTGCCAGAAGTTAGAAATCAGTAAACTTAATAACTTTAAAAAGAAACTTAAATATTCAGAGCATCCTTTTAATAGTGTTATGTGTCGCTCAGTGATGTTGAATTCCTGTACATAATCTGTGACTGTATGTCTATATTCGCATGTTGGTGATTGTCTTCTTTAAGTTAATGTTATATAACTTCATGTTAACCTTTAATCAAATAATAATTTTTTTCCAATTGTAAAGCGCCTATAGCATGCTCTTTCTTAGTTATACATACAATTCCTAAATTTAATTTATTGTATATATTATCTGGTGTGAATTATTAATTGGAATATTTATTCCTCACCCCACCACCCATACAAGATAAAACCTGGCTGTTCTGAGTCTCCATAGCAAATTCTCAAGGGTTTTTTTTTGGCCCGTGTTGAAATAATCCAACCACACCGAAGAAGATAAAACGAAAATATACATATATATGCGTTTATTCCTTCCTCATGTTGTAAAACTAGTATCTCAACCAATTGACAATGGCGTAGTTTATAGATATTTGCGACAATCTATTGCAGGGTTTGAGGACAACAACTAATGGTAAGAAAATACTGTGAGTGAAAGGCATTTTGATTATTTGATTAAATGGTAGGATGACATGTTATACAGTACTTTGACTTATCTTAATGACAAGCTTAAATATTGTCGTCATAAAAAAATGTTTTGAATATGTAAGTTATCCAAGCTATTTATTTTAGCAGCCGGATAATGTATGCATTTTAAATAAGTTATACTAAATTACCTTTTCGAATGCTGACATAAGTTTATACTGGTGTTAATTGGCGCCGTTTTCCAGCTCCCACTTTCTGTGAATTTGATGCTAATGAAGACATTTTGTGTGCGAGAATATTGCATTCTGAAGAAATAAAGGATTATTTAATTTAATGCCTCTTCTCTGCTGAGTTAAAGGTAGGATGTGAAATTCCTGGCGTGTTAATACCGAAAATAGCCTGTTTGCTTCACACACAACCTTTTTACAATGAAAGGTAAATTTCAACAATTTCAGTTCTTACAACACATGAACACAAGGCGTTAGTAACTGCGTCAATACAACAATGATGCAATAATGAGTTGTTATTCAAACCAGCTTCTTCTAAATTAAATATTAAAATATGGGATAAACATTTTAGTTGCACTCCCACCAAGAAGGTTTTAGAACCTTTACTTCTATGCTGTCAAAATTCGTGCCATATTGCAATCTAGAATGTGTATCTACATATGTATTTCTTTGACCTCTGATATGCTTTACTTGATTATGAAAATTGTACATGACAGTTATTGTAATTGTATTTTGTAATTGTATTTATACTCAGCGCAATATCTCCATATACTACAGGACTCAAAGTGCTATTTAACCCATCCAACTGCACAGGTACAGCCCCAACTCACAAGTAACTCACAATCCCCTTACTGGAAGATAGGGGCTTAAGGATGACCATTTATCAACATCCTTGAGGTTCTTTAGCCTGCCAATGGGGATATGACCCAATGACAGAGGGCCGCCATTTTAAGTGGTCATCCAAGCCACTATGTATCTGCCTGTACCTGGGTTTGAACTCACGTCCTCTGAGTTCCTAGACAAGTGTGTTACCTGCTAGGCCACAATGGCAGATTAAGAGCCAAGTAGATCTAACAGTGGCCATTAACATGGTATCTCTACTTATATTATTGTTTAATCCATGCATGACTGCCCAGTTACCACACCATGTGGTTATAGACTTTTTGACATATTTATTGGCCCACTTTTTGACCGCCAGTAATACATTAAGTATCCCTTTGATTCAGAAAACACTTTTAACAATCATGCAGTTAAGGTCTGTCTTGTCTGGCAATATCACCTTAGGGATTTGCAGTACATCGATAAATTCCTAGCTGTTGATACTGCAGTTCTTGGCAAACACTATGGTCAATTAGACTACTCACAGCTGTTTAAAAACAATGATTCTGTGCACCTTAGTTCATCTCCTCTAGCCCAGAGACTTGGAGAGGAAAATGTTTTCGAATGACCACACACTGCATCTCTGTATGCATGAATATTCTTATAATGAGATAGGTTTTAATCAAAGTATTAAACATTTTTTGCATTGTTCCAAATTAGTAAAATGATAATGTGAAACTGCTTTCTTTACTGAGTTGATAATAAAATATACATGTTAAGATTTCAACATATCCTTATACTTTAGCATAGGAGTGGTTGGTGTTTTTGTCACATGGAAAGGGTAACTTTATTGTGGATTTTGGGTGCTTTGTTGATTTTGTCTAAGTAATTTATATCAGTAAAAAGGCAAAAGATTTCTGAAAAAGATGCCACATTTTACAACTTGAGGGAATTGGTCAAATTTCCGATAACGGTGAAGAAATAAACAGAATTTTATTACATATTCTTCACTCCGGTGAAGGTAATTAAGCAAGTGTGTGTTTAATCAGTATGTTACACACTTAAGCCTTTCTGTAATGGCTACTTACTGACACTTCATTTACCTATAGTAGTTATTTGAAAGGCATTTGTTGAATATATAGGTTATTTGACAGAGATTTTATGCTTTAATCACCAGAACAGTGAGAAATGGAAGTATTTAACTATGATTAATATATGTATCATTTAACATGCATTTGCTGTTTCAAATGTTTTTGGTGTGGATCAATTTTGCACAAGTTATAAACACTTAGATTTGCCTTATACAAAATATACTTAACTGAACTCTCTATATTATAAAATAAGAAAGCAACAAATTGTCTCAACAAAGAAACACTTCACCTGAATTTTTCCCTCAAATTATTATGGTAATGATATGGAAGTACTTTGTTGGATAAAACTGAAACCTTACCATTGAAATATATAACAGTTATGACAAATTAAAAGACACTTTGAAAAACGAACATGTCATTGAAAAATATTGTACTCACAATTGTCTTGATATGTGTAAACCAGGAGCCACAAATAAAAAGATGAGAAAATCCAACAGTTTATTAGACAAATTCTGTTTGACATCCAAACAAACTTAATAACATATGTCAACTGTGAAAATGAGAAAAAAAGCCTGAAAATGAAAATACCAATAAAGTTTTAGTATATTAACCCGATTTACCATTTACAGAGATAAAGTGTTGACGAAATATGTAAACATTTCCCCTACAATCTGTGATTTATCTAGGCATAGTATGGCATATAATTATTCTCAATTTAAGCTAGTTTTAAGGCTCAATATCTAGAAAGCATACCTGTCTTACAATGCATGGTAAGCTTAGTATCTGAATATATGAATACCTAGAAAATACTTACAACATGCCAAACATTCAAGCTACATTTCACATTTTCTGCCAATTTCCTTGAAATAATATTTGGTTCATGTTAATAAGCATAATCTTAATTTTGGTCTGATATATTTTAATTGCACTAAAAGGCCAACAAATTGCTTAAATTTCAGAATATTTGATAAACCAAAATACAAATTTTGATTTTCTTTGTGTGAAAAAGGAAAAATGAGGGGGAAGAGAATAAATCCTCTAAACATACTTAATGGAGGCTGATTTATTTGATTTTTATATCATAAAACAAAACATAGATTTTGCTTTAACAAGCTTTCATTTTTATCGCAAATAATCTTTTGGAAATGATACTAAATGGAAAATTTTAATAGGTAAATCAACTTTTCATAAGTTATTAACTTACCCAGTGGACAAATGCATTTGTCCAACGCCTGCCAGTATCCCCAAACGTTAGAAAAAATGTCCTGAACTGGTCTCTGTCTGGAACCAGTAGTGTCCTGTTCATTTGCCAGGTGGCCATGTAGTGCAGAGTTTACAGTGAGAAAAGGGAGCGAGCTAGGGGTTCTTTCTGAAATTCTTCCTTAGAGACACAAAAACCAGATCTTCGTCTTTTCTCAAATCCTTGGTTCTGTTCAAATAATAACGCAAAGCTTGTACTGAATATAGAGTCTTGTCCTCTTGGAGGGACTTGTCCAGAGTATGGACAAAAGCTGGGATAACCACTGGGGCCACACATGATGGGCTTTCAAAGCTAACTGATTCTTTAACAGAAAAATGGGCGAAGGAAAGAGTGAAACCTTGCTCCAATTTTCCTGATGTTGGATGTTCTTGTACAACCAGGCATGAATCTCACTATGTCTCTTACCCGACCCTAAGGCCAACAGGAAGACTGTCTTAAAAGTCAAATGCTTAAGAAAAACCTTCCGCAAAGGTTTATAAGGAGCATTAGTAGGCTGATGAAGTACTAGAGAAATATTCCAACTGGGCACTCCACGTCTGCCCTTAGGGTTTATCGCTGTGAAAACTATCCAACAAGCGGGTTAAGTTTTCATTTTTGCTGATATTCAACTTGTCATTGAATGCCCATATCATTAATGGCAGTCCTAAAACCCTCAATAGTACTGGGTTGTAATTTTCTGTCCTGGAAAAGATGCAAAAGAAAGTCAGCAATCTGAGTCACAGAGGGTGACTGGAAGTCCACCTCGTTTGACCTGCAAAATTTGACAAAAACGTCCCACTTTGATTTATAAACTGCTCCGGTTGATAATCTTTGAGGAGCCTCAATTTTTACTGCCACCTCATCAGAGAACCCTCGTTCCTGGATGGTGGAGGCTCGAGGAGCCATGCATGAAGATTTAGATTCCTGAGGTCACAGTGAGGACACTCGTTGAAGGGCTGTGCCACTAGATCCGTATATAACGGAATCACAAAGAGGATCTGAACCAAAAGAATGACCAAGTCCCAGAACCAAGGCATGTTGGGCCACCGTGGTGCAATCAAGATCCATCACCTTGGAAACTACCTAGTTGAGCAGTGACACCGGATGAAAGGTGTAGACATCCAGGTTCACCCAGTGGAGAATCAGTGCATCTATTCCCAGGCTGCCTGATCTGGTACTGGTGATACAAACTTGGGAAGTTTATAGTTGAACCGGGTAGCAAATAGATCTATCCGTGGTCTGGACCATTTGTAGCACAATATATTTAATACCTCCTGAGAGAGGGACCACTCCATCTGAATCACTTGTTAGTGCCTGAAAAATTTGTCTGCTATCACGATCAAGTGATCAGGAATGTGCCTTGCCATCAGAGCTATTCCCCTGGGGTGGCACCAAGACAGAAACCCTCCAATGGAGGACACACAGAAAGCTTGATTTCATACTGCCATCCTTCTTGATGTATGACATCGCAGTTGTGTTGTCCATTGCCACTAACACAATCTGATCCCTGCAGAGATGCTCGAAGCTCTAGAGGGCCAGAAACACTGCCTTTAAGTTTAGATAATTTATATGGAGGCAACTTTCTGTGTCTGACCACATGCCTCTTGCAGTGGAATCCCCTAAGTGTGTGCCCCAGCCTTCTTTTGAGGTGTTTATAAACAAATGCAGAGCATGGTCTAGGGGATGCAACAGCTGACCCTGAAGTATGTTTCTTCTGTCCTATCACCAATCTAGATGTGTGTGGAGGGATTTGGGTACCAGGATTATCCTTTCCAACATCTCTGGAACGTGCCAGTGCCGTTTCCGATGCCACTGGTTGGGCTTCATCCATATATACATCCATCCATCCATCTCTCCCATAAGAATGCCTCTTCTGCTCTCACCAAGCTAAATGCCTGCCTTCAGGATGTGCAAAGATGGATGTCTCTTAGTAAACTGAGGCTCAACCCTGAAAAACTGAATTTATTATCTAAGGCTCAACGTCAGAAGATTTCCTCCCACTTTTCTGTTAGTATTCTTGGTAGCCTTCTTCATCCAGTTGATTCTGTCAGAAATCTAGATGTGTGGTTTGATGCAGATTTTTACTTCTCTGAACATATCAAGATGACTTGCAAAGCATGTGATCTTCGTAGAATAAGAGAGTATTTTACTCCCAAAGGGGCAATCCTTGCTGCAAGTGCCTTGGTTAGTAGTCGTCTGGCCTATTGTAACTCCCAGCACAAATTGCTGTATTCAAAGTATTTAGAATACCCTTGCTCATACTGTTACAAATCATAGAAAGTATGCTCATGTTACCATGCTACATGGACACCTAGGGAGTGAACAGGACACTACCAGTCCCAGCCAGAGCCCAGCTCAGGATGTTTTTTCTAACATTTGGCGAGACTGGCAAGGCGCCAGGCAAATGCATTTGTTCACTAGGTAAGAAGTGTTAATGCAATAAAATATTATATTGACAGTTAAAGACGTGTGTGTTCTCATAGTGCACGCACTGTAACGAGTGAGTTAAGAGAAACGAGCTGTCAATCAAGTTAATGGACTTGTGAGGAAAACACTGAAGGTCGTGCTTGAAACAGCTGTGTGCTGTGATCCCCTATTTCATGGGGCCAGCAAGCTCTCTGCCATATTGTTTTCAGATGGGACAGAATAAGAATGTCACACCCTATCTAGAAAAAACTCTACAGACCACTTCAAGTTTTAGAAGCTAAGTGAAGACTTGCCTGTTTAGACCAGCTTACCCACCACCATAGTCATCATCCCTTTGCTGGCGCTTACTGGCTTATGACTTCGCTAGGTTTAAGGACCCTTTTTGGAATGCAGCATATTAGAATATCTTCATCAACTTTGTGTTTTTCATACAAATGTTTCTATTACTATATTATTATTATTAGCTGCCTCAAAAGGAACAATAACATACAATTTTGAATTAATTTGCAAGATCATACATATACACTGTTTGCGTATTTAGCCCTCACCTGCAAAAGGGAAACATCAACGTAAAAACTCTTCCATATATAGCACTAGCTAATGAAAATTAACAGTTAAATTCTTTCAAACAAACCTCGAACGATCTTATAGCCTTAAAGAAACCAGGTGGGGAATCACATTTCCTCTCATTGGTGTGTTACGTAATACAGTTTATATTCTGCAAATAAACAACCTAGATGGTTTTACACACTTTTTTTTAAAAAAATAACAATTTACCTACCAATGTTTGAAGTTTTGGTTTTTGTTGTTATTTTTTTAATTTACATTGAAACATTAACAAACAGTATGTGCATGGATCTCAATGTGCAAAAATCATTCTAGGTTCCTCTAACGTCTTATTGTTTACAGGTAAACGTACATATTCTAAGAGATGTAATACCGATATAAACTGGCTATAAGCTTTAGAAGGGGGCCACGCCAATATAATAATCCAGATAATTCATTTTCCAGATGTTACATTATGTAATGTAAGTGTAATTGCATCCACACACATCTGGCATGTGGCGCCAGTAAGTTCAGTTATTCCAGTTAAAACATACAGCTGGGGAATCAAATATGTCCACCCTTAAGTTACAAAAATTGCATTCTAAATCAGTATCTGTATCCCTTCAACTAACTGGTTAATTGTGGGACATTTTAACACAAACGGTATGTCGCCATAGACGTCTAAAGGAACACAGCTATTTATACTAGCCCTCAGCCATTCTAGTAGCAATTTTTGGGGTTTGGGGTTGTCAATATTATATTATACTTTTTGATATTTTATGGAATTGCTTAGTCACTGGTGTTCTCTGAGCCTTTCAGTTTGACTTCAAATTATTCTGTATTTAACCTTTGCATTGTGTGACTTTATATTGCAATCTCACTCAGTAGATTGACCTTTCTTTGACCTTGATTCAAGGTCATTTGTTTATGTCTTATTTTACTCAGGTCACTCGTATTTTGAGGTCAAGATTATGACCTTTACCCTTTTGACCTTTGGCTTGTCATTCTTAAGGTCAAACTGACTGGCTCCTGTAACTGGGTGTATTGACTTACTTCTATGTAATCCTGTATCATGATTGTGTGTGTTCATTAGTGTACATGTAAACTTCATTATGACAACTTGCATTTAATCTGTGGGAAATGTAAATATTTCTAGATTTAATTGTATTTGCACATGTTAATGAATGATATGTGTTATGAATAAAACTGAGTACCCTCTGTTGTGTCATCACTGTGTTGGGGAACTTTGGGGGGACTGAACAAATCTACTGTCACACAAACTCCGCCATGCTGTTTGTCTCTAACCATTAAAGGCACATAGGGAATTTATTTAAATGGAGGAACTACAAAGGGGCCAAAAATCGTTTGTTTTTTAACTTTAATTTCAAAATATTTGGCAACCCTTCTTTCTTGTTCAAAGCTGACAAATGCTTCTTATCAAATGATTTGTGATTTGTGTAATTGGCCCCTAGCTCTCAAATTCAGCTCTTAATTTTAGAATATATTATAATCTACATCCAAAGGAAATCCAAATTCCAAGTAATCTATTAAGAAAGGTACATCTTAACCTTGTAGCATTTGTCGCCAAGCAGGAATTTTTAAAACTGAAGGAACCAAAATTTGAGCCCATTTTTAATTTGGGACTTTATTTTGACAAATTTTTGTGAATCTGATATACAATTAGGTTGGATAATCAGGGGTTTGGATAGATGAAGGAACCCAAAATTCAATGTCTATGGGTTACCAAGTGGGTGATAACTAAAGAAAAATCGTTTTATGCACTAAATATAGACATGGGTGGTCATTGATGAAGTAATCTATGATATTATCATTTTAGTGTTTAATATTATGCGGACTTGAGCTGGGTTTGTTCAGTTGGCAATGCATTGTTGACGTTTTATTTTTAGAAGGATGTTGTCAAGCATTTTGTCAACTGAAAGCTCCAGGAGGATAATAATTGCAAAAACCTAATCAAACACATCTTCAACGGGTATGTTTGGTTGATAATGCATAGTTCACATTATTCTTTCAAGACATGTTAGTCTGAAATTGACCAACTCTGGGAGATTATAAATTGCAAACCCAATCAAACACACAATCAGTGAAGGACACATCCCAGATAGCAAGATTCTGTAGGGCCACCACTGGCCCACTGGCGACATAGCTGTCAGTCCGACATTGGCTGTAGGTGGTGGCCAGCCATTGGCATAACCAGCTGATAGATAGTGGTCCACCTTTGGTAGACGACAATAAGATTTTCTGGTGGTCCTTCAGTGGCCCATTGTCAGCAGCCAATGATTAGCTTTTCTATTGGTCCACCAGTGACCCATCTTTAGTAGCCAACAACAAAGTTGACTGGTGCCCCATTAGTAGCCCACTGTTGAGTGCCATCAACTTTTTATGGTGGCTGTCTGGTGGCATGACCAGCTGATAGACACTGGTCCACTGTTGGCAGTCAACAATAAGGTTTACTGGTGGTCTATCAGTGGCCCACTGTTGACAGCCAATGATAAGCTTTTCTATTGGTTCACCAGTGGATCACCTTCATCAGCCAACAACCCAGATAGCATGCAGACATTGGCCCAACATTGGCATATCCGTCAGTCGGACGTTGGCAGCCACTGTTGGCCCAATGGCTTTTTGGCTGGTGGATGCTACATCAGTCTGACATTGGCAAGCCACTGGTAAAATTTTACTACCACTATAATATAGCATCAGCCAATCAGATTGCAGCATGAAGTTATGTGGCCATTGTTTAACAGAAAGCAAATAATTGACAGAGTGTGGGTGGATTTTAGTTAAGGGAATCCCTGATAAGTCACATGACCAAATATAAACAATGGTGGAACAGTATCTTAGGATGATGGCTCAAAATGAAAAAACAAATTGAAAATGAAAAAACAAATTAAAAACGAAAAAACAAATTGAAAACGAGAAAACAAATTCTGAAAACATAAAAAAAAAATTGGTAAAATGAATTAACAAATTGAAAATGAAAACACAAATTAAAAACGAAAACACAAATTAAAAGTGAAAACACAAATTGAAGATAAAAACACAAATCAAAAACAAAAAAAAACAATTGAAAACAAAAACACAAATCAAAAACAAAACACAAATTAAAGATGAAAACACAAATCGAAAACGAAAACACAAAATGAAAATGAAAACACAAAAAGAAAACAAAAACACAAATTGAAAACGAACACACAAATTAAAAACGAAAACACAAATTAAAAACAAAAACACAAATTGAAGACGAAAATACAAATTGAAAACGAAAACACAAATTGAAAACAAAACACAAATTGAAAACAAAAGCACAAATTAAAAACAAAAACACAAATTGAAAATAAAAACACAAATTAAAAACGAAAACACAAAAAGAAAACAAAAACACAATAGAAAACAAAAACAGGTTAGAAAAAGAGTCTTTCAAAGGCTATAATTTCTAAAAAAAAAACAAATTAAAAACAAAAAAAAATTGAAAATCAGAAAACAGATTCTGAAAATGAAAAAACAAATTGAAAACAAAAGCACAAATTGAAAATGAAAACACAAATTAAAAAACGAAAACACAAATTAAAAACAAAAACACAAATCAAAAACAAAAACACAAATTTAAGACAAAAACAGAAATTAAAAACAAAAACACAAATTAAAAACAAAAACAGAAATTAAAAACGAAGACACAAATTGAAAACAAAAACACGATAGAAAACAAAAACATGTTAGAAAAAGAGTCTTTCAAAGGCTATAATTTCTAAACAAAAACAAATTAAAAACGAATTGTGTTTTTGTTTTTTCAACAGGTTAGAAAACGAGTCTTTCAAAGGCTATAATTTCTGGCATAATATTTTAAAGAAACATGTATTCAATTTATAGCAATACACATCAATCTAATAGGCGGGCTGGTTACATGCAACCCACCTAAAAACTTCAATCTTCAACATTGTTTCATTATTATGTGAGGGTAACTTTGAAAATAATTTCACTATATAGCCCCTGATTATATAAACACATACCTGAAGAAGGTTTGGGTTATTTGCAACTATTGAATATATATGAGTAGAAATAACATAACTGAAGCATATAAGTATTCCACTTTTGCAAGTTTGAAACATTTTATTTGAGATTAAAATTTTGCTTGAATTTCCATCAACTTTTATTCTTATTAACAATTTTACACTTATTTCAATTATTTGCTTCAATTAAATTTGTTTAAATATCAATTTATTATACAGATAAGATAAGCTGCTTGAATTTTCTTTTCACAATACAATATTCTATTTAAATATTAAGGGGGCTTAAAACTGAAAAAAAAACATTTGTATTTGAAATACATTTGAAAAAAATACATTTCTTGAAATGGATGGCACAATGATTAAGACTTGTTCTTTTTCACATGACACAATTTTACACACAGTTCGTAACAAATATGTGTCTACTGAAATCAGCATGTGGATGTGTCTGATTAGCCAATTCCTAACAAGGCAATATTTCTACACATAATTGCAAAATATATTGCATAAAGCTGAGCTTTGGAAAAGGCTATACTTTGCATTATGAGCACATTGACTGTAAGCAGAAGTCTACTTAGTCTTTCCGTTTTGAAAAGGCCATGCCTGATGCTAAAATAAAATACATAAAAGAATGCTACAAAACAGTGAGGATGGGGGAATGGGGGAAATGTGGCATCCAAAGTTACATTAATACATGTTATTAAACAAACGAGTGTTTTTCAGTTTTCAGGGCCTATTTTCATGTCACATTTTTTATGCAATATGATCAAAATAAAGTAAAGTTAATGCGCATTTCACAAATGTAAATGTAATTCAAACTGTTAAACTAGTGCTATTAGAAGGTGTAAGCTACTAAAGTTAAGTTCTAGGAAAATATTATCATGCGATGCAGTTTACTATTGCTATAAATTAAATATACATGTTTCTTTAAAATATTATGCCAGAAATTATAGCCCTTGAAAGACTTGTTTTCTAACCTGTTTTCCTTTTTGTTTTCTATTTGTGTTTTCATTTTCTTTTGTGTTTTCTTTTTGTGTTTTTTGTTTTCAATTTGTGTTTTTATTTTTAATTTGTGTTTTCATTTTTAATTTGTGTTTTTGTTTTTGATTTGTGTTTTCTTTTTTAATTTGTATTTTTGTTTTCAATTTGTGTTTTTATTTTTAATTTGTGTTTTCATTTTTAATTTGTGTTTTTGTTTTTGATTTGTGTTTTCATTTTGATTCATGTTTTCATTTTTAATTTGTGTTTTCATTTTCAATTTGCGTTTTCATTTTTTATTTGTGTTTTCTTTTTTTTATTTGTGTTTTTTTTTTATTTGTGTTTTCATTTTTAATTTGTGTTTTTGTTTTCAATTTGTGTTTTCGTTTTTAATATGTGTTTTCATTTTTAATTTGTGCTTTCATTTTTGATTTGTGCTTTTATTTTGATTCATGTTTTTGTTTTCAATTTGTGTTTTCACTTTCAATTTGTGTTTTTGTTTATTTGTGTTTTTGTTTTTTTAATTTGTGTTTTTGTTTTTAATTGATGTTTTCGTTTTTAATTTGTGCTTTTGTTTTCAATTTGTGTTTTTATTTTTAATTTGTGTTTTCATTTTTAATTTGTGTTTTTGTTTTCAATTTGTGTTTTTGTTTTTGATTTGTGTTTTCATTTTGATTCACGTTTTCATTTTTAATTTGTGTTTTCTTTTTCAATTTGTATTTTTATTTTTCATTTGTGTTTTCGTTTTTGATTTGTGTTTTCATTTTTCATTTGTGTTTTTTTATTTGTGTTTTCGTTTTTAATTTGTGTTTTTGTTTTCAATTTGTGTTTTCATTTTTATTTTGTTTTCTTTTGGTTTTCTATTTGTTAATCATTTTCAATTTTTTAATTTGTTTTCCCAATTTGTTTTTTTCGTTTTTACAATTTGTTTTCTCATTTTCAATTTGTTTTTTCGTTTTTAATTTGTTTTTTTCATTTTGAGCCTTCAGGGCCACTGTAGATATGTTCCATAATCAAACAATAAAATGATAATGTTCAGAAACAACTTTTATTACCATGAATTTATAATGAGAATGTTATTTTTATGTCTAAAATTGTTAAACAGTTAGCTAAAAATTGTGGGCTCACTGAAATATGAATTTTAGACATACCATAATAAATTATTTTTACTAAGCATCTCAAAATCTCCTATTATTACTCGCCGCCATCTTGAATAAAAAGACACCATTGGCCCACTGTTGGCCAGGCCTGGGACAAATACTTTGAAAAGTATTTGAATACAAATACTTATTAAATTTATGAATACGAATATGAATACGAGTACATCATTTACCAACAAAGTATTCAAATACACTTACAAATACTTTTATTTGAATACATATTTGAAATTTATTTGAATACATATATGAATACTTTTGAAAAGTTTTTTTTATCTTTTGTTTATTTTTCTTTAACAATGTAACATATATACAGGGTACAGGTTACAAAAAACAAATACAATATCAAAAGTGTGATCTAGCAGAACAAGAATTTAAGAGAAGATTCATGTAACAACCTATTATGGAAATCTTTACATATTCTCATTATTGTCATTATTGTTTCAATTGCAATGCGTGAAGCAGTATCACATACAAGAGGTGAGTTACCATTAATATAAATATATCGGTATGTACTATTCTCATTATTGTCATTATTGTTTCAATTGCAATGCGTGAAGTAGTATCACATACAAGAGGTGAGTTACCATTAATATAAATATATCGGTATGTTCTATACTTGTATTTGCAGGTTGATCTTACAAATGACTCATAAACTACCATTTAATCATGCAGTGCATTATCTAAATACATAAATCTTGTATTAAATATGAGGTCTCTGCCTTTATTTTTGTATATCACCTTTTCTATTACAATTTTCGATTTTAAAACTTTAATAAAACCAACTAAGCAGGGTTCTGTTGCCTTTTGTTTACATTTACTTATAAAATATTTTGCAATTATTACAGCAAAATTTAACCAGTAGAACCAATCTGCTTGAACATTAGTAACACCAAGTAAAATCTCTAACACTGTCATACTTTTACAAACTTGTAGGGATGTATTTAACCAATCACTAAATTGAATCCAAAATAAATTAGACACTGGGCAATAAAAGAAAAAGTGTTCTAGATTATCAGTACCTGAGCAAAAATCACACTGAGAACTGTCTTTAATTTTCCATATGTATAAGTTGTAATTACAATTGTAAATTCTATGCAAAATTTTAAATTGCAAAGTAATAAGATATGTATCAAGTGTGACTTTGGATGCTAATGAGTAAACATCAGACCAATCAAAATGCTCAAGAAACGGATAATATTCTATCCACTTATCCTGGCTGGTGGGGGTTTTATAATTCAACATAACATAGTAAGTGCTTACATCTGGAGATTTAACATCAGCTATATTATTGAGGCACTTTCTGGCAAATGATACCAAAGAGAATCTATCAATACATGGAAAATATAAAAGAGACTTCAATTTCGTATTGAAAAGTATTCGAATATATTGATAAATACTATTTACCCTGACTATTTTCCTTACAATAGCTTGTAATACATGCATTTAAGTCCCTGTCTTTTTTACATAAGCATGTGTTTTCAGGGTAAAATGTGATACAAGTTTTATCATAGGGTGTTTAGGCCTCTAATTATATTGATGAATAATATTGAAAATTAACCCCAACTATTATATTCAAAAATTAAATTCACAGTTTAATGACAGGTTTTTATTGTTATATATATATATATATATATATATATATATATATATATATATATATATATGTTAATGTAAAATAAATATAAATATTAAAATAAGTTTATAACCATAGAGGATTGTGTATTACTTGTTGACAATGTTTGTCACTAAAGAACTATTCCCTTACAAAACTTTAATAAATCTCTATTCAAATGAACATCATGTGTCTATTAAAACAAATGAATCAATAGATTGGAAGTTGTCATTCTAGAAGTTAGAGTAGTTGTGCAATGTTTACATTTTGCTCTGTATTTCACAGAAGTGTGATCTGGCATTTCAAAGTAATCAAACACTGCAGACTTTTTCTTAAAGCTAACCACCATTCCTTTATGTTTGTAATGTTTCTAATGGAATTATCAAGAGAGTTTTCACTTGTCACAATAGCTGCCACATAAACATTAATGAGACTTAATCCAATATTACAAATTGACAAGTAATACCCATGTGTATACACATGCTTCATAATCCCCTTACCTATTCTGGCAACTGTATTACTTCTTTTGACCCTTTATACCTTGTTATAATTGCAAACACCCTTCAGCAAGTTAATACCTAACTCACCCCTGAGTACTTATTTCTTGCTTTATTACTTGCAGTCAGGACAATTGTACTATTCTTCCATGTGAGGCCTTACAATGAATTACCTTCTCACTGCTGCAAACATAAGTGAAAAAATTAATACCTAGCTCATCCCTTGGTACTTGTTTCTGCTATTTTAAAGTTGATCTAAAAAAAACAAAATATAGTAACAACAATGACCAAATACTAAATTAAGAACTTGTGACTCCAAGCTTGCCTCTTGAAAAAGTGCTTCAGAATATAGCTAAAAATCTTTCCTATATATTGATTCTTAAATTTATATTCTAACCATTAGCAACCAAATATCCAACAAATGTACAGTCTATATAGGCATGCAATATTCAAGTTAAATGGTTTGACTCAAGATATATAGTCCATTGACTATAAGGTGTCAAAGAGACCACTAACCAAATGCCACAGTAAAGTTATCATAAAAGGTTTTGCAAGTACAAGTATAAAGAAATTCAACAATACCTTCAAACAAAATGAAAAATTTCAAAAGAATTCGTAAAATACGAATACTTTTGGAATGTATTTGAATATGAATACTTTACATTTTTTACAAAAGTATTTGAATTACGAATACTGTTAAAAATGTATTTGAATACTTATGAATACGAATACATTTTGCCCAGGCCTGCCATTAGCCCAACCTCGGCAGCCCGAGTTTTGGTTGGCAAGCCTTCATTGGGCCAACGTTGGCATGGGTAATTCAGCCACTGGTGGGAATATATTTCAAGGGTAATTCAGCCACTGATTGGAATATGTTTCAAGTGTCATTATTCTTTTTAATTTAAGAAACTTTATATTTCTTCCGACACATACATAGCAGCTAGTGGACCAAGGGTAGTCCAGTGGTGGCTACACCTCAACCCCAATTACTAGGGTTTTGATTTAATAACATATTTTTTTCAGTACATATTTAATGGTTTGTTTACAAGGGAAACTTTCACTTTTGTTAACTTTTCTGTGTAATTATCATATGATTTTATTGATTTGATCTAAAATCCGGGTGAAAATTAGAATATTCCCATCAGTGGCCTATCGATCATAGCTCATATACCACTGATATAGTTGGTGGGCTGCCAGTAGTAAACCTTGGAAGAAATGTGTGGCACAAAGAAATATACATAGATTAACATGGTATAATGATCCCAGCACTGTTCTTCAGAGAAAAATCTTGAAACAAAACTCGACTCTTACAAGGAATACCCCATAAAAAGTCAAAATTCTGAGTTGCAAAGTCGAAATTTCGAGTCGCAAAGTCGAAATTTTGAGTTATAACAGTCGAAATTTCGAGTTTGTAAGTCGAAATTTCGAGTTTGTAAGTCGAAATTTTGAGTTGCTAAGTCGAAATTTCGAGTTTTTAAGTCAAAATTTCGAGTTTAGAAGTCGAAATTTCGAGTTATAAAAGTCTTAATTTAAAAAAAAAATTCTCCTACATGACCCTTATAGGCTTCCGTAATTTACTAGGATCTTCACTCTGATCTCTGATATTCTAAAAATTAATTTTCAAACCAAAAGTCTTCTCACTTTTCTGGAGTATCATTATATCCCCAGTAGACTCAACAATAATTCCAATAAATGAAAACACTTATCGTACCATTTTGGCGGAAAAAGAGAGCTTTACCTGACAATTGAGTATCATACCAAATACCAGAGTGCAAAATTTAAAAATTATTACTACATGTTTTACTCTGACAAAACATAATCCAGCTCTCAAAAACTGACTTCCAGAATTGCTCTCTTCAGTCTTTTATTAGAACATTAATACTTTAATTAGAATATCTGAATATCTGGGACATTATTCACAAAAATGCATTACAATACAGTATACAATTAATACCCTTTTGTCTCTGTTTTATATGAGATAAATTATACAAAATTAGAAAACAAGAATAGAAAACAAAAACTGGGTCTAGCCATAATTTAAAAACAAAACAATTGGATCCCATTTTGTTTCATATTGACACATGTTAAAACCTTTTTAAGGCTATATTTTGTTCTTTTGATACTGCAAAGTACTCTTTCTATAAATCAAATATGTCGATATAAATTTTTGTTTTCTAGACATATCTTTTGCATAAATTGATAATCAGATTAATCAGTTTTTTGTGTATCCCATGTGTTACCCCTAGTAAAACATTTTTCTTATTTAGAGCACTGTTGAAATTGAAGAAAGGTTTAAACTTTTCAGACACATTTTTCCAAAATATTTTATAAAAGTTGCAGTCCCAGAAGAGATGTTTTATACTTTCACACTCATTTTTGCAAAAGGTGCATTTCTCATCCTGCTTTATGTTACATTTTTTAAATGTTTGTGGTAAGCCTTCTATGTAATATTTTAAATTGAAAACTTCTCATTTTTTTGGTCCAGACAACTTTCAAGATTTTGCTCAAAACTTTTATGAATTGACTCAGCTATAATATTTTCATTTAAAACAGAGAACCATTTCTGTTCTATATTTCTTTTGGTGACCAGTGAGTTTATAAAAGTCTAGTATGTTTTTTTTACAGATTTTTGGCATTTTCAAAACATCTGTCAACACCTTTTGATTCATATTATCATGCTTTAACCTATTGCCACTTTTAATCATATTCACTTTCCAAATTCTTGGGATCGAATGAATAAGGGAAAAGAAGTCTACGAACTTAATTTTCAGTCCATATTTCCGGTTAAAGCTCAGACATCCCATTGGTGCACCAGTGCAATCACTAAGATCATATAAATAGTTTATGCCACTTTCCTGAAATTCAATTTTCGTTTTCACAATATTTTCATTTGCTAAAAAAGATGTAGCCCACAATGGATAGGGTCAATCATATTGATAAACAGTTCTTTATAATTTATCCAGGAAAATATGACTTCAGACCAAAAATTGTTCTGGAGATTTAAACTTGTGGTGTAAAGAGTCACAATCCAGTTCCCACAGGTTTTTCACTGTCAAATTCTTTAGAATATATTTGAAGTCATTATTTTCACATAAAATTCTTTTAATCCATGATAATTTAATTGCCTTATTTAGAAAACCTAAATTTGCTAACCTTAAGCTTCCATCAGGAATATCTTTCTGTAATTCAGTAACTGCAATTCGTGACCTGGAATTTTGCCAAATAAATTTTCTAAACATATTTTCTATTTGGTCAAAAACTTTGTGTGCAGTTTTGGTAAAACAGAGAGAGGATAAACAAGTTTTGGTATGGCCAGGGACTTTAGAACTGTAATCTTGCCTATTATTGAAAGGTGTTGTTTTTGATACAAATTAAATAGTTTCTCTATACCTTGCAAACTGTTGAAAAATTGTTTTCTAGCATTGTGTCAACATCATTATTAAAACCAATACCTTGTAGCTTAAAGTTATTGACCCACATTAACTTTAGATCATTACACAGAACCCTATTCCTAACACTCAAATGACCAATCTGGGTTTGCTCCAAGTTTACTTTTAGACCAGAACAGATTTCAAAATTTCTAAATACATGAATGCTTTCTCTCACTGATTATTCAGAGTTTTTTAATAGCACAAAAATATCATCTGCAATAAGGCCAATTTTAAATATATGATTTTGTACTTCAATTCCCTCAACTTGTTTATCATTTTTTATCATCATGGCAAGAAGTTTGATGGCCAATATAAATATGTAAGGACTCAAAAGATCATTTTGTCTGCAGCCTCTTTCCAGTGGAAGACTTTCAGAAAGATAGCCATTGTTTATAACACTTTAACAAGACTTATTGTAAAGTATTTTGAACCATTTTCTATAACATTTATCAAAATTATAGGCTAACAGTACCTCATTTATATATTTCCACTCTAGCAAGTCGAACACCTTTTCAAAGTCAATAAATAATATTAATCCTTCCCTTTTAATTGCTTTTAAATAGTCAATAATATCACAAACTGAGTATGTATTTTCCCCTATATATCTTCCTTTCAAAAAACCTTTCTTTGATGTCTGGCAAAACTTTCATCTTTTGAGATGCAAGTCAGAATCCCCAATCTCTGTGTTATTGAGAGTTCTCCTTTCTGGAAAGCTTTGTTTAGACTATTTAATACATATCTGCCAATATCAGTCCAAAAGAACTTATAAAATTTGGCTGGATAGCCATCACTACCCAGTGTTTTCACATTTTTCATGTTTTTCAAAAACTTTTTTATTTTAGTTTCACTGCGTAGCCCTTCACAAATTAATTGGTCCGCCTCCGTGAGCTTTTTAATGTTTGAATTTTTCAAAAAAAACTAAATTGCTGTTATCAGATAATTTTGAGCTATATAAATTTTTATAATACCTTCTCATTTCTTTTAATACTACATTTGATTCTAATACAATATTTTCATGTAAATTTACTTTTGTAATCACCTTTTGAAAATATTTCCTTTTCTCTAAATTACAGAAAAATTTTGATGTTTTTTCCCCTTCTTCATAAGATTGAACACGTGATCTCATAATAGAAGCATTGGCTTGCTTATAACAATTCTTTTGTAATTCCTTTTGAAAGAAGTTTATATCCCTTTCAAGGCTATCAATAATAATTTCTGAAGCTCCAGTATGTCGGCAGTAGACAAGATTCTAATTCTGATTATTTTGCCCTTTCTTCTTTGACCTTATAAGCTAAATAAGATATAATTTTTCCTCTGATATTTAATTTTATCATGTCAAAAGGTGTTTGGGTATTTACCATATTCTGTAAGGTTACTTTGGACAGTGGCTTTGATTTCTTGCTTTACTATGTTAACATAAGCTTGATCATGTAAAAGAAAGGTGTTGCCTCTTTGAGGAATTCTAATGTTAATATTTAAGTATACAAGGGAATGGTCAGTTCTATAACCTGTATCAATACCAGTATTGGTTACCAATGGTATAAGGTCTTAAGATACAAGAAAAAGTCAAGTCTGGTCATTTGCTTTGGTGCTTTAAAACTGTACCAAGTATATTTCCTTTCATTTAGATAAGTATATCTCCATGGATCAGTGAGGTTAAAAACTGTTTTTAGCTATTTCACCTTATGGTATGAGTTTTTGTTGTTCTGCTGAACATATCCAAAAGCCCCTAAACCATAATTTTGTACTAAATTCCAGTCCCCAAATAACTAAAGGCAGTTCCTCATTATGCTTTAGACTGTCTTTTAGATTTTCGTAGAAATTAGGGTAATCTTTATTTGGCCCATATAAGACAGCTAAGATAAGTTCAAGAGTATTAGCAATTTTTAAATTCACCATTAGAAGATTCCTATTGTCATCCTTACATATCTGCATAAAATTAACATCCAAATTTTCAGAGAACAAAATCGCCACCCCTCTACTTGAAGTATGGAAGGAATTGAAAATACAATTAGCTCCCCAGTCTTTCTTAAATGCAGATTCAGTAGTCAGATTTGTGTGTGTGTCTACTAAGCAGTATATATCCATTCTTTTTTTTCAACCAATGAAAGACATCAGTTCTCCTTTTCTGATCCGCTAGACTCGTAACATTATAACAGCATAGTTTTAGCTTTGACATCACTGTAACCTAAGCATAAGGCTAAAACAAAACTCATAAATGAACACTTACTATAGCAGAACCTTCCAGATATGTTATGTACACATAACACAAGAGGAACAGGTTTTCAACATATTTGTACCATATACTGAACCTTTGCTAGTAGAAACTGAACAACCAAAATACCTTAGCTAAAAAAGATTAAAAAAAAACAAAAAAAATTTAAAAAGTGAAAACAGAGTACAAAGAGATAGTAAAATATACAAGTAGTAATAAGTGGCATATTTATAAACTGGTGTTGGTTACAAATGGTATTTAGAGCCCACAATAGTAGTACTATGCAAAAAAAAAAGATAGACAAGTCTTTTATTCTAGGCTTACTTTCCGGGAAAAGACATAGTCCAAAAGCAGCCTATAGAGAAACTGATGAACCATCAAGTGTAAGTGTTGTGTCACCCACGATTTGTGAGATTTTGAATTCTTCATTTACTTATTCTAATCCCTTTCATATATTTATTCGACTTTTTATATTCTTTAGACATTGATAATATTTCTGATGCCAAAATCACAAAACATTATAAATAAATTTCCACGACATTGAGTCAAAAGTTTTCTGAATATTAATAATCATCAAAAGCCCATAAATATTGCTGATTTCATTTTTAAGCATTAAATCTTATATAATTCTTGTATTATCACTTAATTGTCTTCCAGATATGAAACCCGACTGGCTTCCAGATATAATTTTTGCTAACGTTTTCTTTAACCTTTTGACTATTACACCTGATATTAACTTATACACCGCAGACATATTGGACACCAGTTTTTAATAACCCTTCCACCTGTATTGCCTTGTGGTAAACATGTTATTGAGCACTGGCACAATGAGGTTGAAAGACAGTCTTTATCAAAGCAGTTATTTGCAGCATTAACTATATAATATTTCAATTTTTCCAACAATACCTTCAGAAATTCCTGGGGTTTTATTCTGCTTCATGTTTTTAAGATAGCATCTAATTTTATGATCAAAATTTTGTCACCTATTTGAGGGTCTGTCACAGTTTTATACTTAAGGTTTATAAAGTTACCATTAAGGTCTATGGAATCTAAAGTCCTTTCTTTGTTCTCAAGTAAACTTTGATAGTAATTCTTAACATGTTCCAAAAGTGATTCCTGTTCAGTAACAACAGTTCCATTATCTAACAAGATGTGTAGAAAAGTCTCATTTGTAAAATTCTGATTCTCAAGATTACATAAATATTTAGACGGCTTTTCACCCTGTTGCGACCACTAAATTCTTTAGTAGAGTTGTTCACCTCTTATTTTATATTCCCTTAACTTTTCAAGTTCTGCTTATTTGTCAGACAGTATGTCATCATGGACATTGCTATGTATGGTCAACTTTTCTAAATTTTCTATGTCAGTTATCAATTGATATTCAGTCCAATGGGATCTTCATTAATATGGTATAGTAAAATAACGTATTTCATCAGAATCCTACCAAGAAGTCAAGAGGCCTCCACCTTGACTAGCTCAGGTGCAGCTTGCAACGGAAGGTGATGCAGCGAAGTCCTGAATACTGGCTCTGAATACCTGCTTCTTCAAGCATTCTCTCTTAATATTTCAGGCGATTCCTATAACTTTGACTATCGCTAGTAAATTTTCCCGTTCCTGTGACACAGACGCCTCTATATCATCTGTACCTGAGACATGACTAGCAACTTCTCTGTCATGTGGTGTTTGTGCAATGTCTGTTTGAACAAGAACCCCACAGCACTGTCTCACAACGTGGAAGCTCTTATATAACCAAGTTCCTGTTAGGGACTGAATATTTCACTGTCGTTCACATGAATATTCACCTAACCAATTCATGAATATTCGTGAGTACTGACCATATATTGACGCAAAATGTGTACTTTTGCTGCATTCAGAAGTAGTTCGTGACCCCGTGCACTCCTCTCGTCAGTTGGTAGCTACCAGTGGAAAGCTTTGACCATTCTTAACTAATTCATGGCCTGTGTGTTTCTATGTGGATGTAAACAAACACAAATGGCAAAGAGAAAAATAATAAAAGAATTCACAATATTTCTCCATCCACCATGCAAAAGATGTATTTCATATGTTATACGTTTTCTGGGGTTATTTACAAAATCCAGAGGACTACCTTCCAGTTAGGGGAGTGTCAGTAACTTGTGAGTTGGGGCTTTACCTGTACAGTCGGACTGGTTAAATAGTGCTTTGAGTCCTGTAGTATATGGTGATATTGCACTGAGTATAAATACATAATAATAACATTAAAACACATTATTTAACAGTTTTTTTATAACAAAATCACTTGTATTCTGCACATTTCTTGTCATTAAAGGTGAAGGTCACAAACTGGAAAATTTCTGGAGGCACCCAACTCGTGACATCATTCTTGGCAAATTTACAAACTCATGTTTACGAGCGTTAAGAATGGTACATTAGCTTACTTAAAAGGGATGACCATTTAATACACCTGACATATACAACTTTTAAGTATCTCCGTGTCCACTGACACGTTGTGTTAATGTCCAAACGCCTCCCCCATTACAATGATTAACTGATCTTTATTCTATTTTAGAACCAAGATTTCGACAATGGCAACGTCAACACCTGAACCATTTGTAAAAGAAGTGGCTGCCTCTTTATATGCAAATTTGCGCTTTAGAGCTTTGAAAGCAAAGTTGCCATTAATCACAAGAAAGGTGGATGTCACTGCTGAAAGTTTCAGAAAACATGCAGAATCCAGGTACTCGGAATGGTTTCTTACAAAGCCAGGACATGAGGAAGCAGTGTCTGAGTTGTGCCACCTGTGTGACGTCATAGTAAGCTTCCATTTCTTCCTTCCTTTTACGTGACACTTTAGCCAAGAGATGTGTTGCTTTCAAAGGCTGACTGCAAAATAAAAGTTATAGTCATGATTAAGTGACAAATGGTTTAAACGCTCGATGTCTCATGGCCTAAAGTCATGTATGCAGTTGAAACATTATCAGTTATTAAGCATTACATTGAGTTTGCCATCAGTTTGAAGATTTAAATGTTTTATCCAAATCTCCCAAACTTTTAAGTCAAGGATTAATACTCTTGCAACTTGCATGTCCAATGGAAATTTTAAAATCTCTAAAATTTCTGCCTCTGAAATTGGTCTGAGCATTCGCAGACAATTTCTAGCATGCGCATATGAATTTCTTACTACGGTAACCGTAAGGTGTGGTCCATGGTGTACAAAAGGTTGTGATTGGGCCATCTTTCAGTGTATTTTTATTTATTTGGGGTTTTACGTCACTTTCAACACTATACAGGTCATATCACGACGGGTAGTTGGAAGGGCAGAGGAAACCAGTACATACAGTTCGCTAGGGTTGTGTACTGTAAACTACCGACCAACGGCAAGCAACTACCAGCTTTCCCACTTAAGGCCGTCATGGGGATCGAACCCCGGCCTCAGAGGTGGGAGGCGAGAGTGTTACCACTCTGCCACTGTGGCCCCCCATCTTTCAGTGTAATGCAGCAATATAATGTGAGTTAAGGCACTGGACACTTCGACACTGTGTCACAAGGTTGCATACAAATCTCAAATGATATTTGAAGGACAGGGGCATTTTGCCAAATGCCTATAACTGTGAATTACAGCACCGATAGTGTGAACAACCTGGATAAAAACCTGGCGACCTCAGAGGTGGTTAGCCACTGGGGAACACCTGTAACTGCAGGACATACTGCCTGTAGTGTGAAAGGAGCATAATGTTCAAGCTAGCTGGGAAAATGTCTTGCCACGAGACATCAAATGTTTTAATGCTATGCAGAGCTATGTTTGATACTCTATATACTTTAAAAAGGTATTGAAGAAAACAGCAAGGATCACCAATTTCAATAGCTATTTTTCACAGAAGATATAATTACCCAAACATACAGTTACCAAAAAACCTACACGTACAATTAGAGATAACTAGCTTGGTTTAGTGGATCTCCACCACCTGAACATCAGCAAAATTATCACAGTACAATGCACTTGCTAGTTTCCAAGTATTTTTTTCCAGAGCTTTAAAGCTAGAATGTTGTTGAACATTTCCATATGTACAACTTTTTAATTTAAAATGAAGAATTTGTAAAACTGGAGCACCGCAAAAACACATTAATTTCTTGTAGAAAAATCTACAAACTATTTATCATAATTATGGCAGTCATGGGTTAATCATATTATTTCTAACTGGCTTTCCCAAATAGTGGTAGAACCTGGTTTGTCAAAATCTGTGCCCATGACGCAATTTGTGAAGAAAAAAGTACTCGCCACATTCCTCCCATAGCCTGTGTACTGCTTAGGGACCAGACTTAAGACTAGATACAAATTACTTTGCTTCTGAACTAATCCCGGAAATTAACTGTAACACAAAATATTTGGGAACTTTGCCAGATGGACCCAAGACAAGCAAGAGATATCCAGGATGCTCCCCGATCATTTACATCAGCCTCCAGTATGTCCAAGATTACCAACCATTCCTGAACTTCCTTTGTACGGGGCCAACACATTAGTTTATCCGTGGAAGTGGAATAAGGATTTTTACCTATATGAACAGTCAATAGGCTTATTCGATTTATAATGATTTAAGTGACTTTAGTGATCCAAAGTGATCTTTTCTATTCAATTGGGGCTTCTCGTGTAACTAAAATCATTACACCATGTGATCCGATGAGAGAGACTGATCACTCAAGTGAACAATGATAGTGAATCGAATAAGTCGAATGAATGATAATGTTATTAGACATTATTTTACTGTACCCATTTTACATATTTAAACAATGGATGATATAACGGATGAAATTCTTATCATTATGGATGAACTGGCACTACCCAAAATTGCTGTGGCTAAAGAATTTAAAATTTTGAGGGTTGACCCAGTAGAGGTGGTGAGGATTAGAAATAGCTAGAATAAAAAAAATTGCAATATCACTGCTACACTTGGCTGGGTTCATGGATTTATCACTCAATTTACCTCAGATACTATTATTTTTATAATGGCTCAGATGCCTTTTAAACTTTTTACTTACTCTTGTGAGTTAGAAAAGGTAACATCTAACAGGTTTTTCAGGTCTTTTCATTTATTTATTTATTTATTTACCTATTTATTTATTTATTTGGGTTTTTACATCGCTTTCAAAACTATATAGGTCATATCATGAGGGGTAGTTTTATGGGTAGAGGTAGTAAGCAACTATACCAACTTTTCCACATAGGTTCCTTTCAGACCTCCTGGAGGAATTTAGTCTCACAGTATATGCTGACAAAAAGACCCCTCCCAGTAAAGTTTACCTTATTCGGGGATCCACATAGAGCCAATAATGCACTCAGCACTAAGATCCATGCATAAAGAATGTTAAAAAGAAAAAGTATGTTTCCAAATGTGTTATGTAATCATCACTGGGGACTCTTTCTACATAGGGTCCTTTCAGACATCCTAGAGGAATTTAGTCTCAGAGTATATGCTGACAAAAAGACCCCTCCCGGTAAATTTTACCTTATTCGGGGATCCACATAGAGCCAATAATGCACTCAGCACTGCGATCCATGCATAAAGAATGTTAAAAAGAAAAGCATGTTTCCAAATGTGTTATGTAATCATCACTGGGGAAACTGAATATGTCATCTCACACTAAACTAGAGAACCTGCCTACAGCTCCAGTAAGCCGGCTTCCTGAATAACAGGGGCCATATTCACTAAACCTCCTATATTTTTAAGGTCCCTTTGTTAAAGGAAGGTGAAAAATCTCCTTTGGTAAAGTGACCTTTAAAATGCTATTCACAAAACCTCCTTTATGGGTTCCTTACCAAAGGGGACCTTAAGGATCCTTTATTAAAGGAGTGCATTCAGTTATCTGATTGGTTGAAAAAGGTTTGTTGATAAAGGCTCCTTTACTTTCCCTTACTTTTGTATTTTCTTCTTTCCATGTTTGTTATTTGTTTAAGATTAGAGTTCTGATGTGTTTTCTATTGCATTTTAAGATGATATTTCATATTTTAAGAAATAAATATCTAATTTTTGTATTTCAGGTTAAAGATTACAGTTTTTATATTCACTGCTGGCCATGCTTTTTGACATGCTTTTTTCACATCCTCTCATTAAATGTTCATACCACTTAACAAATAAATCGGACAAAATGGTGGATGATAAAAGTAAAACATCCCTCAGCAGACATGCACAGAAAAATACATACACAGAAAAGTATATATCACTCATTAAGATAAACAATATAATAGTTATTTGGGAAGTTTTCCTAGTAGGGCTTTTACATTGTACACCAGTGGGAAGTAAGCCAGGTAGTGACATGCCTAATATGGCAGTGCCTGATTTAAATAAAATTTGAGGGGTGGCAACTTTATGTATATGTAGAGCAATATTTGTGTTCACATAAAAAACAGGACAATATGATGTATTGTCTGTTGGAACCTTTTAAGGACTGGCCAGTAGAATCTATTATGAAGTCTCAAGTGGCTGGTTATAAAAAGTGTTATTGATTGGAAACGGGAAAAAAGCCCTACAAAGAAAAGCCCTACAGGAGAAAAGCCCAACAGTTTTTAATATCCATGTAGAAATGCAAGATACCATTTTTAGATCTTGTAGAAAGCCCTATAAATTATGGTTAGTTTACAAATGAAAGGGTTGATCATTACTTAAAGGGTATTTCAATTGCTAGTCAAACTACCATATGCTGTAATTTTCAATCCCCACGCCCTTTGTAGTTTTAGAAACAATAAAATAGTCACTTTGTTAGCAAAGTAAAACCACATTTGATTACAATTACTCAATCTCTCGATGATAACTAATCAAAAAGAACATTGCAGTGAAATTTCAAGTAGAAATGGAGTTATGTTCCAAAATTTTTACAGTCAGTTGAACTTCGAATTTGTTTTTGACAATTGGGATTTGTTTATTTTCCTTTCAATAGTAATACAATAATTTTTATATGTTATTTGTATTGTGAATGTTAAAAGTATTTCTTCATATTTTAGTTTGCGAAACCATAAAGGTGTATTTAGCAAATACTAAAAACTACAGAGCCCAGGAAGGGACATAGAACTGTTTTTCTCTCATTTTTTTATCTCATTACCACAAGATAGTTAGTCATTACCACAAGTTAGAAAATCATTCCCACAAGTTAGCAAGTCATTACTACAAGATAGTAAATCATTCCCACGAATTAGAAAGTTCTTACCACAAGATACTAACTCTTTTCCACAAGTTAGCAAAGTCATTACCACAAGATACTAACTCATTCCCACAACTTAGCAAAGTCGTTACCACAAGATACTAACTCGTTCCCACAACTTAGCAAAGTCGTTACCACTAGATACTAACTCATTCCCACAAGTTAGCAAGGTCATTACCACAAGATATAAACTCATTCCCACAACTTAGCAAAGTCGTTACCACAAGATACTAAGTTGTTCCCACAAGTTAACAAGTCGTTCCCACAAGATAGCAAGTCATTCCCACAAGATAGCGAGTCGTTCCCACAAGATAGCAAGTCATTACCACAAGTTAGCAAGTCGTTCCCACAAGTTGGCAAACACGAGTTTTGCTGCATCCAGGTACATAGCTTGTATGAGAATCCAGCGTAGTGGAGATACTGCAAGGTATGCTGGGCCAAATAGCACCCAGTCCAATGTAACATACTGAAATATCTTAGAAGGACCAAGGAAAGTGCCATAAAACAGGCATTTTGCTGTCTTGCTATCTTGTGGGAACGACTTGGTAACAGGAAAAACTTGCTAACTTGTAGGAACGACTTGCTAGCTTGTGGGAACGACTTGCTAACTTGTGGGCACTACTTGCTAACTTCTGATTTATTTGTTTATTTGTTGTTTTACGTCGCATTCAACAGCCAGGGTCATATTTCGACAGGTAGTTTACAGGTGGAGGAAACCAGTGCATACTGCATTGTAAACCACCGGGCATCGGCAAGTAACTACCAACTTTCCAACATGAAGTGCACAGCCCGAGATTCGAACTGGCGGCCTCAGAGGTTGGAGGCGAAAACTCTAACCACTACACCACCGTGCCCCCTGCTAACTTGTGAGAATGACTTGCTATGTTGTGGGAACGGCTTGCTATCTTGTGGGAACGACTTTCTAACTTCTGGGCACGACTTGCTATCTTGTGGGAACGACTTTATAACTTGTGGGAACAACTTGCTATCTTGTGGGAACAACTTGCTAACTTTTGGGAACAACTTTATAACTTGTGGTAAGGACTTGTCAACTTGTGGTAATGAGTTGTTAACTTGTGGTAATGAGTTGCTAACTCTTGGCCATAAGTTCCTATCTCGTGGGAACGAGATAAAAAAATGCCAAGAAAACAATTCTATGTCCCTTCCTGGGACAATAATAATTTTGAAAAAATAAAAGTGATATGTAACTTGGAAACAGTTTATGTTTGCACATTGTACTATCTGAAAAGGACTATCCAGTCTCAAAAATGGTGTAGGGTGTTCTCAATGGGGTCAACAAATTGTATGACTTTTTTCTGTATGGGTTTTCCCTGCAGGGCTTTTCTATACTTTACATGAGGAAAAACTGGTGCAGGATATTTTGGAAAAAGGAAGTACCAAGAAATTATTTGTGTAACTTAATAAATTTTACACCTCATTGAAATATGTCATATATATGGAAGAGTGTTAGTGCCACAGAAAAAAGTTTTTTCTTTAATTGTCAACTTATTATCTCAACATGATGAGTTAGTATCTTAACATGTTGACTTAGTATCTCAACATGTTGAGTTAATATCTCAACATGTTGATTTAGTATTTCAACATGTTGAGATAGTAAGTCAACATGTTAAGATACTAACTCAACATGTTGAGATACTAATTCAACAAGTTGAGATATTAACTCAACAAGTTGAGATACTAAGTCAACATGTTGAGATACTAAGTCAACATGTTGAGATATTAAGTAACTGTTCTTCACTATGCAAATGTGAAGATAGTAACTCAACATGTTGAGATATTATGTCAACATGTGGAGATACTAAGTTGGCAATTCAAAAAAAAATTTCTTTGGCACTAATACTCTTCCATACATATACTTCAAGTGATATTTTCAATACACCAACCCCACACCCTGGTGTGTCATATTATCAATTCAGTGTACCAATAAATCTAGCCTTGCCCATGGTCTGTACCAGAGCCCCTGGCTGAATACATAAAATATTGTAAGCCTGTACGAATACTATGCTGGCTTTTGCATGAAACATAAAAACTTGGTATTAGATCCTGGACCTTGGCTAATAGGCTCTGGTTAGAATTAAGTAGAATGTACCATAAAATGTAATGCTGATTCCCTTTGAAAATTAATCATGTTTTCTGTAGGTTAAATTGATTCTTTCAGTCACACTTAGTACTTGCTATTGGAAAAATATAAAAATATAGAAAAATATATAAAATATAAAGCTTTAAAAAATATCTAAGAGCCTAGAATAAGACTAGCAAAAGCCAAAACGTGTACAATACTGTACATACATGTTCCTTTGCATTGACCATTTGCATAGTGAAGAACAGTCATATTTGGCCCTGCTGATGGTGAAATGTGAACTATATCCTTCATCCCTCCAATAAAATGGGTTCATATTAAAATTTTCTTTGCTAATGAGCTAAAACACCCATTGTACACCACTGACCACCCATACTACCCTTGATAGTTACTTTAAGCTCCACCCACATGCCTGTTAAATGATTTCATTGGTAATTCACAAATAGGTCAGTATACTACCCTGGGTAGTATACTGGTTTTACATTGGTTTCAATGTAAAAACTCTATACCATTAAGGGTAGTATGGGTGGTCAGTGGTGTACAAAGGGTGTTTTAGCTCATTAAAAATGAAAATTTTAATATTAACCCATTTTATTGGAGGGACGAAGGACATAGTCCACATTTCACCATCAGCAGGGCCAAATATGACTGTTCTTCACTATGTAAATGGTCAATGCAAAGGAACATGTATGTACAGTATTGTACACCTTTTGGCTTTTGCTAGTCTTATTCTAGGCTCTTAGATATTTTTTAAAGCTTTATATTTTATATATTTTTCTATATTTTTTATATTTTTCCAATAGCAAGTATCCATGCTAAAATTTACATGTAAATTTGTACCAATGACAAAGAAAGACAAATTACTGTAATATGCAAATTTTGGTACCAATAAGTTAGACTGACATGTTTGTTAATATTAGGTGAGATACTAATTCAACATGTTGAGATAATAAGTCGACATTTCAAAAAAAAAACGTTTTTTCTGTGGCGCTAACACTCTTCCATATATATGACATATTTCAATGATGTGTAAAATTGATCAAATTACACAAATAACAATTTCTTGGTATTTTCTTTTTCCAAAATATCCTGCACCAGTTTTTCATCATGTAAAGTATAGAAAAGCCCTGCAGAGAAAACCCATACAGAAAAAAGTCATACAATTTGTGGAGAACACCCTACACCATTTTTGAGACTGGACAGTCCTTTTCAGTTAGTACAATGTGCAAAGATAAACTGTTTCCAAGTTACATATCACTTTTATTTTTCAAAATTATTATTGTTTCTTATGGAGCCCAGGAAGGGATATAGAACTGTGTTCCTGGCATTTTTTCATCTCGTTCCCACAAGATGGGAAGTTATGGCCACGAGTTAGCAACTCATTACCACAAGTTAACAACTCATTACCACAAGTTGGCAACTCATTACCACAAGTTAGAAAGTCGTTCCCACAAGAAAGCAAGTCGTACCCATAGGTTAGAAAGTCGTTCCCACAAGATAGCAAGTCGTGCCCACAAGTTAGAAAGTCGTTCCCACAAGTTAGAAAGTCATTCCCACAAGATAGAAAGTCATGCCCACAAGTTAAAAAGTCATTCCCAGAAGTTACAAAGTCGTTCCCACAAGACAGCAAGTCGTTTCCACAAGTTAGGAAGTCATTCCCACAAGTTAGCAAGTCGTTCCCACAAGTTAGCAAGTCGTTCCCATAAGATAGCAAGATAGCAAAATGCCTGTTTTAGGGCACTTTCTTTGGTCCTTCTAAGATATTTCAGTATGTTACATTAGACTGGGTGCTTTTGGGCACAGCATACCTTGCAGTATCTCCACTGGATTCTCATACAAGCTATGTACCTGGATGCAGTAAAACTCGTGTTTGCTAACTTGTGGTAATATCCTGCTATCTAAATTGTGGGAATGACTTGTGGAAACAACTTAGTATCTTGTGGTAATGACTTTGCTAAGTTGTGGAAATGAGTTAATATCTTGTGGTAATGACTTTGCTAACTTGTGGGAACGAGTTAGTATCTTGTGGTAAAGACTTTTCTAAGTTGTGGGAATAAGTTAGTATCTTGTGGTAATGACTTTGCTAACTTATGGGAATGAGTTAGTATCTTGTGGTAACGACTTTCTAACTTGTGGGAACGATTTACTATCTTGTGTTAATGACTTGCTTACTTGTGGGAATGATTTTCTAACTTGTGGTAATGACTAACTATCTTGTGGTACCGAGATAAAAAAAATGAGAGGAAAACAGTTCCCTTCCTGGGCGCTATAGTTTTTAGTATTTCCTAAATACACATTTATGATTCTGCAAGCTAAAATATGAAGAAATACTTTTAACATTCACAATACAAATAACATATAAAAATTATTGTATTACTATTGAAAGGAAAATAAACAAATCCCAATTGTCAAAAACAAATTCTAAGTTCAACTGACTGTAAAAATTCTGGAACATATCTCCATTTCTACTTTAAGTTACGCTGCAATGTTCTTTTTGATCAGTTATCATCGAGAGATTAAGTAACTGTAATCAAGTGACGTTTTACTTTGCTAACAAAGTGATTATTTTGTTGTTTCTGAAACTACAAAGGGGCGTGGGGATTGAAAATTACAGCACATGGTAGTTTGAATAGCAACTGAAATACCCTTTAAGTAATGATCAACCCTTTCATTTGTAAACTAACCATAAATTATAGGTCATTCTCCAAGATCTAAAAACATGGTATCTTGCATTTCTACATGGATATTAAAAACTGTTGAGTGTTTCTCCTGTAGGGCTTTTCTGTGTAGGGCTTTTGTTTGTAGGGCTTTTTCCCAGTTTAAAATCAATAAATGAGGGGCTGGCATATTACACTTATGAAAGGTGATGGCTTCACCTTCAAAACTCCAATAGTTAATGTAATGTTCTTGTGTATATATTTTATATATATTAATAATCACAAGAAGTGGAGTAAGCTATAAGTGATCTTTATTCTAGGACTTCTGTAAAGCAACTGCTTAATGTGTTACATTGTACAATTCTCTATGGATGGAGATACACTAGGCTCCATAATACACAATGTTACATGCTCCCTTTTGAGGATAATTAATTTATCTTTAATTAATTATAAAGTATAAATTTTTTAACACAAGTTCTTTAAGACCTCATTATGAAAATTTGTTCAGATTCTTCTTGCATTATTTTTCCTTTTCATTGACCTCATGCAGTCTCCTTGAGTTTTGTGGTTTTTACAAATAACATGTGTTGTCAATTACAACACCACTGCAAGTTAGATTGATGGGTTTACACTTCACCAGGATACATGCATTATAGTTTCACACTTTCAAACTTGCACTTTCATACCCCCATTATTACTGACTTTGTTTAACTGTTTATACAATTATCCCTCTACTGATGTCTAGAAGGTCGGTATGTGTGTTTACACATGTACACTGGTCTTTTATCTTTTACACAATTTTTTTTTTTTTTTTTTTTTTTTTTTTTAGGACAAATGGTCTCTGTTCAAAGATTAGTTACCTGGTTACAGTTACTGCACTCTGTACAGTTTTGTGATAATCATTTGCAAGAACAGTTATCAAATGTGTGTAAAGTTTTCACTGGAATTCAACTTACTATGCTCCAAAGTTGTGTGATTATAACTCAAGGGTGTTTAAACATTAAACAGTTCATTCTACAAATGAACAAAGTACAGAACACAATATGTATAATTATCAATGTCATTTGAGTAATATCTAAATGTGTAATAATATCCAATTTATTAGAGTTAATATTTAACCACTGGCTTGACTGTTCTTCCATATCTGGTTGTAAATTGTTTGTTTGAGGCCCAATTGTTTTTCCCATTGGTGGCTGTTTGACACTTGCTGTTTTGGTGTTTGACTCATCTCTGCAATCCTCTATCCCCTGGCCTTCATTGGATTTGAGAATATGTGATCTATTTCTTTGATACACACTTCCATTGGGTGTTGTCACTAAATATGACCGTGGTGTGTTCAGCTTCTCTTTGACAGTGGCTTGCTCCCATTTGTTTTGTTGTAGAATTCTAACTTTCTCTCCCTCTTTTAGTGATTTCAAGATCTTGGTATGTCTGTCATAATAATGTTTTTGCCTTGTCTGTTTTTTACACAGAGCAGCTTTCACTTGTTTGGGATTTTGAAGTTTCGGCTTTAAGCTTTGGTGCAAAGCTGGAAGGATGGATCTGAGTTTGCGACCCATGAGTAACTCAGCTGGGGAGGCTATGCCATCAATTGGTGTGTTCCTGTACTCAAGGAACCCAAGCAGTGGATCTGTGTTGTCTACTGCCGACTTCTTTAGAATGTTTTTCACAGTCTGAACAGTCCTTTCCGCAAGACCGTTACTCTTTGCACAATAAGGTGAGGACATTATGTGTTGAAAACCCCACGACTTTGCGAATTCTTGAAATTCTGCACAACTGTACTGTGGTCCTTGGTCTGAAGTGACCTTTGACGGAATTCCATGTCTGGCAAACATCACTTTCATCTGGTTTATTACACTTGTTGCTTTTGTGGTGTTCAGATGAGCGACTTCGAAGTACCTGCTGTAATAGTCCACTACCAGTACATAATTGCGATCATTCAACTGAAATAGATCCGTTGCCAGATTTTGCCATGGTCGATCAGGGATTTCATGAGATATCAGTGGTTCACGCTGCTGGTTTGGATTTCTATTTTCTAGACAGGTTGCGCATTTCAGGATCATGTCCTTGATCTGAGCATCAATGCTAGGCCAGTAAATAGCATCTCGGGCTCTCTTGATGGTTTTGTCTACTCCCATGTGTCCGACATGTAGGAGTTTCAACATGGTTGGGCGAAGTGCTATTGGGATCACTATCCTGTCACCTCTTAACATTAGACCATCAGTTTCTGTTAATTCGTCTCTGCAATTCCAATATTCATGCAGTGCATATGGGACCTTGACCTTACTGTCGGGCCAACCATTCAAGATAATGTCTCTCAGTTGACAAAAGTCTGTGCACACTGAGGTTGCATTCTTGATATCCTCAATTCTGTTTGCAGCTACTGGAATATTGCTTACAACGGTTTGCACATGTTTTACTACATCATTTGCTGTACAACTTTCTGCATCTGGTGTGCAGGCACGTGACAGCATGTCAGCTACAATTAGCTCTTTCCCAGGCTTGTACTCTAATTTGAAGTTATACTGCTGTAGCCTGAGTAACATGCGTTGGAGTCTGGGTGGAGCTGCACTGAGCTTCTTTTTCATAATTTGCTCTAATGGACGATGATCATTTTCAACCACTACATCTTGGCCATATGTGAACTGGTGGAACCTCTCCATGCCAAAGACAACGGCTAACAATTCTTTTTCAATTTGTGCGTACCTTGTTTCTGCATCAGTCATTGACCTTGAGGCGAAGGCAACTGGTTTGTTGTCCTGGAGTAGAACTGCTCCAAGGCCTGATTTGGAAGCATCACAACTGATTCTCACTGGTTTCTTCACATCGAAGAATTGCAGAACAGGCGAATGACTAAGAATGTCTTTGACTTTTGTGAATGCGACTTGCTGTGGCTTTGACCAAGCAAATTCAGTATCCTTTCTCAGAAGGATTCTTATTGGTTCCATCACTGTTGACATTTTAGGTACGAACTTTGCTAGGTAATTCACAGTACCTAAAAGTCTTTCAACTCCTTTGCGATCTGTAGGTGGAGGCATGTCCATGATAGCTCTCACCTTTTCACTGTCTGGTTTAACTCCATCAGCTGAGATGATATTCCCTAGGTATGTCACAGTCTCAACTTTGAACTTGCACTTGTCTTTGTTTAGTGTTAAATTCAGTTCAGCACATTTCTTCAAGACTTTTTCCAGTCTGCTGTCATGCTCATCTTCTGTGGCACCCCATATCAAAATGTCATCAATATCTGTTTCTACACCCGGCATACTGTCAAAGTGCTGTGAGATTCTCTTCTGGAATACTTCCTGTGCACATTTGATGCCAAAGGGAAGTCTTTTATAGCAGTAGCGACCAAACGGAGTGTTGAAAGTGGTCAAAAGTTGGCTTTCCTCATCCAGGGTTTGTTGCCAATAGCCATGATTGAGGTCTATTTTTGAGAAAACCTTTGCACCAGCCATCCTTGATGTGATTTCTTCCAGAGTGGGTAACTCCAGGTGTTCCCGTTTGATGGCGTTGTTCAGGTCTTTTGGGTCCAGGCAAATTCTCAGCTTGTTGGAGTTTGGTTTCTCCACTATGACCACTGACCTGACCCAATCTGTTGGCTCATCCACTTTTCTGATCACCCCCATTTGCTCCATGTCACAAAGCGTTGACTTCAATCGGTCCCTCAGGGCTGCTGGGACTCTTCTAGGTGGGTGTACTACTGGACTGACAGACTCATCAATCTGTATGTGATAGGGATCCTTCAGACATCCAAGTCCTGTAAACACATTGTTATACTTCTCCAGTGTATCACTGATGCCAGTTGATTCAGACACTGACATTACTAACTGTATAAGGCCTAGATCTATACATGACTGTAGACCAAGTACTGCTGGAGAGTCTGTTTCTACAATGTAGAACTTTGAAACATTTTCAGCATCTTTGTATGAGCATTTAATGTCACAAGTACCTTTAACTTTCAAGTTGAGTCCTCCATAACCTGTTAACTTAGTGTTTGTGGAGTGAACTTTGGCCTCCGGTAAGTTCATATTTTTGAACAATTTTGCAGGAATTATGTTTACCTGAGCTCCTGTGTCCAACTTGAATTTGAGAGCTGACTTCTTATTACCGAGAAGTAATGTGACACTTGCTTCATTCCTTTCTTCACAGTTGTGTACTGCACCAATGAAGTGAGCTACTCCAGTTTCACTGTTGTCACTTTCATATTGTGGCTGTTCGACACTGTGTACGGCTTTGTGACCCCTGCACATTTTTGCGTAATGATTCCGCTTGTTGCATTTCAAGCACTTTTTCCCATATGCCGGGCACTGACCTTTTTCGTGTTTTTCCTCACATCTTCCACACTGTTTCGAGTTGCTGGCTTGTTTTGTCACCTTTTGCTTTACTCCCTTGTGTGCACTTTTCCGGACTGCATCAATGGATGATTCGGTTCCATTTGCCATGGATTTGATGTGCCGTTTTGACCCTTCAACCACTTTGATAATCTCAACTGACTTATCCAGGGTTAAGTTGGCTTCTTGTAGAAGTTTTTCCTTAACTTCCTCTGAGTAAACACCAACGACTATCCGATCTCTAATCATTTCATCACGTAGGCCACCATACTCACAGTCAAGTGACAGGAGCTTCAAATCTGTGATGAACTGATCTGCTGATTCAGAAGCACCTTGAACCCTGCTGTTGAATTTATGCCTCAGAACTGTTAGATTTTTCTTTGGTTTGAAGTAGTCTTCGAATTTATCAAACAGAATGTCCGGTTTGTCCTCGTCATTGGGAGCCAGTGTCCATGTGTTGAAGACATCTCTAGCCTCTTGACCAATGTACAAGAGAAAGAACGTGCACTTTTCTTTATTTGATCTCTTGGAGAGTGGTCCAGTTAAAATCAGTTTCATTGTTTGTGACCATCTCCTCCAACTTTCTGAGAGATTATCACCACACATATCCAAAGGAGATATTTTTATTCCTTCCATTGTAACTGTTTAACTATTACATTCAATGTGAGAATAATCCCATCCCACATCTGACACCATGTAATGTTCTTGTGTATATATTTTATATATATTAATAATCACAAGAAGTGGAGTAAGCTATAAATGATCTTTATTCTAGGACTTCTGTAAAGCAACTGCTTAATGTGTTACATTGTACAATTCTCTATGGATGGAGATACACTAGGCTCCATAATACACAATGTTACAGTTAATTTACCCACTAATGTGGCTCACTAATGTGATCATAGTTTGGCAAGAACACACTTGCACCAATTTGTCAAAATAACAGGCACCACACACTTTCTATAACCAATCACTTGACATGTCATAATACTGGCCAGTCCTTAAAAGGTTTCAACAGAAAATACATCATATTGTCCAATTTTGGATGTGTACACAAATATTGCTCTATACATATATAAAGTTGCCACCCCCCAAAATTTATTTAAATCAGGCATTGCCATATTATGTAACTACCCAGCTTACTTCCCACTGGTGTACAATGTAAAAACTCCATTGTGGTAATAGTCACTTTTCACACAGATATTGTGACACACATCAAATACATTTTCATTGGGTTTGACGACATATTAGTTGAATATCCCAAAAATTTCAAAGAAAGATCTATTGTGATATAAATGATGAGAATGGACAAAAAAGATGCAAATGTCATAACATTTCACCAATTGCCTCAATTTTTACTTTAAAAAGTCAAACCACCAAAACTCCCCTTTATCATAAAGGTAGTCACACACCTTGAAAATTAAGGGAAAAAACAAGGATTCCTCAGCAAAGGAAGGTTAGTGAATATGAAAATTCAAGATTCCCTTGAAGTTAAGGATTTCTTAGATTTTTAAGGTTTCCTTGAAACTCAAGGAAAGAAAGTTAGGCTCCTTTGAGGGAAGTTTAATGAATACAAAAACAAAGGAAGGGGCAAGAAATAAAGGAAATCCTTACTTTTTAAGGGCTCCTTGGAATAAAGGAGGTTTAGTGGATACGGGTCCAGGTATTATCTGAGAAGTACTTCTATATGTGTCAAATATATCCAACAGACCTACAAAAGACCTACAAAAGACATAGGATCCAGCTGATCCAGCTGTGGTATACTTTATATATTTCACAAACATAGAACACAGATACAGGCCCAATGTCAGGCCAGTATGTCTGTTTCACAAATCACATAATGCAGCCTGAAATGCCAAACATTAAATGTCAACATTGTCAGTGTCCTCATCTCTGTGGTGTTTGGGGGAAACATTTTGGTGACCACAGTGTGCCAGAAAGACACTCCATAAACTTTTGGTGGATGTGAGTTTGACATTATCTAAAGCATGCATCATATAAGTTTGATTTGTGCGCATATAAATTTATGTGTGAAAAGAAAAACAAATGTTTCATAGTTTATGCTGATTAGTCTACCAATACATTACTAAGTGCTATTTCAATAAATAAATATTATTTTTTTGTTGTAGAGAACATATCCAGACGACACTTGGTCCATGTTACTTGATGGTACCCGCAACAGGGTGTTTTTTATCCATATTGTGTACACTTACATATTGGAGGTGCATGAAGGACAGGCAGAAATCTGTGGTGAATTACAATCTCATGTTCTTAGCGACATAGAACAAGTGATAATGCACCAGGACCAACTCTTCAATGAACTTAAAATGGAGTCCTTGCAAAGAAAAACAAAGGTAAATCTGTTTTGCCAAATCTGGTAAGGATGTATTATATATTTATACTTTGCACCATATGTCTCGTCACTACAGGACTGAAAGCACTATTTAACCCATCTTGACTGCATAAATACAGCTCAAGCTTCCGAGGGGTTGACATTCGTCTAATGATAAGACAGAGACTCAGGGAGGACCATTATCATTGTCCCACAGGTTCTTTAGTCTGCCACCTTGGTTGGGACTCTATGACAGTGGACTGCCACTTTTAGTGATAATCCAAGTCACTATGTATCTGCCCATAGCTTGGATCGGCATAATATTGGTATAATTGGTGTGTGTTGATATCAAAACTACAACTACCGATTTAGGCAAACAACGCCAGTCTTTTTAACCAATATAAGGACTGGTTCTGCACCTCTTGCCATTGAAACAGCATGGATTATTCAGACAAAAAAACTGTTGGGAATTGGCATCGCATCCCAAACCAATATACGGTATATGAAATTTGATGACAAATAATGTTATTGTTTAGCACCCGATATAAAAAACGACATGGCAGTATCATACACCGTTGAAGTATCACATAGTTTAACTACCATTGTTGTTCAATGTTTTCTTTTCCAAATTTAATTGTTTATAATATCAGTTATTACTAAGATAGATGGGGTATCTTGAATGTTCAGAGATTATTGAGCCAGTTTATCCTCACTGTTAGTTTTTGTAAAAAAAATAATGGTGATCTTCTACAAGTAAGTATCTACACTGGTTGAAATTTCTGCTGATAGAAATATTCCTCAGAGTGTTGCATGAACGAATGCACTTTTGTACTATATATGTTCATAAAATGCAGTGAGAAAACAGCTGGATAAGCATTCCAGGATTATAATATTTCAACCATTATTTACAGGTCTGCAATGCTGTTCTGCATGTTATCGACAAGGATGCTCTAACAGAAGATTACAATCTAACAATACATCTAGGCATCCCTCTATTAAGAGCGACTGAAGACGCCTACCACCTGGTGAAAAAGCATTTTCCCCATAAACAAATAAGTCAAGATAGTAACCTTGAAACCTTACTCGGAGTTATTGAGGATGAAATTGGCAACATGGAGAAAGAGTTGAAGACGAAGACAGAAGAAGCACATTGCAGTGATCAGATGCTGGATATGATGAGGCTGGTGGCTAATCAACTGAGGCGACAACTTGAACAGAAAGAATGTCAATTTCAAGCACTTGTAGAGAAGATTGATGGCATGGATGCTACCATGAAAAAAGTTCTTGAAGAACTAAGTAATCCAAAAACAGAAAAAATAAACAACATTGAGATGTCCAGTACAACCATTCCACAGGAGGTTGACCGACATGGTGCAAGTGACCCCACAGGAAAAATACAGGCATATGATATCAGCCGTGCAGTAACATCAGGGAACAAAGATCAGGCCATCTCTGGGAGTAGTGTTAATAAGTCCCAATGAAGAACTTATTTTTAAAAAGACTGTGCAGCCAATGTAGTGGACCTTTAATGTATCTAATAGCATCAACCATTTTTATGATGAATTAGCGTCTGGGCAAAAGTGTTAAAGTGCACGAAAAATTATGAACATGTAATTTTATGCTTTTTATATTGTTTTATATTGTGAAAAAAATGATTTAACTTGAGACAGTGTGTTAGTTTTCCTGATTTTCCGACAGACATACATTAAGTGTTTTATTTTAGTGTTTAATAATATATATTCAAGCTAATTTTGTCCTTCTCTGTTTTGAAATTGAGTGCTAATGTATTGCTGTGTTGTTAAGAAATAAAAAAATGAAAAATTACAAACCTAAACGTCACACATGCCTGCTGCAATTTCTGATTTAATGTCCAGTGTTACCCAATTCGGTTGATTATAAATTGACAGACAAATTGGCTGTTCAATAAACAGAATTTAGGAAAATTTTTATTTCAATGCAAATTTAAATATCTCACTTTGGATTAAATTGGGCAATAATCGCAAAACATTGTCAGCCTTGCCACAACTCCACAAATGTTAAAACGACAAACATCTGATGATTATCACTCAACTTATTTGAATTCTGTTTAATTTGTACCTTACTTTTAGAAACTCTATTGTTGTTTATTATCACTATTTTGGACTAATATTGATAAGTTGTCAGCCAAGACTGAAGATTCATTTCAGCTTAATTTGACGGTTCAGGAATACCAATAACATGTGGTTACATGAAGGTTTCCCACAAATAGGCTCAGGATGACAATAATGCTCAAGAAGGATAGACATTGATAGTTCAGAATAGATGAATAGGGTTTCTAAGAAACAACATTGAAAAATGCAGAATATCTGGATAAAACAGTGTGTTTTTGCCAAAAGTAACACTCGAGAACACTACCATATAACAATGCCAGAATATCTAATGTCAAGTTGCTGGCAAAAAAAAACCTGAAGAATTCTAATTCTAATGTAACTTTTATAGCCCTTAATCCAAATCAAAAGACAGACTATAAGTTGCAACAACCAGAAAACACAACCAAAGAATCCGCAGTCCAGAGACATAGAAGGGGGTCCAGCACCACAGAGACAATTGAAGAGTACTATAAAACCTAGGGTAGGTATGTTTTTGTGAAGAAATAGCCTTTCAGTTTCTTCTTAAAAGACAGAAGTGATGTGGCAGAGTGAATGTCAGTCAGAAATTTATATCATACCTTGGGAGTAAGGTACAACAAAAACCAAATGGCTTAGATGACATATGAACAGATAGAATAAACTGTGGCACCTCCATCTGGCTGCTCGTAGTGTCGTAAAATATTTTCCTTTGATTCAAAAAACCTCTGAAATAGTTGGGATAATCACTCTGAAGGAAGTTATTGACTATTGAAGCTGTTTTGAACACTGGTCATTGTTGAACAGGTAACTGAAGAAATCTCTTAAATACTGGAGTTATTTGTGAATATCTGGTTTGTATTGATGACAACCCTAGCTTCTCTGTTCTGTACACTTTGGCGCTCCCTAACATTTAATCTGAAAGACACCTGAAAAAGGAATTACAATAGTCAAGCTGACTGCTCAATAGAGCATTTGTGGCCTTCCAAGCCTTCCTGTGTAAGATGGTTACAGGCTCTAGAAAAATAAACATACTCAGATTTCTTACCACTTTTGTATAATGCAATATTCAGTTTTATCAGGATTGATCTTCAACTTATTTACTGATAACTATCTTTTCTAAATCTTCTAAATACCTGTTTAGTGTTTCAAATGAATGGGTCGCATTTTTATGAGTGAGGTGTGTGAAGAACTGGTTGTCAAAAGCCTAAAATGAAACTTTATAAATAAATGTCTGCCAATGACCTTACTTAGAGGTGTAGTATATGGGGAGACGATATGGGACCCAGGACTGAATCTTAAGGGACACCATACAATAATCTTATTAGTTCTTAGTTCAGATTAAACCAACCTTAATACATTGGAAGTGATCAATGAGATAGGATTGGAACCATTCTAACATAGTGCCACTAATGCCAAACCATGTCTGCTAGAAACTCAGAAGTGTAGAATGGTCAATGGTCAATGGTGAAACGCAGCTGACTTACCCAGAAAAACCAGTACTGAAACATTACCTTATGATAAAGTAAGGTAGATCTCATTTACAGTAGTGCTGTTTGGGGTAAGTGACTGTTTTGTAAAGCAAATTGATTCAAATCATCAAGTCTATTTGAATTTATGTGATCAATAATCTGAGAAGTAACAACTTGTTTAACAAGTTTAGGTATAAAGCACAAGCCAGATACGGGACAGTATTTTTTCATATCATCACATGACAAAGAAGCATTTTTGATTAGTGGGGTAACAACTACCTACATTTTGGGACAAAACAAATGCATTTTAGTCTTTTTCAGAAAATAAACGAAAGTGAAACCTTTGTGGGAAGATATTTTTGATGCTTAACAGCACATGTGGTCAGTACTTGAACTGAAACTCATTCCGGTATGTGGTAATTTGGCCATAGTCTCGGCCATAGTCGTTTTACTTGACTTGTGTTTAAATATTTCTTAATGGTGATCACTCAGCTAGGAGACAACCACTTAGGGCACCTCCACTAAGAACAAATCAGGATTTGAGATGGCTGAAGAGAGCATGAAAATCAATATAAAGTGTTGAAAGCTGCTGAAAAGTCATGCAACACAAGAGGAGTTGGATTCACCTCTAACCAGATAGAGATGAACATCATTTTACAGCAAAACCTTAGAGTAGAATGACCTGGATTTTAAGCAGACATATGGGGATAATCAAACTTATTACTATTGATACAATTCATTGATTGTTTAAATGGACCGCTCAAACCAACTTGGACGGGAAGTAGAAGAAAGACACTGAATGCCAACAGGATAGGGGCCTTTGCTGAGGGAACAATTTACTAATTTAAATATGGATGGCAAAGGTACATCAAGGGTCCTTGAAGAGAAATATGGGAAAATCTGTCAGTGCATTTGTTAATGATTTTGTCTAACAATATTCTATTTTCTGGACGAATCATACTTTCACCTTTATCATATGACTGGCAATGTTGAACAGGACTTAAAACCCCAACTCTGACCTTTGACAGTGTGTTCTATCCCATATGTCACCTTATATTACTTAGGATATATGGCTTTTAAGCAAATGTTTCATAATAGGAATTGCTGTTAGAGTGTGCCTGATAAATAATTGTGGAACTAGATTAAAATTGTGACAAAGGTTTCTTGTATTTACAAACAGAAATAATGCTTTATTTATTTACTTGGGGTTTTACGTCCCATTTTTTTTTTGTAATGTATTTGCAAACAGAAACAATGCTTTATTTATTTATCTGGGGTTTTACGTCGCTGTACATGTCATATTGCGACAGGTAGTTGGAAGGGCAGAGGAAACCGGTACATACAGTGCGTCAAGGTTCTGTACTGCAAACTCCCGACCAACGGCAAGCAACTACCAGCTTTCCTACTTGCACTTTTTGTTCAAATAACCCACAAAGTAGATTTGTTATAATTTCATAATTTTGTTCTTAGTCATACATTTCTTAGTCATATATATACTTCCTGACAATAATCTCCATATTTACCTCATATTGACTGGCATCAGAGTCTGTGACTCATCTGAACCCACCATGCACTCAGGTCATCCTATAATCATTGAGTCGGGGATTGCAGGGTCACTGCGGAAGGGTGACACATAGTTTCCAGAATGTCAGCCCATGGACATCATTGCTCCTAGCTCTTTCTGGTGATATCAGTCTCAATCCATACCCTGTTTCTAGATCTCTTAATAGTTATCTTCTCAACATTAGATCTATCTTCCTTCCTGGAGTTTGTTAAAGATAACAATGCTGATCTTATAGCTGTCACTGAGATATGGCTTAGGCCAGAGGAGGCTGAAAGTTTTATTCCTAGTATCACCCCTCCTGGTTATAAGTTCACTCATGTACCTTGAAATGTCAACAAAGGGGGAGGAGTCAGCTTTTTCATCAAGGAGGACCCGAGTTTTGAGCAAGTTTCAAAAAACAATTGTCAGACTTTTGAAAGTAATTCCATTCAGATTAGCACTGAGGGTGCTAAAGATGTTATATTTCATGTAGTCTATAGACCCCCAATGTCTCAAAAGTCGCAGTTCCTGGACAAATTTGGCATGTTCCTCGAAGGTGCTGTTTTGTCAGGCTGTGAAAGTATTCTCCTTGGTGATCTTAAATTTCATCTGGATCAACACGACGCCTGGACACTGAAATTTATGATATCCTTGAGCAATTTAGTTTTACACAACTTGTCAATACATCCACACATATTCTGGGTCATATTTTGGATGCTCTATGTGTGAGGGTTCCTTAGTCCCAAAGTCATTGGGGGACTATCAGACCACCAGGCAATCATGTTTAGCCTTATTTTTCCTGTTAGAGAGTCCTGTAAGTTTCAACGTGTTTCTATACGTAAAATTCACAAGATAGATATCTTACATTTCAGAATGGATATCCTGAAATCTGACCTCATTAGATGCCTGTACAAAACTGCCAGTCTTCTTAGTCATCAATACTTTAACACTTTGAGAAGCCTCCTTGACAAGCATGTGCCAATTAAGAAGAAAAATATACCAAGACATATCAAGACTGGTTTTATGAACTGTGACATCCTCAAGGCAAAGCAACTCAAGAGAAAATATGAGTGGGCATGGTGTCGTGAAAACTCAGCCAGTAGTCGTAGCTGATACCGGGCCGCAATCAATCACTATAATTTCCTGCTTGAGAAGTCCAAATGCAATCATTATTCCAACATTGTGGCTGAAAATCAAAGAAATCCTAAGGCTTTGGTGAACTGTTTCAAAAAGATTTTACACAGGTCCTCTGTTGCTGTTCTACCAGACTGCACAAATAAAACTGACCTTGCGAGCACTTTCTGTAAGTTCTTCTATGACAAAATCCTGAAAATCCACACTGCAGTCATCAACACCATCTTCAGTCACTAGACCCAACCCCACTAAAAATACTCTGTCTTCTTTCACACCAGTGTCCGAGGAAGACCTAGTCAAAATTCTTAAGCCCTCATCATCCAAATCTTGTGACCTTGACCCAATTCCCACATCATTGGTCAAGGAGTAAGCTGATATTCTCATCACCCCCATCACTAAAATTGTAAATTATTCAATCAAAAAAGGTAGTTTTCCCAATTGTTTTAAGATGACATATGTCACCCCCTTCAAAGGTAGCCGAGCCTTGATAGAAATATCCTCAAAAATTACAGGCCAGTATCAAACCTCAGTTTTATATCAAAACATATCGAGAAGGTGGTGGCAGAGCAGCTAAATAAATTTATTTTGCACGAGGGTCTCTTAAATATCAACCAGTCTGCTTATAAGAGTTCCCACTCCACTGAAACTGCATTATTGAAGATTCAAAATGATATAGCTTTCTCAGTGGACTCAGGAAAGGCAGTGGTACTAACATTATTAGACCTATCAGCGCCATTTGATACAATTGATCATTCTCTTTTATATGACTGCTTACATGACTGGTTTGGTCTAGATGGTACTGTCTCGTTGTGGATCAAATTGTACCTTTCAGACCGAAAACAAAAAATTAAAATAGGTGATAGTTTCTGAGGCAGTAATTCTCCCCTTCGGAGTCCCCCAAGGCTCTGTATTGGGTCCTCTCCTTTTCACCCTTTACACTAGTCCTCTCAGTCAAGTTATTTCCAAATTTAATGTCACTCATCACTTACATGCCGATGACACCCAGATCTACTCAGCAGTTGACTCCAGAAACTTCAATTCTAGCATAGAGTGTCTCAAGTCGGTACAGGAGTGGATTGATGGTGTTAAACTAAAACTAAACCCAGAAAAAAACGAATTTATGATCATAGGCCAAAAAGCCGTCAGAGAGTCACTTGCACCAAATTTCCCTGTTCCATTTCTTCAAAACAATATCTCTCGATCAGTGGAAGTAAAGAATCTTTGTGTTATCTTCGACTCAGACAACTCCTTTGACAATCATGTTGCCAAGGTTTGACAAGCATGTTACTATCATCTTCGTTATTTGCTACGAATTCGCAAATTTCTTGGTGTTGAGACTGCAATACTTCTGGCAAATGCTATGATCAGGAGTCGTCTGGACTACTGTAACTCTTTACTTTATGGAGTAAGGAAGTCCAACATAGCTAAACTACAGAGAGTTCAGAATGCTCTTTGCCGCATCATCTTCAGACTTGACAAAATGAGTCATGTTGCACCCTTTCTGAAAAAACTCCACTGGCTTCCAATTCAACATCATATCCTCTTAAGTATAATCTTCTGGTATTCAAGGCTATCAATCTTTCACATCCAGCATATCTTTCAGCTTTAATAAGATCGAGCAGTCTCACTCGTGGTAACAGGCTATCTGTTTCTTCAACCCGCCCTAAGAAGCACATAGGCAAACTGCCACTAACTGTCAGATCTGAGCAAACAATAGATGGTTTCAGAAGCCAGCTAAAGACTCATTTGTTTAGGCTGGCATACCCCCCACCTTAGTTATACCCTGACGGGTGCTTTTTAGATGTCAACCCATGCCTGTCCCTGGACTCTCCCTTCTTGGACTTAAGCGCATTAGAGGATTTGCATCAATTTTGCGTTCTATAAATCCTACTATTATTATTATCTCAACAGGACAAGCTGGGAATACACTTTTGTTTTTTTACAAATTAAATTAACATTTAGTATTGATATATAAGTTGAACTGACTTGCTGATAGGCTTTTGTGTTTTACGAACACTGCTTTGATTTGATTAATACAGTGGGTCCTAAAAAGAAAGAAGGAAGGTGAGGGAGATAGAGGTCCCCACAGTCACACCTAAAGAATAGGAGTTGGGAGATACATATGGTGACATACCAAGGAGGTAAGAGGAGAGAGAATAGAGGGAGGGGGAGGAGGCACACAAACAACTGAGGGAGGAGAGGGAGAAGGAGGAACCCAGGAGGGCGGAAACTCCATAGTCACAGACAGAGAAAGGAGTGACAAAAAGACCAAGACCTGAGAGGAGTGAATGAAATAGATGCAGAGCAGGCTCAATTTAGTTACAATAAAGACTCAAAAAGGGCATAGGAGGAATATTTATTTAACAAACTCATATCAGGAGGCTATTGTACACTTTGTCGAGGAGTCCAATTACAAGACTAATCAGCACTTTAAGGACAAGTCCAGGAAAATAGTCTGTGAGAGAGGTTCATAAGCAGTTGCAATCTGTCAGTGAAAGGGTGCAAGATTGGTTCAAATCCTAAAGGACTCACTACAGAAAACTAACTAACATGACATATAGAATAAAGATCAGCATGCAATAAAACACCACACAACAGCATTCAGTTGCAAGCCCCAGTGTAGTTTCCCAGCATCCAACAGTCGACCAGCAGGTCATGGACCAGTTTGTACAGATGAAGACCATACTATCATCTTTTTTTCAGCCTAAGGCAGGAGACCACCAGAATAATCTTCTGCAACTACTTAGCATCTGAGGTAGAGGCTTTAAAAGAAACAGACTTTCAAATGTTCAGAAATGAGGCTATAAAACTTTTAACCTGGATCCTGAACAGAGCAGAAGAAAAGAGCTGTCAGTCCCAGAAACTTGCACTTTCTAGGAGCCCCAGTGTCACTTCCAAATATATGACAAACTTTGCAGCGGCCACAGCAACCAGCACCATCTTCTAGGGAATACATCTTGACTATTCCAGAAACCCAGATGCCAAGAAGCAAGGCCATCAAACCAGCTCAGCACATTCAAATGGCACCCAGAGGACAGCAGTAGCCCAGAGGGCAGCAGACTTCCTACATAGTTGTTGACCAGATTGAGTAAGCACTTCAAACCCCCATCAGTAGCCTCTATCACCAGCGAAGAAAAGGCTTTTATAAAATTGAACTTGGACTTAAAAGATTTTGAACTTGAACTATTAAAATTTTGGAACAGGAACTTTGAAATAAAAAGAAAATTTGGCAAAAGAAAAAACATAAATAATACTTTTAAGAAACTTCAGTATTTTGAAATTTTTGTAGTTCTAAAATGATTTTGACAATTAAGAACGTATTTAAGTATTTATTGGAAATTGAGGCAACACTAACTAACATAAAAGTTCTTGCAATAATTGGGTAGTCTTGAAAATGACTGATAGATGCAAGCTTCTTTGGTCCCCAGGGTAGTTCCTTTTCACATTTAACATCCTGTCATAATGCCCAGGCAATGCACCAAGATGATTGAAGTAATCTTTCAGTAGGTCTCGCTGAATTTTGGCCTCCCTCACAGGATTCCTGAAGCTGTCATCGGGCACATACACCCAAATATCAAGACTCTGTAGGGCCACCACTGGCCCACCGGCGGCATAGCTGTCGGTCCGACATTGGCTGTAGGTGGTGGCCAGCCATTGGTGTGACTGGCTGATAGGCAGTGGTCCACCATTGGTAGCCAACAATAAGATTTTGTAGTGGTCCTTCATTGGCCCACTGTCGGCAGCCAATGATAAGCTTCTCTATTGGTCCACCAGTGGCCCACCTTCAGTAGCCGAAAAGGTTGACTGGTGGCCTACCAGTGGCCCACTGTTGGGTGCCATCAACTTTTTATGGTGGTTCTCGGGTGGCGTGACCAGCTGATAGACAGTGGCCCACTGTTGGCAGCCAATAATAAGTTTTACTGGTGGTCCATCAGTGGCCCACTGTTGGCAGCCAATGATAAGCTTTTATGTTGGTCCAAAATTCAATCATCTTCATTAGCCAACAACTCAGATAGCATGCAGACATTGGTCCAATATTGACATATCCGTTGGTCCGACGTTGGCAGCCACTGTTGGCCCAATGGCTTTTTGGCCGGTGGATGCTATGTCTGTCTAACATTGGTAAAATTTTACTACCACTATAATATAGCATCAGCCAATCAGATTGCAGCATGAAGTTATGTGGCCATTGTTTAACAGAAAGCAAATAATTGACAGATTGTGGGTGGATTTTAGTTAAGGGAATCCCTGATAAGTCACATGACCAAACATAAACAATGGTGGAACATTATCTTAGCATGATGTGTTCCATAATCAAATAATAAAATTATAATGTTCAGAAACAACTTTTTTTACTGTGAATTTATAATGAAAATGTTATTTTTATGTCTAAAATTGTTAAATAGTTAGTTAAAAATTGTGGGCTCACTGAAATATGATTTTTAGACTTATAATAATAAATTATTTTTACTAAGTGTCTCAAAATCCCCTAATATTGTTCACTGCCATCTTGAATAAAAAACCAACATTGGCCCACCGTTGGCCCAACCTTAGCAGCCTGAGTTTTGGCTGGCAAGCCTTCATTGGGCCAACGTTGGCATGGGTAATTCAGCCATTGATAGCAATATATTTCAAGAGTAATTCAGCCACTTATTGGAATATGTTTCAAGTGTAATTACTCCTTTCAACTTAAGAAACTTTATATTTTATCAGACATACATATTGCAGCTAGTGGACCAAGGGTAGTCCAGTGGTGGCTACACCTCAACCCCAATTAATAGGGTTTTGATTTAATATATTTTTCTCCTGTACATGTTTTATGGTTTGTTTACAGGGGAAACTTTCACTTCTGTTAACTTTTCTGTGTAATTCTCAGATGATTTTATTGATTCGGCCTATAATCAGGGTGAAAATTAGAAAATTCCCATCAGTGGCCCATTGATCATAGCTTATATACCACTGATATAGTTGGTGGGCTGAAAGTGGTAAACCTTGGAAGAAATTTGTGGCACAAGAGTGGGAAAAAAAGAAATATATATTAATGCAGAGATGCAACATCTGTTATTTAAAAATGTCAGTGTCTCAGTGATATACTCACACATCCATAAAGTATCCAATTACTTTACCGTCTGTGGGTCCACCGGTGGACCAACAGTATGTGTACCATTCAGGCAGAAGGTGGACTACTGATGGACCACCACCAATTTTTTTGTGTAATAAAATTCAGAACAACTACTTTTGGAAAGTAATACACTTAAAACAAATTAATTTAAGCCACGACAGTCTCTTTTCAAGATCTGTCAAAACAAATGCCATTCAGCAGAGCTTGAGGTGTAGCCATCAGAGGACCACAATTGGTCCACTGACTAAGTATAACTCTTACAGATCATAGTTGCATGTGTCAGATAAAAAAATTCTGGGATAGTTTTAGGTTTCATCAAAACACAAAAATATATCATGGAAAAAAATCAAGATATTTTTCTGTAACCGTCACTAAAATATTTGCCACTAGTGGCTCACTGGGTGCCAATCATGGGTGCTGTACTACTTATGTAGTGGGTGAACCATTGATGGATCACCAGTGGCAAATATATAAGCAAGTAATATATAAAGTAATAAAGTGGAGGAAAGACTGACTGAGCAAAGTGAAGGAGTACAGAATAAGAATAAATTTGTTATATAAATGACACTAACTTATGTTATTGAAAGAAAATGCACATTTTATCTCATTTTCCCAGAATTTTTTCACCAGTGGGTGTAGGCTGGTCCTTGAGCTACAGCCACTGACTCTGGTAGTTGGTGGGCCAACAGTGGGCCACGCAATATATTTATATTTTGAAATAATATGTTTTTAACATTGAATATTGTTAAATAATATGTCAGAAAACAATATGTGAGGTTGCTTTTGAAGTTGTTTATAATGCTTTAAAAATTTTCAAAAAAATGCAGTCAGTGGGCCAGCAGTGGCTCAGTGGTGGTCCACTAGCTATATTTTGCCAATCATAGCCAATGGTCATAACCACTTGCTATCTGGCCACCTGTTTATTAGCGCTGCTATTTCATCTGCTGGAGCGGGTGCACTCTCTGTTCCACCGTGGTGTGTCCTGAACATTTTTTGCAACACAACAAATGTCAAAACAATGTCCCTGACAATCTTTGCCTTTGCTCCATTGTGCCCAGTAAGACCCTGAATCTGCTTGCCAGGATTCCAAATGCATTCTCCACAACCCTCCTGCTTCTGGATATCTTACATATTGTTATTCTCTCTTCCCTTATCAGTTGTCTTCTACTGTAGGATTTCACAAGCCATGGCACCAAGATGAAGGCGTCATCATCCAGCAAGAAATAATGCAAATCTATAGTCCTCCCACCCAACGGGATTCAATTCACCAAGGTGCCATCCTCCATTGCCTTCCTCTGCTTGCTACAGTTAAATATTTGTACATCTTATGAAGATCCACTTGACCCAACATCTATCCGGAGTAATCTATATTCTGCATTGACCAGGGCTAGCAACACCAGGGCAAAGTAGCCCTTATCATTGTAATACTTACTCCCAGATTTCTTCGGCTTTTTCATGCAGATATGTTTCCCATCTAGTGCCCCAAGAGCGTATTGGACATTCCATCGAGTTCTTAACTTATCCTCCACCTTTTTCCAGTCTTCATGATTGGTAGGGCATGTCAGTTACTCTTCCTAGAATTCAGCAAGGATGGCCTGCAGACAACAGGGACAAATTTGCATATGGTTGTTCGGCCAACCAGCCAGTGATACTACAAAGGTATGTAGGTTCTCCTGTTTCCAGGTGTTTCATTGTTATTGCCAGTTTTAATCCAACTTGTAAGGGATTCCTAAAATTGGTCACTGACTTTTTGATGTTGTATTGTGTGCGTTCCTCAATGAGGTAAAAATGCAGGTGGCATTCTGACAGGATTCTGGTAATCTGAGATATTAGTCTGTATTAAGTCAGCCAGGAGTGTTCTTTTGCATCCTCTTTCTTGTCTTTGAAGGATCTAGGGCATGACCCAGGGGTTTTGTGGTTTTCTTCTTTTACTGGCTGGTGCTTACGGTTGTGGTGAAGGTGCTGGCTGTAGGGCAGGGGCAGGTCCTGGGTTCCTGGGTGAAACCAACTGAAATTATTTTGAGCGACATTTTTTGGATTTTCATCCCCAACTTTTCAAACTGACCATAGAGTCAGTTCCCAGCAGGCACTCAACTTTGAAATCTGATTGAATCCAAAGTAGAAAACTGGTTGAAATACATGTAGATTTTGCAAACCATTTTTAGTTGGATCCAACTGGTGAGATCATGTTGAAACCAACGTTGAAACCATGTTGAATTCGATGGGTGAAATCTGGTTGAAATATGTGTAGATTTAACAAACCGTTTTTGGTCAGATCCAACCAGTGAAATCATATTGAATGAAACCAATGTTGAAACCAGGTTGAATTGAATGGGTGAAATTTTGTTGAAATATTTGTAGATTTGGCAAACTGTTTTTGGTTGAATGCAATGTATGAAATAGGGTTGAATTCAATGGCTGAAATCAGGTTGTTTACACTGTCTTCTTTATTTGAATCATGGTAGCTTGTGTATCATAATCATAGCTTCTTAATAATGGTAAACAATAACTATCCATATACATATTTTGCAATTTGGATACATCTTCAAAGTAATTAATTCTTTCCAAGATGACATGTTTTCATAAATCATTATATATATAATACTCTATTTCTGATCACATTGTAATAACACATAATTTTGCAACAGCTTTCAAATATAATTTCTCAAGATATGTAAATCCATATTTGCCAACTAGATATCCATTTTTATATTATTAATAGAATTGGTATTATTCAATTTCTTCAGTTGAAATATTTTTGTGAAATTTTAAAATAAATTTATGGTTTTTTTTCTTTGTAAAAAACAAACAATTGGGACATTTTGATATCTTCAGTATTTTATCTAATCAGTTTCTTTTAAATGTTTTATTAGTTGGCTATAATTATACTGTAATTATAAAGAAGTTACAATCATGTAGCAAAGCCACAATGCTCAGTTGAGACGCTTGTGCCTCGTACAACTTTGTCATATAAACTGAAAAAACACAAGAACAGCCACATTTGAAGAACTCCACCCATTATTCCCCATCTTAATTAGTTGTCAGTTCTAACCACAAAAAACAGACCTAAAGAAGTAAACACCATACATGCAATTGAATAAGAGTAAACTCCCATTTCCACCCCTACTGTGTTATCTAATTACTTTTAGTCACAGGCCTAATGTTCTGTGTAACAGGGTACAGATAAGAAAAACCACGAACTGCCATAACCTCACTGCTGTGTGATAAAATGCTATAGCTTAAGTTCTCTGTGTTGGGAAGTTTTCAATGTTAACTTATTTATATTTGTATTTATTTGAGCATGGGAGCATTTGAGAAACAAATTCAAATTACTAAGTTTTGATGAATAAGTTTATATCTATCCCTTTTTACTTAAGATAAGTTTGACTTTAAAATATTTTTTTTAATTATCAGGAATTGTATTAATCAAAATATAATTATAAATTATAAAAATTATATTTGGTTGCATCAATTTTGTTGTTGCTATAAATTAATAAGGAGAATAGATAAAAATGTACAAGTAGATGCACCAGTGTTGGTATCAAATAAAAATATGCATATCAATATCAAACCATATTTTTACCTTCCGTATCAATTGATATTGAAATATTGCGGTCTGGGATGCTTTAATTGGGGACACCTTCCAAATTCTTTTGCATGGTTTAGAAGTGTCCCAAGACATAAATAAATAGGTCATTTTTGTGGTAAGTAAAAGTTACTGAAAATGATCTGAAAATCAATATAATCTTCATATTTTGTTCTTTATATTAATGGAAGACAGCAGAGATGCATCTATTTTGTAGTATGTTCCGATATTGATATTGTACCCTATATTATCGATATCTGCATATTTAGCAAGAATTGATAAATATTTCAATATCGTTAAACAATACCAGTAGTAACATGCACACATGATCTTTATCATCTTTATAATGTTAAGTTTAAAAATTAAACAATGCGAAATATACAAATACGTACAAATTCAATACTTGTTGCAATAATAGTTCTTTCAAAAAGTTAGACTTAATCACTATATCTCCCTCTAGAAAAAGAATTTTTAATCCATCCACTAGTCATTCATTTCCCAACATTCAACCTGTTTTCTGTTCAATAACATGACTAACATTTCATGTTGAAGAACCTAACTTGATTTAGTGTTGATTTTTTATGAAGTATTATTACTTTTTCCAGTCAGAAATCCAGCTTTGAAATAGTGTTGAAATTGTGTCAGTGTCAATTTTTCAACCAAAAATCACCATGATTTCTGGTCAAAATATCAGTACTTTTTTATGTCAGAAAACTAACGAAGCTTTAATAGTTGATAATGTGGATTTCAATGTGAGTACCTGTTTTCCACTGTAAATGAATCTGTTGATATACCTTAGGGGTTAGATCAACGAATTCAGATTCATTGGATTTCCCAGGATTTTTTGTAGCATAATGGTGGTAAAATGTGGCAGCAAATTTTAACTTTTGAAAAGTTTTTGTGACATTTAAATGTTGGTTTATGTTAATTTTTTTATTTTGGGTTCAGGTCTAGAGAAAATTGTGTTTCACAAAATATAGCTAATCCAAAGAATCCAAATTGAAATCTAGATTTAATGGATTTTACTAGTGAAATACGCCTAGTCATTAGATGTATTTCACAACCATAATCCGTCGAATCTAGATTCGTCAGATCAACAGATTCGCTTGTGATGTGACTTGAATCTGAATCCGGTTTATGAATCCGTTGATCTACCTCTCAAGGTAGATCAACAGATTCAGAGTCCTTGGATTACCCATAACTCTTTGTAAAATAATGGCGGCAACATGTTGCAAAAAATTTTAACATTTGGAACATTTTTATTATATTGTAATATGATAATATTATTTTACTATATATTGACATATATTAATATATTATATTTGTGTTGGTTCATCTTATTTTCATATCTTGGATTCAGATCTACAGAAAATTGCACTTCACGAATCTAGCTAATCCAACGAATCCAAATCTGAATCTAGATTCGACGGATTATGCAGATTCTTGTTTGTGAAAAAAGCCCAGTGCCAAATTTGGATAAAATTTTGATGTTTAGTCAGAACCACTTTATTAAGCAGAAAGAGGAAAAAGTTTTATTTTGAGGAAAAACTTTTAAAATTTTGGTATAATTGTAGATATTGGAATCTACTTTTACGTGGTGTTTGAATGGCTAAACTTATGTGTTGTTGAGGATTATTTATGTTATAAGTTATGATAATCTGTTATTATCGCCCAATTAACGACCTGACATGCTGTACTGCTAGTGGCATTCTACCAGTAAACGCCCATGTTGAAGTTATTATATTGAATTTAAATTATATTTACAGCTTTATATTTTATTCTTCTAACAACAGATTTTCAAATGATATACACTACAATTAATAACTTAGGCACATATTGTTTTGTTTCAAAGCTTTATATTTTCATAATTTATCTCTATGATCGGCCGTTTCTACAGCAAACCGGAAATACCAGTGAACGCCCATTTTGTAGACAAATAGAAGCATTTGTCCTTGACCTCCAACAAAGACATATAAGGCGGGCGTTCACTGGTAGGCGGGCGTTCACTGGTAGAAAGTCACTACCCTGCATAAGTTGGCCGCAGTCATAAGTTGGCCAGGGCTCATCTACAGGCTCCAGAAAGACAAATAGGTTATTGTAAACCAATGAAAACTGTTGCATATAATAAGTTTAACAATAATACATGGTTTCAGAGTGTAGTAGGCCACTCATGTTAAAGCCCTGTGAAGCTGTGGTGAGGGCGGCCAACTTATGACTGCGGCCAACTTATGGAGGGAAGCAGTACTGACTGTAGTAATCAACCAGGCGATAAAAGAACAATTGTTATTAAATATTTTATCTTTTGTTTTGTGTAGACCTGGTTACCGTGGCTCTACTTGCGTATAGAGAAAATTTGTATTTCTCAAATCTAATCAAATACTAGTAATATTGTCTTCAACCTCATGTTTCTATTTGCTCATGAATATTCAGCACTTGCTAAAAGGTCTGTGAATGTGTCAACAGAGGCATTTCTTCCTATTTGTTGGCCATATTTGTGCCCCTACAAGTCCATACGTAATATAAAAATAATGGTGCCTTATAAAACCCGGACTACCGGCGGTGCTGTTGGAGGGGTAGACATCGTTACCTCGGCTCTACTTTACTTGCGTGTAGAGCCATGGCACTTCCTCACATAGAACTGGAGATTTGCAAAAATACGGCCATAGCACTCAAGTCATTAATATTCATCAGAAAATATGAGGACACAGATTTCCCCTGAGATTTTCTTTCAATATTTTATAAAATAGAAGCATAGACGGAGATCAAATACTTTAAACTACAGAACTCACAGCCACAGCACCCACATCATTAATCTTCATCTGTAGTTTAAAGTATTTGATCTTGCTTCAATTTTATAAAATATTGCAAGGAAATCCCGGGGGAAATATGTGTCCTCATATTTCCTCATGAATATTAAGAATTTGGGTTCTATGGCCATGAGTTCTATAGTTTAAAGTATTGAATCTTCATCTAAGCTTCTATTTTATAAAATATTACAAGGAAATCCCTGGGGAAATCTGTGTCCTCAGATTTTCTCATGAATATTAATGACTTGGGTGCTATGGCCGTGACTGCTGTAGTTTAAAGTATTTTATCTTCATCAAGACGACCATTTTATCAAATATTGTTAGGAAACTATAGGGGAGATGTGTGTCCTCAAATCTTCTCATGAATATTAATGACTTGGGTCCTGTGGTGCTGAGTTCTGTTGTTTGAAGTCTTCGTTTATGCTTCTATTTTATAAAATATTGGAAGGAAATCCCAAGGGAAATCTGTGGCCTCATATCTTCTCATTAATATTAATGACTTGGATGCTATGGCCGTGACTTCTGTAGTTTAAAGTATTTTATCTTTGTCAAGACGTCCATTTTATAAAATATTGTTAGGAAACTACTGGGTAAATCTGTGTCCTCATATATGTGCTGATGTAGAGGTGCAATAAAGATGTGCGATAGAGGTGCAATTTGGAAAAAAATCTGGTTCTGAATCCGGTTCCGACTTTTATAATTTATGCAAAATAATAGAGAACAGAATTCCACTGGGTTTCCGAACTCAAGGGCACATGGAATAATATAATTTACAAGTCATATATATTGTGTCCTACCACATGTTTCAATTTGCGAATGAATATTCATGACTTTCATGTTTCCCCTTTCACTGTGGAGCGTGGAAGTAAAGCAGCACATTATTGCCATGGAGAAATGGCTTTAGTCTGCCGAAGATGTTTTGTTATACTACAGCAAAATTCTGTCCACATTTGCAAAAAAGTGGCCAGGTTCCCTATTTTGTAGCAGTGCACTGACAGCAATTTACTTCTTCATACCAGGTGTAAACAATTGTAGATGCGGGTAGGCAAATGTGAATAAGGATGGGGGTATTTTGAGAGTAACTTTATCACCCATTCAATTTCACCTGCCTTAAAAACTACCAAGAATAAGCTGTATTTATACAGTCAATCAACGAAAATGAGAACGTGCCCCCCCCCCCCCCCCCCCAAAAGGCCTTACTAATTTTTACCAAAAATAAAAACATGTGGCAAAATGGGCCTGCTAATTTTTACTAGAAATAAGAACGAAGTGGCTGGGCAACCGTCATGACGGAATTACAATTTTATATCTCGGTAACCGGTAGCAATAATTGTCGGTACTTTTCAGTGGAATCAATCCGTCATGACGGATTTTTGATTTCATATCTCAGTAACCGGTAGTAATAATTGTACAAATGTATATGTTGTATGCTGGTTTGATCTTATTTCAATGCACTAGGAATGAGATAATTGTCAAATTTTGCAATAATTATGGACACAAATTCTATCGTACAAATTAGTTACACAACTGACAGTTTGTTAGATGACAATTGACCTACAAACGTCTGTTACTTGATATTTGTCGAATCATCATTATGTTACAATTCAGCTCATTAAACTGAACACAATGGTGAAAAAATTATAAAAATTGGACCAGAAATAAGGAAGATATATGGTGATTTTAACTGACATTAAGTGGAAAAATGAAGTACTGCGATTGTTTAGATTCCCAGTTATCGCTCATTTATATACCGCTGACAGCTACGCATATGAACTGCTTGGTTACCGGTTACCGGATATGCAGCCACGGCGTTCAAAATATGCACGTATGTGCCCATAAATATTGTCATAAAATATAAGTGACAAAACTTGGGCGGGTGACAAACTTTATTTTAGGTAGACCTTTCAAATTTTGGTTCATTGGTAGATATGGGTAAGGCCTCAAAGCAAATTTAATTGTTTTATGCCTTCAGCCATCCACCTCAAGACCAATGATGGCTTTCTAATGTTCAACTTTTGGGTATATCTGCACATTTTAGCCTAGCTCCTCCCAAACTGAACAAATTATCCGGTAGTAGTTGTAAAAAGTATATACATGTGTCACCTGTATACCTTGCACTTGTTTTATGGACTCAACCTTCCGCTGAAGACCAATGGCGACCATCTAACGGTCAAATTTGGTGTGTTTCTTCACATTTTGGTCTAGTACTGAACTACAGAAGGAAAAATCATTCTATAACTGATGTATATAATACATATGTATGTCCCCTGTATGCATGCACTTGTTTTGTGGCCGCAGCCTTCTAAAGATCAACCGTTGCTTCATAATAGGCTTTCATAAAAATTGACAGATGCCTTCCTGTTGTTAAAAGAAATTATGTTTACATGAATGAATAAAATATGCAAGTTTTCCCCCTTCTTCAGCTGCATGAAAGTTCTTACATCTACCAACATCTTGTGCATCCTGTGTGCATCTTACAACTGAAGTTGTTCCTTAGATTTTCCCAGATATCATTGTTGTTGCCCATTTAGTTGTACCTGTGGGTTGGGGTTCTTGCCTGCTGATGCTGGCTATTTTTACAGTATTTTTATCTCCCGCCGGGCTTTAGCCCGGGAGGGAGATTATGAAATGATGTCTGTGCGTGCGTGTGTGCGTGCGTTAGTTAGTCACGTAGATTTCTCCAAAACTACTACAGCTACAGATTTTTTGTAAATTAATTGTCCCAATGAATTTTCATGCCCTTGAAAAAATTTTTGGTTTTATTGACTTAGGCCTAAAGATAAGTGAGTAATAGCAATCATAGCTACTTTGAGTAAAGGGCTCATAACTCAAAAACTATTGCAGCAACAACTTTTTCTTCAAATATGTTGTTCAGCTACTTTGTCCTTAGCTATAAGATGGTACATAGTTTGGGGTCCCATTGCATGCCATAAGTGAGTAATAGCTATTTTCTCATTTGTAGCTAAATAACAGAAGAAGTAAATGTCAAATATCTTCAAAAGTACTGAAGTTAGGGAAATCTTTTCAAATATGTTGTCCATCTTCTTTTTGGTAAGCTATGACATAGTAAAGTTTCAGACCTGTTGCACCTTGGATAGCTGAGTAATAGCTACTTTGAAATTCTGACTGTTGAGTAAAGCTATTGTAACTAAAAAAGTATTGCAGTTAGAGTGTTTTCCTAAAATATGTTGTTCAGCTACTTTGTTCTTAGCTATAAGATGGTACATAGTTTGGGGTTCTATTGCTTGCCATAAGTGAGTAATAGCTATTTCCTCATTTGTAGCTAAATAACAGAAGAAGAAAATGTCAAATATCTTCAAAAGTATTAAAGTTAGGGAAATCTTTTCAAATATGTTGTCCATCTACTTTTTGGTAAGCTATGACATAGTAAAGTTTCAGACCTGTTGCACCTTGGATAGCTGAGTAATAGCTACTTTGAAATTCTGACTGGTGAGTAAAGCGATTGTAACTCCAAAACTATGGCAGTTAGAGTATTTTCCTAAAATATGTTGTTCAGCTACTTTGTCCTTAGCTATAAGATGGTACATACTTTGGGGTTCTATTGCTTGCCATAAGTGAGTAATAGCTATTTTCTCATTTGTAGCTAAATAACAGAAGAAGTAAATGTCAAATATCTTCAAAAGTATTAAAGTTAGGGAAATCTTTTCAAATATGTTGTCCATCTACTTTTTGGTAAGCTATGACATAGTAAAGTTTCAGACCTGTTGCACCTTGGATAGCTGAGTAATAGCTACTTTGAAATTCTGACTGTTGAGTAAAGCTATTGTAACTAAAAAAGTATTGCAGTTAGAGTGTTTTCCTAAAATATGTTGTTCAGCTACTTTGTTCTTAGCTATAAGATGGTACATAGTTTGGGGTTCTATTGCTTGCCATAAGTGAGTAATAGCTATTTCCTCATTTGTAGCTAAATAACAGAAGAAGTAAATGTCAAATATCTTCAAAAGTATTAAAGTTAGGGAAATCTTTTCAAAAATGTTGTCCATCTACTTTTTGGTAAGCTATGACATAGTAAAGTTTCAGACCTGTTGCACCTTGGATAGCTGAGTAATAGCTACTTTGAAATTCTGACTGTTGAGTAAAGCTATTGTAACTAAAAAAGTATTGCAGTTAGAGTGTTTTCCTAAAATATGTTGTTCAGCTACTTTGTTCTTAGCTATAAGATGGTACATAGTTTGGGGTTCTATTGCTTGCCATAAGTGAGTAATAGCTATTTCCTCATTTGTAGCTAAATAACAGAAGAAGAAAATGTCAAATATCTTCAAAAGTATTAAAGTTAGGGAAATCTTTTCAAATATGTTGTCCATCTACTTTTTGGTAAGCTATGACATAGTAAAGTTTCAGACCTGTTGCACCTTGGATAGCTGAGTAATAGCTACTTTGAAATTCTGACTGTTGAGTAAAGCCATTGTAACTCCAAAACTATTGCAGTTGGAGTATTTTCCTAAAATATGTTGTTCAGCTACTTTGTTCTTAGCTATAAGATGGCACATAGTTTGGGGTTCTATTGCTTGCCATAAGTGAGTAATAGCTATTTTCTCATTTGTAGCTAAATAACAGAAGAAGTAAATGTCAAATATCTTCAAAAGTATTGAAGTTAGGGAAATCTTTTCACATATGTTGTCCATCTACTTTTTAGTAAGCTATAACATAGTAAAGTTTCAGACCTGTTGCACCTTGGATAGCTGAGTTATAGCTACTTTGAAATTCTGACTGTAAAGCCATTGTAACTCAAAAACTATTGCAGTTAGAGTATTTTCCTAAAATATGTTGTTCAGCTACTTTGTCCTTAGCTATAAGATGGTACATAGTTTGGGGTTCTATTGCATGCCATAAGTGAGTAATAGCTATTTTGTTATTTGTAGCAAAATCATGACATAAGTAAATGTCGAATATCTTCAAAAGTATTAAAGTTAGGGAATTCTTTTCAAATATGTTATCCATCTACTTTTTCATAAGCTATCACATAGTAAAGTTTCAGATCTGTTGCACATTGGATAGCTGAGTAATAGCTACTTTGAAATTCTACAGTTGAGTAAAGCCATTGTAACTCCAAAACTATTGCAGTTACAATATTTTCATAAAATATGTTGTTCACCTACTTTGTCCTTAGCTATAAGCTGGCATGTAGTTTGGGGTTCTATTGCATGCCATAAGTGAGTAATAGCTATTTTCTTATTAGTAGCAAAATAATGACATAAGTAAATGTCAAATATCTTCAGAAGTATTAAAGTTACGGAATTCTTTTCAAATATGTCATTCATCTACTTTTTATGTCAGCTGACTTGTCAGTCAGCTGACATTATGTCATCACTCTGCGGCGTGGGCGTCCGCATCCACGTGAACAACTTCTTCTCCAAAACTACAAGGCCTAGAGACATGCTGTTTTTTTTAAAAGATACCTTATCTATCGAGGATGAAAAATTGTTCAAGGCATGCAAATCTGTCTGTTCGTCTGTTTGCTAGAGACATTACAAGGGGGGTACCCCCACCAAAAGTGTGAAAATTTCAATTTTTTATCACAATTTTCTCAGTGACTATTGCAGGGATTTCTCTCATATCTTGCATATATGTACTAGGCCAGAGGTAGATTCTCTTGTGTGAGTATGAGACCCGGATCTGTCTTACTTTTTTTTTAATAAATTTTTTTAATAATTTTTAATGCATTAAAATTCATGAAATCATGCACTAAATCACTTATAACTTCAAAAGTGTTGCATTTACAGCATTTTGTGAAAATATGTTGTTCAGCTACTTTTTTCATAGCTACAATATGGTGAGTAAGTTGGGTGTCTGTCTCAATAGCTAAGTGAGTAATAGCTACTTTTGGGCTTTTCAGTAACTTCCATTATGAGTAAAATCACTTGTAACTTAAAAACTATTGCATTTAGAGAATTTCGTATAAATATGTTATTCAGCTACTTTTGGGCCAGCTATAACATAGTGAAATTTCAGACCTGTAGCTCATGGCATAGCTGAGTAATAGCTACTTTTAGGTTATCACTGTTGAGTAAATCGCTTATAACTTGAAAACTATTGCATTTAGAGAATTTCGTATAAATATGTTATTCAGCTACTTTTGGGTCAGCTATAACATAGTAAAATTTCAGACCTGTAGCTCATGGCATAGCTGAGTAATAGCTACTTTTAGGTTATCACTGTTGAGTAAATCACTTATAACTTGAAAAGTGTTGCATTTAGAGCATTTTGTTAAAATATGTTATTCAGCTACTTTTTTCATAGCTACAATATGGTGAGTAAGTTGGGTGTCTGTCTCAATAGCTAAGTGAGTAATGGCTACTTTTGGGCTTTTCAGTAACTTCCATCATGAGTAAATCACTTATAACTTGAAAACTATTGCATTTAGAGTATTTTGTTTCAATATGTTATTCACCTATTTTGGGGTCAGCTATAACAGAGTGAAGTTTCAGACCTGTGGCTCATTTCATAGCTGAGTAATAGCTACTTTGAAGTTCTCACTGTTGAGTAAATCAGTTATAATTGGAAAACTATTGCATTTACAGAAATTTGTGCAAATATGTTATTCAGCTACTTTTGGGTCAGCAATAACATAGTGAAATTATAGACCTATAGCTCATGGCACAACTGAGCAATAGCTATTCTCAGGTACTGACTGTTGAGTAAATCAGCTATAACTTGAAAAATATTGCATTTGGAGTATTTTGTTAAAATATATTGTTCACCTACTTTTGGGTCAGCTATAACATAGTGAAATTACAGACCTATAGCTCATGGCATAGCAGAGCAATAGCTATTTTCAGGTTCTCACTATTGAGTAAATCAGTTGTAGCTTGAAAACTATTGCATTTACAGTAGTTTGCTTAAATATGTTGTTCACCTACTTTTGGGTTAGCTATAACATAGTAAAATTTCAGACATGTAGCTCATTGCATAGCTGAGTAATAGTTCCTTTGAGGTTCTCACTGTTGAGTAAATCAGTTGTAACTTGAAAACTATTACATTTAGAGTAATTTGTTAAATATGTTATTCACAGAATTTTTGGTCAGCTATAACATAGTGAAATTGCAGACCTCTATATCATGGCATAGCTGAGCAATAGCTACTTTCAGGTTCTCACTGTTGAGTAAATCATTGTATCCACTGGATAGCCGCAGTGTGTAGAGAGAGATTTCACCATTACTGCTCTGATGAAAAAAAATATTATAGCTAGCTTTCTTAAGTTTGCAGTATATATTAATAACCATAAAATGTTGTCTGGGAATATTTTTGGCCTCATTTTGAGAAACAAGATGGCCGCCACAGGTGTTTTTTGTCAGTCATGAAAAGTGCTTATATCTCCCTTATTATTGATCCTAGAGGTTTGGGATGATAAACCAACCTGTAGGAAATCATGGGGTGGGAATCATTTGGTGTGGTCAGATTTGACCTTCAATGACCCCTCCTTCAAGGTCAAACAAGGATAGCCAAACTTAAAAGTGCTTATAACTCGCTTATTATTTGTCCCAGAGGTTTGGGATGGTAAAAAGACAGGAAATCATGGGCTGTGAATCTGTTGATATGGTCCGATTTGACCTTGGAACCCTCCTTCAAGGTCAAATGAGGATAGCGAAAATTGAAAGTGCCTACAACTCGCTTATTATTGGTGACAATTTACCATCCCATAGGAAATCATTGGCTCGGAATCTTTTGGTATGGTCAGATTTGACCTTTGGACCCCTCCTTCAAGGTCAAATGAGGACAGCCAAGCTTAAAAGTGCTTATAACTCATTTATAATTGGTCCTAGAGGTTTGGAATGGTAAACCATAGGAAATCATGGGCTGGGAATGTATTTGTGTGGTTAGATTTGACCTTGGACCCCTTCTTCAAGGTCGAACGAGGATATTGCATTTGTAGTATTTCTTTAAATATGTTTTAACTTATTTTTTACACTTAAACAATTACCTTGTTATTTTCCTTCATAATACCATTTACAGGGCACAACTTTTTTATCCTTTTCTTCTGTCAGCTTCGGAATTTCTTTCGAACTTGCTGTTCAGTTACCATTTACTGTACTGTACAGCCCTTTTCCTGATAATTATTCTGTCCTCTAATCACCTTCACAAATCAAAAACACTCAGTCAGCTGACACAGTGCACGTTCACGGGCACTCTCCTCTTGTTTGTAAGCTATCACATAGTAAAGTTTCAGACCTGTTGCACATTGCATAGCTAAGTAATAGCTACTTTGAAATTGTGACTGTTGAGTAAATCCATTGTAACAAATATGTTGTTCAGCTACTTTGTCCTTAACTATAACATGGTATATATTTTGGGGTTGTATTGCATGCCATAAGTGAGTAATAGCTATTTTCTTATTTGTAGCAAAATAACAACATAAGTAAATGTCAAATATCTTCAAAAGTATTAAAGTTAGGGAAAGATTTTCAAATATGTTATTCATCTAGTTTTTGATAACCTATCACATAGTATAGTTTCAGACCTGTTGCACATTGGATAGCCGAGTAATACCTACTTTGAAATTGTGACTGTAGGGTAAATGCATATAGTTTGGGGTTCTATTGCATGCCATAAGTGAGTAATAGCTATTTTCTTATTTGTGGCAAAATAATGACATAATTTTTCTCAAATAACTGCTTCATCTACTTTTGGAAGAGCTTTCACATGGTGAAGTTTCAGACCCGTAGCTAATTATTCACCTACTCAAAATGAGTAAATGATAATTATCTCTAAAAGTATTGCGGATATCCAATTTTTATCAAATAACTCATCCATCTACTTTTGGGAGAGCTTTCACATGGTGAAGTTCCAGACCCGTAGCTAATTACTCACCTACTCAAAATGAGTAAATGTGAATTATCCCTAAAAGTATTGGGGATATCCAATTTTTCTTAAATAACTCATTCACCTACTTTTGGAAGAGCTTTCACTTGGTGAAGTTTCAGACCCGTAGCTAATTATTCACCTACTCAAAATGAGTAATTGCTAATTATCTGTAAAAGTATTGTGGATATCCAATTTTTTTCAAATTACTCGTTCATCTACTTTTGGGAGAGCTTTCACATGGTGAAGTTCCAGACCCGTAGCTAATTACCTACTCAAAATGAGTAAATGTGAATTATCTGTAAAAGTATTGCAGATATCCAATTTTTCTCAAATAACTCATTTACCTACTTTTGGGAGAGTTTTTACTTGGTGAGGTTTCAGACCCGTAGCTAATTATTCACCTACTCAAAATGAGTAAATGTGAATTATCTCTAAAAGTATTGCGGATATCCAATTTTTATCAAGTAACTCATTCATCTACTTTTGGGAGGGCTTTCACATGGTGAAGTTCCAGACCCGTAGCTAATTACTCACCTACTGAAAATGAGTAAATGTGAATTATCTCTAAAAGTATTGCAGATAGCCAATTTTTATCAAATAACTCATTCACCTACTTTTGGGAGAGCTTTCACTTGGTGAATTTTCAGAGCCGTAGCTAATTATTCACCTCCTCAAAATGAGTAAATGCTAATTATCTCTAAAAGTATTGCGGGTATCCAATTTTTATCAAATTACTCGTTCATCTACTTTTGGGAGAGCTTTCACATGGTGAAGTTCCAGACCTGTAGCTAATTACTCACCTACTCAAAATGAGTAAATGTGAATTATCTGTGAAAGTATTGCAGATATCCAATTTTTCTCAAATAACTCATTCACCTACTTTTGGAAGAGCTTTTACTTGGTGAGGTTTCAGACCTGTAGCTAATTATTCACCTACTCAAAATGAGTAAATGTGAATTATCTATAAAAGTATTGCAGATATCCAATTTTTATCAAATAACTCATTCATCGACTTTTGGGAGGGCTTTCACATGGTGAAGTTCCAGACCCGTAGCTAATTACTCACCTACTGAAAATGAGTAAATGTGAATTATCTCTAAAAGTATTGCAGATAGCCAATTTTTATCAAATAACTCATTCACCTACTTTTGGGAGAGCTTTCACTTGGTGAATTTTCAGAGCCGTACCTAATTATTCACCTCCTCAAAATGAGTAAATGCTAATTATCTCTAAAAGTATTGCGGGTATCCAATTTTTATCAAATTACTCGTTCATCTACTTTTGGGAGAGCTTTCACATGGTGACGTTCCAGACCCGCAGCTAATTACTCACCTAATCAAAATGAGTAAATGTGAATTATCTGTAAAAGTATTGGAGATAGCCAATTTCTCTCAAATAACTCATTTGCCTACTTTTGGGAGAGCTTTCACTTGGTGAAGTTTCACACCCGTAGTTAATTATTCACCTACTCAAAATGAGTAAATGCGAATTATCTCTACAAGTATTGCAGATAGCCAGTATTTCTGAAATAACTCATTCACATACATTTTGGAGAGCTTTCAATTAGTGAATTTTCAGATCCGTAGCTAATTACTCACCTACTCAAAATGAGTAACTGCCTATTATCACTAAAAGTATTGCAGATAGCCAATATTTCTCAAATAACTCATTCACCTACATTTTGGAGAGCTTTCACATGCTAAATTTTTTTATTGAATTTTTAAAATAATTTTTAATGCATTAAAATTCATGAAATCATGCACTAAATCAATTATAACTTGAAAAGTATTACATTTAGAGCACCTTGTTTAAATATGTTATCTTGAGTACATCTAATTTATATGGCGGGAGATAAATGCATGCGTCAGAATGCTTGTTGTACATTATTGCAGAAAAATAACACTAGAAAAACAAAGTAAAGAAAAAACTTATAAAATGACAGCAGTTTTAATGTAATTTATTTGTGTGTTTTATGTGATCCATGCAATGTATTCACTGAAATGTTTCACCAAAGTCAATAAAATATGAAATTTACCTATTTTGTTTATTTTTTTAATAGGCAGGAAGTGTAAGCTAGGTCAGTGAAGAGTAAATAAGAAGATGAAGGTGTATGTACACTTCAGTGAGACAGGACAAGATCCTTTCACAGTGGTTGCACAAGTGACCAATGTCAGCCTCTCAGTGAAGCTGGTTCAGCAAGTATGTACACTTGTTTATTTGTCCAGTTTGATGTATTGTATATTGTATTGTGTATTAAGTTTGATGAAAGTGTATTGTGTATTATGGCATGCAGTTTCATTTTATTTAGTCACAAAAGTTAAAGTAAAACTGCTGTCTGGTATTCAATCATGTGTTAGAGTGTTTGGCACTTGTTTTCAGATTATTAAATAGACTATGGGGCTTCATCATTGTCAAAATATGAAACACAAGAATATATACAATTGGTGTCCAGCAGTGTTTGTCACTTCAAATCTCAAACAACCTTTCAACCAAACTGTTGCCAGTTCAGTCAGTTTGTATTATTTATCTAAAGCTAAAATATTTGATGCTCAGAAATGTAAATGTCAAAAATGGGGAACTGGTAGTGACAAAATGAAAGGTGATAAACAGCAATATAGGTGTGGGAAAAACCTCAGATAGTATGGGTAAAGATTATCTTTGAAAAATTTCAGCCTAAAACTGACTTAAATTGATTTGCCAAAAGTGTCAGCTTAAGATTTAAAAGCTCTGCTCAAAATTTTGAAGTAATATATCCACTGGATTCAGTGTTTATGCTCTCAAAGGAAATGAGATCAGCTAGGTTCATTATACACATATTTTTAGGATATCTTCATTGATGGTTTAAGCTTGTGTGCCAATATGGCTATCCCCAGCATTTATTTGAAATTTATTTACCTTTTCCGACTGGCAGATTCTCCTTAAAAGATGGTTTGAATCTATGTGTGATACATACAACAGATATATATGTCCTGTACAAGCATAGACATTTGACCTTAAAGGTCTTTAAGGTCATCCATGGTATACCAAACTATTCTGTGTAGCTAATTTGTACCACACTTCAAGGTACCTGTATCTTGCCTATTACTGGCACAAGAGGATGGGATGTAAAACATTCAGCTACAGGAAATCAGTGGCTGGAGTCTTTTGATCTGGTCAGATTTAACCTCTGTGCCGTCCTTCAAGGTTTAGCCAAACTGAAAAGTGATTATAGCCTATTGTTGGTCCTAAAGGGGGTCTGTGATGTGAAACCAACCAAGATGTACAAAATCCACTGATAAGATATTAGTGGTGGAGAGTCTTTTCATATAATCACTATCTGGTGTGCTTTGTTACCCCACGGCCCTTAAGGGCTGTCGGGGTATTGTTCTCACCCATGGTTTCTGGATGCGCGGGTGGGCGGGCGGCGGGAAGGAGTTTGTCTGGCCTGTATCTCGGAAACCGTAAGGTGTGGGAAGTTGATACTTTGTAGGGACATTGGTTAGGGGGTGTAGGTGTGCAACATCATGGTGTGACCTTGATTGTATCCCCGGACGAAAGTCGGGGATACTTAGGATTCAGTACAGTCACGCCGCCGCAGAGATTTCCTTTTGGATGCGATAACTTAAAAAATATTTTAGTTAGAACTTTCAAATTTGGTATGTGGGTATATATAGGCAATGCCACGAACGCTATTGTTTTGTGACCTTGACCTTCAATCTCAAGGTCACTGGTGGCCACTTAAAGGTCAGATTTTGGCCATTTTTTCACATTTTGGCCCAGTTCTCATATACAGAAAGTTATATCATCCTATGGCTGGTATATATAATACATATATATGTCCTCTGTAAGCATGCAGAAATTTGACCTTGAAGCTCTTCATTGAAGGTCATCCACTGACCGCCAAAGTACCTGACCGAGGGTCATTTTTGGCCTTTTTGGAGATATTTTCACACTTAACGCTGACTATATTGCATGGAAACTATTGAAAATGGCGTTGGAGGTTGAGTACACGATGGACTTCTACCATCCAGGCTTACTGGTTACAGATCTTCATTTAAGGTCATCCACTGACCGCCAAAGTACCTGACCAAGGGTCATTTTTGGCATATTTGGAGATATTTTCACACTTACTGCATGCTGACTACATTGCATGGAAACTATTGAAAATGGCTTTGGAGGCTGAGTACATGATGGAGTACCAGCATCCAGGCTTACCGGTTACAGGTCTTCATTGAAGGTCATCCACTGACCGCCAAAGTACCTGACCGAGGGTCATTTTTGGCCCTCTATTTGTTTGTTTGTTTGTGAACAAGATAACTCAAAAACTGACAGACGGATTTTGATAAAATTTTCAGGATATGTCCAAAATGGTAAAAGGAAGATATGATTAAATTTTGGGAGTGATACGGATCACTGTCTGGATCTTCTGGATCCATGAAATTTAATTTTTAAAGACAGATAACTCAAAAACTTATGGGTGCATTTTGATGAAATTTTCAGGAAATGTCCTTATTGGGACGAGGAACAAGTAATTAGATTTTGGGAGTGATCTGGATCACTGTCTGGATCATCTGGATCCAGGCTGCCAGATGTGTTTGTGTACAATATAGCTCAAAAACTTATGGACGGATTTTGATGAAATTTTCAGGATATGTCTGAAAAGGTAAAAGGATGAAATGGTTGAATTTTGGAAGTGATCCGGATCACTATATGGATCTTCTGGATCCATGAAATGTAATTTTTAAAGACAGATACCTCAAAAAGTTATGGTTGGATTGTGATGACATTTTCAGCAAATGGCCTAAATGGTGCGAGGAACAAGTGATTAGATTTTGGGAGTGATCTGGATCACTGTCTGGATCATCTAGATCCAGGCTGCCAGATGTGTTTGTGTACAATGTAGCTCAAAAAGTTATGGATGGATTTTGATGAAATTTTCAGGATATGTCTGAAAAGGTAAAGGATGAAATGGTTGAATTTTGGAAGTGATCCGGACCACTATATGGATCTTCTGGATCCATGAAATGTAATAAGACAGATACCTCAAAAAGTTATGGATGGATTGTGATGACATTTTCAGCAAATGGCCTAAATGGTGTGAGGAACAAGTGATTAGATTTTGGGAGTGACCTGGATCACTGTCTGGATCATCTGGATCCAGGCTGCCAGATGTGTTTGTGTACAATGTAGCTCAAAAACTTATGGATGGATTTTGATGAAATTTTCAGGATATGTCTGAAAAGGTAAAAGGATGAAATGGCTGAACTGACATTTTCAGCAAATGACCTAAATGGTACAAGGAACAAGTAATTATATTTTTGGAGTGATCTGGATCACTGTCTGGATCATCTGGATCCAGGCTGCAACATAATTTTAGGATGAATTTTGATGATGTTTTTAGGATATGTTACAAATGGTAAAAGGAAGAAGTGGTAAAAGGAAGAAATGATTCAATTTTGCGAGTGATCTGGACCACTATCTGGATCTTCTGGATCCATGAAATATAATTTTTAAAGACAAATAGCTCAAAAAGTCATGAATGGATTTTTATGAAATTTTCAGGAAATGTCTTAAATGGGACAAAGAACAAGTGATTAGTTTTTGGGAGTAATCTGGATCACTGTCTGTATCATGTGGATCCAGGCTGCCAGATGTGTCTGTGTACAAGATAACTCAAAAACTTATGGACAGATTTTGAGGAAATTTTTAGAATATGTCTGAAAAGGTAAAAGGATGAAATGATTTAATTTTGGAAGTGATCCGGATCACTATATGGATATTCTGGATCCATGAAATGTAATTTTTAAAGACAGATATAAGTGAAACAACTAGTGATTAGCTTTTGGAAGTAATCTGGTACTATGGAGAATCCTGACTTGGTGCTCCGGGAAACAGGCTCAAGCCCGACACATTCACGCCTTAACTATGTCCCGTCCGGGAATACACTGCGTTGAGACGCAATGTCTAGTTTGACCTTTGACCTTGCCGTAATGACCTTGAGTTTGAAAATCTTGTCCGGGCTATATCTCGGAAACCGTAATGTGTAGGAAATTGATACTTGGTAGTGACATTGGTTGGGAGGTGTAGGTGTGCAATATCATGATCTGACCTTGATATGACTTTGCTATAATGACCTTGACCTATAAAATCTTGTCCGGGCTATATCTCGGCAACCATAAGGTGTAAGAAGTTGATACTTAGAAGGGACATTGGTTAGGGGGTGTAGGTGTGCAGTGCCATGGCGTGACCTTGATTTGACCTTGCCGTAGTGACCTTGACCTATAATACCTTGTCTCGGCTATATTTTGGAAACCATAAGGTGTAGTAAGTTGATATTTAGTAGGGACATTGGTCAAGGGTTATATGTGTGCAACGTCATGGTGTGACCAGGATTTGATCTTTGATCTTATATATCTGATGCTATTTTATGTCTCTACGAGGATATCTGATACTATTTTATCTCTCTTGTATCTTTTTACTTGAATCTTGGCTGTTGCACCTTTGGGTGTCTTTTGGTATAGATTAAGCACTGTTAAAGTCATATTAGAATTCATTAACCGTTTTACTTTTGCAACTTCCCATTGTAACAGATTGTATTGTATCAAGTGAGCCACAGGTTTTGCCCCAGCTCCACATAAAAGCATGTATTACCACATCTGTATGTATCGGTAATATTCAAAACATCCAAACCATAATGCAACCATACAAATAAAAATCAAAATGGGAGAAGTCTGAAAGCTTCATAATTTTTAGGCGGGTTGTGTGTAACCAACCCGCCTATTAGATTGATGTGTCCGACATGCGTCTGTTCGTCCACATTTTTCGTTTTCGGACTCTAACTCGACAACGGTTTGTCCAATCGAATTCATACTTGACAGGGACATAGATCACCATCTAGGTTCCTTTCGAAATTGGTGTAATTCCGTCCGTTCGTTTGTTCGTTTTTTGTCTGTTTTTCTGTCCATCCATCTGTCCGTCCACATTTTCGTTTCCGGACTCTAACTCGAAAATGGTTAGTCCAATCAAATTCAAACTTCACAGGGACATAGATCACCATCATAGCTAGGCTCTTTTCGAAATTGGTGTAATTCTTTGTGTCCGTTTGTTTGTTTTTTGTCCATTTTTCTGTCCATCCATCTGTCAGTCCACATTTTTGTTTCCAGACTCTAACTCGAAAACGGTTTGTCCAGTCAAATTCATACTTGACAAGGACATATATCACCACCATAGCTAGGTTCCTTTTGAAATTGGTGTAATTCCGTCTGTTCGTTTGTCCGTTTTTCTGTCCTTTTGTCCATTTTTTGTCCATTTTTCTGTCCATCCGTCTGTCTGTCCACATTTTTGTTTCTGGACTCTAACTCGAAAACGGTTTGTCCAGTCGAATTAAAAGTTGACAGGGAGATAGACCACCATCATAGCTAGGTTCCTTACGAAATTGGTGAAATTCCGTTTGTTCGTTTGTCCATTTTTGTCCGTTTGTCCATCCATCTGTTTGTCCACATTTTCGTTTCCGGACTCCAACTCAAAATCCAATCGAATTCATACTTGACAGGGACATAGATTACCATCATAGCTAGGTTCCTTTCGAAATTGGTGTAATTCCGTCTGTTTGTTTGTCCGTTTTCCTGTCCGTTTGTCCGTTTTTTGTCCATTTTTCTGTCCATCCATCTGTCTGTCCACATTTTCGTTTCTGGACTCTAACTCGAAAACGCTTTGTCCAGTCGAATTCAAACTTGACAGGGAGATGCACACCATCATAGCTAAGTTGCTAAGTTGGTGTAATTCCGTCCTTTCGTTTGTCCGTTTATGGCATAGATACAATTATGTAACCTAGATTACAAGTTTTACATTTCTTAGCATGTCTTACACATTCACCTTAACTGGGTAACCTAACATTTCTTTCCTTCTTTTCTAAATGTAATTACAACAGTTGCTAACCTTATTTCTGCCTGCGCAACCCGCCTTTTGGGGCATCTGTGACCCTCTTGTTAGTTTACTGAATCGTCTTGTCTTAATAATTAAGCGTCCCTGAAAGGGCGCTTATTTGTTTTCACCTCAGTTTCCTCGCCGCCGCCGCATTATGGTCTCCCTTGAATATCTCCCTTATTATTAGAAGGATTCAAATCATATTTGGCACTTATATACCTTAGGCGTGGGAAAATTTTTCTGCATGCTTAAATTTGACCTTTGACCTTTATGAAGGTCACATGATCAAAAACAATTTTTTTAAGTACACCCCCCCGTCATCACAGTTCAGGAAAAACTACTTGCTACACAGCCTTATGCTTTGACACACCTGTTCATACTATCGAAAACGCGAGCTGATTAGCTTTTGGGAGCAATCCCTTGAAAAATGTCTCATTTATGGGTGATTTCCTCACACCTTCCAATCTGAGAGCCTTAAATTTAGGTCAACCCCCCTATTATCTTCTTAAGTATTGCATTTAGAGCCATAAAATGTATTGGGAGGTAATAGGAAACCATATGGGGAGAGTCTAAATAGCCGGTCAGTTTTACCCCACGGCCCCCCCTTATGGGTCAAACTGGGGTCATAAAATAGCTGATTTTGAGTTTTTGCCTTATATCTCCTTTATTGTTGCTTTTATAGCTTCAGAATGTATTAAGAGGTATTGGGAAAGCATATGTGGAGAGTCTAAATAGCCAGTCAGTTTTACCTCCCGGCCCCCCCTTATGGGTCAAACTGGGGTCATAAAATAGCTGATTTTGAGTTTTTGCCTTATATCTCCTTTAATGTTGCTTTTATAGCTTCAGAATGTATTAAGAGGTATTGGGAAAGCATATGTGGAGAGTTTAAATAGCCGGTCAGTTTTACATCCCGACCCCCCCTTATGGGTCAAACTGGGGTCATAAAATAGCTGATTTTGAGTTTTTGCCTTTTATCTCCTTTATTGTTGCTTTTATAGCTTCAGAATGTATTAAGAGGTATTGGGAAAGCATATGTGGAGAGTCTAAATAGCCGGTCAGTTTTACCCCCCGACCCCCCCTTATGGGCCAAACTGGGGTCATAAATAGCTGCTTTGGAGTTTTTGCCTTATATCTCCTTTATCGTTGCTTTTATAGCTTCAGAATGTATTAAGAGGTATTGGGAAAGCATATGTGGAGAGTCTTAATAGCTGGTCAGTTTTACCCCCCCATCTCCCCTTATGGGTCAAACTGGGGTCATAAAATAGCTGATTTTGAGTTTTTGCCTTATATCTCCTTTATTGTTGCTTTTATAGCTTCAGAATATATTAAGAGGTATTGGGAAAGCATATGTGGAGAGTCTAAATAGCCAGTCAGTTTTACCCCCCGACCCCCCCTTATAGGCTAAACTGGGGTCATAAATAGCTGCTTTGGAGTTTTTGCCTTATATCTCCTTTATCGTTGCTTTTATAGCTTCAGAATGTATTAAGAGGTATTGGGAAAGCATATGTGGAGAGTCTTAATAGCTGGTCAGTTTTACCCCCCCATCTCCCCTTATGGGTCAAACTGGGGTCATAAAATAGCTGATTTTGAGTTTTTGCCTTATATCTCCTTTATTGTTGCTTTTATAGCTTCAGAATATATTAAGAGGTATTGGGAAAGCATATGTGGAGAGTCTAAATAGCCAGTCAGTTTTACCCCCCGACCCCCCCTTATAGGCTAAACTGGGGTCATAAATAGCTGCTTTGGAGTTTTTGCCTTATATCTCCTTTATCGTTGCTTTTATAGCTTCAGAATGTATTAAGAGGTATTGGGAAAGCATATGTGGAGAATCTAAATAGCTGGTCACTTTTATCCCCTGATCCCTGCCCCCCCCCCTCCCCATGGGTCAAACTGGGGTCATAAAATAGCTGATTTCGAGTTTTTGTCTTATATCTCCTTTAATGTTGCTTTTATAGATTGAGAATGTATTAAGAAGTATTGGGAAAGCATATGTGGAGAGTCTAAGTAGCCGGTCAGTTTTACCACCCGACCCCCCCCCTTATGGGTCAAACTGGGGTAAAAAATAGCTGTTTTGGAGTTTTTAACCTGATATCTCCTTCATTGTTGCTATTATAGCTTCGGAATGTAGTAAGAGGTATTGGGAAACCATATGTGGGCAGTCTAAATAGCCGGTTAGTTTTACCTCCTGACCCCCATGTATGAGTCAAACTGGGGTCATGAAATAGCTTTTGCCTTTATTGTTGCTTTTATGCTTTCAAGATGTATTAAAACCTATTGCAAAACCCTGTGGACAATCTAAATAGCAATACATACTTGCACACATGATTATATGATTATATTATATGATTATATGAAGTTATCAATACTCGTTACTGAAATGCTTTGTAGCATTTACACAAAATTTAGTAAAGTTACATCCAATGTTGTACATCCAATGTACAACACTTTCTCCAGCTTGTCTATGTCTACAACGCTTGTTTATGTTAATTAAAGAAGACCTTTGTAGGATTTTCCCTGTCATGATATCACTAAGGGGGTTGCTTTATGTAACAGTACGGTACAGCTTTGTGCATTCTTAGCTTTACAGCATGCTTATTAAAACCACAAGGCATTTTAAACTCTCAGGGACGCTTCGCTTTTGTTAGCAAAAGCATTCATCTAGTTAATCTTTACATGCAATTTGTTTCTCTTAGATGTTATTTTCTGTACTTAAACATTATTTGGACACTGACTGCTCTGAAAGTATCCCAATCTGTGTACTGTTTCACTACTTCTATATCTCATGGTGTTGAAAACTATTTCCCCAGGTTGTGAGGTATGGACATCTCTGATGTTGTTTGTTATGGATACAAACTTACATATATTGGTTCTGTTTAACAAATTCAAATCGGGAATTTTGTGAAGTATAGTTCTAAAGTTTTTATTCATTGTTCATTCATTTTATTCCCAGATGAAAGTCAGGGATATACTGATTTTACCTCTGTCACACCACCACTGCCATACAAATGCTTTCATTAATTTCATTCAAACTTGGCACACACATGTATTTGGGTCAGGAGAGGAAACCTATTTAAAGATGACCTTAAGCTTGTAATGATAAAGAATTTAAGGCCACCCTAAGGTAAAAAATTTGACTTTGGGTCACTTAATGCCCTCTAGATCAAAATCTATGTGGCTCATCTGGCTCAAGTTTTACCTGGGAACACATTAGTATATTCTTCTTACATATGCCAAAAATCAAGACTTTATATTAAGGATAAAAGTATGTTTGAGGCCCATAAAGACCCTACTTAGACTTTTTTTCAACATTTTCCACACATTTTGACATGTGATTTAAAAATGGTGACAAGTCTCAAACTGTAGTAGTATAACTTTAATATGTAATCTTTATTTGAGCAATATTTAAAATCTGTAGCTTTAATTTAAGGTCATCTTAAGATCTTTAAAATGCCCACAGAGACCTAATATATTGACTTTTTGTCACTTTTGAGCCCTATAGCCGTCAGACTCTGTGACGGAGGTGAAATCTCATCTGAGAATATTCTAGCATGTTATCTTTACATGTGTGAAGAATCAAGGCTTTAAGTAGACATTTAATCTGAGCATGGGGATCATAAACACCCACCTGAGTGACCCTTTTTTGACATTTTTCAGATATTTTATCTTATAATCTAGAAATGGTTATTCTGACAAGTCTCATTTAAAAAAAAATTTTAGGCTATTGTAGAGTACCTGCTAGACAAACAGATAAAGGTCCCAGAAAAGTCAGAAGTCAGTCTTCATAAAGGGTGAGTAGGCTGTAATTTATTGGTTGATTTTATACAGAGAGAGTTTATATTGAATTTGAATATACCTCTTATTATCTCAATTTTTTTTCACATTTATAATTACAATACAGTACATAGCACTAACAAGTACAGTGACTTCATATTTTCTTGGGTTTATTTTCAGATGAGAAACTTGATTTTTCATCTCAAATGTTATACATCTTTGGGAAAATATTGGGGAGGCTGTGTATAGATATAAAGGTTCTATAAACACTAGGGATCAGTGGGTGACATATCCATGATTCTGGCATCTAGACCGCTTCGCTGAAATACCATGACACCACTATACAACATATAATTATAGGAAAACTTGATATAATATTAGAAACAAACCCTCAACCTGGACTCTGAACGGTCTTGAATTGGCAGGATATCAAATGGAAAATGTGACACCAACCCAACCTCGAAAACTACATACAGTTCTTCTGAAACACTATCCTGTAAATTTGTCCAGTTGACAAGAATGTCGGCTCCAAATAATTTTGTGTAAAAATAATTGATAATTCTATGCAACCACATGGTTATTACATAACTAGAACTTCTGTGCAGAAATAATGAATTTTGGGGGAACTTTTTGGGAAAACCCCCATTTTCTGTGCAATTGCATGCATACACAGCATTCCATGGGTATCATATCAAGCCTGACTCCCACTTGTGTGAAAATAATGTACACCAAGGAAATAATAAAGTGGCTGTTAAAGTACGAATGGTCTCGTATTTTCTGTTTTTCTTGTCCTGTTTCAGTATAATGCCATTGCAAAACCATTTTGATTCCAGGATACCCAAAAAGTTTTTTGTGTGCAAGCACATCCTGATTGAAGAGGTCTGCAAACAGAAAGTGAACTTCATGGAAACGAAACTTGAAAGAAATTGTCTTAAAAAGTCTCAAAATGCAGAAACATATATGATAAAAGTTTGAAGATTTCTTCTGGTTTTTAGGTTTTTATTATATGTGCTGACAATCGACTAGCTGGGTGTAAAGTGTTGTCACAGTATTTCAATAAAATGGTCTCAAAACCAAGATACTGGTGCTACCAACCCACCCCAAGGCAAATGTATAAACATATTGAAGCAATTTTAATGATTAAAAATAAAGTCAGAGGGGAGTCAAAGAACAATTTGTTTGAATGCTTTGTTCAAGTCTGTTGTATACCTAACTTAGATTTTACTGACATTACTCTTTATTTTTTACATGTGATTCCAGTACGAAGGCATTAAATCCCTCAGAATCTGTGGGAAAACTTCTGCAGGACAAGCAAGACTTAACGGGGAAGTTTGTGGCATCTGCTGCAATCAGGAAAAGTACTGTTTCCTGTTAAGTTTTTTTATTTGTTAACTGTACTGTTTTGTAACAACAGTAAATTTCTGTAAATACACTTTAATGGAATGAATCTTTAGTGAATTAATTGCTTTACAACAGTATGTGAAATTCATCATTGACGAAATCCCATTTTATTTCCTTGAATTGTGAGAATTTTCATCTATATTTATGATTTTTGTGATTACAATAAGCTTTTGACCTACCCTGTTATAAAGCTGATATTAAACTGATTCTGAAGACACTTCTGCAAATCAATTTGAAAGTTAACATGGTGGTAGGGCACTACCTAGGCTAGGTTGCTTTTTAAAATTGGTGCCATTTTGGTAAACAAAGATGGCTGCCATCTTGAAATTCCGTTTCTGGACTGTAACCCTAAGATGCTTTTGCAGATTGATTTGAAACTTATCAGGGTGGTAGTTTACCACCTAGACTAGGTTGCTTTCGAAATTGGTGTCATCTTTTCCATCTTGAAATTCCGGACTCTAATGGGCTAATAGTCTTGTGGCCTATGCAACCGTTTACAGTAGAATAACTATAAATCTGTTTAAGCCATAAGATAAATAAGTGAACATAGTAATGTTAATATAATTCCTCATAGATCCAATCAAATATAGGATTGGCATATACATGTTGTTGTTTGTTGTCACTCTTTACCTCTACCTAAAAAGGGATTTGACCTACTGCCTAACTACGCTAAGGTCAACTTTGGTTAATGCAATACTACCCCTTATCTATACATGAGTATATACATTGTCCATCTATACCACAGGGCCACAGGATGCAATTCCTTTTTACCAACAAAAAAACTAGACTTAAAATTTGCTGCCAGACGCCATTACTGACACTGATTTCGCAACCCACTTTTTGGGGTATACATCCCCAGTTTTCTTGTTATTAAATTAATTATGAGCAAAGGTGGTGCATTTTACGTTTCAATATTGATATGAAAAAGGAAACTGAAGTTTGAAGTTTGTAATTTCAGTTTAATACCAACATAATTTTAAACTGCTTCTTAGTGTTAGAATTAATCTGTTCTTATGGTTTAAAGTATTGCTTAATAAGATAAGTTGTGCTATTATACTGTCTGCACATAGGCTGCAGCAACACAACAAAGCAGACACTCGTATAAGATCTTTCCTGTTCCATTGTTCCAGCTAGACCAAGGTACAGTCTACATTTAAAAATTACTATTACAGCTATTCAGAAGGTATTCCACATATATACCAAGAACACAGCTTCTAGGGTGTCCTGAGATTCTATCATTCTGTTTATGGTTTAGTTCTGATGACATTCAAGTACTCCAAGCAAAATTTGAAATTACAAGTGGAAACTGGGACATTTATGAGTCACTTCTAAATTTTTTATTTAAAAAAAAAACATCAGTCTTCAGGAACATCATGTCTTTTATTAAATCAATTGCACTACAGTCTCAATCCCCTTGTTGGTAAAACAAAATATATCAACTACAATTAATGATAAATGTAATGGCCCTTTAACTAAGCAGTTACGACTTTGATCACTTGTTTTCAGAGGATGCAGGCAAGCTGCTGAATCCCGATGAAAAGAGACGTCAACAGATCATGCAAACCCTGTATAACCATGGCAATATGGAGGCTAAACAGATGCCAGATGGCAAGACCAAGTTCACACCAAAAACGTGAGGCATTCAGTTGTGATCATTGAACAAAGCAGAACAGTTATTTTTTCACAAAAGTTAAACCGTAAATCTGGTCCTAGTTTTATCCAAATCCCATAAGGCTACCAACAAGAAGAGTTTGTAAAAAGAAAGAAATGGTCCAAATTTTCGTCAGATTTATAGTATGATCTAATACTTAAAGTTTTCTTTTTACCATTTTATATATTGAAGAGAGAGATGGAGGTTTGTATATCTCATAACAGTATTTCAGAAAGTGGTCTTTATACTGAGATGCTGCTGCTACTGGCTCATCCATGTGACATAACTTCAGATTGCTACAGTCATTACATTGACTTTCCAACCATTGATGTTGGAATTTGTGGTAGGATGATTAGGCGTGTGCTCAATTAATCATTGGTGTCAGGGTACTATGACATTCAGTCACTGACAATTTCTAACAATCAATTATTCAGTTTGAATCTCACCTTTCTTTATGTGTCTCAATATCCACGAACTTTTTAAAAATAATTTAGGTAGTTTTCTTTAATAAATGAACAGATTTGTCATGAATTCGGGGTTTGTTCATATCTACCACCATATTTACAGGAGTTGAGTGCTTTTGGTAGATTCTAAATGTCGAAATTGTTGACAACATTCTTGAACATTGTTGTTCTTACTGGATTGATATATAATGCATCCCAGAAAGGGTTTCATGATATGATGGCCAACAGTGGGGTATAAAACTCGACTATGGGTTGATTATCAATTGGAAAAGTGGAAGAATAATCAACCATGAAATGCAGAGTAATTCAACTCACTAGTTGGAAATTATGACTTGATGTGTTTGCAGTCACTGACAGTAAGTTGATATTATTGCTCTAACTACTTGACAGAGTGGCAGACTGGCTGATGTTGGGTAACAAGTGGAAGATTCTGGGAGAACCGAGAAAAACTTTGGATATTCTGTTTGGCTTGCTGCAAAGGACAAAGGGTATTCCTGAGGTATATGAAGAAATAGGTGAGCTTTACAGAGGTTATGGGCTGACAAGCAAGAATGTTGGGGTAGGATTTACAAACGATACTAAAGTACAAAAATATTTGGAGAGACTGCAGCTAAAACACTTTAAGTGTGAAAATAATGGAATTCCCAAGAATCTGACTTGAGTTTAACACTCTAGGAGTTTAAATGACGGCAAAATGAATTCGGTAGCTTTCCATGCTATATATGTGAATATACGTGAAATTCTGCCCAAGGATACAGACAAAAAAAAAAAAACCACAAAAAAATGCTGATTTAACATCATAAAATATTGCACAAAAACACTCAATAGTTTGTACTTACATTATGTTCTGTTGATATTATGACTTAATAACCAAAGACATCTCATTTTACTCAGAAATAAATCCATTTTTAGTTGTATTTATGTAATGTCATGTATAACATGGAATATTTATATCCCCAGACGAAAGTCGGGGATATATTGGATTCAGGTCCGTCGCGCCGCCGCCGCCGCCGCCGTAGAAATTTCCTTGTGGACGCGATAACTCAAAAACAAATTAATATTTTTTTTTCAAACTTGGTACACATGTTAAGGGTGCCCAAAGGAAGATCCCTATTTTAAGGTGACCTTAAACTCCCAGTAAAAAAGAACTTATGGCCACCTTAAGGTCAGAAATTGCACTTTTGGCCCCTTAGAGCCCTGTAGGTCACAAACTATGATGCTCAGCTGGCTGAAATTTTACCTGACAACACATTAATATGTTCTTAGTACATGTGCCGAAAATCATGACTTTAAGTTGAGGAGAAAATTGTGTTTGAGGCCCATAAATACCCCCACTTAGGGATTTTTTGCTATACTTTACACATATTTTGCCCTATAATTTGGAAGTGATAATTCTGATGAGTCTCAAACTGCGCTAGGTATAACTTTGATATGTAATCCTTGTCTGTAGAAAATTTTAGGGCTGTAGGTTTACCCAAAGGGGTCGACTTAAGGTCTCAAAAGTGCCCACAGAGACCCAATTTATGCACTTTTTGCCACTTTCAAGCACTGTAGCTTTCAAACTATGTCTCTCATCTAAGTTAAATATCATCTGGGAATATATCTATGTGTTTTCTTATATGTGCCCCAACATTTAGGCCTTTAATAGACAGTTAACCTGTGTATCAGGACCATAAACACCCACCCGAGTGACCCTTATAAGACATTTTTCACATCTTTTTCCCTGTAACTTGGAAATGGTAAGTCTGAGAAGTTTCAAACTGTATTAGATTTATATTCTGTGTGTAATCTTAGTATGTAACAGATTTTAAGTCTGAAGCTTTAATTTTGAAGGTCAAATTGAGGTCTCTAAAAGGCTCCCAAAGACCCAATATTTGGACTTTTTGCTACTTTTAAGCCCTGTGACTGTCAAACTATGTGACTGATAGAGCTCAAATCCTATCTGAGAAGATATTAGTATGTTATTTTTATATGTGCCAAAAATTAAGGCTTTAAGAAGACATTTAACCTGTGTATGAGGACCATAAATCCCCACCCGAGTGACCATTTTTAGACATTTTTCACATATTTTTCCCTGTAACTTGGAAATGGTAAGTCTAAGAAGTTTCAAACTGTATTAGATGCATATTCTATGTGTAATCTTAGTATGTGACAAATTTTAAGTCTGAAGCTTTAATTTGAAGGCTACATTTAGGTCTCTAGAAGGCCCCATAAAGACCCAGTATTTGGACTTTTTGCCAATTTTAAGGCCTGTGACTGTTAAACTATGTGACTGATAGAGCTGAAATCTCATCTGGGAATACATTATTATGTTCTTTTTACATGTGCCAAAAATCAAGGCTTCAAGTAGACATTTAACCTGTGTATGGGGACCTTAAACACCCACCTGAGTGACCCTTTTAAGACATTTTTCACATTTTTCTCTGTAACTTGGAAATGGTAAGTCTGAGAAGTTTCAAACTTTATTAGATACATATTCTATGTGTAATCTTAGTATGTAACAAATTGTAAGTCTGAAGCTTTAATTTGAAAGCCACATCGAGATCTCTAAAAGGCCCACAATGACCCAATATTTGGACTTTTTACCACCTTTAAGCCCTGTAACTGTTAAACTATGTGATTGATGGAGCTGAAATCCCATCTGGGAATGCATTATTATGTCCTTTTTTACATATGCTGAAAATCAAGGTTTTTAGTAGACATTTAACCTGTGTATGAGGGCCATAGACACTCGCCCAAGTGCCTTTTTTGACATTTTTTCTGTATTTTGCCCTGTTATTTGGAAATGCTTAGTGTGACAAGTCTTAAACTGTATTATATATCATTTTTGTTGTATGTCCCCCAAAAAGTTTCAGATCTGTAGTTTAATTGCTAAGGTCTCTTTAACAATTGTAAAATGCCCACAGAAACCCAATTTATGGATATTATGCCACTTTAAAGCCCAGTAACTGTCAAACGATGTGGGTTATAGAGCTGAAATCTTTGAATTTTTAAAAGGAAATGCCTGTCTATTTAAATTTTGAATATTAATAATGTTATGGCTATCTTAGTCTTTTAAGAACTTATTTTTGTGTGTTATACCTCTGCTTGCTGAGTTTTTCACTTTTTAAAATGAAACTGGTTAAACATATTCAAGTAGACAAAATGGACACTTTAAGTGAGCTTTAAGTCCCAATATTAATGAAATTATATCCTTATGTAGTAAAACTAGGGGATTTTTAACCCTCAACTAGCCCAGTTTTATTCAACTTGCCTCAGTTAATTTTGGCACAGCTCCTACAGTTATGAACTCATTTCAGTTGATAATCACATACTTAAAATTCTCAATTCTTTTTGTATTTGAGTACCCCTTTTATATAGATTGTTTGTTTACCATTTATGCTCAACCCACATCCCCCACCCGGATTCCCCCCACCCACCTCTGGGACCTCCAGCTATATTGAGTGACACTAAATAAACAAAGGTATTTAATGATATCGGATGAGAAACAAAGAACTCAATGGGGTTGCAGATCTTGTGTAATAGTGAGAGAGGTGTGGAGAAGGGGAGAGGGGTGGGGGTGGGAGGTGGTGGGCTTCATTACATATAACACAAAGGGGAGTCAGAACTGAGATTGTGTCACATATTTAGGTTGCATATATATGGACCACATATATAGGTATAGAGGAAATGAATAACTGAAAACAATTTGCAAATTCTAAAAATAATATAATAAAATAATAATATAAATAATTTTTTTTTAAATAATATTTTATTTGTGAACAAATATAGAAACAGATATGCGCTTTTGGGATTATGAATTTTAGAATGGACATTGAATCATCAATCATTTAAATACTTTGAAGGAAGATTGAAAAATATGATGAGTTGAGTTAAAAATAATATTTTATTTGTCAACAAATATAGAAACAGATATGCTCTTTTGGGATTATTATTTTAGAATGGACATTCAATCATCAATCATTTAAATACTTTGAAAATAGGTTTAGAGTTATCATTGCAGGAAGATTGAAAATATAATTTCAGTTATGTATTCGGCGTCTGGGGATACACCATCTTCCTTGGGGAGATATAAACAGAGTAGATTGATGTGCTGAAGTTCATATAATAATGGGTAATTATGTTTTAAAAAATTTCCGATCAAAACCTGTGGCGTGAGTGATGACCTGTCTGGGGATATGTTGGCGCCGAGTTGGCCCAATCTAGTTTATGAGTAGACTAGTACTAATTGCAACTTTACCCTCTCCACTGGATTCTTTAAATTAGAATTTGTACTTCCTGTTGCAACTTGCTGTAAAAGTTAATTAGAATGAGAAATGGTGAAAATGTGTCAGATTTCATACTTAGTATTCCTCTAAATTTCAGTGAAGATTTACCTCGAGGCAAACAGGCCAGTGGTGGCCCGGAGTTATGTAGAGACATCACTGCAGGTCTACCCCGACTACACCCGCATCAAACTCAGGTCTGATAGGCTTCATTATGCTATCAGAGTTGCCAAGTAGTCAGTGAGAAAAGGTCACCTGTCTTTGTGTTGTCTGAAACCAAAATCTTGTAAGGTTATCTACTGTATCAAATTAAAAAAAAGGTATCACACTGATTTCTTAACAATGTTGAGTGAAAGCTTAAGTCCTAATTAACTCAGTCTAAGACCTTTTATGAATGTCAGCCAAGACAAAGTTACATGTATATCTCAGAGACCTAGTCAGCTCAGATTTTACATGTCATTGAAATTTTAAAAGTTCCTTATAATTGCTATAACAAAGAGACTGACTTAAGTCATCATCTTAACTTTACAATTAAGCCAAAACTGAGACTGTAAATTAGACTGGGGTAGCACAATCTCTCAATTATTTTAGATTGAAGAAAGAAAAAGCACCTTCTCATTCAAGGTGTGATACCATAGGTCAAAATATATAAAGTCACCAGAATGTGTAAGTGTGAAAAGGTTAAGGACAAAATACAAATTTCTCAATCATTGAGATCTAAATTATTTGGAGTATTGCAAAGAAGCTTTGAAAACATCCAATAAGAGAAATACAAACCATACAGGACCAAGATACTGAGAATCCTTAGTCACTATCCTTAGGTTTATTGCTATGTATGACACTTTATGTAGGTCCTGGATGGTTGATACTGGACCGACGACAGATTACAAAAATTGAACCTCAGTACTAGGGTAACAGGAACACTGCCTCACCAAAATGGAGCTTGTATTGTAGAAATAAAGTCCTCCGGCTCTTACTTTATGACCTCTATAAAAGGACGGTACTTCCGATGGATAATGGACTTGGGCGGCAGTACTCGTCCATCATCTGCCAGAAGTACCGTCCTTTGACAGAGGTAATAAAGTATGAACCCGAGGACTTTATTTGTATTGTAGAGACTGGTTTCATTTATTAATTCATAAATATTGTAATAAGTATTATTTTTACACACTTATTTGTCCCATTATATTTTGTCTGTATCATTTGGTTCTCTATTATTGATGATCGTCAATTTATTGCTTCAGATAAATGGAAAATTATATGCACTGCATTGTTTTGTGTAGTCTGCACACTTTGGATTTTATAATGTAATGCATTATATTAACCATGTGAAGGGTGCTTATCACAGATTGATTAAAGAAGTTTAATGGAACAGAAGGCTGCATTGATGCAATGGTATCCAAATAACTTCATTAATTATGTCTTTGTTCATATTTAAAAAGGTGTGCATTACATACAGAAGCATAAGTAGTTATTGATACACTGAAATGTGCGATGTAATGTATTAAAGCCATAAATACAAATACTGAAATCCGCAAACTTAGGAATATTTAAGTACTGGTTTTTGAAAACATGATTATTTTAGGCTTTCTACTGGTTGGTTAATATTTTGTCAGAACAGTAAAAGAACATTGTATTTGAGGAAATATCTCATATTTGTTCTTTATATTCAATGTAAATGAAGTTTATTAACTTCAAAATATCTTGTGAAGACAGTTCCTGTTTGAATTATGGCTCCTGTACACATGCGGTTAATTTTCACATTATTTCTTTGCAAACAAAATCTCAGATTTTATTACGCTACAATAGCTTACCATGTGGGACTTAATGCTGTTCTCGGGTTGCCACACCCGGGGCCAACGTCTTAGAAAAAAAGATCGTTCTTGTTAGCCACCGGATATACTGGTAGTTGTCGTCACGTGATATCTTCTGACCAATCGCCCTACTTTCTCGTTGGCCACGATTGACTGGTAGCAGTTTGTAAATATACAGACATTTTCATTTATTTCTCAGTCTTTACGTATTGTTGGAGGCTAATATTTGGATATTTCTTTCTATATATTTCATAGATTATCCTGTAAAATTATTAATTTCACAACTTAAGTATTTTCCTTACAATCCGCGTGTTTTGAGTTTTCTCGGTTCAGGCAATTCCAATTGTACGTCTTTTTATTGCGTTAAAATGTCTCTCCATCAAGCAAACAAAGACAAACCGAGAGCTCAGAAATGCCGCCATTTTTGCTTCAGTTTTGATAATCATAATTACTGCCCTACCTGTAGGGAGGCTGGCAAGGGAGATGACCCCTGTGTCACTTTTGAAGCACCCTGCCATATTTGCACGTCTCTCTCTGATGAACAATTGCAAAAAATTCAAAACAGGAAGCGGTATTTAAAAAAGCAAAAAGCGGAAACTAGTTCTAAAGATGAACTAGATCTCTTGGGTGAAGGCGATGAAGACTCTTTTATTGGTTCTAATGCAGACCTTGAGAGTGCTGCCGATAACCTCTTTACCTCACCCCCCTGTCCTCAACCTCTCGCCTTCAGTTCTTTATCACTGAAAACCCCAGCTAAAGCTGTCCCACCAACCCCAGGTACTGCTTTGCAAAACAAAATTCAAAGAAATTTAGAAAAATCCCTGGGTGATTCCTTAAATATACATATTCAGCAGCAAATGGGTTCCTTCCAGGTATCCATGTTAGAAGCATTTCAATCACTCCGAGAGGAGTTGGCAGTTAAAAAGCCAGCCGAGGTTGATCCCTCGCCTCATGCTTCAAAAGCTGGTCCATCCAGCAACATCCTGAGAAAGCAGCAAAGCGTGGATATGAGGAAGTTGCTGAGTACTTGGATTTTTGGAACAAGACGGTTCTTGTTCAACATAGAGCTCTTACAGTCTCAGCAGATCACTAGCCCATATTCTCCAGAGGGAATTATATTCCATGGCTAATACCGGCTTGCTCAGGCGCGAAGCCGAAATGACTCTATTACATCCCCAGCTAGGGGAAACGAGACGCCAAGAACTCAGGAACTCGTCCTTCTCGAACTCCTCCTTGTTCGAGTCTCAACTTGTAAAGGAAGGTGAGGACTTCCTTCTCAAAAAAGGCACCTCAAAAGATTCTCAGGGTTTCGCACCCTACCAGAATAAGCCCTTTCGTGGCCCCCACAAGAAAAGAGGCTCCTACAGGAAACGCCCCTATGGGGGCAATACCTCTCAAAGCAGTAACCAATCCTTTCCCTCGGGAAGAGGAAAATCCAACTTCAGAGGCTCCAGGGGTCGTTTTCGACCCCACAATAGGGGAAGGGGGCGTGGAAACCCCCCTTCTCAATGACTCCTCCAAAGCCTCACTCAGTCCACCAGTAGGAAGTCGCCTCCGTTCTTTCAAGAGAGACTGGCTAATAAACAAATGTTCTCAAAACGTGTTAAACATTATCACCAATGGCTACGTTCTGCCATTCTGTTCAAAGCCAAACTTGATCAGATTTCCTCTGATTCTATCAGAGTACAAGGCCCAACAAAAAGACCAAGCCTTGGCCACTTGTATCCAGTCTCTCTTGTCAAAGAACGCCATCGAAAGGGTGGAAAACATAAAATCTCTCGGGTTTTACAGTCACCTGTTCCTAGTACCCAAGCCTCACCAAAGGTGGAGGCCAGTCATAGACTTAAGCAGGCTCAACACTTTTCTACATGTAGAAAAGTTCAAAATGGAAACCCCGGAGTCCATCAGGACTTCCCTGGTCCCAGGGGAGTGGGTATCGTCGATAGACCTGTCGGACGCATACCTTCACATCCCCATCCATCCAAACTCAAGGAAGTACCTAAGGTTTTGCTACAAGGCCCAGGTGTTCCAGTTCACCTCCCTACCTTTCGGACTGGCCACAGCCCCCCAGGTCTTTACGATGATCGTAAAGGAAGTGAAACTAATGGCCCTCTCAAGAGGACTCAGAATTCACCAATACCTGGACGACTGGCTGATCAGGTCCCAGTCTCAGGAGGAATCTCAAAGGGACACACAGGCAGTGGTAGACCTAACCCAATCCTTGGGTTGGATAATCAACCAAGAAAAATCAGAACTGAAACCTACTCAGGTGTTTTCGTTCGTGGGCTACGAATACCACCTAGATTCAGCCCTTGTAAGACCCACTCACGAGAGATGGCTCAAACTTCAGGATTTGATCCTACGACTCAAGTCAAAACGTGTTTTGACTGCAAGATGTTTGATGTCTCTAATTGGGTTGCTAGCCTCAACGGAGAAAATGGTCCCGGAGGGACGCCTTCACATGAGGCCCTTTCAGTTTCATCTCAAGGAGCACTGGAGATATCCTCAGTCGCTGGACAACCTCCTTCCTTGGACAGAAGCCATTGTAGCCCACCTAGATTGGTGGCAAAACCCCTCAAATGTGATGAAAGGCGCAGACCTTCATCCCAAGGACCACAGTATCCAACTCTTTACCGACGCCTCAAACGAAGGTTGGGGCGCTCACTTAGATCAAAATTCTACAAAAGGTCTGTGGTCAGAGCAGGAAAAAAAGCTACACATAAATGTCCTAGAATTGAAGGCAGTCTCCCTGGCCCTTCGAGACTTCAAGGACCAGTGCCAGAATCAAACAGTGTTAGTTGCGACGGACAACTCAACAGTGGTAGCCTACATCAACAAGCAAGGGGGAACTCACTCAGCAGAGATGTGCGCTCTCCTGTGGAAAATCATGACCTGGTGCCATCACTACCATATAACATTGAAAGCCAGGCACATTCCAGGGTGTCTGAATGTGATGGCCGACCTCCTATCCAGGTCCAACCAAGTGCAGTCAACAGAATGGTCTCTGCACCCTCAGGTCTTCAAGCAAATCTGCCGGAAGTGGTTCACCCCTCATGTAGACTTATTCGCCACTCACCTGAATCACAAACTCCCTCTATATGTGTCTCCTATCCCAGACCCAAGGGCCTGGAACATAGATGCTCTGAACATAAACTGGACCAACCTCACGGCCTACGCCTACCCTCCTACGGCTCTCCTTCACAAGGTGATCCAAAAGATCAAGCAATGCCATTGCCTGATCATCGTGATAGCCCCAGGCTGGCCAGGGATGCCCTGGTTTTGGGACCTAGTGCAGCTCTCAACAGAGATCCCACTACAACTCCCAGTGTCAACGACCCTTCTCAAACAGTCCCACAAGTATGTGTTCCACAACAAGCCACAACAGCTGAACCTCCACGCCTGGTGTCTAGGAGCGGACAACTCCAAGAACAAGGCTTCTCTGTGGAGGTGGCAGAGAGAATTGCTGCCCCTCAGCGGTCATCAACAAGGACCATCTACAGGTCAAAGTGGGCCCTATTTGAAAAATGGTGCAGAGAAAATTCGGTGGATTTCTCCACTCCATCTGTGAAACAAATCTCGGATTTTTTCATGTACCTGTACCAAGACTTAAACAGGCGCCCCTCGACCATTGATGGTTACAGGACTGCAATCGTTGACACTTTGGGCCCAACGGCCCAACATATTGCACACAATGCAGGCCTTCATAGGTTACTCTCCAGTTTTCACAGGGATCGTCCTAAAAGTTCCAGAAATTTACCCAAGTGGAACCTTTTTGTTGTCCTTAACGAGCTCACCAAAGCACCATTTGAGCCCATGAAAGACTCAGACCTCAAACATCTTACTCTCAAAACTGCTTTCTTGCTAGCCTTGGCCTCCGGCAAGCGCCGCAGCGAAATCCATGCCTGGGTCGCGAACAAAGTATCTAATTTAGGCCAATGGGAAAAGGTCGCCTTGTTCCCTTCTTCTGATTTCATAGCCAAAAACCAACTAGCAAGAGAAGGTTCTCAAAGTGTGTCACCAGTGACTATCCCTGCTTTGACTACCATTGTAGATAGACAGTTTAAGGAAGACAGGACCCTGTGTCCCGTGCGGGCCCTGAGGTTTTATTTGGACCGAACTAAAGACCTGAGAGGGTCTCGTTCTCTCCTTTTCATCTCCTTTAAGAAAGGACATACCTCAGACATCAGACCGGCTACACTCTCTTCATGGTTGAAACAAACCATCCTACTTTGTTACAAACAAGCAGATCAACAAGCCTTGGACTTGGTCCAAGTCAAAGCGCATGACATCCAGGCCTTCGCGGCCTCTAAGGCCTTTTACGGTGGAGTATCGGTGGACCAAATCATGCAAGCCTGTCACTGGAAAGCTCACAACACATTCACAAATTTTTACCTAAAAGACCTTACTTGGTCGGACACCGACAACAATATGTATCTGGGACCCGTAGTGGCGGCACAACAAGTCCTAGATCCTTCCCCTCAGACCAGTTGTCCTCGGAAAGAAAAAAAGGGGGGGGGGCACATCCGCTACAACCAAGTCTTCAGGAGTCTCTCCCAGGATCTAGGTATTCCTTTACCTTCAAGATGTTGCGGGTAAGGTCATTTTATTTTTTAATTATCAGGTAATTTCTATTACGGACTTATTCAGTTGTCGTTAATCTCATATTTCAGGTTAAAAATTTCATGAGATGCCCAACCACTGGGTTGGTCAGTTACACGTGAAGGTCTACTAGGGACCCTTAGACCTCAAAGTGAGCACCGCTGCACTTCCGTCCTACTACCAAACATCTGGACAGTTTTAGCACTGTCCCTTTTTACTTAGGTTTTTTGGCTCGTTACAGGCCCGATCTTCGGGACCGGGGCTCTGTAAAAGGGACTCAGACTGGTATTTCTGGCACTATTCTGTATATATATTAATTCAAATCTTAGAAAAAATGACATATCTTCCAGTCTCAGCTGTAATCCCTCCACCGGGCGGTTGAATTCAGCATTAAGTCCCACATGGTAAGCTATTGTAGCGTAATAAAATTGAAAATTTTAATTACTTAAATGTAGCTTTTATAAGCTACAAGCTTACCATGTGGGACTTAGGAGAGTCCCACCCTGCCTCCCTGCTGTTTACAGCTGAGGGGTAGGTTTAATAAAAAATTTCAACGAGAAAGTAGGGCGATTGGTCAGAAGATATCACGTGACGACAACTACCAGTATATCCGGTGGCTAACAAGAACGATCTTTTTTTCTAAGACGTTGGCCCCGGGTGTGGCAACCCGAGAACAGCATTAAGTCCCACATGGTAAGCTTGTAGCTTATAAAAGCTACATTTAAGTAATTAAAATTTTCAATTTTGTTCAGGTTCTAAAAAAGCCCCCAGATTTTATTGAAAATTATGTCTTTGGAATTACTGCTTCAGTAAAGAAAAATTGTGCTGTATTGAGATCGTACCTGTCAGGGTCCAAACAGCACATCAAGTTAAGTGCAAATTGTTTGAAAAAAAAACAACATGGATTTAATTCAGTTTTGTCTTTCAGTTTACATATTGTGCACTCAATAATGTGTAATATTTGATTAGAGTATAAAATATATTAATATATATTTTGATGGAATACAAGTAACTAAAATCTTAGTCAATAAAAGATATATAAATGATGCATTAACATAAATTTTTCAGTTGGTGTTATGTAGTTCTTCTCTGATTTTGCGTTGATTTTGATAATCTCTGTGTTCTGGCAGTTGTGTATGATTTATTTACTATCTGTTCAATATTGTGAGGATGTTCCCTGATGATTACAGATTGGGCTTTTGGTATTCTTGTTATATAACAGAAGATTGCATAAAATTACTCCGCACTCCGAATATCGCCCACCGAGTTATGACTAGAGTTTTGGTCAACTCGTTACAGCACTAGTGAGGATGTTCTTTGCTGATTACAGATTGGGTTTTTGTTATATAACAGAGATGCTGAGTGTCTGATGGCACTGGACCAGCCAGAACAGGCCATCGACGTGCTGATGGATTACACAAGAGACCTGAGACAGGGCGAAAAAGCCTCGGTGGAGGAAAAACATGAAGTGCAGGTAAGAACAGGTAATAGGAATCAGTAAACGCATGTGAAGTGCAGGTAAGAACAGGTAATAGGAATTAATACGAACACATGAGATACAGGTATGAACGGCTAGTGAAGCACAGGTACGTACAGGTAGTAAGAATCATGTAGTAGGAATCAGTACAGAAATTTGAATTGCAGATAAGAACAGCTAGTTGTAATTAGTAGAGAAACATGAACTTCCGGTGTAAACAGTTAATAGGAACCATTACTCAAACATGAAGTACAGGTTAAAATAGGCCATAAGAATAAGTACAGCATTTGAAGGTAAGCTAAGAACAGGTAATAGGAATAAATATGGAAATGTGAGCTGCAGGTAAGAACAAGTAATGGGAATTAGTACAGAAAATTGGAACTGGGAAAGAACAAGCAAGTAATACAGACACAGTAAGTGTACTATTGTGCAGTATCAGGAAACTCGGGTCAGTCCAAAGTATCTAGCTAAGCAGGAGTAAAGAGAGGTGTACAGAATGTTACAGGGTCGTATACAAGTAACATTAAAGCCTCCCACATAAATAAGAATAAACCTGTATTAATAGCTACAGATACAGGTGTAGAAAACATCACAGGTTTGCAGGAAGATACAGAGGTAAAAAATCTTGTCTAAAAGAAACATGGACAAACAGGAATAAACTCGTTTAATTATTAACAAATGCAGGTAAATAGGCAGTCATGCAAGTGAAAGTACAGTACAGAAGTATATAGAAATCCCGTAAAAAGACAAAAAAATGCAGGTAAGCTAGAATATATTCAGGTGAACTCAAAAATAGTTTCAGAGTAACTTGGAATTTATATGGCAATGAAGGGGCATTATAAATTGAAGTAAATGTAACAATAGTAAAAGAAATCCTTACAAACATACAGAATATGACTGATAAACAAATGGACTGAAAAAATACAGGTAACTAATATTGATCAAATTCATTGTGTTAAAATATGTTGGTCTACTACGGAGCCCCTAACAGTATATGGTAAAATAAATATTGCACCATGTATTAAGTCGTGCGCACAAGATGATCTTGTGATAACGAGAAAATAAGTCGTGATAATGAGATGATCTCGTTATCACGACTTATTTTCTCACTAGATAAAGTGGTGATCACCAGATGAAGTAGTTATCACGACATAATAAGTAGTGAGCACTAGTTTATGTGGTGATCACCACTTATTATGTTGTTATCACCAGATGAAGTAGTGAGCACTACATTATCTAGTGCTAACCAGATCATTCTATTATCACTAGTTCATCTCATGCTCACCACTTCATCTAGTGATCACCAGATGATGTGGTGCTCACTACTTATTTTCTTGTTATCACCAGATGATGTGGTGAGGATGAGATGATCTGGTTATAACTAAATGATGTGGTGATCACTACTTCATCTTGTGATAACAAGGAAATAAGTAGTGAGCACCACATCAACTAGTGCTCACCACTTATTAAGTCATTATCACCACTTCATCTGGAGCCCACCACTTTATCGAGTGAGCACAAGATCATATTGTGATATCAAGAAAATAAGTGGTGCGCACAAGATGATCTCATTATCACAAGAAAATAACTTGTGATAATGAGATGATCTTGATATCACAAGATGATCTCATTATCACCAGATCATCTTGATATCATGAGATGATCTTGTTATCACGACTTATTATCTCATTATAATGAGATCATCTCATTATCACGACTTATTTTCTTGTTATCACGAGATCATCTTGTGCGCACGACTTAATACCTAGTGCAATTTTTATTTTACCATGTCCTATTTATCTCATTATAATGAGATCATCTCATTATCACGACTTATTTTCTTGTTATCACGAGATCATCTCGTGCGCACGACTTAATACATGGTGTAATTTTTACTTTACCATGTCCTATTAGGGGCTCCGTAGTCTACAATGATTGAATGGTGCTATTTTTGTAGCAAAAATACTTATGTTTATTTTATTATAGAATTCTAATTCAAGGTTAAAGTGATGGTAACAGAGAACTACTAAGTTAAAAAAATTCCAACAAATGGAAGCCAATTCAGTAGTGCTTTGAATTTTATGCTCTGCATTTCAGCTTGCGTTGTGCAGGGCATATCAACTAAAGGGACACAAGGATATGGCTTTAGCTGTAATTGTGGTAAGTTTGTCTTTGAGGTTTTATTTTTATTAAAGACACTCCATTTTCAAAAAAACTGTAACTCTAGTGTACAAGTACCTCCACACCGATATTCCACTATATTTCAGCTTGTATCTTACTCAAGCTTTGAGCACCTATAACACCAAATGCAGTAAACCTGACCAGAGGAACTTGAAGGCCCCCAATTCATGTCTTCAGTGCATGTACTCACCACAGCACTCCTGTCTCCATGTTATCTGTGATGTTGACCTGTTTTGTCTCTGGATTGCAGTTTTATTCCTTCACTTTGTGTGACTCAAGAGCCTTGAATTATTCACTATGAAAGTAACCATGACAACACATTCATATCAGTGGACCTATTTCCATTGTTAAAGATTTGCAGAATCAAATATTTAAGTTCTCATTTTAGGTAATAAAAGTTCTGCAACTCTGCTAGGTAGTTCTATTAATGCATCATAAGTAATCCAATTTTCACTTGGTTGTGTTAGAATTGAATGAAAACTGTTTTCTATTGTGAAATGACTGTTGTTGAAAACATCAGTATGTTAAACCTTGATACCACAAATTTTCCATCCAAACAATTAAACAAAAAGTATGTTAAACCTTGATACCACTAATTTTCCATCCAAACAATTAAACAAAACTTATAAATTTGGATTGTATACCATTTAGATTTACACATTTTTATTGCGTTAATACATCCTATCCAATGGACAATTGCTTTACCGGTCGGCGCGACCGGTCCCGCCAAACGCCAGAAAAAGACGTCCTGTATATAATACCAGCAGGACCGGTCAGTAGTGTGCATTCGCTAGGTGGCGCATCATACTTGCTTCCTGTCTAGACAGAGTGACGTCAGTTCATCTTTTTCGTTTGGCGCGTGTAGTGTGCAGACGCGTTTTGAAGTTATCTCCAAGTTTGAAGAAAACGCGGTTTATTCTACGAATTTAAAGCTTATTTTCATCTGAAAATATATATTTTGTGTCACTTACATATCATGGCCTCTCCAGGATTTAAACGAGGCAGTATCCAGCATTTTATGGCCAGTTTTGAAGATTTTCTTTGTGCTTGTCGTCGAGACGAAGCCGTGGGTGAGAGGTCGTGTGTTGTGCTTGCAGCATTCCTTCTTCTGTTCAGAAATGTATATTTACCACGATTCGCCCTCCATTAATTTCTACATTGTCGAGTAACACTGCGTGTATGTCGACGAGAAGAAGTTAGAAGGAAAGAAGAATGCATCGTCTGACGTCATCACTTCCAGCTTATGCTGGTCACGTGACACAGACCAGGTCACGTGATACGCATTCAACTATGGAGGTCACGTGATACGCATTTATCAATGGACAGAAGTTTTCATCAGAAGAAGACGACCATTTATTAATCAACACCCATTTTTAACTGGCAAGAAGAAATCCAGCAACTCGCCTGTTGGTGTGAAGATATTAGATGACATTTGGTCACTGCAATCTGCGTGTTTTTGAAGTGCCGGTCATGTGACTTCACAGATCTCCATACACGACCGGCAAGGCTAGCAGAAGAAATTGTGGCTCCACAGATCCCCAAGTGTGACCGGTTCAGCTAGCAAGAAGATGACCAGGTCTAGACCCCTTGTGCTGAATTTTACTGGTACCAGCTCTGCTCAGACTACCGGTGGGGTCTCCAGCTAGCCCTCTCCCCCCCCTTTGACCCTACCTTGGTACGGGTACTGGGGCAGGTTGAGAGTAAGAAGATCTACCAACCGGTTACAGAGGATGGGCCTACCGGGAACCGGTTATAAAAGTTGCTCCAGCTAGCTGTCCAGGCCACTGATTTTATGCTGCCTACAATACCGGTTACAGAGCCTACCCACTGGGTGCCGGCTACACAGCCCTCATTGACCAGTGTGCTTCCCCTTAGCCGGTTACAGAGCCAACCAGACCGGTTTACAAGCAGAATTACAGAGAGAATTTTCTGGTTACACAGAGTTCTGCTGCTCCCACCACCCCAGTGCTGACAGCAGGCTCACCAGTTACAGATTTTACCGGTTACAGAGAGAGTTTACCGGTTACAGACAGGTCTGCTGCTCCCACCATCCCAGTGCTGACAGCAGGCTCACCGGTTACAGTTTACCGGTTACAGAGAAAATTTTCTGATTACACAGATCTGCTGCTCCCACCATCCCAGTGCTGACAGCAGGCTAACCAGTTACAGAGAGACCTGCTGCTCTCACCATTCCAGTGCTGACAGCAGGCTCACTGGTTACAGAGTTTACCGGTTACAGAGAGAATTTACCGGTTAGAGAGATCTGCTGCTCCCACCATCCCAGTGCTGACAGCAGGCTCACTGGTTACAGAGTTTACCGGTTACAGAGAGAATTTACCGGTTAACAGAGGTTACTGGTTACAGAGAGATCTGCTGCCCCCACCATTCCAGTGCTGAGAGCAGGCTCACCGGTTACAGAGAAATCAGTTGTTCCCATGGGCAGAAGGCAACTTAAGGCAACAAGTCCAGTGAGGACAACAGGGTCACCAGTTAGAGATTTGCCGGTGACAGTCAGATAGACAGGAAGTTCTTCAGTAAATTGACCAACCGGTTACAGAACCTACCGACGGGTTCTGGCTTACACAACCTCCAGGGACCAGTAGCTTCATACCAAGCCAGTTACAGAGTCTACTGGTCTGGCTTATAGACAGAAATTCCGGTGAAGAAACCTGATTGAAACTGGAACACCAGCTTTCCGGATTGCCAGATCCACCAAGTGATCAAATAATGATAGAACTGTGGCTGTCTGAATGCTTGGTTACAGAGAAGCACCAGTTTACCGGTTCATTACCAGTTAAGTGGCTTACTGAGAAGTGTTGGTTACAGAGAAAACCTTCTGATTCCAACATTACGGACAGGAAGAAGGCAGTTCTGTTAGATAAGCCTACCTCTGCTGAGACGTAGTCGCCCAGTTCTGCCAGCTCAAATGAGTTTTTTTGCAGAACTATGGATCCACCAGGAACCGGTTACGGAGCATTGCTTAACCTATAACCGGTTAGGCCCTGGTACTGGGCAGGTCCACAGGACTGGCTAACAGACCAGCAAAGTCTTTTAAGGGTCTAAATGGCCATCTTAGACCAACCAGTTGCTGTCTGAGTAATCTGGTTACAGAGAAATTCTTAGACCAGTCACTCGTCCTGGTGAGATGACTGTCTCAACCTGCCTGATCAGTCAGCCAGTTACTCTTGCCAGTAAGATGCGGAATTCAACCACATTGGTTAGAATACTACCAACAAGAAGTCTGCTGTACCAGTTATTCTAGAGATGCCATTGATCCAGCCTCCAAAACTGGCCAACCCAGCTTGCCTTTTTACCCAGCTCGTGACCAGTGTCAGCTGACACCAGGGGCATGAGTTTGCAAACTCAAGCTTTCCCTCATGATTACAACCCTTTTCTGGTTTGTCACAACTGAAGCAATGGGCAATTTATCTGTTAATTGGACCAGGGGTCACAGTGTTCGTAAATGGCTATTAGTGTTTCCACAGTGGGGTTCTGTGGAAATGACCTTATGTCGCAGATCCCCTTTGGATGGTTTCCTACTGTGTGGATCAGTGAACCTGTCGCCAGTGTTGACACTGGTATTTTTGCACCAACCTGCCGGTTCAAACTTGGGCCACCCTAGGGGCCAGCCTCAAGTTTATATGAACCTCCCAGGAGGGATACACCCTCCCCTGCCAGAAACGACCAGTTTGACCAGTTCTCCAGGCAGGATTTTGGTTCAGTATCCTAAATGATTCAGCTGGAATTTCAGGAACCACATGAACCTCTCTTCAGCCAGAGGAGTGGCTAACCTCAAGGTTGCATACTCCCTCACCCCTTTCAACCAACAAGGAAATGCCAGCCCCCACCAAACCAGTCTCCAACATACACAATCTCTAGTAGCTCTGTGTCAGGAGTAAGTTTGAATGGTATCATGAAAAATTAGAACTGGACCTCGAGCAAGTCTTTGTCTTGAGAGCCTACCAGTTCAGCCTGAAAGAGGGCAAGGTGAGGCCCACCCTAGAGCATTTGCAGACGTTATCTGCAATCCAGAAACTTCTCTCCGGATCGACATGCCCGATCCAGCGGCTCATGCCCCTGATAGCATTACTGACAGCCATAGATAGCCTTCCTCATCAGGCCGATACAGTGGCACTTGAGTAATAGCTGTAGAGTACCTGAATCACCAAAAGGTGATCCCAGTTCACTCCACCCTCAGCTAAAATCGTGGCTGCAGGAAGACCATGTGCTTCAAGGTCAACCATTACACCTACTGTATTTGCTCTGCAAATCCTTATAGATGCATTTAGAAGGGTGGGGTGCTCACTTAAGGGAACACACTGCAAGGGGAACCTGGCCCCTTCCGAAGCAAGTTACACTTTAATATCTGGAATTTAAGGTGGCCTTTTGGCCCTAAAGAGTTCCAAAACCTCTGCTTGAACAATATTGCTTTTGTAGCTACAGACAACCCCATGGTGGTTTTCTGTATAAAGGGGGGATGGAATCGGACCCCCTTTGGGCCCTCTTGTGGAGAATTCTGACCTGGTGTACCAGACACAGATGACTCAGAACCCGACACATCCACAGCCGGCCGAATGTGATAGCAGACAAGCTATCCAAGCTAGGACAGACCATTCAACAAAATGGTCCCTCCATCCAGAGGTATTCAAGCAATATGCTCCCGGAGGCAGCATCCTCAAGTGGACCTGTTTGCCACCAGGTTCGACAACTACATCTCTGTCTCACCAATTCCAGATCCCCAAGCCTGGGCAGTAGATGCCTTCAGTCTACCTTGGGAGGACCTGGACCCATATGCCTTCCCACCAGCAGCTATCTTGGGCAAAGTGGTGGGAAAGTTGCAGGACCACCCGTGCAACAACTCATACTGATTGCACCAGGGTGGTCCAACATGCCTTGGTTCTGGGACCTGGTAACCATGTCCAGTCAGATCCCACTGTGTGCACTTTCTGCCTGACTTTTGACTCAGTTACTCAACCAGACCCTTCACAGGAACCTGGTAAATCTGAATCTACATGCCTGGCCCTAGAGCCCCAGCTACCAAGGAAGCAGGGCTTCCCTGAGGCAGTGGCAGCTCGAATTGAGGCTCCTCCAGAGGATCAACAGATCAGTCTATGAGGCAAGTGCACCATATGTTTTACACGTGGTACCTCAGTAATCAGATGGACTTCTGGGCACCACCTTTAAAAGCTATAGCTGACTTCCCTTTGTACCTTTTCAAGACAGGAAGTTACAGCCGGGCACCATTGATGACTATAGACCAGCCATTGTTAACAATTTGGGAATTTGCCCATTAATGTCAGCAATGATGAAAATCTCACTGATCTCCTGGATAGTTTCCACAGAGACAGATCCAAGGGAAGAGGGGCATCCCCTCTTGGAACCTTTCCCTGGTTCTACACCAGCTGACAAGGTTCCTTTTTGAACCCCCTAAGGAGGCCTCCCTGAAGCACTTCACTATCAAGACTGTCTTCCTGTTGGCCTTAGGTTCAGGCAAGCGGAGGGTGAGTTCCCTGCTTGGCTGCATAACAGCCTCAGACACCAGATTGGTCCATGGTGTCTTTCTACCCCTCAGCCAGCCTTCCTTCCAAGAATCAGCTAGCCAAAGAGAGTCCAGACAGTGTGGCCCCTGTGGTTAATGCAACCCTGGTCCCCACTCTGGATAGGTCACAGGCGCTGGTGTCCAGTCAGAGCCCTGTGTTACCATCTGGGTAGGACCTCAGATCTTAGGCATAACAAGGAGCTGGTCTTTGTCTCCTTCCAAGGAAGTTGTCGACAAGGACATCTCCTGCCACCATCTCCTCATGGATCAAGCTACTGTGATCCTATGCTATGAGCTCTCTGACCAGTAAGCCCTCATCTTGCATCAGGTCAAAGCCCATTATGTTAGGGCTTTTACTGCTTCTAAGGCATTCCAGTCAGGAGTCTCCTTAGAACAGTCCTCAGCCTTCCACTGTAAGTCATATATCACCTTCACACAGTTCTGAAGGATGTGGCTGGGGCTGATTTAGAGCCTCTTTACTTGGGCCTAGTAGTGGCTGCTCAGCAGATCCACAAATAGCCCTTATATTGAGATTTGTATACATGTACATAGTGTAAATAGCTCATGAATCTAATTGACATGCTTCCTTCGGGAGGTTTATTTGCCTTCTGGGACTGAACTCATCCCTCTCTTCCCTACCTCAGAGCAGGTCTGTAAGAAGGGGGGGGGGGCAATGCTGGTATAGCCCCGGCAACCGGGCTCTGGTAACCACCATGGACCTATAGGTCTCCTGACTAAGTCAGCCTAGACCGTAGGGTAAAAATGTTGTTACCATTTATGAGTTCATTCTAAGTCCCTAGTAACTTACCCGCCGACCAAGCGGTAGTTATTCAGCAATTGTCCATTGGATAGGATGTATTAACGCAATAAAATTGCAAATTTAATAAGTAAATTAAATTTTTATAAGTTAATACCCTATCCAATGGACAGGCAAGGCCCTCCCAACCGACCCCGCTATCAGCTTACTAGGGGTCTAAATCTGTTTAGACAACGAAAAAGATGAACTGACGTCACTCTGTCTAGACAGGAAGCAAGTATGATGCGCCACCTAGCGAATGCACACTACTGACCGGTCCTGCTGGTATTATATACAGGACGTCTTTTTCTGGCGTTTGGCGGGACCGGTCGCGCCGACCGGTAAAGCAATTGTCCATTGGATAGGGTATTAACTTATAAAAATTTAATTTACTTATTAAATTTGCAATATCTTTCATGTCAACATTTTGTCCACAGTATTGTCACCTTTTTACACAGCTACCCTTAGACAGTACAGGTGCCTGTGATTGTTATTTTTAACCATACAGATCTTATTTCTTATCAGCTGTCATCAGTTCATAAACTCTCACCAGTCTGCATAGTAATCACACTCAATAAATTTTTTGCACATTTTCTTGAATATTTTTTTTTTTTTTTTACATTGTCCATCTGATGTCTTAGGGTGTAGTGAGAGAGCTACAGGAGCTGCACCTAGAAAATATTCCCGTCATGATAGAATATGCCAGATTGACCTTTGACCTGAGCCAGAAACACGCTGCAGAAGCCACAAATATCATAGTGATAGCTCTGGTGGGAGACAAAGGTGAGCTATAGATAATTCGCAGAATTATATTTTCTACTAATTCTTGGTAATTCCTCAAAGTTTTTATGGTCGACTAATTACCCATTTTTCTGACCAATGATAGAGCAACAAAAAGGGTCATAATTGTTGGTGATTATACCATAAAATGCTACCTAGCATGAAGTATATGTGTATATGTCAATCCGGTATGAATTCTTGGTGTTTCTAAGATTCTGTCACTTAGCATCTGTGGAAACTACATCCTGTCTATATGGAAGTAAACATAAACCAATACAATGTGACAAATCCATCATTTTATTACGCTACAATAGCTTACCATGTGGGACTCAATGCTGTACTCGGATGGCCACAAGGCATCATGGCCAACGTCTAAGAAAAAAAGACATTTGTAGTTGGCCGTAGCCTCTCGTTGTCGTCACGTGATAACTTCTGACCAATCGCCCTACTTTCTCGTTGGCCACGCGAATTAGCAATGCTTTATTTTAGAAGGAAAGTTCTTTCATTTTTACAAGGATATACTTGTTGTTGGATCTGGAAACTACATCAGTTTCTTTGTTTTATCACATAGAATCATAATTCGGTGACTTTTCATAATTCAGATAAGTATTTTTAGCATATTTTACAACTGAAGTCCACTTCCGGGTTCACGTTGTAAAGAAACAGCGACTGGTTTTTTTATTGCGAAAAATACACTTACCATTTCCTGACCATTGCTATATGTTGGTGCCATCCAACTCACTGGCCAACGTTGAGAAACGTTTTAAGATACCTTAAGAGGCCAGTGAGTGAGTGTGAACTAGCATGTCCCCCTAGTGGTCATGTGACCACGCTAGTAAACAACCTTCATTATTTTTGTTGGCCATCCTAGAGTGTGGATGTTTATTTTCTTTTCGGATTTTTTATTAAGTTTTTTGGACTTTTGGTGAATTTGAGTTCTGTTATAAGACATCTGTGTTGACTATGTCTTCTCAGGACAAAATTAAGAGGAAAAGCACAGAGGAAAAGTGTTTTTGTGTGGACATTTCTTCACGGATTGATGACCATTTTGTAAAATGGCGACAGGAATGTTTGTCGTTGGATGAAGATCTTCTGTTGCTCAGAATGCATGTTTTTCTTCATAAATCTCGTATTACATCATATGGGAGAAGATTTGCTTCATTTTTAACACTGAAACTGTCGGCAGTCATACTAGCTCTGGCAGGGACAGCTTACATGTTGCTAGGCGACAAAGGAAACGATGGAGACAATTCGATTGTCTCGAAGCTTATCACACGTTGGGTTTGTATAGCCAGGCGTTTGGTAGCAAAGATCTCACCACATCATGCTCTGCCGAATAGGTTCCGGTTGGAATCCCCTATGGTGGCAGACATCTTTGATTTTCTTGGAAGCTACATCGTGGGCAAGTTCCGGATGCAGAGTGGATCTTTTACACCGTTTATTTCCTCCGGTGAGGTTCAGTCGGAACTTTTCACGGAGGAAAATACCTGCATGACGTCATCCGAAGACAATCGAGTTTCCATACCTCCTAAAAGGTCAGAAATCGGTTTGTCAGATTCCCGGAGCTGTGATTCATCCCAGTAATGGGCATTTGTTTCTGTGGTTTCTTACCGGTTTTTCGGCTGCTCTCAGACCGGCACCGGTACATATGAACTAGTAACCATTGTCAATTTATATTCAGGAGTACAGGTTCTCTGGGTTTCTGCTGCAGAGAGCATGTTAAAGCCTGGATAATTTTTTGAAGTGGTCTAACAGGACCTCTGGCAGGACGTCTTCAAGGAGCTAAGGATTGCAGGATCTCACAGAGTTTCTTTTATGCCTTGGGCTGTGTGCAGAGTTTTTGCAATTACAGCCTCAGTAGTCAGGAATTGTTTGGGAGGTCTTCAAGAATTTAAGGATTAACAGAAATCTCCTAGAATATCCAGTACTACCTTGGACTGTGTACAGTAATTTCTATTACAGTCTTCAATGATCCTGGATGTTTTGTGGGCAGTGTGTTGACCAGCTCTTCAACTTGTTACTCGTCAGGAGTGTTACAAGTCTTATTTTTCTCTATCTTATCTCTTAGATGATTTTGGTAGAATGAAAAGTGCATTTTTCACTCATAATGAGGTTTTTCTCCTGCTGAACTTTTGGTCAGATGTCCAGGAAAACTTCATTTTGTGATTTCGGGTGTATAGTGTTTTTTCTGTTCTGGGAAGGAGCAAACTCCTACACATGGCTAGAAAGGGGATTAGTGCCCCAGGGCAGTTTTTTCTTCCCATTATGATACTTAATCCTCCAACTCTGTTACAAAGCTCTCCTCCTCTGTAAGATTTAGAGGGGTTAGGAGTAATTTTTAGGAGTAGTGTTTGTCCACTAGTGCAGATATACTACACCTTACATCTCAACATAGTAAGAGGATAATCTTCAACCATATTTTACCTTTCACAGAGGCAACAGTACCATGAAGGATTACTTATTCATGTTCCTAAAGCAGTTGTGGACATGTGTGTTAAGAATAAATGAATAAAATGCGGGAGACATCAGTTTGCATAAAGCTGTGTATGGAATGATCGACAAAAGGGCGATAACACCAGTGAGATGGTGATATCGCTACAATTTTACACTTTATCGGTTGTGATAAGCTGGGAAGAGATGGCTACCACTAATAGTTGAGGTCAGGTAATAAACCTTTACATGTACCTTAATTTCGCATAGTTGGGATTTTCGCAATTCTTGTTACTAGTAAGTGAATGGGTGTGTCAACTCGTTTCCTTACAGTTGCATTCTTTCGTAGCCGGATTCACGCAATTCTTATCTTCACTTCCCTGTTGATGACAATTCACACCGGTTCACTGCCTGTTTGCTATGTTAGTCCATGGTGAGAATGTGGGATCTATAAGAACGCATCATGCTTTACCAGTATAGACCATTTCATTGCTTTGCTCTTGAAAATGGTTTATTTTTTACTTTACTATGGCATCAAAACCTGATGGCTGCAGTAGAAGGCATTGGGTGTCACCATTCTTCACTAAAGCAGAGTTGGATCATGATTTTTACATCAGATTAAGTTTCAGCTCCAGGGTTTTAATTTGGATTGCAGATTCGACCCTATGGTACATCTTTCATGCAAAGCAAAGCAATTTCTTGAGTTAATGGTTCCTAAGGAAGCCATGTCTTGGGTTGGCAGCATGGCTTCATAGGAGAAGACAGTTTATCAGGTGACCCCAAGGTTTTCTGATAATGTACAAAGGATATCTTCAGTCTTGATATCCCAGTTTTCTGTTCTCAGGGATCATCTTCAGAGGTGGACTGACTTTGCAACTTTGCAAGGTCCCACTACTTCATCAGAAGGAGCACAATCTCCTTCTGTTATTAGTTTTCTTTAAGGGTTAGGATGCGCAAATATGGCATCAAACAGCCAGTGGTCTGTTGTATTATTAACAGGGCTACTACCTTTAGAGTCATTTGGAAGTCTGATTCAGATTCTAAATCTGTTGATTTCCAGAGACAGTTCTTCAGTGGTTTCCTATCTGAACAGGTAGGGAGGTACCCACTTTCAGGAATGTGTTTCCTTATCTGAAGAATCATTCCTTGGACGAATGCCATGGGTTCAGATTCAGGCATATCACTTCTCAGGGTATACAAATTCTTTGTTCATGAGAGTCAAGATGATTCAAATTGAATGTGTTTTGGATGACTTTTGAATCTTCTATTTTGATTCAGGTGTTCAATCAAATCTGTCTTTGATTACAATCACCAATGATGGATTTGTTTTGCAACTAGTTTGAACCACAAGCTTGTCTTTTTCAACTTTTCTTGGGATGGACTGGACAGTTTGTTTGGTCCTGTGGCCTTGATTCTTCAGGTGATGCAGGTGAATCATTTGGCTTCTAAGGCTCCTTTGGTTTTTCAACCTGTAGTCATTCCTGCTTTGGAACCTTCTTTAGATCATGCTTTGGTGCAAGATAGGTTTCTTTGTCCAGTGAGAGCCTTGAGAGGTTATCTTGATAAGACAAAAGATCTCAGGAAAGGCAAGAAATTCTTTTTGTAGCTATTAAGAGGGGCTACTTCAAGATTTGGTGCAGAATCATCTTGATTGCATCAGAGTGGCTAGGGATGTCTTATTTTTGGGATCTGGTAGATCTGTTCCACAAAGATTCCTTTTAAGGCTTTTCCTTGTAGGTGAGTTCAATCATTATGCCATTGGTATCCAACAACCTGAATCTTAAGCTTCCAGTGTAGGTGTTTCCTTGCCTTAGACTGTGGGGCTTGGGGAACAGATGCATTACACATTTCTTGGGAGGATCTGGACAGCTTTGTGTTTGTTCCAGTGGCTCTCCTTCCTCAGGTGACTCAAGATGATCACCTACAGGTGCAGAATCATCATGATTGCACCAGGATAGCCAAGGATTCTTCAGGTGATTTAGAAGATGATCACCTTCAGGTGCAGATTCATCATGATTGAATCATGATGGTCATGGTGGATGTTCTTGGTTGTGGGGCCTGGTAGATCTATCCACAAACCTCCATCTGAGGCTTCTTTGTGGTGAACATCTCAGATAATACTTTTCTACATGTAGCAAATTTCCTTAACTATTTCTTTAAGGAAAAGAATCTAAAGCTATCTACTATTGCTGGTTACAGAATAACAATTGTAGATTGCTTTACTTGAAGGGTAATAAGTCTCCAGAACTCTTCAGTTGTATAGATTGTTGACATGTTTCTAGAGACAATTCAGTAGCCAATAGGTTAAGCCTTCTTTACCTTTTGTCTCTGGTTCTTGTTTGGTCTCACCAGACAGCCTTTTGAGGAAGATTTCTTGGAGGTTAATAACTTTCACAACGATCTTTCTTTTGACTTTGGCATCAGGCAAAGGAAGAAGGGTAATTTTTGTTAGCATTGTCTTCCCTTACTTAAAAGGAGTATTGCTCACAAATGGCTCTGGCCATTTATTACCCAAGAATCAGTTGGCTTCGGATGGGCCTACTTCAGTTAAGCCGGTCGATATGCCAGCTCTCTATCACTGGGACAGCAGTTTTACTCAAGATAGATCTCTTTGTCTTGTGAGGTTTTGAAATACTTTTACTTGGGACAAAGGATTCAATGAGGAATTATTATGTCTTGTCTGTGCCTAGTTAGGAAGGCTTTACAGCAGATATTTTCAGGTCAACTATCTTATCTTGCTGTAGGCAGACTAGCTTTTTGACTGAGGAGAAGTCAAATTCTGACTCTCAACAGCAGCGAGTCAAAGCAAGAATCTTTAGGTTTTAGGGTAGTGTTTCTGTATATGAATTTTCAGATGTCTGTTACTGGAAACCATAACTTTTTTCCAATTTTCAGTCTCACCTGCTTGGTTTGCTTGTGGTCAGACTTTGATATTGTGTCCTACAGTTTGTTATCTTATAAGTATATGTGTGATACTTATTTTGATACTTTAGTATGCATTTGTATCTGTATGTCTGTCAGATCATACTATCTGTATTTATTAAGCAGAATTGTTGACTTCATTCAGGCTTGGAATTACACAATATGCTGATGACACTTCCAATATTTGTGTCACCTGTGTGGGTGTTGGATGTTTGTCTAGATACAGCATTCAATTGTGGCAATAACTGTCAGTTTGTGAGAACTTCAACTACATACTATGATTTAGGGGATCTGTATGGTATGTGGTGACTGTTGGAAGTTTATATGTTGTTGTATGCATGTAATTTTCAATGTAAACTTCTCATAATGTTTTAGTTGTAGGCTAGGTAGTGAGTCTCTGTAATGATTACTTCCTTCCTACAACAGCAACAACAACAACAACAAGGCTGTGTTGTTTTGTAGTGCTCAACAGTTCCACTGCCTCATCTGGGAGGTGAGTTTGGATCTGAATGCCTATAGGTTTGTGCTGTGTATGATAGCTGTGCAGAGTGGTGTACTGGGTCTTTAAATTCTAGTACTGCCCTCCTTCCATGAAGGCTGCATTCAGCAATGGTCAGGAAATGGTAAGTGTATTTTTCGCAATAAAATTGAAAAATTTTGTTGTAATTTTAATTTTTATTAGATAAATACTTACCATTTCCTGACCAGGATAGTCCCCCCCTACCTCCCCGCAGATTCAGTACTAGGGGAGTATTTTCTGCAACAAAAATAATGAAGGTTGTTTACTAGCGTGGTCACATGACCACTAGGGGGACATGCTAGTTCACACTCACTCACTGGCCTCTTAAGGTATCTTAAAACGTTTCTCAACGTTGGCCAGTGAGTTGGATGGCACCAACATATAGCAATGGTCAGGAAATGGTAAGTATTTATCTAATAAAAATTAAAATTACAACAAAATTTTTCAAATTTGGTTTCTTATACAGGATATATATATATGCCAGTCAGTAAAATAAAATATTTAACCCCTATCTGCTTCATTATTGGACCATTTTAGGGTTTAAAAATATATAAATTTAACCCAAACGAGTCTTTGTCGAGTGAAATCATCAGAAACCGCAATTACTCGCAACTAACACGTCTCGTGTAGGTAGTTTATATACAGGAATATATGCCTGTTGAATTCCAATAAAATAAATTTTGTAAGGGTTTATCCCCGTTCTGCTACAGTATTTGTCCATTTTAAGGGTTAAAATATGATATAAAGCACGAAACTAACTTGGGGAATCCTCGGGGAAACCCCTGTGATGACGTCACGTCTGGACAACATGTGCTGAGAGACGCGTGTTCCTTACAGTACGTTTATAAAATAAAATAAAATTGAATAAAATACAACAAAATAAAATATTTTATCCCTTCTTTCCTGTATTATTGACCATTTAAAATGTTAATACTTAAATAAACAGGAATTGAATCCTTCCTCAAATCGTCTAGACAGTACGTGCTTCTTCAACTAAGGTAACTTTGGTTTGGCCTTATTTTAATTCATCCAATTTTATAATATAAGAAATATTATACTTGCTTTTTAGATTCTATGTTATTTAATAAAATTCTGTGTAATTATTGCTTTCCTTATATCACAACTAGCCCTACCTGCAGTGAGGTGGGCGGGGCAGGTGACCTTGTGTCACTCTTGATTTACATACGTAAATCCAGTTGTGTAGTTCTCTTCAAAGAACCATTTAAGGAAAGCTTACATGGAAAGTATAATATCCAACTTCTTTCTAGCCAGGGTGGATCAGACTCCTGCTGGAATCTGAAGCCAGATTCGTTTTTCGTTCATCCGAGTTTTTAATTCACCCGAGAATTGGATGCAGTTATTCCCAATTTCTATCCATCCGAGTATGATTTGATACTCGGATTTTCATTGCATCTAGACCTGATGCTCAGATATCAGATCCGAGGTTCGAATGTCTGCTACTCCCATCCTCTGCTCAGATGATCGGATGTCACACTAAGTTCCAATGCTCGGATGATCTAATCTTAAATCTGATGCTCGGATGATTGTATCTAGATCTAATCCTCGGATGATCAGATCTTAAATCTGATGTTCAGATGATGGTTCCAGATCAGAACTCTGAACAATCCTAACACACACTTGGACTAATAGTTCACAAGCCTGGCAGTAAATATCCCTTATTCGAGGCTTCGGTGCAAGTCCAGGTCCTCCTGCCTTTCTGTCCTGACTCTATATTTTAAGGAAGTAGGTTGCCTGACTTCACCCTAACCATTTTCTGAGGACATTGAACTTAGGCAGTTTTGAACCTCAGGGTATTTATGTCTAGATCCTCCTCAGTCTGGACTCCGAATGATTTACCAGGCCAACAGGAACTTAGGTTGTTAATTTCCCTTAAATGGAACAACCTTGTTTTGAACACAAATTACAAGTTTTCAAATCTTGTATCTCCCTAGGGGCCTCCTTGGGTAAGCCCCCCTCCCCCTTCTGGTCATCAAGAGTTGAGCTTCAGGCTGCTCTTCACTAGGTTCCTCTGAATACAACCTGGTTATGGATATATGTTAAGACAGTAGCAAGGCTACTACCAGACAGGTCAATCTCAATTTCATGGTGCATATAAGTAGCCAGAAGGGGTATGGTGAATTCAGGTGAGATACTAGATCTTTAGATCTTGAAGTTCCCCATTCACAACTACTTTAGGAGGGACAGGAGTCCCTCATCAAGGCACCTATAATAACACTTAGGGTTTAGGTCCTATTACTGAACCCTTTCCAATTCCCCACAATCTAGAGGCTCCTATAGGAACCACCCCAATGGGGGTCATTCCATCCCAAGCAGTAGGGGGAAATCGAGTAGCAGAGGCTCCAAGGTCTTTTCGACCCACTCCAGGGGACGAGGGCATGAAAACCCTTCCCCCCCCCCCCAATGACTCCTGAAGCCTCCCTCAGTCCACCAGTAGGAGGTCGCCTCAGTTCTTTCAGAAGAGACTGACAAACAAACAAATGTTCTTTTATCTGCCACTGTGGCCTAGCGGGTAACACACTAGGAACTCAGAGGACGTGGGTTCAATCCCAGGTACAGGCAGATACATAGTGGCTCGGATGACCACTTAAAATGGCGGTCCTCTGTCATTGGGTCCTATCCCCAGTGGCAGGTTAAAGAACCTCAAGGACGTTGATAAATGGTCATCCTTGAGCCTCTATCTTCCAGTTAGGGGAATGTGAGTTACTTGTGAGTTGGGGCTGTACCTGTACAGTCGGATTGGTTAAATAACGCTTTGAGTCCTGTAGTATATGGAGATATTGCGCTGAGTATAAAAAAATACATAATAATTCTTCAAACGTGTTAAACATTATCACCAATGGCTACGTACTGCCATTCCTTTCAAAGCCAAATTTGGTCAGATTCCCTCTGATTCTGTCAGAGTACAAGGCCCGCCCAAAAGACCAAGCCCTGGCCACTTGTATCCAGTCTCTTCTGTCAAAGAACGCAATCAAAAGGGTGGAAAATGTAAAATCTCTCGGGTTTTACAGTCGCCTGTTCCTAATACCCAAGCCCCAAGGTGGAGGCCAGTCATAGACTTAAGCAGGCTCAACACTTTTCTACATGTAGAAAAGTTCAACATGGAAACTCCAGAATCCATCAGGACCTCCCTGATTCCAGGGGAATGGGTATCGTCGATAGATTGTCGGACGCTTACCTACACATCCCCATCCATCCAAACTCAAGGAAATACCTAAGGTTTTGCTACAAGTCTCAGGTGTTCAAGTTCACCTCCCTCCCATTCGGACTAGCCACAGTCCCCCAGGTCTTTACAATGATTGTAAAGGAAGTGAAACTAATGGGCCTCTCCAGAGGACTCAGATTTCATCAACACCTGGACGACTGGCTGATCAGGTCCCAGTCTCAGGAGGAAGCCCAAGTGAACACTCAGGCGATAATAGATCTAACCTAGTCCTTGGGGTGAAAAATAAATCAGGAAAAATCAGAACTGAAACCTACTCAGGTGTTTTCGTTCGTGGGCTACGAATACCATCTAGATTCAGCCCTTGTAAAACCCACCCAAGAGAGATGGCTCAAACTACAGGATTTGATCCTAAAACTCAAGTCAAAACATGTTTTGACTGCAAGATGTTTGATGTCGCTAATTGGGTTTCTTGCCTCAACGGAGAAAACGGTCCTAGAGGGACGCCTTCAGATGAGACCCTTTCAGTGTCATCTCAAGGAGCACTGGAGATATCCTCAGTCGCTGGACAGCCTCCTTCCTTGGACAGAAACCATTACAGCCCACCTAGACTGGTGGCAAAATCCCTCAAACGTGATGAAAGGTGCAGACCTTCATCCCAAGACCACAGTATTCTACTCTTTATCTACGCCTCAAACGAAGGTTGGGGGCGCTCACTTAGATCAAAATTCTACAAAGGGTTTGTGGTCAGATCGGGAAAAAAGTCTACACATAAAGGCTCTAGAATTGAAGGTGGTCTCACTGGCCCTTCGAGACTTCAAGGATCAGTGCCAGAACGAAACAGTGCTAGTTGCTACGGACAACTCAACAGTGGTAGCCTACATCAACAAACAAGGAGGAACTCACTCAGCAGACCTGGTGCCATCACTATCGCATAACATTAAAATTTCTCCACTCCATCTGTGAATCAAATCTCAGATTTTTTCATGTACCTGTACCAAGACCTAAACAGGCGCCCCTCGACCATTGATGGTCACAGGACTGCAATCGTTCACACTTTGGGCCCAACGGCCCACCATATTGCACACAATGCAGACCTTCATAGGTTACTCTCCAGTTTCCACAGATATCATCCAAAAAGTTCTAGAAATCTGCCTAAGTGGAACCTTTTCTGTTGTTCTCAATGAGCTCACAAAAGCACCCTTTGAGCCTATGAAAGACACAGACCTCAAACATCTTACCCTCAAAACTGCTTTCTTGCTAGCTTTGGCCTCCGGCAAACGCCGCAGCGAAATCAATGCCTGGGTCGCAAACAAAGTATCTAATCTAGGCCAATGGGAAAGGTCGCCTTGTTCCCTTCTTCTGATTTCATAGCCAAAAACCAACTAGCAAGAGAAGGTTCTCAAAGTGTGTCTCCGGTGACTATTCCTGCTTTGACTACCATTGTAGATAGACAATTCAAAGAAGACAGGACCCTGTGTCCGGTGCGGGCCCTGAGGTACTATTTGGATCGAACCAAAGACCTGAGGGGGTCTGGATCCCTCCTTTTCATCTCCTTCAAGAAAGGACATACCTCAGACATCAGACCCGCTACTCTCTCTTCATGGTTGAAACAAACCATCCTACTTTGTTATAAACAAGCAGACCAACAAGCCTTGGACTTGTTCCAAGTTAAAGCGCATGACATCCGGGCCTTCGCGGCCTCTAAGGCCTTTTACGGTGGGGTATCGGTGGACCAAATCATGCAAGCCTGTCACTGGAAAGCTCACAACACATTTACAAATTTTTACCTAAAAGACCTTACTTGGTCAGACAACGACAACAATATGTATCTGGGACCCGTAGTGGCGGCACAACAAGTCCTAGATCCTTCCCCTCAGACCGTTGTCCTCGGAAAGAAAAAAAAAGGGGGGGGGGGGGGGGCACATCTGCTACAACCAAGTCTTCAGGAGTCTCTCCCAGGATCTAGGTATTCTTTTACCTTCAAGATGTTACGGGTAAGGTCATTTTTGTTTTTAGTTATCAAAGTAAGTTGTATTAAGGACTTATTAAGTTGTCATTAATCTCATATTCATATGGCAAAAAATTTTATGAGAATTCCAACCAATGGGCTGGTATATCGCTTGTGATGGGCCCCTAGGGACCCTAGACCTCTAAGTGAGCACTGCTGCACTTCCGTCCTACAATCAAAACATCTTGACAGTTTTTAGCACTGTCTTCTATTCTACATAGGTTTTTGGCTCCTTACAGGCCCAGTCTTCGGGATTGGGGCACTGTAAATGGGACTCAGACTGGTATTTCTAACACTATTCTAATATAATTATTGCTTCAAATCTAAGAAAAAATTGACATTCCTTCCAGTCTCAGCTGTAATCCTGCCACCGGGCGGTTGGATTCAGCATTGAGTCCCACATGGTAAGCTATTGTAGCGTAATAAAATTGAAAATTTTAATTACTTAAATGTAGCTTTTATAAGCTACAAGCTTACCATGTGGGACTCAGAAGAGTCCCACCCTGCCTCCCCGCTGTTTACAGCTGAGGGGTAGGTTTTAGAAAATTTCAACGAGAAAGTAGGGCGATTGGTCAGAAGTTTTCACGTGACGACAACGAGAGGCTACGGCCAACTACAAATGTCTTTTTTTCTTAGACGTTGGCCATGATGCCTTGTGGCCATCCGAGTACAGCATTGAGTCCCACATGGTAAGCTTGTAGCTTTTGCTACATTTAAGTATACTAATTAAAATTTTCAAATTTATTGAATAAAAACTGCATAAATACATTAAAAGCACTTTGATATTCAGATATATGTTACAGTACAAAGATGAGATTTAAGTTGAATAATCGATTGTTAAAAATTGTCAGTGACTGATTGAGTGCTAGTTAAAAGTACAAGAGGTGGATCTGTGACTTACATTTCTCATCGTCAGTATTCCACCAATGTAAAAAGTAGTGCTGGGACGATTAGCAGACCTTTCGATGCTTTTATCAATGGTAGCATCACCTTAGATGCATCGAGTGTAACCACATGGAATCGCCCCATTTTAAACCCCTATTTTCTAGATATTGCTAGGAAGTCCCACAAAATTCTGTGACCTCATGTGATTAATAGGGAAGGGGTGTTTGTACGGATAAATACGGTACAGGTCACAATATAACCAAAACAAACGTACAAGGCGTGATGTACAACACTAAATAAATAAGTCCACAAAATGCAAAAACCCATTTTATAAAAACAAAACCTGCTCATCACAAATGCAATAATGGCAAAAATAAATCAGCATAAAATGGGATTATCTTTTCTTGGTTTTCCATCATTTTATCAATTTTGTGTTTTGACGATATTGGTGTCAAATACCACAACCAATTTTTAACATTCTTAACTGGTGGTTGGGTTTTTGTGGCTAAAACAACCACTCGCAAGACAAACTTGTTTTCCATGTATGGGCATCACTTAATGCCATCTGAGTCACAGCTTTCAAGGATGTTTTGTGTTTTCAGACAATAAGTTCAGACAGAAAGCTCTAGCTGAGATATGTCAGAAGACGGGAGGAGTGGAGAACTTACTGCTGTGAGTGATAATGCACGGTTTTGTGACAAAAAATTTCATCATTCACTGACCAAAAGATCGAGCAATGGCTTGTTCTTTGGTGATTGTTTAATGATTACCTCATATTTAGCTGTTTAATGATTACCTCATATTTCTAGAGCTAATAGAACCCTCAAAAAGAGGAGTTTTTTTCTGGGACTAACATCCTGTTAAATTTCACTGTTGGTATATTGAAAAGTCTTATCAACAAGAGACAGACCCAATTGGAGGCTGATGTGTTCATCTACCTGCCAATTCCATCTGATCTACCCTGATTCAAAATTGGCTGAAATTGGGATAATTTGATTCTACTTTTAATTTAAAACAGAGTGAAAGGCCCACATGGCAAAATGAAATTGAAATACTAATTTGTGATCACATAATATGCGTTACCCTCGCGTTCATCAAAAGTTATGTAAGTTACTGTATTGGTTACAAAATTGGACAAAAAGTTTTACATGCAAATTAATGCCAGTATTCTATATATTATCTCACAAATATTTGTACCTCTGGGAAGGTTCCTTGCCTAGCATTACAAACTCCATGACTCAACTAAGGAAGCCTTAACCTATTTCCTTTATTTTGAGCAAATCTTGTGATCTGTTTCAGCTCCTTGAAACATGCAGCTAGTGATCCTGAAGGACTTGCTTTTATGGCAAATACGATCAGGAAACGGGGCGGTAAGTAAATGTAAAATGGTGTTGGTATGAAAACTCAGAATTGATATTGTGTTCCTTTTTGGTTTCCATAGTGAATGATATGAAAATCTTGGTAGCTGTAAAATGTCCAAATTAAAACTGAACTCATGTTAAGTTTAATCTTATATTACTTCATGTATCATTTAAAGAAAATCATAATAATGCGAATAAATTGTGGCAATGCAGCTTCATTATATCTGCATTCATCTCAAATATATCATTCCAGCTGTACATTTGGGGCCTAAGAGCTCAGTATTTTCTTGGGAATAATAGTGAAATTGAAATTTTCGGGTGATTTGCAATTTTGAATAAAATTTGTGTGGGGGTTTTGGTCATTGCCATGAAGGTGACACTTTACTCTTTCTGTACCTTACTGTGCAATGAGTATCCAAATATATCAACAATATTTATTGCAAAAATTTAAATTTGTAATTTTGAGATGAATTGTCATTCTTGTCATGTACAGAATTACACTTTGTGCAGATTCTGAAAGTAACATGGAAAAAGACAGTAATCAAACTAAATACACTTTTGGTGAACTTCTTCAGGAGTTTTAATACAATGTCTTCATGCAATTTGTCACCCAACATCTTCATACCAATCCGTGTTCTGGTTACAAAAAAAAAACTGGATATTTATATGGGTGATTCTGATTGGTCAACGACTAACATTTTGTCATTACATGCTTCCTCTTTTTAATCTGTTGTGTGTTGTAGCTGTGAAGGAGGCCCTGTTTTTACTGGAGAAGGCCATCTCATACAAATCACAGCTAGCCAATGTCATACTGAACTACATGCATGTGCAGGAGGTAGGGTCACCATTTCTCTCATCAACAACTTTACTTTGTGCTATAACTTGCATGTATTTTTCAATTAATATTCTTAAACATACATAACAATTGCTATTATAAATGTATAATACTTATTTATAAATGTTGTGTATAACCAAAAATGTTCTAAATAAGTTCTTAGAAAAACAGGCACATAGTATTATTTTTCCATATAAGGTTTTTTTTGGGGGGGCCATGGTGGCAGAGTGGTAACACTCTCACCTTCCACCTCTGAGGCCGGGGTTCGGTTCCCGGCATGGCTTCAAGTGGGAAAGCTGGTAGTTGCTTGCCATTGGACGGCAGGTTACAGTGCAGAACACCCTGACAAACTGTATGTACTGGTTTCCTCTGCCCTTCCAACTACCCCGTTGACCTGTAAAGGGTTGACAGTGACGTAAAACCCCAAATAAATAAAATAAAACATACAAGGTTTTTGTATAACATTGGACTGTTAGTTTGACAGGTTTAACTCTACTAAACACTACTTTGCATTTTTATTCAAGCTAGTACAAGGCTACCAGAAGGCTTTTGATGCAGCGGTGGAGTTCTTTCAACAGAATCCTAAAATGAAAGCAGGCTCGGTTACCAATGAAGATGTGTTGTCGTGCCTGGAGCCTTGTATTGGAAAAGACATCTTCATGTTCTGTGAGTGTGCTCAGCAAACATTTTTTTTATCTTTTTGTAAGAAAATAAAGCTTCAATTATTAAAAGTTCTATTTTTTAATATTTAATTTTATGAACACAGTTCTAATTCCGCAAATTGTTTGCTTTCGACTACTGTCCTAGCATATATATGACAAAATTTATAATTACAGCAATATTATATTTGTATTGGCAATCTTTTAAAATTTGGAAAAGTAGTAACAATGGTCGATCATTTTGGCAAGTATTGAGATAAAATGGATTATTGATATTAGATAGGGGTGTTGCGGTAATACCGGTATCGTCGGTATGGTAAATAAATTATTGCAACCGTCATAAAGTTCAGCTACCGGTTTTCTGCTTACACTTTAATCTAAAGTGACTTTACTAACCTTATGTACAAAATAAATGTCATAATCCACTTTTATTTGCAGAGATGTTTTTACCCCACAGCCCTTATTGTTTTCACCCATGGTGTCCGGATGGGCGGGCGGGCGTGCAGCGGGAAAAAGTTTGTCCGGGCTGTATCTCAGAAACTGTAAGGTGTAGGAAGTTGATACTTGGTAGGGACATTGGTTAGGGAGTGTAGGTGTGCAACGTCATGGTCTGACCTTGATTTGACCTTTGACCTTGCCGTAGTGACCTTGAGTTGGAAAATCTTGTTCAGGCTATATCTCAGAAACTGTAAGGTGTAGGAACGTGATACTTGGTAGGGACATTGAATAGGGGGTGTAGTTGTGCAACGTCATGGTCTGACCTTGATTTGACCTTGCTGTAGTGACCTTGACCTATAAAATCTTTTCCGGGCTATATCTCGGAAACCGTAAGGTGTAGGAAGTTGATACTTGGTAGGGACATTGGTTAGGGGGTGTAGGTGTGCAACGTCATGGTCTGACCTTGATTTGACCTTTGACCTTGCCGTAGTGACCTTGAGTTTGAAAATCTTGTTCAGGCTATATCTCAGAAACTGTAAGGTGTAGGAACGTGATACTTGGTAGGGACATTGAATAGGGGGTGTAGTTGTGCAACGTCATGGTCTGACTTTGATTTGACCTTGCTGTAGTGACCTTGACCTATAAAATCTTTTCCGGGCTATATCTCGGAAACTGTAAGGTGTAGGAAGTTGATACTTGGTAGGGATATTGGTTAGGGGATGTAGGTGTGCAACGTCATGGTGTGACCTTGATTTGACCTTGCCGTAGTGACCTTGACCTATAAAATCTTGTCCGGGCTATATCTCGGAAACTGTAAGGTGTAGGAAGTTGATATTTGGTAGGGACATTGATTGGGGGTGTAGTTGTGCAACATCATGGTCTGACCTTGATTTGACCTTTGACCTTGCCATAGTGACCTTGACCTCTAAAATCTTGTCCGGGCTATATCTCAGAAACCGTAAGGTGTAGGAAGTTGATACTTGGTAGGGACATTGGTTAAGGGGTGTAGTTGTGCAACGTCATGGTGTGACCTTGATTTGACCTTTGACCTTGCCGTAGTGCCCTTGACCTATAAAATCTTGTCCGGGTTATATCTCGGAAACTGTAAGGTGTAGGAAGTTGATATTTGGTAGGGACATTGGTTAGGGAGTGTAGGTATGCAACGTCATGGTCTTACCAGGATTTGACCTTTGACCTTGCCTTAGTGACTGTGACCTATAAAATCTTGTCCGGGCTATATCTCAGAAACCGTAAGGTGTAGGAAGTTGATACTTGGTAGAGACATTGATTAGGGGGTGTAGTTGTGCAACGTCATGATCTCACCTTGATTTGACCTTTCACCTTGCCGTAGTGACCTTGATGTATAAAATCTTGACCGGGCTTTATCTCGGAAACCGTAAGGTGTAGGAAGTTGATACTTGGTAGGGACATTGGTTAGGGGGTATAGGTGTGTATTATCATGGTGTGACCTTAATTTGACCTTTGACCTTGTCATAGTGACCTTGACCTTTAAAATCTTTTGCATCTTTGGGTCTGTCTTTTGATGCAGATGAAGCACTGTTAATTCATATTAGAATTTATTAAGAATTTTACTTTCATAACTTCCCATTGTAAGAGATAGAATTTTATCAAGTGAGCCACAGATTTTGCTCCAACACCACACATAAGCATTCATTAAATGTATTACCACTTCTGTATGCATGGTAATATTCAAAACATCTAAACCATAATTTGGCCATGTAGATGTAGATAAAGAGTGTTGAATTATAGTTTACTGATTAATGCTGTCATCTTGTTATTGAATTATCTTGTTTTAATACTTCATCATGCATTATCTTTCTTTTAAACATTATTTTCTCCATTTAAACATTGTTTGGAACTTTATATAACTGACAGTGCCCTGAAAGTATTCTGAACTTTGTACTGGTACAGTACTTCTATATCTCATGGTGTTGAAAATATTTCCCTAGGCTGTGGGGTACGGGCATCTCTGATGCTATTTTTTTTTATTTAAAAAAGCACTGAAATTGACTTCCTGTTTTAGAGTATGGAAAACTGTTTGGTTCTCATGTTTTGTTAAATAAGCGGCGGGTAACCGGTAACCGACCGGGAAGTACGAGACATGAAACCGTAAGGAAAAAACACTCCTAATATTAGAAATGGGAGCTTTACTCATGGAAATAGTGGGGTGACCATACTTGGAGTCCTGACACCAATCACTTGCAGACAGTACTGTTTACACCCAGATGCCTCTTCTCTATTTTATTACTCTTTTGTTATTAAAACAATGTCTCAATGACATCATATCAGATAAAAGAGGTTCCGTTTTATCAGTATTGCTCGCTGTGTGATCATTTTTTGTAACGAATAGATCAGACATTAATTTGAACCAGATTTTAATTCAAAAGTAAAGAAATAATAAATAAGGACAAACAAGGTGTCCTGCAAAAGGCATCAGTTTCAACCCCCTAAATTTTTCTTACATGTATGCTATCTGTCATAAAGACCATGTGTCAGATGGTGTTTTGAGTAATACATGTCCCACCCTGTGTAGGTTGTGAGCTCAAATCCCCGGCCTGATTTCAGAACTACCTCAGAATTTTATAGTTATGTGACAGTGCCTGATGATTTTCAGTGAAGAATCTTAAGCAAGTAGTATGCACTGCTTTCCTCCATCCCTGTTGCAATATGAAGCATGAAATGAGGTAGATTGTGGATATTATATTGGTGGTTAATGCAGAATATTCCGAACCAGTATCCTACGAATGCCAAATTATTGTATCCCCGGACGAAAGTCGGGAATACTTAGGATTCAGTACGGTCACGTCGCCGCCGCCGCAGAGATTTCCTTTTGGACGCGATAAGTTAAAAAATATTTTAGTTAGAACTTTCAAATTTGGTATGTGGGTATATATAGGCAATGCCACAAACGCTATTGTTTTGTGACCTTGACCTTCAATCTCAAGGTCACTGGTGGCCTCTTAAAGGTCAGTTTTTGGCCATTTTTTCACTTTTTGGCCCAGTTCTCCTATACAAAAAGTCAGATCATCCTATGGCTGGTATATATAATGCATATATATGTCCTCTGTAAGCATGCAGAAACTTGACCTTGAAGCTCTTCATTGAAGGTCATCCACTGACCGCCAAAGTACCTGACCAAGGGCCTTTTTGGCCTTTTTGGAGATATTTTCACACTTAATGCTGACTATATTGCATGGAAACTATTGAAAATGGCTTTGGAGGTTCAGTACATGATCGAGTACCAGCATCCAGGCTTACCGGTTACAGATCTTCATTTAAGGTCATCCCCTGACCGCCAAAGTACCTGACCGAGGGTCATTTTTGGCCCTCTATTTGTTTGTTTGTTTCTGAACAAGATAACTCAAAAACTGACAGATGGATTTTGATAAAATTTTCAGGATATGTCAAAAATGGTAAAAGGAAGATATGATTAAATTTTGGGAGTGATCCGGATCACTGTCTGTTCTTCTGGATCCATGAAATTTAATTTTTAAAGACAGATAACTCAAAAACTTATGGGTGCATTTTGATAAAATTTTCAGGAAATGTCCTTAATGGGACGAGGAACAAGTGATTAGATTTTGGGAGTGATCTGGATCACAGTCTGGATCATCCGGATCCAGGCTGCCAGATGTGTTTGTGTACAATATAGCTCAAAAACTTATGGATGGACTTTGATGAAATTTTCAGGATATGTCTGAAAAGGTAAAAGGATGAAATGGTTGAACTTTGGAAGTGATCCAGATCACTATATGGATCTTCTGGATCCATGAAATGTAATTTTTAAAGACAGATACCGCAAAAAGTTATGGATGGATTGTTTCAGCAAATGACCTAAATGGTACAAGGAACAAGTGATTACATTTTTGGAGTGATCTGGATCACTGTCTGGATCATCTGGATCCAGGCTGCAACATAATTTTAGGATGAATTTTGATGATATTTTTAGGATATGTTACAAATGGTAAAAGGAAGAAGTGGTAAAAGGAAGAAATGGTTCAATTTTGCGAGTGATCTGGACCACTATCCGGATATTCTGGATCCATGAAATATAATTTTTAAAGACAAATAGCTCAAAAAGTCATGGGTGGATTTTGATGAAATTTTCAGGAAATGTCCTAAATGGGACAAGGAACAAGTGATTAGATTTTGGAAGTGATCTAGATCATCTGGATCCAGGCTGCCAGATGTGTTTGTGTACAAGATAAATCAAAAACTTATGGACAGATTTTGATGAAATTTTCAGGATATGTCTGAAAAGGTAAAAGAATGAAATGATTGAATTTTGGAAGTGATCCGGATCACTATATGGATCTTCTGGATCCATGAAATGTAATTTTTAAAGACAGATACCTCAAAAAGCTATGGATGGATTGTGATGACATTTTCAGCAAATGACCTAAATGGTGCGAGGAACAAGTGATTAGATTTTGGGAGTGATCTGGATCACTCTCTGGATCATCTGGATCCAGGCTGCCACATGTGTTTGTGTACAATGTAGCTGAAAAACTTATGGACGGATTTTGATGAAATTTTCGGGATATGTCTGAAAAGGTAAAAGGATGAAATGGCTGAATTTTGGAAGTGATCCGGATCACAATATGGATCTTCTGGATCCATGAAATGTAATTTTTTAAAGACAGATACCTCAAAAAGTTATGGATGGATTGTGATGACATTTTCAACAAATGACCTTAATGGTACAAGGAACAAGTGATTACATTTTTGGAGTGATCTGGATCATCTGGATCCAGGCTGCAACAGAATTTTAGGATGAATTTTGATGATATTTTTAGGATATGTTAGAAATGGTAAAAGGAAGAAGTGGTAAAAGGAAGAAATGATTCAATTTTGCGAGTGATCTGGACCACTATCTGGATCTTCTGGATCCATGAAATATAATTTTAAAGACAAATAGCTCAAAAAGTCATGGGTGGATATTGATGAAATTTTCAGGAAATGTCCTAAATGGGACAAGGAACAAGTGATTAGATTTTGGGACTGATCTGGATCATCTGGATCCAGGCTGCCAGATGTGTTTATGTACAAGATTAATCAAAAACTTATGGACGGATTTTGATGAAATTTTCTGGATATGTCTGAAAAGGTAAAAGGATGAAATGATTGAATTTTGGAAGTGATCCGGATCACTATATTGATGTTCTGGATCCATGAAATGTAATTTTTAAAGACAGATACCGCAAAAAGTTATGGATGGATTGTTTCAGCAAATGACCTAAATGGTACAAGGAACAAGTGATTAAATTTTTGGAGTGATCTGGATCACTGTCTGGATCATCTGGATCCAGGCTGCCACATAATCTTGGGGTGGACTTTCATATTTTTAGGATATGTTAGAAATGGTAAAAGGAAGAAGTGGTAAAAGGAAGAAATGATTCAATTTTGCGAGTGATCTGGACCACTATCTGGATCCAAGAAATGTAATTTTTAAAGACAAATACCTCAAAAAGTCATTGATGGATTTTTATGAAATTTTCAGGAAATGTCTTAAATGGGACAAAGAACAAGTGATTAGTTTTTGGGAGTAATCTGGATCACTGTCTGGATCATGTGGATCCAGGCTGCCAGATGTGTTTGTGTACAAGATAACTAAAAAACTTATGGACGGATTTTGATGAGATTTTTAGAATATGTCTGAAAAGGTGAAAGGATGCAATGATTGAATTTTGGAAGTGATCCGGATCACTATATGGATCTTCTGGATCCATGAAATGTAATTTTTAAAGACAGATATAAGTGAAAGAACTAGTGATTAGCTTTTGGGAGTAATCTGGTACTATGGAGAATCCTGACCTGGTGCTCCAGGAAACAGGCTCAAGACCGACATATTCACGCCTTAACTATGTCCCATCCTGGGATACACTGCGTCGAGACGCAATCTCTAGTTTGATTGCAAATCGATTGCGATTCTGAAAATCCAAAAGTAACTGAGTTATTCACTATTTGCCAGCAGTCTTTTATTAAAAAATATGAAAGTGTCATGTTTATATAGCATTTTATCATCCACCTGCTCTAACCTTTCTACGGAAGTCCCAAAATTATTAACTATATCATTAGAAAAGTATTCTTAAAGTGTTTCTGAATACTGTACCATATTAAAATCCATGTAGAATGAGAGAGAAATTGCAAGTTTTTATAATCGCAGTACCCATACTGTGCATAAGTTTAAAAGGTTTAAAAGCCCCTTGTGTGCACTTTTAAATTCAAATTTGTCATCTTAAGTGCACTAGTGATAAAATTTTTAAAATATATAAAATTTTGTTTTTTATGCTTATTTTGTTTAGCAAACCAAGACTCAGATTCAAATGACTCTTTGGTATCTGCCTTAGATCGTCTGACCGTGACCCCAAACAAACCATGTGATAATAGCTCCGTGATCAGTACGGACAGCAGATGTAAGATTACCTCTGAAAAGCTGCTGCCGATAGAATACAGTGATGATGATCTGTATTTGCTGGCAGCCTGGTTCACATTGGTCAAAATACTGTACATCAGTGGAACCCTGCCAGTTATACCAGCATTAGTGAAAGTACTCAGTAAGTTTGACCAATTAAAGATTTGAATATCATTCTAGCTCCAATATTTAAAAATATGATTGTTTTGTGCATATAAAGCTCCTCAAACCATGAGAACAAAGGATTGTGTTACTTTGTTCAGACAACAGGTGTATACAAATAGCCTATTCTCCCATAGTGTTCTCCCCTGTTGAACATTAATATGGAGACAAACTATTTCTGGTAGTTAATTTACCACTCTTACAGGTTTGAGGATGTCTGCTTGGCATTTTACATCTACTTCCATATAATTATTAGAATATCCCTATCTCGGAAATATTAAAATGAATGTTTTGACCCATTTCATAGTCACTAGTTTAAAATATATAAACATTATGAAATTGGGCATTTCTTTAAGTATATGGACAGGTGATACTTATGGCTTTACTTGTCTAATAATGGAGTTAAATATGGTTAATCTGTGTTTCGCAAAAGAATGCAGCCACATTTAAGTAGGGCTATGACAACCAGGTGCAGGAAAATGGGCCATCTTTGTTTTAAAAACTGTGTGCAAACTGTCTAACCAGGTACCCATAAAGCTATTAAAATAAATGCGTATTTTCATAAAAAAACATAGGTGAAACCAAGTATTCAATCGATTTGTCTACCTGGTATTAGTTTTTCACAATATCATGTGTTACAGTTACAAACTGTTTTCTTATTTTTACAGATATTTACCATTTTATTATGTCCACCCACTGGGGGTGGACATATTATTTTTGCTTTTTCCGCCGTCCGGCGTCCCACTTGGTTTCCAGACATTTTAGGCACCAATTCTTATCCTATCTTTACCAAATTTGGCCTGCAGGTTTATTGGGTTAATAGCTTGTATGGGATTGCTTTTGGTGATGATAGCTCTATAGCTAACTGAGTAATAGCTACTTTGCTACTTTTGGGTATCTCTTTGGTTTCCAGACATTTTAAGGAATGCTATTAAGCCTATCCTTCTGAAATTTGGTATGGAGGTTTATTGGGTTAATAGCTTGCATGGGATTGCTTTTGGTGAAGCTAGCTGTATAGCTAGCTGGGTAATAGCTACTTAGCTACTTTGCCAAAATTTGCTTCTATCTCCTTAGCCGTGCAAGATAGAGCGATTTCGTCGAAATTTTCGACTCACAGGGTATCCGAGCAATGTACTCTTGGCAATTTTCAAAAAATTTTCCCCTCCCCAAAAATGGCGGCCATTTTGAATTTTTTATTTTTTGCCAAAAATGGGAAAACACAAATTTGCTTCTATCTCCTTAACCGTGCGAGCTAGAGCGATTTCATCGAAATTTTCAACCCACTGGGTATCTGAGAAATGCACTCTTGGCAATTTTCAAAAAATTTTCCCCTCCCCAAAAGTGGTGGCCATTTTGAACTTTCAAATTTTTGCCAAATGGCAAAACACAAATTTGCTTCTATCTCCTCAACCGTGCGAGATAGAGCGATTTCGTTGAAATTTTCGACCCACAGGATATCTAAGCAATGCACTCTTGGCAATTTTCAAAAAAAAAATTACTCTCCCCAAAAGTGGCGGCCATTTGGAATTTTCGAATTTTTGCCTAAAATGGAAAAACACAAATTTGCTTCTATCTCCTTAACCATGCCAGATAGAGCGATTTCGTCGAAATTTTCGACCCAACCAATGCAAAAAGGCATGAAGCTGAAATAATTTACATGTGTACTAATAAATATTTAAGCATCCTTGATATATTTCACATATGAAAGAGGGTCTTGTAAGACTACGGGTGCAATTTTTGCATAAGGTTCATGGGGTGGATATTACACATGATAATGTGTGTTCTTCTATGCTATCCTGTTTCTATTCATATGTCGCAGCTACTATCAACAGGGCGTCCTATTTCTAGTTTTTTACCCCACAGCCCTTAAGGGCTGTTGGGGTATTGTTTTCACCCATGGTGTCCGGATGGGCGGGCGTCCGGGCGGGCGGGTGGGCGTCCGGCGGGAAATAGTTTGTCCGGGCTGTATCTCAGAAACCGTAAGGTGTAGGAAGTTGATACTTGGTAGGGACATTGGTTAGGGGGTGTAGCTGTGCAACGTCATGGTCTGACCTTCATTTGACCTTTGACCTTGCCGTAGTGACCTTGAGTTTGAAAATCTTGTCCGGGCTATATCTCGGATACTGTAAGGTGTAGGAAGTTGATACTTGGTAGGGACATTGGTTAAGGGGTGTAGGTGTGCAACGTCATGGTGTGACCTTGATTTGACCTTTGACCTTGCCGTAGTGACCTTGACCTATAAAATCTTGTCCGGGCTATATCTCGGAAACCATAAGGTGTAGGACGTTGATACTTAGTAGGGATATTGGTTAGGGGGCGTAGGTGTGCAACATCATGGTCTGACCTTGATTTGACCTTTAACCTTGCCGTAGTGACCTTGACCTATAAAATATTGTCCGGGCTTTATCTCGGAAACTGTTAGGTGCAGGAAGTTGATATTTGGTAGAGACATTGGCTAGGGGGTGTAGGTGTGCAGCATCATGGTGTGACCTTGATTTGACCTTTGACCTTGCCATAGTGACCTTGACCTATAAAATCGTCAGGGCTGTATCTCGGAAACCGTAAGGTGTAGGAAGTTGATACTTGGTAGGGACATTGGTTATTGGCTATAGGTGTGTATTATCATGGTGTGACCTTAATTTGACCTTTTACCTTGCTGTAGTGACCTTGACCTTTAAAATCTTGTTGCACCTTTGGGTCTGTCTTTTGATGCAGATTAAGCAAAAGTCATATTAGAATTTATTAAGAATTTTACTTTCATAACTTCCCATTGTAAGAGATAGAATTTCATCAAGTGAGCCGCAGATTTTACTCCAACACCACACATAAGCATTCATTAAATGTATTACCTCTTCTGTATGCATGGTAATATTCAAACCATCTAAACCATAATTCGGAAATGCAGATGTATATAAAGAGTGTTGAATTTTAGTTTACTGATTAATGCTGTCATCTTGTCATTGAATTATCTTGTTTTAATATTTCATCTTTATACGCATTATCTTTCTTTTAAACATTATTTCTCCATTTAAACATTGTTTGGACCTTTATATAACTGACAGTGCTCTGAAAGTATCCTGAAGTTTGTACTGGTACAGTACTTCTATATCTCATGGTGTTGAAAATATTTCCCAAGGCTGTGGGGTATGGGCATCTCTGATGCTATTTTAATGAATTTGTTGCCATAGTCAGCCATGTTTGCTTTGTTGGTACTTCCATTCGGTTACAACTAAAACACAGTTACCTGGATTTAGGATGGTTAGAAAACAACAGGGCTCGATTTCACAAAAGGACTTAGCCCAGACTTAGACTTAAAGTAAAGGCTTTTGTCTTAAAATGAGGCCAAGTCTGTGATCTTAGACTTGGAGGGTTTCACAAAGCTGCTAAGTCTAGCCTTTGGCTAACTCTACCCAAGAGTGGGCTTAACTTTTGTAAACAAAGACTTAAATATGGCCGCCATATATTTTTCTCTCTTCAAAATTTGAAATGCTTGGAAATAAAGAATAAATATATAGAACACCTCCCTAAATTAGACTTTGGACATAATTCTGTGATTACAAGGCTTCCCATTTAAAAACAGCATTTTTGTCATATAAAATTATCTAAACAAGGGATATATGTTACCACTAAAATATTTTGACTAGAAATAAAGGGTCACATGACATAGAAAACCACTGTGGTTATACGATAAGCTTGGACTTAGCTGAGTCACACTTTGTGAAATCCATTTAAGTCCAGGACAAAGACAAAAGGCTCAGATTTATGTCCCTGACTTTGGCTAAGTCCAGGCTAAGTCTGAGACTCTTTGTGAAACCAGTGTAACGCCATATTCTGTATGCCTGCCATATTCTGTATCCCCTCTTTGATCTTTTAGGGGATACAGAATGTGGTTGCCATATTTTGTATCCCAACAATAGGGGATTAAGGGGATACAAAATATGGCAGCCACATTTTGTATCCCCATCATATTCTGTATCCTCTCAGTTAGGAGGTGTAATAGATGAGGGGGTTATAAATACCAAACACAGCTGGAGAGGATTAAGTTGCCATTGTTTGGGATGATTGGTCTCAGTCAAGCAAGTCAGTTGTCCCTTTCTGAACAACTTTTGATTTGATTCACTCAAGAGTGAATAGGGTTGGAAGTAAGGCAAAGTTATGAAGATATATAGTTGTTGGAGCCAAACTTGAGTTCTTGCCAATCTTAAGATTATCGCCAGCCCAACTTAGGATCCTAAGTTTTGACTGGCCAGTCTTAAGACTTAGCATTAGTCAGCCCATCTTAAGATGGGACTGATACCAGCAACTTTTAACTAAATTTTACAGTATTTACTTCTTTGCAAAGAGATATCTATATGAATATACAACACATTAGTTAGTTCAAAACAGTGTGAATAAAATATTTTATTATCCACCTCAAGCCGTATTGGATCCATATAGAGGGATATACAGAGCAGGATATGTGTGGAATTAGATTAGACACTTAACACAGAATGTATTTTAAATATATTGCCCTCACATTACTTTTGCAAATTTTATAAAATGCATTAGTTATATGAAACCTGTGTATGTTATTTTAGAAATATTATTTCAAAAGCTATTCCTGTGTACAAGAATAATATCAAACTAAGTAAATGCATAATAGCAGGTTATGATTTAATATGACTACTGCCTCCCTTCATTACTTGATCACATTTACCCCCTGTTCTGCCATATGCTGACCTGAGGCCAATAAACCTTAAATATAAAGACAGTTAAAGGAATCAACATAAATGACATGGATTCCTGTAGAGACTAGAGGGCCCACGCAACATTAGACCTGAGTAAATCCAATTGACTCATCACTAACTAATCATAGCAGGCCATGTTTATAGGAATCACTAACCAAACAATCACAGGTCATAGTAATAGGAATCCATTCTTTTCATGTTGATTTGCTACTACCAGTAAAGGTTACATAAAAAGATAGTGAAAAAAAAAATCATCCTAAGAGACATCAATCAATCTCTTAATGCACATTTCAATGTTGTTGATTAAAAGACAAGGGGTAAATGTAATAGAAATCAATGTGGTTTATTTTAATGTCCTGTTTGTAATTAACAATAACAGTAAATTTCACACTTTTTTAAAACAAACCCAGTCTGATTTGGGCTTGCAAGACAATTTTGTCATACACTATTCCAAACAAAGTGACAATGAAAGTAAAAGAAAAATTACAAAAACATGCAAATTATTTGAATCGTATATATTTCTAAAACAGTAAGAGACCAAATGGAAACATATGCATATCTGTTTTCAACAGGTAGAGAATTTTAATTATTCTTTCACAACTTTTGTTCTGTAAAGGGTTTTGAAAACTAAAAATGTATTTATATTACAAGCATTGGGCTTAGCAAATGCTTAACCATAAATCAGAGGGAAATTTTAATGATTAACTCATATATAATAACTAGGGGGTACAAAATATGGCAAAGCAGATACAGATTATGGCAGGGGATACAAAATGTGGCAGCCCCCTTGCCATATTTTGTATCCCCACACAGTTTGTGGCAGCCCCCCTTGCCATATTTTGTATCCCCACACACTTTGTGGGGAATACATTATCTGGCGCTACACCGGCCCCAGATACCTGGCCCATTTATTTGTCCAGTGTCATACTCCCACACTTCAGCTTTTCAGTGTTTATATTTAAATATAATGATAATTTTGTGTTAAAATTACACAGAATTGTTGGATTTGAGTGTCAGTAATGATTTAATTCTGTAAATGTATGTATATCACTGTAGCTGTGGTGTATGTTCTTATTATTTTACCCAAACTAATGCTGTCATTTTGTAAATGAAAGTTTATTCAGTTTATCAGAAAAACAACTGAACAGTTGAATAAATGGTAGCTGATATTTTGGTATGTATGTTTTCATTGAAATTAAAAGATGAAAACACAGGTGTTTATATGTTCTTAGATATGGCTGTAGTCTCTTTACATACACAGTGCAGCCACAGTTAGGTTGATTATTGCATCCGGTGGATACTTTGGTTTAGCGTTCGCTACGCCGCCGCCGCCGCGCGTAGAGAGATTTTCGGCGTTAACGCTCTAAGAGGAAAACAACAGCAGCTAGGTTCACCAAATTTGCAGGATATCTTCATTGGGGGGTAAGCTTCTCTGGGAAGAAAATTGCCTCATTCTGAAAAACAAGATGGCCGCCACGGGCATTTCTTTGAAAATAATCTACATTTTTCTACTGGCTGTTGCTCACAGGTAGAAGGTTGAATCTCTTCATAGGTGATATGTATGACACATATACATGTCCTCTACAACCTTGCACACATTTGACCTTGAAGCTCCTAACTCAAGGTCATCCACGGAGTGCCGAAGTAACCCACATAGAGGACTTTAAAAGTGCCTATATCTCCCTTATTATTGGTCCTAGAGGTTTGCAATGTGAAGCCAACCTGTAGAAAATCATGTGCTGCGAATCTTCTGATGTGGTCAGATTTGACCTTGGACCCCTCCTTCAAGGTCAAACAAGGATAGTCAAACTTAAAAGTGCTTATAACTCGCTTATTATCGATCCTAGAGGTTTGGGATGGTAAACCAACATATAGGAAATCATGTGCTGCGAATCTTCTGATGTGGTCAGATTTGACCATGGACCCCTCCTTCAAGGTCAAACGAGGATAGCCAAACTTAAAAGTGCTTATAACTCGCTTATTATTGGTCCTAGAGGTTTGGGATGGTAAACCAACATATAGGAAATCATGGGATGGGAATCTTCTGGCGTGGTCGGATTTGACCTTGGGCCCCTCCTTCAAGGTCAAATGAGGATAGCCAAAGGTAAAAGTGCCTATAACTCGCTTATTATTTGTCCTAGAGGTTTGGGATGGTAAACCAACATATAGAAAATCATGGGCTGGGAATCTTCTGGTGTGGTCGGATTTGACCTTGGGCTCCTCCTTCAAGGTCAAATGAGGACAGCCAAACTTAAAAGTGCTTATAACTCGATTATTATTGGTCCTACAGGTTTGGGATGGTAAACCAACATATAGAAAATCATGGGCTGGGAATCTTCTGGTGTGGTCGGATTTGACCTTGGGCCCCTCCTTGAAGGTCAAATGAGGACAGCCAAACTTAAAAGTGCTTAAAACTTGCTTATTATTGGTCCTAGAGGTTTGGGATGGTAAACCAACATATAGGAAATCATGGGCTGGGAATCTTCTGGCGTGGTTGGATTTGACCTTTGGCCCCTCCTTGAAGGTCAAATGAGGACAGCCAAACTTAAAAGTACTTATAACTTGCTTATTATTGGTCCTAGAGGTTTTGGTGCATTGTCTTTACGGTGGATACAATTTGCATCGGTTTTCCGATGCGCTAGGTCTAGTTAAAACTTTGTAATAATAATAATAGTAGTTCTTTGTAGCACAATTCCAGTCACTGATTGGCTAATCACTGTATTACTACAATGAAACAGCACTGTTAAACAGAAAGTCTTTTCTTGAAATCATTCAAATCCAGTTCATTGTTTGAAGTTATAACTGTAAATATACCAGAAATAAACTCTGTCCATATACTTAAGAAATGCCTGAAATTCTATTATATTGAAGAATTGTCAAGGGTCAGTATAAATGTAAGTATTGTATTATTTATCTTTTTTTTCACAATTCACCCCTTTTATAAACTAAGTTTACTTCAACTCAAAATAGATTTCACAGGTGTTTTTGCAAATATTCAAGGTCAAAGGTGTTAATGAATTACATTCATCTTTTCAGATCCAGTACACCGAGGTAAAAATCTACATACAACAATAATAAGGAACGAAGCTGCTTATTATGGTGCTATCAGTCAGGTAAGTAGGGTATAGGTATTTTAGATTAACTGATAATTACTATGTTATTAATTAACAATAAAGCCCTTCCTTACCATGGAAGCAAGTTTATAACTGTAATAGCGGGAATTTTTACATCGAAGAGATAAGTTGAAGAGATGGTAGCATTAACATGTTTGTGGAATTTTAAATAACCTACTTAGTTGGATGTGTGTCATGCTTTTATCATTGGAATTCAGTCCTGCTGTATAATATTTGTGACTTATTTTGAAGATCTACCATGTCTTTGCATCATAAGCAGACATCAAACTCATTTATGTTGTAGTACAAATGACATGTTTGAACCATTTCAGATTGCCTACACCTGGGTGGATCCATCCCTCACCCCCATTATTCCCTCCACATCCAGTCAGCCGGACATCCTCTACTTCCTGGCTGATAGTCACTGTCTCACCTCTGCCTGGAAGACTATTCAGTTCAGAGTGAGTTGTTTACTTAGTACTTGGCTGTAGAAATAAAGTCAGAGGGTGAGTACTTTATGACCTCTATAAAAGGATGGTACTTCAGGCGGATAATGGACGAGCGCAGCAGTGCAAGTCCATTATGCTGGAAGTTCCGTCCTTTTATAGACGTCATAAAGTACAAACCTGAGGACTTTACTTCTATTATTGAGACAGGTTTTATTACCCCACAGCCCTTAAAGGCTCTCAGGGTATTATTTTCACCATGGTGTCTGGATTGGCGGGCAGGCAGCAGGAAGAAGTTTGTCCAGCCTGTATCTTGGAAACCGTAAGGTGTAGGAAGTTGACACTTAGTAGGGACATTGGTTAGGGGGTGTAGGTGTACAACGTCATGGTGTGACCTTGATTTGACCTTTCCGTAGTGACCTTGACCTATACAATCTTGTCTGGGCTATATCTCGGAAACCGTAAGGTGTAGGAAGTTGATACTTGGTAGAGATTGGTTAGGGGGTGTAGGTCTGCAACGTCATGGCGTGACCTTGATTTGACCTTTGACCTCGCCGTAGTGACCTTGACCTATAAAACTTGTCCAGGCTATATCTCGGAAACCATACGGTGTAGGAAGTTGATACTTGGTAGGGACATTGGTTAGGGGTTGTAGGTGTGCAACGTCGTGACGTGACCTTGATTTGACCTTTGACCTTGCTGTAGTGACCTTGACCTATAAAATCTTGTCCGAACTATATCTCAGCAACCATAATGTGAAGGAAGTTGATACTTGGTAGGGACATTGGTTAGGTGTTGTAGGTGTTCAACGTCATGGCGTGACCTTGATTTGACCTTTGACCTTGCTGTAGTGACCTTGACGTATAAAATCTTGTCCGAGCTATATCTCGGCAACCATAAGGTGTAGGAAGTTGATACTTGGTAGGGACATTGGTTAGGGGTTGTAGGTGTGCACCGCCATGGCGTGACCTTGATTTGACCTTTTTCCTTGCTGTAGTGACCTTTACCTATAAAATCTTGTCCGAGGTATAACCGTAAGGTGTAGGTGTATGGGTAATATTCAAAACATTCAAACCATAATTCAACCATACAAATGAATATCAAAATGGGAGAAATCTTAAAGCTTCATAATTTTTAGTTTAATGAATTGTCCTGTTTTAAAACTTAATCTTTACATGCAGTTTCGTTCTCTTAGATGTTATTTTCTCTACTTAAACATTATTTGGATACTGACACTGCTCTGAAAGTACCCCAATCTGTGTACTGTTTCACTACTTCTATATCTTATGGTGTTGAAAACTATTTCCCCAGGCTGTGGGGTACAGGCATCTCTGATGCTATTTTTATTAATTCAATAAATATTATTATAAATTTGATTTTTCACACAACTACTATTTGTTGCACTATATTTTGTCTGTATTGTTGTGTTCTCTATTATTGATGATAGTCCATTTATGGCCTCAGATAAATGTATGTAACAGCATGCGCACTGCATTGTTTTGTGTAGTATGTGCACTTCCGGTCTTTATAATGTTGAGTAAACTGACTGGTTGGCATTTTTACTAGGGCTGGGACGGGTGCTAAAAAACAGCACCGAGTAACCGCACTGTTACATCTGACACAAACTCAAGGAATCACAAGATTTAGTATCATCCAAATGTTTCATATTGGTGGCAATAATCCAATACGCTGTGAGTAATCGAATTCCTTAAAATGGATTTGAGTTCTAGCAAAGACCGACCCATCTATCGAAGCTTGAGTAACCATTTGCAGCCTTAATTTTTACACATGAATAGCACTTATGAGAATACAGTGGAACATGGAAAACCATAGTTAAAAGGTGTACTTTTTAAAAGTAACTGCTCAGTACTCTACCTTTTTACACTAAATGCCCAGACAAAAATGCTATTGTGAGAAGGCTTGGATAATAATTCTAAAGCTTCTACCATAAAGCCATGCTATAGTAAGTAGTAGAGAAATATCTGCTGCAGACTAAAATGTAAAGAAATCCTCTGTTGTACGTTTCAGAACCGGCCTCACCTTATCCGGCCATTACTTTCCACAGGGACCAAGGTGTGGCACTTGAGACCCGGTGAAGTCTTCTACCCAAAGGCAAACTTCAAAAGCTGTGTGAAGCAGATCCCTCACAGAGCTGCAGTGATAGTGTTGTTTGGAGAAATAGACTGCAGGGAGGCCTTGACAGTGTGTTATAACAAGTGTAGATATGAGGTGGGTGTTTAACACTATGACAGGGTGTTTAACCTTATGAGGGGGTATTTAACACTTTGTAACAAGTGTAGATATCATTTGGGTGTTTTAACACTCTGTAGGGGTCATGGTGGCACAGTGGTAACACACTTGCCTCACACCTCTGAGGTCTGCGGTTCAAACCCTGGACCATGTGGGAAAGTTGGTAGTTGCTTACCAATGGTTGGCAGTTTACAGAACCTCCACTAGCTGTATGTACTGGTTTCCTCAACCCACAAAAACTACCCGTTAAATCCCAATTAAATAAATAAATTAACACTCTGTAACAAGTGTAGATACGAGATGGGTGTTTGACACACAGTAACAAGTGTAGATATTAGGTGGATGTTTAACACAATGTAACAAGTGTGGATATCAGGAATCTGTTTAATTCTGTGTAACAAATATCAAATCTAATATGAGGTGGGTCAATCATACTCTATAACAAGTTTAAATAAGAAGTGAGAAGTTTTTTGTAAACAAATGGAAGATAAAGAGAGAGTTATAATCTTAGTAAAGAAGTTTTACTTGAACTTAACAGCTTGAGTGTGAAGCTTTTCATTGTAAATAAAGAATATGTCACAAAAAGGTTCGAGTGTAATGATTTTGATTTGGGATTGCATGTTTTGATTTTGTATCTTCTCCATGATGCAGTCAATAGAAGAAGCAATAGATGTTCTGCTGAATATTTACATAAAAACTCTACAAGACTTGCGCCAAGAACACAATTGGACCATATTTGTGCACCCAGTACCCCCAGTGTTGGAAGTATCAAGGTAATTTCCAGTGTTAATATGTTGATCATCTTATTGACACATTTAATGACATAGGTAGCACAGTGTGGAAAAGTTGATTTCAGAAAGAGTTTCTGTCAATATTGTTATTTGGTAGTTAGAAGGCCCTCAGCACATTCTCTATAAATTGTGTGAAAATCAAATTGGGAATTCGGATCCATTGGAAATATATGAAGCTGGTAGTGATATCAATGGTGAGCTCCCAGAGTGAAAAAAAAAATTGCTGTCACAAATAGGACGCCGGTGCCGCACATCATATCGGATACATGTAAACAACCAAACATAAAAACTACCTGTTAAATCCCAATTAAATAAATAAATTAATTAACACTCTGTAACAAGCAGGAAAAAATCGCTGTCACAAAATCCGCCATCAGATGTTGTTAGGTCAGTTTGTGAACACTTTGTTTTTGTTGGCAAATCATTTTTACCCCACAGCCCTTAAGGGCTGTCGGGTTATTGTTTTCACCCATGGTGTGGGGGGGGGGGGGGGGGGGAGTTTGTCTGGGCTATATCTCAGAAACCGTAAAGTGTAGGAAGTTGATACTTGGTAGGAACATTGGTCAGGGGGTGTAGGTGTGCAACGTCATGGTGTGACCTTGATTTGACCTTGCCGCAGTGACCTTGAGTTTGAAAATCTTGTCCGGGCTATATCTCAGCAACCGTAAGGTGCAGGACGTTTATACCTAGTAGGGACATTAGTTAGGGGGTATAGGTGTGCAACGTCATGGTGTAACCTTGATTTGACCTTTGACCTTGCCATAGTGACCTTGGCCTATAAAATCTTGTCCGGGCTATATCTCAGAAACCATAAGGTGTAGGAAGTTGACACTTGGTAGGGACATTGGTTAGGACGTGTAGGTTTGCAACGTCATGGTGTGACCTTAATTTGACCTTTGATCTTGCCGTAGTTACCTTGAACTATAAAATCTTGTCCAGGCTATATCTTGAAAACTGTAAGGTGTAGGAAGTTGATACTTAGTAGGGACATTGGTTAGGAGGTGTAGGTGTGCATCGTCTTGGTGTGACCTTGATTTGACCTTGCCGCAGTGACCTTAAGTTTGAAAATCTTGTACTGGCTATATCTCTGCAACCGTAAGGTGTAGGAAGTTGATACGTGGTAGGGACATTAGTTAGGGGTTGTAGGTGTGCAACGTCATGGTGTGACCTTGATTTGACCTTGCCGTAGTGACCTTGACCTATAAAATCTTGTCCGGGCTATATCTCGGAAACCGTAAGGTGTAGGAAGTTGATATTTGGTAGGGACATTTGTTAGGGGGTGTAGGTGTGCAACGTCATGGTCTGACCTTGATTTGACCTTTGACCTTGCCGTAGTGGCCTTGACCTATAAAACCTTGTCCGGGCTATATCTCAGAAACCGTAAGGTGTAGGAAGTTGATACTTGGTAGGGATACTGGTTGGGGGTTGTAGGTGTGCAGCGTCATTGTGTGATCTTGACTTGACCTTTGACATGGTCAAAGTGACTAAGAGTTTTAAATTTTGTCTGGGTTATATCTTTGATTCCATGAGGTGTAGAAGATTGACATTTGGTAGGGACATTGGTTAGGGTGTGTAGGTGTGCATCATGGTGTGACCTTTAACTTTGGCTGTTTGAGCCATCTTTCTCTTATGACAAAGATATATGGATTGCTGCAGCTGATTATTATATGCACTTTTACATAATTGTGCTTTTTCCATTGACAGCTATTCTAAAATTAATAAATTTTACAGCTTCATAATTATCTTTAGCCCGGGAGGGACATTATGAAATGATGCCTTTGTGTGCGTGCGTGCATGCGTGTGTTAGTTAGTCACACAGATTTCTCCAAAACTACTACAGCTACAGATTTTTTGTAAATTAATTGTCCCAATGAATTTTCACACCCTTGAAAAATTTTTGGGTTTTATGCACTTAGGCCTAAAGATAAGTGAGTAATAGCAATCTTAGCTACTTGGAGTAAAGGGCTCATAACTCAAAAAGTATTGCAGTTACAGCTTTTTCTTCAAATATGTTGTTCAGCTACTTTGTCCTTAACTATAAGATGGCATATAGTTTGGGGTTCTATTGCATGCCATAAGTGAGTAATAGCTATTTCCTTATTTGAAGCAAAATAATGACATAAGTAAATGTCAAATATCTTCAAAGGTATTAAAATTAGGCAATTTTTTTCAAATATGTTATTCAAATATGTTATTCATCTAGTTATGTCAGCTGACTTGTCAGTCAGCTGACATTATGTCATCACTCTGCGGTGTGGGCGTGGGCGTACGCGTCCGCGTGAACAACTTCTTCTCCAAAACTACAAGGCCTAGAGACATGCTGTTTTTTTTTTAAAGATACCTTATCTATCGAGGATGAAAACTTGTTCAAGGCATGCAAATCTGTCTGTTCGTCTGTTTGCTAGAGACATTACAAGGGGGGTACCCCCACCAAAAGTGTGAAAATTTCAACTTTTTATCACAATTTTCTCAGTGACTATTGCAGGGATTTCTCTCATATCTTGCATATATGTACTAGGCCAGAGGTAGATTCTCTTGTGTGAGTATGAGACCTGGATCTGTCTTACTTTTTTTTTAATAAATTTTTTTAATAATTTTTAATGCATTAAAATTCATGAAATCATGCACTAAATCACTTATAACTTCAAAAGTGTTGCATTTACAGCATTTTGTGAAAATATGTTGTTCAGCTACTTTTTTCATAGCTACAATATGGTGAGTAAGTTGGGTGTCTGTCTCAATAGCTAAGTAAGTAATAGCTACTTTTGGGCTTTGCAGTAACTTCCATTATGAGTAAAATCACTTGTAACTTAAAAACTATTGCATTTAGAGAATTTCGTATAAATATGTTATTCAGCTACTTTTGGGCCAGCTATAACATAGTGAAATTTCAGACCTGTAGCTCATGGCATAGCTGAGTAATAGCTACTTTTAGGTTATCACTGTTGAGTAAATCGCTTATAACTTCAAAACTATTGCATTTAGAGAATTTTGTATAATTATGTTATTCAGCTACTTTTGGGCCAGCTATAACATAGTAAAATTTCAGACATGTAGCTCATGGCATAGCTGAGTAAAAGCTACTTTTAGGTGATCACTGTTGAGTAAATCACTTATAACTTGAAAACTATTGCATTTAGAGTATTTTGTTTCAATATGTTATTCACCTATTTTAGGGTCAGCTATAACATAGTGAAGTTTCAGACCTGTGGCTCATTTCATAGCTGAGTAATAGCTACTTTGAAGTTCTCACTGTTGAGTAAATCAGTTATAATTGGAAAACTATTGCATTTACAGAAATTTGTGCAAATATGTTATTCAGCTACTTTTGGGTCAGCTATAACATAGTGAAATTATAGACCTATAGCTCATGGCACAACTGAGCAATAGCTATTCTCAGGTACTGACTGTTGAGTAAATCAGCTATAACTTGAAAAATATTGCATTTGGAGTATTTTGTTAAAATATATTGTTCACCTACTTTTGGGTCAGCTATAACATAGTGAAATTACAGACCTATAGCTCATGGCATAGCGGAGCAATAGCTATTTTCAGGTTCTCACTATTGAGTAAATCAGTTGTAGCTTGAAAACTATTGCATTTACAGTAGTTTGCTTAAATATGTTGTTCACCTACTTTTGGGTTAGCTATAACATAGTAAAATTTCAGACATTTAGCTCATTGCATAGCTGAGTAATAGTTCCTTTGAGGTTCTCACTGTTGAGTAAATCAGTTGTAACTTGAAAACTATTACATTTAGAGTAATTTGTTAAATATGTTATTCACAGAATTTTTGGTCAGCTATAACATAGTGAAATTGCAGACCTCTATGTCATGGCATAGCTGAGCAATAGCTACTTTCAGGTTCTCACTGTTGAGTAAATCATTGTATCCACTGGATAGCCGCAGTGTGTAGAGAGAGATTTCACCATTACTGCTCTGATGAAAAAAAATATTATAGCTAGCTTTCTTAAGTTTGCAGTATATATTAATAACCATAAAATGTTGTCTGGGAATATTTTTGGCCTCATTTTGAGAAACAAGATGGCCGCCACAGGTGTTTTTTGTCAGTCATGAAAAGTGCTTATATCTCCCTTATTATTGATCCTAGAGGTTTGGGATGATAAACCAACCTGTAGGAAATCATGGGGTGGGAATCTTTTGGTGTGGTCAGATTTGACCTTCAATGACCCCTCCTTCAAGGTCAAACAAGGATAGCCAAACTTAAAAGTGCTTATAACTCGCTTATTATTGGTCCCAGAGGTTTGGGATGGTAAACAGACAGGAAATCATGGGCTGTGAATCTGTTGATATGGTCCGATTTGACCTTGGAACCCTCCTTCAAGGTCAAATGAGGATAGCGAAAATTGAAAGTGCCTACAACGCGCTTATTATTGGTGACAGAGATTTGGGATGGTAAACCATCCCATAGGAAATCATTGGCTCGGAATCTTTTGGTATGGTCAGATTTGACCTTTGGACCCCTCCTTCAAGGTCAAATGAGGACAGCCAAGCTTAAAAGTGCTTATAACTCATTTATAATTGGTCCTAGAGGTTTGGAATGGTAAACCATAGGAAATCATGGGCTGGGAATGTATTTGTGTGGTTAGATTTGACCTTGGACCCCTTCTTCAAGGTCGAACGAGGATATTGCATTTGTAGTATTTCTTTAAATATGTTTTAACCTATTTTTTACACTTAAACAATTACCTTGTTATTTTCCTTCATAATACCATTTACAGGGCACAACTTTTTTATCCTTTTCTTCTGTCAGCTTCGGAATTTCTTTCGAACTTGCTGTTCAGTTACCATTTACTGTATTTCTGTAAAGCCCTTTTCCTGATAATTATTCTGTCCTCTAATCACCTTCACAAATCAAAAACACTCAGTCAGCTGACACAGTGCCCGTTCACGGGCACTCTCCTCTTGTTGTTGATAAGCTATCAGATAGTAAAGTTTCATACCTGTTGCACATTGGATAGCTGAGTAATAGCTACTTTGAAATTGTGACTGTTGAGTAAATCCATTGTAACTCAAAAACTACTGCAGTTAGTCTTTTCCTAAAATAATTTGTTCAGCTACTTTTTCGTTAACTATAACATGGCATATCGTTTGGGGTTCCATTGCATGTCATAAGTGAGCAATAGCTATAATTGTCTTATTTGTAGCAAAATTATGATGGAAATAAATGCTAAATACCTTCACAAGTATTAAAGTTAGGCAAATCTTTTCATTTGTTATTCATCTAGTTTTTGATAAGCTTACTTTCCTGTGTCCTTTATATTTTTGTTGCTTTTGCAGATCTAGGTCAATAGCTAAGTGAGTAGATAGCTGAGTAATAGCTACTAAAATGAGTAAATGTCTTTTATCTCTAAAAGTATTGCAGATGGGCAATTTCTTCTAAATCAGTCATTTGCCTACTTTTGGCTGATCTACCACATAGTGACGTTGCAGAACTGTAGCTCTTTGGATAGCTGAGTAATAGCTACTAAAATGAGCAAGTGTCTTTTATCTCAGGTAGGCAATTTCTTCTAAATAAGTCATTCACCTACTTTTACCTTATCTACCACATTGTGAAGTTGCAGATCTATAGCTTTTTGCATAGCACACTCATAGCTACTAAAATGAGTAACTGCCTTTTATCTCTAAAAGTATTACAGATAGGCAATTTCTTCTAAATAAGTCATTCACCTACTTTTGGCTGATCTACCACACAGTGAAGTTTCAGATCTACAGCTCTTTGCATAGGTCAGTCATAGCTACTAAAATGTGTAAATGTCTTTTATCTCTAAAAGTATTGCATACACGCAATTTCTTCTAAATAAGTCATTCACCTACTTTTGGGTGATCTATCTAATAGGAAAGTTTCAGATCTATAGCTCTTTGCATAGCTCAGTCATAGCTACTAAAATGAGTAGGGGCCACGGTGGCAGAGTGGTAACACTCTCGCCTCCCACCTCTGTGGTCGGTGTTCGATCCCCGTCATGGCCGTAAGTGGGAAAGCTGGTAGTTGCTTGCCGTTGGTCGGCAGTTTACAGTACAGAACCCTAGCGAACTATATGTACTGGTTTCCTCTGCCCTTCCAACTATCCGTCGTGATATGACCTGTACAGTGTTGAAAGCGATGTAAAACCCCAAATAAACAAACAAACAAATAAACAAATACTAAAATGAGTAAATGTCTTGTATCTGTAAAAGTATTGAATATACGCAATTTCTTCTAAATAAGTCATTCACCTACTTTTGGGTGATCTACCACATAGTGAAGTTGCAGAGCTGTAGTTCTTTCCATAGGTGAGTAACAGCTACTAAAATGATTAAATGTCTTTTATCTCTAAAAGTGTTTTGAAACGGCAAATTCTTCTGAACAACTGATTCACCTGTTGGGTGATCTACCACATAGTGAAATTGCAGAACTGTAGCTCTTTGGATGGCAGAGTAATAGCCACTAAAATGAGTAAATGTCTTTTATCTCTAAAGGTGTTACAGATAGGCAATTTCTTCTAAATATGTCCTTCACCTACTTTGGTTTGATCTACTATATAATAAAGTTGCAGAACTGTAGCTCTTTGGATGGCAGAGTAATAGCTACTAAAATGAGTAAATATCTTTTGTCTTTAAAAGTATTGCAATCAAACATTAAAGTGCCTCTTGCTTGTTGTCACTTCTACATGTGCCTCCATCTCACAAGAAAATTTATATTCCACTATCTTTAGTACATCCCATTTATACAGCGGAAGATAAATGCATGCATCAGAATGCTTGTTTTTAGTGTACTGATTAATGCTGTCATCTTGCTGTTGAATTGTCTTGTTTTAATACTTTATCTTCACATAAATTTTCTTTCTCTTAGATGTTATTTTCTCTACTTAAACGTTATTTGGAGCTTTATATAACTGACACTGCTCTGAAAGTATCCAGATCTTTGTACTATTTCACTACTTCTATATCTCAGGCTGTGGGGTACGGGCATCTCTGATGCTATTTGTCTAGTTGAACTTGAGGTTATGATTGTGAAAACTACAATCTCTACCTCAATTTGTTTTTGTTTCAGAGAACATGTGAGTAAATTTAACTCAATGCTGGAGAAAAGGCTATTGGGAGAGCGTCACTTACACTGGCTGGACATGGTGGAGGGACTCTATGATACGGAGACGAAAGCCTTCAAATATGGTAAAATTACAAAATTAAATTAGAATGTGTGTAAGTCGCAATTATATTATTACCTCAGTTAAGGAGGTAATGTTTTTGGCAGTGTATGTTTGGCTGTTTGTTTGCAAAGTAACTCGAAACTTAAGGATGGATTTTGATGAAAGTTTCATTTTTGACAATGGCAAAAGAAACATGTGATTAATGTCACTTGTACAAACAATGAGGGATCATGTACATCAAAGTGTAGTTCTCTTAGATTTTCAATATTTTGGCATTTGGAGGCAATGAATCAGATTACAAGACAAAATTGAAATAAAAACTAAATAAATTAACACCATCTATTGAATGAATTATATCTTGCTGTAAAGTAATAAAATGTATTTTATGTAATTTTTTTCAGTCTTCAGCTGTCAGAAAATGTATAAAATATGCCTTCTGTTATTTCAGAGTACAGTCCATTGAAGTATATGCCATCTAATAGATTTCAGCTGTAAATGATGGGATATTTTTTCTATGGGTTATTAAAGATGACTGAACTATATAACTGGATAATGTATTCACAGTGCTTGCAATTAAATCCAAAACATTGTGTGCAAAAAAACTCCTTCAGTGTGAAAATGTTGAAAACAAAACACAAAAATATCAGAGTCCAAAGTCTTTATTGACCCTTCAACACCACCGGAGCAATATTCAACTGTACCAAAGGAAATTCCAGCATGAAGAGCTGACAGATAGTTTAAATTCCTAATAAACGTACCACAGGTGTTGCTCATTACCCACAATGTCCTTATATGTAATATTTAAAAAAAATGTATTTCACAGAGATTTTTAATTCCACAGAACTGATGGAAAGTAAAATAACCATAAAATAACAGACTGTACATATGGACACACAGACTAGGTGGTTGTCTGTTATTTGTGCATATTTTGTGTACTTTCAGAATTTGACCAGACACACCTACACCCATCCTATCTGCCTCTTCTGGAGTCGGCGCTTAATAAAATCAGCATACCTGAAGACCATGCATGGACTGTGGACTGATCAGACCATGTGACCATAGTGTTTATATAAATTTATATGCTCTGCTGGCAACCAGGCTTAAATATACAGAATATATACACTAACAGGTAGAGGAGGAACAAGAAGGCAGACAATCTGTAAACACCATTTAAACCTCGGATAGCCTCGTGAGGCAAGATTATGTTAAACATGATCATAATTGTATCCCCGGACGAAAGTCAGGGATACTTAGGATTCAGTACAGTCACGCCGCCGCAGAGATTTCCTTTCGGATGCGATAACTTAAAAAATATTTTAGTTAGACCTTTCAAATTTGGTATGTGGGTATATATGGGAAATGCCACGAACGCTATTGTTTTGTGACCTTGACCTTCAATTTCAAGGTCACTGGTGGCCTCTTAAAGGTCAGATTTTGGCCATTTTTCACATTTTGACCCAGTTCTCATATAGGGAAAGTTAGATCATCCTATGGGTGGTATATATAATACATATATATGTCCTCTGTAAGCATGCAGAAATTTGACCTTGAAGCTCTTCAATGAAGGTCATCCACAGACTGCCAAAGTACCTGACCAAGGCCATATTTGACCTTTTTGGAGATATTTTCACACTTAATGCTGACTATATAGCATGGAAAATGGCTTTGGAGGTTGAGTACATGATGGAGTACCAGAATCCATGCTTACTGGTTACAGAGGATTGTTGGTTGCAGAGAAAATCTGCTGATTCCACAGTTATGGACAGGAAGAAGGCAGTTCTTTCATATAAGCCTACCCCTGCTGAGACGTAGTCTAATTCGCCCAGTTCTGCCAGCTCCTACGAGTTTTCGCAGAACTGTGGAGCCACCAGGATCTGGTTACAGAGCATTGCTTCACCTATAACTGGTTAGGCCCTGGTACTGGGCAGGTCCACAGGACTGGCTAACAGACCAGCAGAAGCCTTTTAAGGGTCCAAGTGGCCGTCTTAGACCAACCAGTTACTGCCCGAGGAAATTGGTTACAGAAATTTTTATACCACTCATTGGTCCCGGTGAGATGACTGTCTCAACCTACCAGACCAGTCAGCCAGCCTTCTTTCAGGACCTCCTAGCTGGTCGAAAGTGACTATAAATAAGAAGACTTTCCCAACAAGAGTTGTCCAACTACCTGTCAACCTTATAGCCAAACCTAAAAGTGCTCATAACTCACTTATAATTGGTCTTACAGGTTTGCAATGTGAAACCAACTTATAGGAAGTCATGGGCCGGGAATCTTTTGATATTGTCAGATTTGACCTTGGACCCCTCCTTCAAGGTCAAACGAGGATAGCCAAACTTAAAAGTGCTTAGAACTCACTTGTTATTGGTCCTAGAGGTTTGGGATGGTAAACCAACTTATAGGAAATAATGGGCTAAGAATCTTTTGATGTGGTCAGATTTGACCTTGGACCCCTCCGTCAAGGTCAAACGAGGATAGCCAAACCTAAAAGTGCTTATAACTCACTTATTATTCGTCTTACAGGTTTGTGATGGTAAACCAACTTATAGGAAATCATGGGCTGGGAATCTTCTGGTGTGGTTAGATTTTACCTTGGACCCCTCCTTCAAGGTCAAACGAGGATAGCCAACTTAAAATGCTTATAACTCGCTTATTATTGGTCCCAGAGGTTTGGGATGGTAAACCAACCTATAGGAAATCATGGGCTGGGAATCTTTTGGTGAGGTCAGATTTGACCTTGGACCCCTCCTTCAAGGTCAAACGAAGACAGCCAAACTTAAAAGTACTCATAACTCACTTATTATTGGTCGTACAGGTTTGGGATGGCAAATCAACTTACGGGAAATCATGGGCCAGGAATCTTTTTATGTGGTCAGATTTGACCTTGGACCCCTCCTTCAAGGTCAAACAACGATACCCAAACTTAAAAGTGCTTATATCTCGCTTATTATTGGTCCTAGAGGTTTGCAATGTGAAACCAACCTATAGGAAATCATGGGCTGGGAATCTTTTGATGTGGTCAGATTTGGCCTTGGGCCCTTCCTTCGAGGTCAAATGAGGATAGCAAAATCTAAAGTGCTTATAAATCGGTTTTTCTTGGTCCTAGAGGTTTGTAATGTGAAAGCATCCTACAGGAAATCATGCGCTAGGAATCTTTTCATGTGATCAGATTTGAGCTTTAGCCCCTCTTTCAAGGTCAAATGAGGATAGCCAAAATTAAAAGTGCTTATAACTAACTTATTCGTATTCCTAGAGGTTTGCAATGTCACACCAACCTATTGGAAATCATGGGCTAAGAATCTTTTGATGTGGTCAGATTTTACCTTGGGCTCCTCCTTCAAGATTAAGTGATGGTTGATTGGCGAGTTTTCTTTCTGGTGGATACAGTTTGCATCAGTTCTCCGATGTGCTACATCTAGTTACATTTGTATCTTTCATTAAGCAAACATTTTGTTTAGTTAGTGTCAGTACAAGTTGCTCCCATAAACACTTAAGCCCCCTCCCCACAGGGGTATATTTGTGTCAACCATAATACTCTGTATGTCACGCTTCAACCATGTCCCGTCCAGGGATACACTGCATTGAGACGCAATCTCTAGTTAAAATTAAAAGTGAAGATACTGTTATTTCCAACTAGTTAGTAATGCCTAGGTCACAGGGCGAATTTTAACGGTGAATATCTGGGAATATCACATTCTTCAATGTTCTTGGTAGATTCCTCATTATTCTTTGCTTGTTCACCTTTGCACTTCAGGGCAATAACCTGATGTTTAAAACTATTGTCAGTATTCACCGATTTTAAGTTAACCAAGACATTTCACCATAACGGGTAGCATATTCTGCTAAGTGGTAGCTCTGCCATAGGGCTTTTGCTGAGGAGTTGTAGTACCTTCTTGTTCTCAGTAAATTCGCCGGTTTTTCTCACCTAGTTCTTTGTGGTAGTCTTCACTGATCTCATTGATCCGTGCCTTTATGTAGCTAATTCATGGGGTAATTACAGTAAAATCGCTAGATGTCTTTACAATTTCATAAGGTATTCTCAGTATAATCTTGCTTTGTCAAGGATTAATCTCAGGACAGTTCAAAACGTGGTAGAATATTGTAGAGCGATGAAGAACTTTTTATCACTTGCCCACACTTTCCCGCATATTTTTGGCAAATTCTTGCAAATTTGAAATCATCAGTATTCTTGTATATTCGCTAAGATGATCGTAGCATCCTCTCTAGTGTGTGACCTGGGAATTAAATTGATCTATTTACATTTGTACAAAGCATTCGTGCCATTGCCAGATCAGTCATATGAAAACCAAGCTGTAATACTATAATAATAATTGTTCAACAAAAAATAAGATCCCTCTCAGTTTTAGTTTTTATTTAATTTGACCACACACAGTATTGTACGAATTCAATATTCAGTAGAATAATTAGAAAAGTATTTTTACAAAGTCCCTGCTTGTTTTTGTTGCTTTAAAATCTGCAGAAATGAAAGAAGAATTGCAAGCTAAAAGTTAAGGCAAAGTAGTTTATAATAAAAGTAAAATAACATGCTTGGTGCATATTTTTAAATTTTATCACTCAAGAAGTATTCCGACATTGCAGTTGCATTGTACACGATTAAAGTGTGCAGATGGTAATTTAAGTACCTAATGAAGTGTTTACAATAAGTAATCCTTCAAAAGACAGCCTCAAAACATTTTCAAAGTTCTGTGTTTTGTCATTATGCCTAGTTTATACCTTTCTGTACTGGAGTCATGAGCTTCTTGTTTAATCTGCCTTGTATTTGGCTAGACGTCTTTCACTGAAATTCACACTGGGGTCAGACAGACATCTTCATCGACATTCAACACAACTAGGAAAATGTTTTGTGTTCAAGACCACATTTTTAAAATCTTTTGAAAACCTCCTGTGAGCCTTCACAAACTTTACAAAAATATACTTGCTGAATGGATGGATATTTGGGGCAAGGGTCTGTAAGTAGTCCTTAAGTGGAACCACATACACATAGATATGACTGTAAGGAAAGGTGTGATCGAGCCATTCAGAACATATCCAAATCTGATGTGATCCAGTTTCTGTTGATGGATTGATAAAAAAAATCTATAGATTCTATTTCGTTAGTCTATACTTTAACTTTACTTAATATGTGCTTTTTATTGCGTAAAATAGCCTTACCTTATCCTCACAAATGCTTACTTGGTTTTGTGGAGGCAAAATGCGGCGACCAACAAGAATATTTAAAAATTATTCTTGTTCGAGAGGTGAACCCATAGTTAGTGATAGGTGCGCATGCGCACAACACATTATCGGTTGGACTTTGTCGAGAGATCCTCATTCAATTTTTGGTCGTCGAGGAGGCAACACGTGAATTCTTTTAACATTCTGCCCATTTCTTAAACGGCAGATGCGTTCTTTCGGAATTCATAGAGTTCCAGCTAAGAAGAAAGAAGTTTTAGACTTCCTATTCTACAGAAGTACAATTTTTCATGCTGAGGGTTGTGTAATCCCATGACAGCATTTTTAGATCCCCCTTGGCTGTAAAAACAGTCTTTGGTAGAGGATCTACTACAGAAGATTCTTCGATTTTTTTGGTTCAAGCTATCTACCTATTCATGTATGAGGGATGTCCAACAGAAGTCTTTGAACTGGCCACATTTTCCTGAAATGACAGTATTAAGAGATCTCCTGCGACTGAAAAACTGTCAACACTAGAAGATCTACTGGAGGTTTCTTCTACAACACCAGATGATGTTAAGATCTGATAGCTGGGCAGATTTAAATTCGTTTTCTGGGGTCAGTAATTAAACCTCCAGAAGGCTGGTAGCTTCTCCACTTGGTGAAAACAAAGAAGATGACCATTCATCTCGATTCCAAAACATTTATCAGTGCTTCTAATGGGAAGCCCCTCATTGAAGTCCTGGTGAAGTTTATGAAGAGGGTCAGCAGTAAAACATTCGTTATCTGAAGGATCTTCCCCTCTAAGAAACGCAAATTGCTTTCATAGTGTGGAGTTCAATATAGTACTCTACCATAACAGTATTTAGCAGTTTTTCTGTAGCCTGGAAAACAGTCGGTCCTAGAAGATCTACCACTACAGAGGTTTTATCAAGGTTTGCCATCACCTTATTAACCAGGCATCAAGACAGTTACATTCCTCCATTGCCTTGTCTTAAATCTACAACTGGCTTGGGGACCATTTACTAGTTCTTCTATTCATAGTTCATTACAGAGAAGATAACACATAAGTTTTCCCACCCTTATCCTCAATGAAACGGGGATTCTGGTGTAGTAGAAGAAATATGTATAAATAGCTATGTTATATGAAAATATCATTGCCATCTCAGAGTTGTGCAGTTTTTGAATGGGTGCTTTGTAGCCATCCAATCAAAACTCTCCTTTCATGTGGCTCTACTGCAGGTGCTACAGACAGGAAACAATCCACCATGCTGCTGAAAATATTGTGTTGCATTTATTATGTTATTTACACACAATTTCTCCTGTAAAAGACTATAAGTTGCAGGATTTTCTCAGTAAAATAGTTTCCTCTATCATATCTGACACAATGCTGCTTGTTTTAGATGGATACATTGGCTTTTGTCATGACATGGATCGTTGGTGTGTTATGTGCTTCATAAAATGTAAATTACTGACAGCCTACACCAGACGTTTAGTCTATTCAAGGAAGTTAATCAGGAAGTTAATCAGGAAGTTAATCAGTTGAAACTGGAAGATATTATCGCGTGCCTTTTGAAAGTCGTACCTGTCAAATTTGTAAAGGAAACCATATTGAAGATGAAATTCATTTTGTTTGTGAATGTAAATGTTTTTACTCTATTAGACACAGATTCTATGAAAAATTTAGGGAATATTTCAGTATTAATGAAATGGATATATATGATCAATTTTGTAACATTTTAAAAGTCCAAAATGTCAGATTATTAGCAGATTATATTAATGAACTGTGGAATACCAGGAAGAGTATACTGTATCAGATTCCTTAGCAATTGCCTATCATAAAATTGTTGTTATATTTGTAGTGACTTATAAGCCCTTAAAGTGGCTGGGTATATTGTATTTTGTTTTACATGATGTACTTATGCTGATATACAATGTCACTATAATAAATAAACTATATATATAATCAGCTTTGGGCAAGGTTAGTGCATGGATGGGTATTTTTCCTGTCTTTTTCTCAGCATTAGCCCCACAGTAATGATGGCCAGTGTGAGATCTGCGTCTGAACATGCATGCATCTCTCTAACCTATGAAATAATCAACAATATATATGAAGAAACGGTCACAAAAGATTAATGGCCAGTTTCAACAGATCTCCATACCGAGTACCAAATACAAGGGTTGTGCAAATCTTGAGACCGGCACATCGAATAATATTCCAGTCGAATCCGCCCATGTCTGTACATCCCATAATTTAAAGCAGTTACAGACAGGAAAAAACATGGGTACCTAAGATTGTGTCGCAAATGCTTCAAAAAGCGCAATTTACCATCTCAAGGATTGTATATCTCCAGGTTTTACAGCTGTTTATTTCTTGTACCAGAACCTGGCAATAAATGGCACCCTGTGATAGATCTCAGTGCCCTGGACAAATGCCTGCTAGTTCCAACTTTTAAATGGAGACAGCAGAGATAATCAGAAACTCGGTCACAAAAGACGAATGGCTAGTTGCGATAGACCTGAAAGATGCGTTCTTTCACATGCGCATACACCCAGTTTCTCAACATTGGCTATGTTTCCATGTAGACAAACAAACGTATCAGTTCAAAGCACTGCTATTGGGGTTGGCGACTGCACCCCTATAGTTCACGCGGATAGTAATAGATGCAAGGCTCATTCTTCAGTCTCGCAGAATTGAGTTCGCCAATACCTGGACGACTGGTTGTTAATAGCAAATACCAGACACCAGTGTCACCTCTAGACAAAAGAACTCATCCATGAGATTCAAGAACTCGGCTTTGTGATAAACTTCGAAAAATCAGAGCTCGAACCTACACAAAAAATCGACTTTCTGGGTTACCATTTCGATTTGATACAAGGAAAAGTCTTTCCAACCGGAAAGAAGTTGAAAATTCTAGAAAAAGCTGTTCAGGACATGGAGGTCGTATCACAAACTACTCCAAGACTATTAATGTCCCTGCTAGGTGTGTTAGCATCTCTAGAAAAGACAATACCAATGGGCAGGCTCCACATGCGTCCTTTTCAGTGGTACCTGAAGACACATTGGCAATATCCCCAGTCTCCAGACCTGAAGATTCCAGTTTCAAATCTTCTGAAAAGTTATCTTCAGTGCTGGAAAGGTCCAAAAAATTTAAGAAAGGGTTGTCCTTTACATCCACAGGAACACAATACCCTTATTTTCACAGATGCATCAAACCAGGGTTCGGGAGCTCATTTAGAAAATCTGACAATCAGTGGCAATTGGACAAATCAGGGAAAATTGCTTCATATCAATGTCCTAGAGTTAAAGGCAGTATTTCTGGCCTTAAAAAGCTTTCAAAACAGAATTCTAGACAAAAGGGTTCTCATAGCAACAGACAACGCCACTGTAGTCAGTTATCTGAACAAACAAGGGGGAACACACTCATGGGACATGTGTCTCCTGGTTTGGTGCATCTTGGCCTACTGCAATCCTCGAAACATACTCATAAGAGCCAGACACATTCAGGGTTGCCTCAATGTCATAGCCGACAGTCTCCAGGAAAGACAAAATAATTCAGACAGAATGGTCTCTTCATCCTCAAATATTCAGTCTAATTTGCAAAGTTTGGCACACACCAATGGTGGACATGTTTGCCACCAAATTGAATCACAAGCTACCAATCTATGTCTCACCAGTCCCAGATGCAAATGCTATGAACATAGATGCATTGAACTTCTCCTGGGAGGGTCTGGACGGCTATGCCTTTTGTCCTGTAGCACTCATACCAAAACTCATACAGAAAATGAACACCTACAGGTGCAAGATGATAGTAGTAGCACCAGGGTGGCCCAGAATGCTTTGGTTTGGGGATCTAGTGAATCTGTCAACCAAGCCCCATTACAACTACCTCACTGGCCTCATCGGTTAAACAACCGTTCAGTCAGAAGTTCCATCAGAATCTCATGTATCTGAATATGCATGTCTGGCACCTAGATACCACTCAGAATCACTTGAATCATTCTCTGAGCAGGTGGCAGATAGAATTTAGGCACCTCAAAGACCCTCATCTAGAAGATTCTATGAGTCAAGGTGGTCCATTTTGGAACTCTGGTGCCAACAGAACAAGGTGGTCAGCGCAGAGCCTTCTACTTCAGACATAGAAGAATTTTTGAACCACTTGTTTGCTGTCAAAAATTTAAAACCTGCCACAATTGCTGGCTACAGAACTGCAATAGCTGACCATTTGGGACCTTTTGGCCAGGAAGTAGGCAAGAGTTTGCACTTAAATAGACTCCTTGCAAGCTTTTACAGGGACAAACCCATTCTAAATAGGGGTTTTCCCTCTTGGGACCTATCTTTGGTTCTTATGTCTTTGACTAAGGCTCCTTTTGAACCTTTGAAGGATGCAAGTCTTAAGATTTTGACTTTCAAGACTGTTTTCCTGATGGCTTTGGCATCTGGCAAAAGAAGGGTGGAGGTGCACGCTTGGACATTCTCTTCCCTCAGGCATAAACCTCACTGGAAGGAGGTCACTTTTTCTCCTTCTCCTGCCTTCTTAGCAAAGAATCAGTTGGCTTCTGATTGCCAGATTCGCTAAAACCAGTGGTCATTCCAGCTCTTAAACCTTTTTTGAGCTCAGACTTGACTGAGGATATGACTTTATACCCTGTCAGAGCACTTAGATACTATCTAGACAGAACTAGTGCTTTAAGTAAGGGAAGAATCTCTTCTTTATATCCTTTAAGGAAGGCTTTGACAGAGATTTCATGATATCTGCTATCTCTTGTTGAATCAGACAGACTGTCTTATTGGCTTCTCAGTCATCCAATTTTGTTACACAGGACCTACAGGTTAAGGCCCATGATGTTAGGTCCAGGTCTGCTTCTTTAGTATTCAAGGATGGGTGTCCCTATAGCAGATTTTAGGCTCCTGCCATTGGAAGAGCCACAACACGTTTTCTACCTTTTAAGCTAGGTGTCTTGGCAGTCCACAGACCAAACAGATTACAATTAGCCCCAGTGGTTTCTGCTCAGCATGTGATTGGCTTTGAGTATGTTCTTGCATATTTCATATGGCTTACATACTTTACTCTTCCTTCCATACCAGTTTCTTGTATGGACATATGTCTTCTTCTGTTGCGGATGGCCTCATGACTGTATTTTGTAAAACACAGAAGCCAGCTTGGGGTGCCTTCTTGCTGGATGACAGCTCCCAGCTCGAGGGACCCAGGAAGCCATTTCCCACTACACAGTTATGGGTGATGGTTTAGATATAGGACAACTTTATGCTACATTGGACAAGTGTCAACTACAACAGTACATCATGAATATTCATGAGATTAGCTATCATTACTTATCTTTACAGATATTTTACAGTAATGGAAAATTCTGTTGTAGCATACTTAACCTTATCTTATCCTCTCCATCAAATGCTTTCATGGTGAACCCCATAATCTATTAACAGGGAGGTTGCAAAACAAACCCCTCCTCCTGTTATGGTTGGAATCAAGCATTTGTGAGGATAAGGTAAGGCTATTTTACGCAATAAAATCTAACAAATTTTATTGTAATTTAACTTTTTGTAAGTTAAATACTTACCTTATCCTCACAAGGACAGACCCACCCTTCCTCCCCTCACAAGTTTGTTTTCATAGGGGACCAAAAATTAAATGAGGATCTCTCGACAAAGTCCAACCGACAATGTGTTGTGCGCATGCGCACCTATCACTAACTACGGGGTTCACCTCTCGAACAAGAATAATTTTTAAATATTCTTGTTGGTCGCCGCGTTTTGCCTCCACAAAACCAAGTAAGCATTTGTGAGGATAAGGTAAGTATTTAACTTACAAAAAGTTAAATTACAATAAAATTTGTTACAATTTAACCAGAAGAATAACCGTTAATGACAGAAATATTATTTTTTTATCCAAGACATACCAAATACAATTTCCACATCTTGTGAAGGAATATTTGAAATCTATTCTAGTTCCCGGTTATTTCAGAAATTCTTTCAAGGAATTACAGTAGTTGCGTTCATACTCGGCTGTGTCTAATTTTGTTGGTGTGTCATACACATGACTTTTGCAGCAATGCACAGGTCTTTAAGGCATTCACTTGCTTCAAACAACAAGCATGTATTTTAAAATTTTTATTCTAGATATCACAAGAAATGTTTTTGATTGATTTTAGTTGAGTGTTCAACACTTTTTAAAATAATACTGTTTTAGATTGTCTATGGTTTTCAACTTTTGTAAGAATGTTCAGTAAATTTTATAATGATTATTAAAAATATTGTAAAGATTTACTACTTTTCCTGTTTTGGAGTCAAAATATTTGCGTTACACAACATGAACTGTTCAATCTGAATTGTATGCTGTAGAATTCTCGTTTGAAGATATTTTTGTAAGGAAACCTTTATGCCCTTAAAATGCAGATACAAACCAAACATTGTAGACTTGCTATTCAGATGTGAATGGGTGTCAATGATTGGGCTTAGTATCATGAAAGAGTAGCTTGTCCCTTGGAACAGTGTTGCTATTATTTATCAATATTTCAATATTTCGCAGATATTTTCTGAGCAATTTTCTCGAAAAAAGACTTAGGTAATTTATGACTAGTAAGCATTAAAATCCTTGATGTATTGCTTGTACTGTTTGTTTGAGTCATAATTTGATATGAATGGATTGACGATTCTTAAGTGGGTAACACAAAATTACATTAATGGTAAATTCAGCACAAACTGAGTAATAAAATAATATATTTTATTGCCAGAAAAGAAATTTCAGCATTTTAATATCGATTGATATGGAGGCCTATGTGGGAGTTTGATATCATATAGAAATTTCAATTCACTACCAACACAATGGCAACCTAACAGAAAAAGTAGTCTATCCTCCTAAAATCTTCAAATGTACATGTTCAATTCCTCTGTTGCTTGTTGGCCATTCTCTTGTGAGATATTGTTTCAATCGAAAACCATCTCTCTCACTGTATCTACAACTTGCCGTGTTCCTGTGCACAACTTTATATTTTAATTTGCATATTTTTTACAACAAACATACTGACATTTGCTGGTTTGTAACAGTAAATATTAAGTACATTTTATATCCATTTACATAAATTTATATATATATAATCAACAGATATATTTATACAGCAATTATAAAACGCAGGTCTTGGTAGTTTCCTAGAAGTCCTTACAGTTTCTGTGAAGGCTTGTTTTTGGTAAAAAACAAATCCATGTGAGGAGGGATTGTTTGCCTGAAACAAAGTGTTTGTGATTGGCTATCTGCTGTGATTCATACTGGTATGTTTTATCAAGTAAACTTCTGTATATTAAATAGGAAATAAAGTTTTTCTCCTTGATGTTATTTCATTGTCATTGTGTTGTCAAAACTGCTATGAATCCCATCCTCACCCATGTATATTTTCAATGAAAAAAAAATAACATCAGAGATGCCCGTACCCCACAGGCTGGGAAAAAAGTTTTCAATACCATGAGATATAGAAGTAGTGAAACAGTACACAGATTGGGATACTTTCAGAGCAGTGTCCAAATAATGTTTAAATAGAGAAAATAACATCTAAGAGAAAGAAATTCCATGTAAAGAATAAGTAATAAAACAAGACAATTCAGTAAACAAATTCCATGTAAAGAATAAGTAATAAAACAAGACAATTCAGTAAACAAAACATTATGAAGCTTTAAGACTTCTCCCATTTTGATTTTCATTTGTATGGTCGAATTATGGTTTGGATGTTTTGAATATTACCCATACATACAGATGTAGCAATACATGCTTTTATGTGGAACTGGGGCAAAACCTGTGGCTCACTTGATGCAATACCATCTGTTACAATGGAAAGTCATTACAGTTAATGACTTCTAATATGACTTTAACAGTGCTTAATCTACACCACAAGACACTCAAAGGTGCAACAACCAAGATTTAAGTAAAAAGATATAAGAGACATAAAATAGCATCAGATGTGCAAGATCAAAGGTCAAGTCCAGGTCACACCATGACGCTGCACACATATAACCCTTGACCAACATCCCTACCAAATATCAACTTCCTACACCTTATGGTTTCCAAAATATAGCCCAGACAATGTATTATAGTTCAAGGTCACTACGGGGAGGTCAAATCAAGGTCACACCATGACATTTTACATCTACACACCCTAGCCAATGTCCCTACTCAGTATCAACTTCCTACACCTTACAGTTTCCGAGATTACCCCGGACCAGATTTTTATATGTCAAGGTCACTACGACAAGGTCAAAGGTCAAATCAAGGTCACGCCATGCTGTTGCACACCTACACCCCCTAACCAATATCCCTACCAAATATCAACTTCCTACACCTTACAGTTTCCGAAATACAGCCCGGACAACATTTTACAGGTCAAGGTCACTACAGCAAGGTCAAATCAAGGTCAGACCACGACGTTGCACACCTACACCCCCTAACCAATATCCCTACCAAGTATCAACTTCCTACACCTTACAGTTTCCGAAATACAGCCCGGACAACATTTTAGAGGTCAAGGTCACTACAGCAAGGTCAAAGGTCAAATCAAGGTCAGGCCATGACGTTGCACACCTACACCTCCTAACCAATGTCCCTACCAAGTATCCACTTCCTACACCTTATGGTTTCTGAGACAGCCCGGACAAACTTTTTCCCGCCCATCCGGACACCATTCGTGAAAACAATACCCTGACAGCCCTTAATGGCTGTGGGGCAAAAACCATACCAATGACTGGATTCCAAAAAGGATACGTTTCAGTACAGGCTCAATCAAATAGGCCACTAACAGAAACTGAAACTCATGAAACCAAAACATGGCAGTTTTCTCTGAATGAAATTGCATTAAAAATCCCCAAATGTACAAAAATATGAAACAAAAGTGTGCAATTTCTTCAGATCTAGGGATTATTTCCAATGTTTTAAGTTTTTACTCAATTATTTGTGTTGACAAGCAAGATGATAGTTGTAAAAAGTTATCACAGAATTTTGTTAAAATACTCTCACTACCGAGATACTAGGGAGATCAACCTATCCATATTTCCATATATCCACTAATCCATCAGTTTAATAACCAGTAACAAAGTTGTGTTAATACAGAAGATCTTTAAACTGATCGTACACACTAACTGAAAAGTAATTAAATTTCATAAAATATTTTAGAATGAATGATCAAAATGTTTGGACTTTTGGTATTTGAAATATAATATACTGATAAACTGCAACAATCTTTTTCAAATCCTGCATAGTGAGCTGACAGAAATGATAGTGAAGTTAACGCTTTAAAAATTCAGTAAGCTATACATTAACACTGAAATGTCAATCTCTGATCCCTTCCATAGAGAAAAGCAGTCCATACAAGTTGCTAAACATTCCACATTGTACACAATGGGATATCAGCATGCACTTGATTACTTTTCACACTAGAGGTTATGGTCAAGATGACGTACCAGAATTGGGAGGATGATTGTGTCACCACTGTGACATGGATATGGTATGTCAAAAAATTTAACAGAATCCCAAATATTTATGTGACATCGAAAAGCTCCCTCCATTTGTCAGAGTTTCTGTCTTTTACATAATCCTCTGGTGTTTTATCTCGGTTGTCTCTAATTTCTTTTGTACTGTTATTCTTTGCAATCAGTACTTTGGCAATGTCCATGTTTCCTCTCTCACATGCCTGCAAGTACATTTTGTTACACATTCAATAGGCTAAACGTGTGAACTCCCCCTTCTTGGTTGAACTTCTCATAAATCAGGAACTTGATTCTCCAATACAAGACAAAGTTATAGCACTACACCCCCCTCTATTGCTGAAGTCCTATCAAGACAGGTTCTCGATGCATTCTGTACCTCACCACTATGTATTATGCATATTCCACAAAAATCCCAAATACTTTAACATTTTAACAGAATTCTACACAACACTTACACATAAAGCGAATATAGGTTTTATGAAGATGAAATGTCCCAAAAAAATTCTTACTGTTCGGCATTCATAAGTATATCAAGAACAAAATCAAAACCCCCGACTTTCTAGGTTATTAATCCAATATTCAGAAGCACATTACTAATTGGAATTCAATTACTTGGTTCTTACCTGCATAGTGCCATTCTGCTCACGATGATGGTGTGTCAAACTGTCAACACAATGAATGATAACCTTCATCCACAACTACATAAGCTATTATCTCACCTTATGCAAAGGTATTTTCCCATCTGAGTCTCTCACATCCACACATGCCCCCTTGGCTAGCAGTAACCTGACCACCTCCACACGTCCACTGTAGGCTGCACGGTGCAACGCTGTCGCCCCACCGGACCTAGTCTGTGCACTTACACTGGCTCCGTGTCTTAACAGGGTCTCACAGATGTCCTTGTGTCCACTTCTAGCAGCGTAATGCTGGGAAAATGTATTACAGTTTTTACTTCTCTATAATTTATAAACTTGCAAAAAAATCCTCAATGATTTTACCAGCAGTCCAGTGCTTAAAATGGAAACAGCTCACATTTGTATACAGTTAAATGGCAGGAACTTAGTTCTGTAAACTCCATATTAATTTGGGTCACAATGCCAATAATTGGAACCTGTATTTAACTTCTGCTATTTGTCAGACTTGCCACTTTATATTAGAAACCTACTATTTTCAGAACAAATCTCCATCATGAAGATCAGTCAATGTTACTAAACTAGAACTTAATGGAACATTACATATTATTTTAAGTGACGTGCAGTTTTTATGTGAAGAAAATAGAAACTAATGGAACAGTAGATATTACCTGCATTTCAGAAAATAACAGACACTGCTATTCTGCTAGATAGGCCATTTTTATCAGCAAGATATTGGGATATGCAAAAATGTTTTTCATGCAAAATAATACAAATAATTACCACCTTTAAGGAAAGTCAAACCATTGTATGTTAAAAATTTTCACTGTTGAAGATACTAAACTCTCCTTGCTTTCAAACCACAGTAATTGCACAGAATAAACATTTGTGCCTGTAGCTATACCCACCAATGGCTCATAACCTGAACTGTCTTGCTGACTTGCGTCTTTACCACTGCTCAGTAACTGCAAAACCCTGAAAATAAACAAAATATCACTGACCAAAGCACCAGGTTTAACTGTGTTTCTCACTGTTATTTAGAAACATTTACACATAAAATTTTGGTTGCTATTGTTTAAAAATGTGAATGCTTATTTAATATTAAGTGTCAGCTACTCAAGAATAATTATCCAGCTGAGAATAAAAGTTTTACTTCAACAAACAAACACAGCATTATACTAAGCTCTTTGATATAAAATTTGTCCATATCATCACTATTTTGAAACATTTACAGGTCATTCAAAAGGTTGAGATATTAACCCTTTGGCTACTGAAGGAACATTATTCCATGGGACTGTAGCTATATGACGTCATATCACGTCAGAAACGCCAATGAAGTAAAATAATATCTCACTACCTTATACACTTTATTTGCGGTATTTTTCGGTATATTTCATTAGGAATTGATGAAAGTCGAATGGCAAAATTCGTGGGAATTCCCCAAATAAAAATAACCACGAGTAAACAATATGCAGTTATATGCCTTAAATACGGCAATATCTACAGAAAGCAGTTAAAATAGGTGAAATGGTGAATTTTTTTATAAAATATAGCATAACTTTCATTTAAAATACTTAAAAAGTCGGTTTAATACTGACACACCAAAGAAAACGTATAACAGTACACTGAAGGGAAAGAAGAAATACATATTATTGCCGTCGACCCTTAGTCGACAGACATGGTCCCCTGTAATACACATTGATGTCAACTGCTAGTCGACACACATGGTAGCGAAAGGGTTAAGCATACCTAATTATACGTATACAGGCTACGTATACATGTATACACCATATAAACATTCATCAACCATAATTTCTGTAATCCCCAGTTCCCCCCACACACATACAAGCTTTTCATATTAAATATCTGTGACCAAGGGTCAGAAACTGAATCATATGTTACTCAAATTTAAAATGCCCAATAAATTTCACAGTTTGTCAGTCTGAATTTTATATATCATATCGTACGAAATCATAATAAACATACATAAATTTTATCTCTTATGCTTTTACAGTAGTGTTCAACCAAGAATATGCAGTAAAATACCTTACACTTTTGACTTAATCAGCCATGTTTGTTAACCACTACACCTCAAGAGAAAAGTAAACCTTTGAAAATGTTGAAGAGACAATAAAATTGAATTATTTAAAGGTGGATATCTCACTGAATGGAAAATATTTATTTTTCTGCATGTTCTTCTAATAAAGGCACCCTCTTTGAAAAAATGCATAGCTGTGGGGCAATTATTACAGAAATTACGAGGTATATATTTGTTGATTTTTTAATATATACATATATTTTTTAATTTCATCACCAAATTATTGCAGGGAAATTAACATAACTGCTTTCTTCCTAGCCAATATAATCCTATCAAAAATTATGGATAGCTTAATTTCTTCATTGCCAATATTTAAAGTTTGTAAAGTCAGCCACTTTGTCATATTATTGATGTCCAATTTCACCTTAATTTTTAGAATTTAGGCCTTCACAATTCGAAATATGCAAATATGAGATAACTGGCAGACTGACCATAGATGTATGACAAGCAAAATAACCACTACCGTTCATGTTCTCCATTGAGACAGGCTGACCAGATTCCCCTCTCAAACTCCATCTCATCAATAGTTTGATTGACAGAGGACATTGGAGTATGACAGCAGTGGCCTTGTTGATGACTCATCACAACTTCTTCAGAATACTACATGCAAAACATAAAGATAGATTTCTCGGAAGAAAGATATAAATGTATATGTCATGGTAGAAAGTCCAACTGGTCTCTCATCAAAGTAGTGTAAATATGTTGATTTTATGAATTTTTAAGTTTAATTCTTTAAAATACATGGTTCATCTAATGAAATAGGGAGTTTGTACCAGTTACAACTTGTATAGGTCGAAAATCTGTACATGTTACAACTTGTACAAGTCAACCTGTTCAAGTTGCAACTTGTACAAGTGTATGTACAAGTTGCAACTCTTGCAAGAAATCTGTACAAGTTGAGACTTGTACAAAATCTCAACTTGTACATAACATATATACACTACATACTATATACAATGTGTTGATACACAAACTTACAAAACTGTGACATGTCAATAGAGTTTCACCCACTTAAATGAACAATGGAGATTCAGGATTGAACTATACACAAGCATATAACTTGCACTACCAAAATGTTGGGCTATGTTTGACAGAAATGGTTAAGGGGTGACCCCTGTATGTGGCGTTAAACTTATATGACTTATATCAGACTACTGTAGGTGGTATCATCAAATTTGATGAGTTATTTTAAACCTAGACCATGGTTTTCTATTTTCTCCCATATATTCAAAAGCTCTAAATAGATATTGCACATTTTAACAATTTTTTCCTGTCTGTACATTGCATATCAGACTGAGTATCCATTACTGCAACAACATTTTTAATGCAGTGCAGTAAGTGCAAAAAAGGATATTACAGCAGCAGAAACTCGGTCTTAGGTAGTCTTATTATGATAATGCCTCTTGTGAAACCTATCTACCCAATTTCCATATGGCACAAAATATTGCATGTGTGTGGTAGTGAGTGAGGTTCTATTTTATTATTGCAGTATAGAGTCTAGAAGCTGATTCAGTGCTGAGAATTTCCAAAAGTTATTATGAGTGATTCAATAACTGGACCATAGTCCAGCGAAATGTTGTATGTGTGTTGTATAACTGGAATAATCTCTAGTATAGTTTGTGTACATAAGGAGTTGAGCTATCCATCTTATTCAGTCATGTTTTAGAAAGTAATCAGTTGTGTTTCAGTAGTCATGTTTTAGTAGAAGTCAGTTGTACTTTAGGACTTTGCAACTGTGTTCTAGAAACTATATAGTTCATAAGCCGCTTTTGTTGTTAAAGTGAATTGTCTGTTGCAAAATTCCTTGTGAAACTAAGAGTGGAAGTTGTGGTTCAGCTTGTGGAAACAGTGTAGAGAGGCTGTGACTTGAGCATAAAGAAATATATGTTTCAGTGAAGACTGTTGATTCAGTGCATTAGTTTGAGATTGAGAGCTGTGGATTTCAACTGAAGACAGTGTTGTGTTGCATATTTAGTCATTTATGTAAAAGAAATTGAAATAAAATATTTAGCGAAGAAAAGAATTTTCCTTTCATGACTGATAAGAATTTGGGCTGTCATATCCATACATTGAGACACCATACTTTGATAACTTCATAAAATTCATGCCTGCCAAAAAGAATTTTCTACACCTATAGATGACAACTGCGTAAAAATATTTTCAAGGGACACTAAAATATCAATATGTAAATTAAAATTCATTCTATTGAATCTCTTCCCCTTGAAAACAAGTTAAATTTTCATTTTCTACTTAGGTGGTGATGTTATGTCTAACAATAAATGGCAGTAACATGGTCAAAAAATGTTTGAAACACAATTGAGATATTAACTGAAGTGTAGCGAAATACAGATACTTTCGAAACTTTAAGGAGATATTTGACATTTTATCAATACTTTCTGTCAGTACACAGCATATACCACACATAATATTTGTCACTGAAATAATATTTTTTATGCAGTCAGTGCAAACAAGCATCCTCAAATCACCAGTTTCCATTCACCTACAAAATGCAATACTAAACAATGAACTGATTTTTACCTACTTCAGTTTGTCTATGCATCACAAACTATCCATGTATTACTTTAAAGAATTTCTGAAGTTTAAACAAAACAAGAAACTTTAGAAACTATTTTTTAGCATCTTCAAAATCAGCTTATTTTTGAAAAGGTAGTGGCAGAAGCAAATAATGCTTATATATACACCATCCCCACTTCCAGTTTCATACTTTTTAACCAATAGGGTATAGGATAGCTTGAACTTTAGGATACACAGGTGGACATAGATAGTGAATCTAACTTATGACAACATCCGTGTGTGTAACTCATGACAGAGAAGTTGGTTCGGCATGCCAGCTAGGGCGGAGACAAAGTAAACGGTCTTCAGAATTTTTCCAATAAAAGTGGTATAATCAACAAAATCACAAAAACTAAGTAACACAATACACTTAAACAACATTTGCAATTTATTTTGTGGAATTTTGTTATTTATACCACTAAGATATGCAAATCTCTAAAGACTGTATCCGTTTTTATCTTTGCGTCCACTGGTGTACCTCTGTGAAACCTCAAAAGTATACCATGGATGTACTAGTACCCCCAATTTTCATACTTTATTAGCTTCATAGACATAGAAACTTTATGGACAGGTACACCAGTAAGGACCTGGATGGACGATCTTTCATAAATGAAAGCACGAGTCACTGCTCTGGTGTACTTTCTCTGTTATGTGCATATCCAAATGTTCTTATTAACGCTTTAAGGCAGACTCTTTAACATAGAACTGTATTCCACCCCACTAAAAACACAAATGAACAGAAAATGTGCACTGACAACACAAAAATCCACCTGACCACCCACCCATTCAGACACAATGGGAAGGGTCACAGTGGTAAAACACTTGCCTCCCAGCTCCAAGATCAGATTTGGAATCCCCTTTGTCCAATGAAATTTGTTCCTTTTACATGTTTCCACGCTACAGTGCATGCACAGAAATTGTAACTTGCATTGCCAGCTGAAAAATATATTATTTACCACAATATTCAACATATTTTTTTGAGTTCTCGATATTTGTACATTAGTGACTTTCTACTAGTAAACACCGCCTACCAGTGAACGCCCACCAACGCATTCACTGGTATTTCCGGTTAGCAGTAAAACCATCAATAATAGAGATATATTGTTTAGTTGTGTGAGATTTTTCAGCCTTCTCCATTCCTAGACTAATCATATATCCATTTCGTCACTTGTTGAAAATTCAATTATGTCATGTATTGTTGACAAGTGTTTGTTCATTTGATAGGTACAAATATATATTTCACTTAACTATGACAATTCCAAGGGGCCACGGTGGTACAGTGGTAACACACTCGCCTCTCACCTCTGAGATCAGAGTGTGATTTATTTATTTATTTGGGCTTTAATGTTGCTTTCAACACTATTTAGGTTATATCACAATGGGTAGTCTTATGGGCAGTGGAAACCAGAACATACAACTGGTCAGGTTCTGTGCTATAAACTGCCGGCCAACTAATAAATTTCCCACACAGTTAAATCTGTGATTTAACTACTGACTTAAATTTAATTTGAATTTCTCAAGTTAAATCAAAGGAAACTAGGGAAGTCTGGGGAAATCCCAAAGCAACTTTTATTACCATTTTTTTAACCAACAGCCCAAACTGTGGCACCCTTTTCAAAGAAACATCAATGGTTGGGTTCAGAAGACTCCCAAACTCCAGGGACCAACTAGAGGATCGCTCGCAAAAAAAAAGATAATGTTTTTGCATAGCAAAAACAAAGCGTCCCGAAAAGGATATAAAGGTGAGTGCTAAAGTATTAAGAAAATGCTTCGTTTCTAGCCTTATACTGTTGTGGCAACCAAAGTCAGCGCAGTCTGCTCTATCTAGCACGGTTTTCAAGATATAAGCATTTTTGTGTTTTGCAAAAAATAAAAAAATTAAAAATGTCCGCTATATTTGGCGAGACAAAAATATTTTGAAAATTGGCATGGCTACTCTGCAGAGATACCCAGCAGGTCTAAAATTTTGTTGAGTTCGCTCCATATAGCACGGTTCTCGAGATATAAGCATTTTTGTGTTTTGCAAAAACTTTGAAAATTCAAAATGGCCACCATTTTTGGGGAGACAAAAATTTTTGTCAAAACCACTGCCGCGGTGTGTATCTCCCGCCGAGCATTAAAGCAAAAGAAATAGCTTTTCCGAGATATTCACAATTTTTCATTTTCGTGTGTGAAAGCTCTGCCAAAAGTAGGTGAATGAGTTATTTGAGAAAAATTGGCTATCTGCAGTACTATTAAGAGATATTCACATTTACTCATTTTGAGGTGAATAATTAGCTATGGGTCTGAAACTTCACCAAGTGAAAGCTCTCCCAAAAGTAGGTGAATGAGTCATTTGAGAAAAATTGGGTATCTGCAATACTTTTAGAGATAATTCGCATTTACTCATTTTGAGTAGGCGAGTAATTAGCTATGGGTCTGAAACTTCACCAAGTGAAAGCTCTCCCAAAAGTAGGTGAATGAGTTATTTGAGAAAAATTGGCTATCTGCAATACTTTTAGAGATAATTCGCATTTACTTATTTTGAGTAGGTGAGTAATTAGCTATGGGTCTGAAACTTCACCAAGTGAAAGCTCTCCCAAAAGTAGGTGAATGAGTTATTTGAGAAAAATTGGCTATCTGCAATACTTTTAGAGATAATTCGCATTTACTCATTTTCAGTAGGTGAGTAATTACCTATGGGTCTGAAACTTCACCAAGTGAAAGCTCTCCCAAAAGTAGGTGAATGATTAATTTGAGAAAAATTGGCTATCTGCAATACTTTTAGAGATAATTCGCATTTACTCATTTTGAGTAGGTGAGTAATTAGCTATGGGTCTGAAACTTCACAGAGTGAAAGCTCTCCCAAAAGTAGGTGAATGAGTTGTTTGAGAAAAATTGGCTATCTGCAATACTTTTAGAGATAATTCGCATTTACTCATTTTGAGTAGGTGAGTAATTAGCTATGGGTCTGAAACTTCACCAAGTGAAAGCTCTCCCAAAAGTAGGTGAATGATTAATTTGAGAAAAATTGGCTATCTGCAATACTTTTAGAGATAATTCGCATTTACTCATTTTGAGTAGGTGAGTAATTAGCTATGGGTCTGAAACTTCACCAAGTGAAAGCTCTCCCAAAAGTAGGTGAATGAGTTATTTGAGAAAAATTGGCTATCTGCAATACTTTTAGAGATAATTCGCATTTACTCATTTTGAGTAGGTGAGTAATTAGCTATGGGTCTGAAACTTCACCAAGTGAAAGCTCTCCCAAAAGTAGGTGAATGATTTATTTGAGAAAAATTGGCTATCTGCAATACTTTTAGAGATAATACGCATTTACTCATTTTGATAGGTGAGTAATTAGCTATGGGTCTGAAACTTCACCATGTGAAAGCTCTCCCACAAGTAGATGAATGAGTTATTTGATAAAAATTGGGTATCCGCAATACTTTTACAGATAATTAGCATTTACTCATTTTGAGTAGGTAAATAATTAGCTATGGGTCTGAAACTTCACCATGTGAAAGCTCTCCCAAAAGTAGGTGAATGAGTTATTTGAGAAAAATTGGCTATCTGCAATACTTTTAGAGATAATTCGCATTTACTCATTTTGAGTAGGTGAGTAATTAGCTATGGGTCTGAAACTTCACCAAGTGAAAGCTCTCCCAAAAGTAGGTGAATGATTAATTTGAGAAAAATTGGCTATCTGCAATACTTTTAGAGATAATTCGCATTTACTCATTTTGAGTAGGTGAGTAATTAGCTATGGGTCTGAAACTTCACCAAGTGAAAGCTCTCCCAAAAGTAGGTGAATGAGTTATTTGAGAAAAATTGGCTATCTGCAATACTTTTAGAGATAATTCGCATTTACTCATTTTGAGTAGGTGAGTAATTACCTATGGGTCTGAAACTTCACAGAGTGAAAGCTCTCCCAAAAGTAGGTGAATGAGTTATTTGAGAAAAATTGGCTATCTGCAATACTTTTAGAGATAATTCGCATTTACTCATTTTGAGTAGGTGAGTAATTAGCTATGGGTCTGAAACTTCACCAAGTGAAAGCTCTCCCAAAAGTAGGTGAATGAGTTATTTGAGAAAAATTGGCTATCTGCAATACTTTTAGAGATAATTCGCATTTACTCATTTTCAGTAGGTGAGTAATTAGCTATGGGTCTGAAACTTCACAGAGTGAAAGCTCTCCCAAAAGTAGGTGAATGAGTTATTTGAGAAAAATTGGCTATCTGCAATACTTTTAGAGATAATTCGCATTTACTCATTTTGAGTAGGTGAGTAATTAGCTATGGGTCTGAAACTTCACCAAGTGAAAGCTCTCCCAAAAGTAGGTGAATGATTAATTTGAGAAAAATTGGCTATCTGCAATACTTTTAGAGATAATTCGCATTAACTGATTTTGAGTAGGTGAGTAATTAGCTATGGGTCTGAAACTTCACCAAGTGAAAGCTCTCCCAAAAGTAGGTGAATGAGTTATTTGAGAAAAATTGGCTATCTGCAATACTTTTAGAGATAATTCGCATTTACTCATTTTGAGTAGGTGAGTAATTAGCTATGGGTCTGAAACTTCACCAAGTGAAAGCTCTCCCAAAAGTAGGTGAATGAGTTATTTGAGAAAAATTGGCTATCTGCAATACTTTTAGAGATAATTCGCATTTACTCATTTTGAGTAGGTGAGTAATTAGCTATGGGTCTGAAACTTCACCAAGTGAAAGCTCTCCCAAAAGTAGGTGAATGATTTATTTGAGAAAAATTGGCTATCTGCAATACTTTTAGAGATAATACGCATTTACTCATTTTGAGTAGGTGAGTAATTAGCTATGGGTCTGAAACTTCACCATGTGAAAGCTCTCCCACAAGTAGATGAATGAGTTATTTGATAAAAATTGGGTATCCGCAATACTTTTAGAGATAATTAGCATTTACTCATTTTGAGTAGGTAAATAATTAGCTATGGGTCTGAAACTTCACCATGTGAAAGCTCTCCCAAAAGTAGGTGAATGAGTTATTTGAGAAAAATTGGCTATCTGCAATACTTTTAGAGATAATTCGCATTTACTCATTTTGAGTAGGTGAGTAATTAGCTATGGGTCTGAAACTTCACCAAGTGAAAGCTCTCCCAAAAGTAGGTGAATGATTAATTTGAGAAAAATTGGCTATCTGCAATACTTTTAGAGATAATTCGCATTTACTCATTTTGAGTAGGTGAGTAATTAGCTATGGGTCTGAAACTTCACCAAGTGAAAGCTCTCCCAAAAGTAGGTGAATGAGTTATTTGAGAAAAATTGGCTATCTGCAATACTTTTAGAGATAATTCGCATTTACTCATTTTGAGTAGGTGAGTAATTACCTATGGGTCTGAAACTTCACAGAGTGAAAGCTCTCCCAAAAGTAGGTGAATGAGTTATTTGAGAAAAATTGGCTATCTGCAATACTTTTAGAGATAATTCGCATTTACTCATTTTGAGTAGGTGAGTAATTACCTATGGGTCTGAAACTTCACCAAGTGAAAGCTCTCCCAAAAGTAGGTGAATGAGTTATTTGAGAAAAATTGGCTATCTGCAATACTTTTAGAGATAATTCACATTTACTCATTTTCAGTAGGTGAGTAATTAGCTATGGGTCTGAAACTTCACCAAGTGAAAGCTCTGCCAAAAGTAGGTGAATGAGTTATTTGAGAAAAATTGGCTATCTGCAATACTTTTAGAGATAATTCGCATTTACTCATTTTGAGTAGGTGAGTAATTAGCTATGGGTCTGAAACTTCACAGAGTGAAAGCTCTCCCAAAAGTAGGTGAATGAGTTATTTGAGAAAAATTGGCTATCTGCAATACTTTTAGAGATAATTCGCATTTACTCATTTTGAGTAGGTGAGTAATTAGCTATGGGTCTGAAACTTCACCAAGTGAAAGCTCTCCCAAAAGTAGGTGAATGATTTATTTGAGAAAAATTGGCTATCTGCAATACTTTTAGAGATAATTCGCATTAACTGATTTTGAGTAGGTGAGTAATTAGCTATGGGTCTGAAACTTCACCAAGTGAAAGCTCTCCCAAAAGTAGGTGAATGAGTTATTTGAGAAAAATTGGCTATCTGCAATACTTTTAGAGATAATTCGCATTTACTCATTTTGAGTAGGTGAGTAATTAGCTATGGGTCTGAAACTTCACCAAGTGAAAGCTCTCCCAAAAGTAGATGAATGAGTTATTTGAGAAAAATTGGCTATCTGCAATACTTTTAGAGATAATTCGCATTTACTCATTTTGAGTAGGTGAGTAATTAGCTATGGGTCTGAAACTTCACCAAGTGAAAGCTCTCCCAAAAGTAGGTGAATGATTTATTTGAGAAAAATTGGCTATCTGCAATACTTTTAGAGATAATACGCATTTACTCATTTTGAGTAGGTGAGTAATTAGCTATGGGTCTGAAACTTCACCATGTGAAAGCTCTCCCACAAGTAGATGAATGAGTTATTTGATAAAAATTGGGTATCCGCAATACTTTTACAGATAATTAGCATTTACTCATTTTGAGTAGGTAAATAATTAGCTATGGGTCTGAAACTTCACCATGTGAAAGCTCTCCCAAAAGTAGGTGAATGAGTTATTTGAGAAAAATTGGCTATCTGCAATACTTTTAGAGATAATTCGCATTTACTCATTTTGAGTAGGTGAGTAATTAGCTATGGGTCTGAAACTTCACCAAGTGAAAGCTCTTTGGGATAGCTGCTCTGCAGAGATACCCTGAAGATAAAAAATTTCGTTGAAATCGCTCTATGTAGCATATGGTTTTCGAAATATTAGCATTTTTGTGTTTTGCAATTTTTGCGCAAAAATTCGAAAATTCAAAATGGCCGCCATTTTTGGCAAGACAAAATTTTTTTGAAAATTGGCATGGCTACTCTGCAGAGATACCCTGTGGGTCAAAAATTTCGTCGAAATCGCTCTATCTAGCACGGTTTTCGAGATATAAGCATTTTTGTGTTTTGCAATTTTGCGAAAAATTCGAAAATTCAAAATGGCCGCCATTTTTGGCGAGATAAAATTTTTTTTTAAATTGGCATGGCTACCCTGCAGATCAAAAATTTCGTCGAAATCGCTCTATCTAGCACGGTTTTCGAGATATAAGCATTTTTATGTTTTGCAATTTTTGCGAAAAATTTGAAAATTCAAAATGGCCGCCATTTTTGGCGAGACAAAATTTTTTTTCAAAATTGGCATGGCTACTCTGCAGAGATACCCTTTGGGTCAAAAATTTCGTCGAAATCGCTCTATCTAGCACGGTTTTCGAGATATAAGCATTTTTATGTTTTGCAATTTTTGCGAAAATTTCGAAAATTCAAAATGGCCGCCAATTTTGGCGAGACAAAAATTTTTTGAAAATTGGGAAAAGTACTCCGCAGAGATATCCTGCGGGTCAAAAATTTCGTCGAAATTGCTCTATCTAGCACGGTTTTTGAGATATAAGCATTTTTGTGTTTTGCAATTTTTGCGAAAATTTCGAAAATTCAAAATGGCCGCCATTTTGGGCGAGACAAAAATTTTTTGAAAATTGCGAAAACTACTCCGCAGAGATACCCTGTGGGTCAAAAATTTCGCCGAAATCGCTCTATCTAGCACGGTTTTCGAGATATAAACATTTTTGTGTTTTCCTTATTTGGAAAATTCGTAATGATTAATTAATCATTAATTACTCGGCCATTTCTTGACCAATCAATGCCAAAATCTAATGATTTCCAGATTTTAATAGAATGAATGTATTTGCCAAGTTTCAGGTGAATTGATAAAATTCCTTTCAAGTTATCATCCGGACAAGCTTCCCCACCGAAAAAAGACATTTTTGGTCATGTGACCTCTCTGATTGGTTGAAATGTCACTGCAGCATATTCAAAAAAATTCCCCAAGGCTACTGCCTAAACCTGCCAAATTTGAAAAGAATCCGCCTAACGGTTACAGAGTTATAAGGAAAACAAAATGCGGAGCCGGCGGAGCCTGAAGCTCTCCCATACACAAACAAGCGTCCCTTGTGGGACGCTTAATTATTAAAATAATGAAAGCTTGGTAGACTATCCCTAGACCCATCTTATCAAAAATGACCCATACCCAGTGATTTGCATAAGATTGTGTAAATGCAAGTACTCTCCACAAATCAAAAAGAATAAAGTAGTAGTTTGCAATTACACTTAAACCACCATCAGGTGCAAAAATTTCCCAAAACACGTTACATGTGATGATGTGAAGTTGACAACATAATTTACCTGGTTTCCTATAAATTATGCACTAAAATGTATAAGGGAGAAATAGGGAAACCATTCAGGAAATGAATGCATGAAGACATTGCATCAGTTAAGAATGGTTCTAAGAACACACCGGTGATGCCTTCTGTGTAAGTGAATGAGGGGTAGTGGCCTAGCCTTGCCACAGGCATTTATATGTGTAATATAGACACAACTGTTTGATTGCATTATAAGTATTTTTCATAATGTTCTCATATATTTACTTAGCCTAGCTAGCTTATCTCCCAGACAAGAAAGGCCTCTGATACAATGTGCATTATGGCAAGGATAGTTAATGTTTGCATTATGGTTCCGACAGCCTGGAAGGCCAGGCTAGTAGTGGCACACAGAATTCCACACTATAAAAATAACAATCTACGGGCCATACATGCAGGTAATTGAGGATGAACAGATCAATGCTGTGAAATAGATAGCGAGAGTGGTGTTCACTAATTTTAAAGTAAAATATAATTTATGAAAAACTGCATTCTCATTAAAACAGTGCAGTGGGCCAGGTTCTCGCTCTGTCCTCCTCATTTCAGTGCTGAACTCCTTTCTTAACAACCAACGTCTGTTCATTTACCTTTTTTCTTGACCTAAACGGTCATCCCCTGTAACCTCAGAAAACATATCATTGACATAAATACTTAAATAAAATGTTCATCTACAGTAACCTTTAAACGGAGTGTAGTTGCAAATATATTGCATGTGTACAACATCAAAATTACGACATATCCTCATAAATATTTGTGGACGGGGCTTTTGAGGACTGACATCACCATCCTGTGACAAATATTAAGCTCCAGACAGCCGCAACTTGGCGCCCGGCCGAACTGTGTGTCCCCCCCCCTCCCTTGACACTGAGATAAACGGTCTTCAGAAATTCTCACATAAAACGGAAAACTTTGAAGGACCGTTTATCTTTGTGACTGTCCTTACACCCGTTGACAGTGAATCGGACAGGACAGTGGAGTCCGACAGCAATATAAATAGCGTCAGATATATTTGTATTGAATATCAGTGTTGAAAAGCAATAGGGACATACAGCAACAATATAAAACACAAGAAGTATGAATGTGTTCACATATATATTTATCCTTTTAAACAGAAATCTTGTTCAATTTATATTGGCATCCGACTCCACTGTCCTGTCCGATTCACCGTCCACGGGTGTATCTAATGACCACCCTAGACCGAGTTCTGTCCCGTCGCCAACTGCTATTGATATACTGATGGACACAATGGCGAGGGACAGAGCTCACATGTGCTTGTTTTCTGTGTAAATTTTGAACGGCATATTTGTACACATATTAGAATAAGTATAAAGTGTTATTTGAATTCTTTAACTTATGTATATGTGCCGTTCATTAATATTTAATGCCAATCAAACTGGTATATATGTATTTCAACCTGTTTTAAAATATAAACAAACCTTCAACATTCCATAGTTATCTACAAAAGAAATTCCTGGTTTGTAAAAACAGTTTAGTTTAACAGCATATGTATACTGTAAACCGGATACGGCTATATGGACATAATAATTACTTTTTAAAGTAAATAAAATAATTTCCCATAGTTTGAGATTTACACTGAAAACAAGCACGTGAGCTCTGTCCCTCGCCATTGTGTCCATCAGTATATCAATAGCAATTGGCGACGGGACAGAAACTCGGTCTAATGACCACCCGTGAAGTGCACCAGATGATTGCCATTGGCCAACAGAATTCATACCTTGGGATCTCATACCTGTCAAAAAAGTTTGTATGTCTTAAGATGACAACTGCTCAAAACTATTTTGATGACAAGAACTGCTGTTTTCTTGTTTGTTTTTGCTTATGATACGTACAGCAACCGAAAAAATACAGATATAAGCCGTTAATAAAAACGGTGAAATGATGGTGGTCTAAAAATTCGATATTCACTGAGGGTGATACGAAAAATCGACAGTTCGTTTAAAACATTCGTAGCATAGATTTCTATGAGTGCAACATAATGCTTTTTATATGGTCGAATCATATATAGTTTATTAATAAGCCAAATCACGGTTTCACTATATCCTTGTAAATATATGTGGTTGTATCCGGCATCTCTATCACTATATTTTTACAACCTGATATACCATTTTAGGTACAGAATTTACAATATTTCTTGATGAAATAATAGTAACTAAGATATTATAATTTATTTAGACCTTTTTGTTTTTATTTATATTTCAACTTCTTGTTTTTATTTATATTTCAAGAAGGGGCCACGGTGCCAGAGTGGCAACACTCTCGCCTCCCACCTCAATTGGGAAAGCTGGTAGTTGCTTACCGTTGGTCGGCAGTTTACAGTACAGAACCCTAACGAACTATATGTACTGGTTTCCTCTGCCCTTCCAACTACCCTTCGTGATATGACCTGTACAGTGTTGAAAGCGACATAAAACCCCAAATAAATAAATAAATAAATAAAATAAATTTATAGTTCAATTTGTTGCTGACAGCCATGGCAGAAAGTCAATCAGCCATAGATGCAGACACTTTCTGAAGGTATGACATTCCTGCCTTGAAAGAGTTTCTGAAAGTTAGAAACATTTTAGCAGTGGACAGGAAAGATGTTTTAGTTGCAGAGGCATTTGCTGCACAAGCTAATATTGCTATTAGTTTGACCCAAGTTGAATGTGAAAGAATACTTGAGAAAGAGTACCAAATACTTTTGGAGACAGAACTTGAGGGTAAGCTACCTGATCCAATGTATGACTTTGTAGAGGGATGGCTGAGTTAAGAAACTGGAAAGAAACACTGGCCACCATGTTTCATTGACGATATATCATTTTTTTCTTGTGAAAAGTCAAAGAATATATGAGTATCATTAGCCAAAAGACTGTTAAGTGACTACAAAGAACAAAAATCCTTTAGCTACTCTAAGTTAAAGTCTTTGTATGAAGTTTGTTATCACCAAACTCCAGATTCCATCCATTGCTCTCTGCAAGCTAAGTGTACACCATCAACGAGGCTGCTAGAAATTCCACACGACACATGGGCATATATTAGGAGGGACACTGATGAAGTGCATTCAGCATACTGCATTTGTTTCGCAGGGTAAAATTAATGAATTTGTGAAACATTCAGTAGTGTAAATGTGCTTTCCTTTCATACACCCCAAATAGTTATATATAGATTTCCCACCATTGATTTTTCCCTTTTTTGTAGCTTATGCATGATTTTCCCCATATGATAATTGTTTCTCCTCCTTTTTTCTTCCTATATTTTTTACAGAATTGTGTGTTGCATAGTGAACAAAAATAAAATTATACATTTTATTTCAAGAAATAAAAAGTCTTATACATTTAATGAATGTATTTTATTAGAAACTTTAATACATAAAGAACAAGATGCACTCAGAGAGAGTGAAATGTGTTATAAAATATGATCCAGGTCTTTCCTAAAAATTAGTAACTTAATTCTTCCTTTGGCCACGTCCTACCGACAAAAAAAAATTATAAAGATCTGTACATTAGTCCTGGAATAATCTAAACACCAAAAACCAGACAGACAGACAGACAAATAGACAAATAAGTTCACAAACAAGTACACAAAACATAAACTCCTGGTGGAGGTAAAGATACTGGTTTTTAATGAAAGACAGCAAGTATCACAAGCTAGGTTTGTGACCTCACAATAACAATTGCATTGTGACATCATTAAGTAATGACATCATCAGAAAGCTAAATATTGATTTTTTCCACAGGTGATCTGTGAGAATCTGTGTCTCTGTAACTGCCCAATTGAAAAATTTTAAAAAACTGTCTTTTTAATTTAATTTCCACTCAAATTTACCAAAATTTGGAGGAATCCGTCTGTACCCCATGACTAATATGCCCGCCAAATATGAGTTTGATTGATGCTATATTTTTTGAGTTATAAGGGCAAATGGTGCACAGACAGAAAGACAGACAAAACAGAACAAACTAATTACAGTAACCCTCTCCTATCGTCAAGCGTTAATGATACAAAATTTAATACTCTAGCAAAGTGTATAAGCACTTGATAAAGTTCATAATTGTATAATTTATTTCAATGAATATAAAGTTTCACATATTCTATAAACATATTTTATAGCAAGAAATACAAATAGAGCAAGTATCAAATATAATTTTTTTTGACAGTTTAATTATGAACAATAACCTGAGTATATTTCTATGATTTGAAAGTGTTGATCCAAATTTCAGAGAACTTATCAAATATTAATTAGACTTTGATAAGGTCTTATAGACAATAACCTCGATACCTTTCTGTTATCTGACCCAAGAGGTTTGAATAATAAAGGTTCTAATCTTGTAGCAGAGTATGATAAGTAAATTAATAATGGAGTTTTTACTAAATAACAAAACTTGAAATATTGAAGCCCTTCCACTTATATGACAGATGGAACCCTTCCAAAGATCAAATCTAGAGTATTCCTGCATTATTATGGCTTAGTTCTAACATATAGCATACCAGATCATCCTATGCCTGATATGTAAAACTGTATGTATTTGTTTTTCAGTTTGGGACAAACAGGCAATCATGTGGCTGCTGTTTTATGCAGAGTGGACACAGCATGGAAGTCTGGAGAGATTACTAGTAGAGAAACCCTTGCTTGCACTTTCACCTTATATCAGTGGCATATGTTCGAGCATTTAAAGTAGAGCCAGTACGTGCATGTGACATGAACATATGCAAATCAAAAGCATTAAAAACAACACCACTGAGGGCATTGCATAGTGCAAACAGCGATATGGCAGGCAGAAAATAGAAAGTGGCATGTCTGAGAATGAATTTCTGATTAAAATAGCTCAGATAAGTCCAAATTCTGTGATGCTTGGAGGATGTAGACCTCAAAGAAATGTAGTGTATGTTGAATATGACCAGCAACAAGAGATTTGTGTCCAAGTAGTGTTGAGCTGGCTGTTGAATATGTTTCTGTTAAGGAACTTTACTAAAAATGGATGAAACATTTACCCCTAATACTACTTCACTCATTAAACAGGTGACAACTGAACAGGGAGGACAGTTTGGGAAATGCAAAGGTGGGGTCATATTACCGCATCTAAATTTCATTGACTCCATACACGAATGAAAAGTTATGCAAAGGACAACAATACCATTAATCTGCTACATTATGCAGTGTACCCCCCCCCCCCCCCCCCCCCCCCCCAGTGATTTGCCAGCACTTAAGTATGGGCGCAGAATGGAAGGAAAAACAGCAGAGAAATACAAAAATGTGCTTCTAGAGTTAGGCCACAAAAATGTGTAGGTAAGAAAATGTGGCCTCTTTATTTCCAGTTCCGTACCTCTTATTGGGGCTTCACCAGGTAGAATTGTTGGCTGTGTCTGCTGTGGAGAAAGGGTTTTTGAAATTAAATGCCCCCTGAAATCTGCTCACACACATTCGACAGAGGATACAGTTGATTGCTTACAGTTTGTTGATGGTATTCTAAAACTAAAGACAAACCACAATTATTGTACACAGATTCAAGGACAAATGGCTTTGACTAATATCAAGAGAGTACACTTTCAGTTTCCAGGGATACCACTTGCAGAAACTTGTATTTGATGAAACATATTGGGAAGAGGTTTCACCAAATTTATACCATCTATCCATTTTTCTTCTTTTGAGAAACCAAAGCAGCAATGCAATGTATCCCGTAATTTGAAACTTCAATGTGCTTCTTTGCCCCAAAACATATCAAAAAAGAGAAAGAGAAATTCTAAGACACCAAAAGTGACTCTAGTGTACCTTTGTGGGAAATGTCAGGAAAGAACTAGGGGATGATTTATTTATTTATTTATTCATTTGGGGTTTTACGTCACTTTCAACACTGTACAGGTCATATCACAATGGGTAGTTGGAAGGGCAGACGATACCAGTACATACAGTTCGTTAGGGTTCTGTACTGTAAACTGTCGACCAATGGCAAACAACTACCAGCTTTCCCACTTGAGACCGTGTCGGGAATCGAACCCCGGCCTCAGAGGTGGGAGGCGAGAGTGTTACCACTCTGACACCTTGGCCCCCTAGAACCAAGGATGAAAAAGAAATTTTAAGCTTCATTGAATATAGCAATTATTGTGACAAGTGCTGTAAATGGTTTCAAATGTCTTGCCTAGGTTTAACCAAAAACTCTTCTGATGTGGAAGATAAGAAATATAATTGCCGCACATGTAAATTCAGTTCTTTGACATTTTAAATGTGGTTTTTACCAAACATCCTTGGATAGTTTCACATAAAATTTGTTCAGGAACAAAGATTAAGCAGCATAAAAGTTCAGAAATTGAATTATATATAAAAATTCCACACAAAACACCAAATTACTTTACAGATAGCTCTGTTTTATTAAAAACATCTGAAATATCACTGTCATATTCTTATTATACCTATGTGGTTAAACTACAATCTACATAGTTTTAAATTTGATAAATTATTAGTTCACTTTTACCTGTTCTATTGCTAATAGTTATGAGTTAGAATGTAGCCCATGCCAAAAATAAAAAATCTTTGTGCATATAATATTCCACTTTCTGAGATAAACTTGAAATTTAATGCCTTGTATAATAATAACAGTTGACCCCATTATGATCACGAAAACAGATTTTAAGAGTGCAGAAAAAGTGTTTGACACTGGTTTCTAGTTTCCGCAATTCAACCTGTAACATACTTGCTTCCTCCTCTGAGATCAGAGTTTGAATTCCAGCCTGATTTTATATGGAAAAGCTCATAGTTGCCTGCCATTGGTCGATAGTTTACAGTGACTAACTTTATGTAATGGTTTCCTCTGGCCTTCTAACTACCAGTCACAATATGAACAATAAGGTATAGTAGGTGTGATAAAAAGCACTGAATAAATAAAAAAAAAATAAAATCAGGCGTCTTACCCAATCACAATAAGACTAGTAATACAAAAGGTATGACAATTTTAATGGTGAAAGTTTCTATTTCACGAAGGGTTCTTGTAAATTACACAGTGCACCAACTATTGTAAGTACACCATCTAATATTGGGAGGTGTGTCAGGAGTATCTGACTTTTTAGATATCTAAATACTTTATTTTTGCATGGCCCTTTCCACATGTATTTGCTCACCACATTACAGAATTTCCCTCTTACCAGAAAGCCTCTGTCAGCCATCCACTGATCATTTGGATCAACATAATCAAGAATCCCACTGTTAATAGTAATATGATGGTCTAATGTCCTGCCCCCAACACTTTGAAAGAAATGTGATGCAACCACTTGGTAAAATTCCTACAAGGACTGTAGCATGATTTTTGTAGTCATTAAAAATATTTGCTTATAACTGCAAGTCCTGTTGAGTGTCCAAAATGAATTCTATGGATTCAAGAATGATGCGAGTACAAGAAAACAGTCCTTGAAATGACTTTGCTAAATTAGCTTGCACACTTATCTTGTCAGGCCAATGGATAAGAAATTTCAACAACCTTGACATAACTTTCACATACATGTTGAAAAACTGTCCCCTCAGATATGCCAAACCTCTCTGACAAGTCATGATTCATTAAATCTAATTTGATTTCCATCAAAACAAGGAACAGTCAATTTTCTGACTCGATTAACAAAATGTATTCTCCTTCCTTTCCAGCATGGCAGTTTTTCACTTTGTCATACAAATAGGAAGGTAACAAATTGAAGTGGTTTAAAGATGGAAGGCCACTGTAAAAATGTACTTGTTTATCATTTTGCAAACATATTTTAAGCATTTCTTGATATTTGTCTGATGTAATCTAGTTTATTGCTGCTTTTCTTGCATTTTCTGTTTTGTATCTCTGTTCTGCATTCATTTTTCATTTGACAGTTCATGAATAAGTTTATTTATGGGTCTGTTTTGGAAAAAAAAACACTTCTCACATTCAATATTATCAGTGAAGCTCTAAACATTATCATAATTATTGTTAAAGTCTTTAACACTTGAAGATCCAGCTTCACTTTCTAAAGTCACTGTGGTATGTGAAGGCAGATGTTCATCATCTTCAGTAACTGGTTTATTTTTCTTTTGTTATTCACAGATGTTTGGTGATCTGTGAAGGGGTGATTTTCTTCTCTTCTGGTTTTTGACCTTATATCCTATATCCAAAACAGGGTATGGATTCTCTTTTGTTGGTTTTCCCTCAATGAAATGTTTGGAGCAAACCCTAGGCCTGTTATAAGACAATGCAACCCATTTATGTCCCTTGATGTGTTTCACTGTCACAACTTCTTCAACTACTATCTGCTTCACTGCACTTGTCACCGATTCAACCCAATTTATATTGTTTATCAACACTTCATTGTCAGTCTGATGAGAACCTGTTGGAAATGGATACAGTTGGAAAAGGAGTGGGCATGTACATTGTCCTCTTCCCTGATGACACTGATGAATAGAACAAACTGATTTTTCCACTTATTCAATTATTAGGCACTGCTGGAACACCCAAATACAGAGCAGGTCACTTTGAACAGAATGTTCTGGCTGTTGAACGGGACGTAAAACCCCAACTTTGACCTTTGAACAGAATGTTATGTAAAGCACCATCTGAAACATAATATCCAGAGATTTATGTCCTAATTGACCAAACTTTACTTATAAAGTATACAAAAACATGCATTCTTGAAAATTTGCTGAAAAAAATGACTGGATTTCAGATAAAGGAAAGTATTTAGCAAGAATTGTGTGATTGTGACTTTACAAAATGTTTTCATGCAAAGTTATACCAGCTTTAAATTTATTTGCATTTCAAAGCTAGACTGACATGAGAATGTAAATTAATATAATGCATATATTGTATAAACTGCTATAAAATTTTGCCGGTGAAAGGCTAAAGTACTTGCATTGTGAATAAAGAAAAATATACACTTGTTCAAATTGGCCCATATCTCACTATTCTGTAGCTTATTTTAATTAACAGTAAGTATTGCACTATCTTCTGGCCAAACTATTGAATAAATGATCAGTGGGATTTGTGAGTCTTTTTAAATCATTAAATACCAGTATATTTTAATAAAGTATATTTGCCTGAGTCATGGATGAAAATATATTTAGTTACATTCAGTGGTACAACAGGGCACCAAGCAGTATAAACACGATTTCTATCTGGGAAAATAATAAACCAAACAATCACATGCAGAAGCAATAACCTTATATTAAACAATATCAAACTGCTAATAAAATGCTGACAAACCCAAACAAACTGAGCGCTCTATCATTTGACTATGATGTCTCATTAGTCAACATCACTGGGAATCAAACCCAGACCTCTCAGATTGTTGGGCCATTTCTCTTACCAAAACAAAGTAACAATAACTTAAACAGGGAAAAAAAATTATATATATTAACAAAAAAACAAGAAACTGTGGTTGTAAACCCCCAATTGGCGGGTTGCACAATCAGTATCAGGGAGGGTAACACATACTAGTACTTGCCATGTCTACAGGATCGATATGTGCCAGATGTATGCCACATGATAGCTGTGGTCCTGGACATATACTGCGGTCCTGGACATATCAAAATAGTGCTTGGTTCTGTCCTTCCACTTAGTCAAGTTTGAAACCGAGAAGCAGAAGCGTCTTCAAGCTACAGTCAGTGGACAGTCTTGTTTTTTTCAAATGGCACCTATTTCAAAAGCAACTAAGCCAAGGTAGTATCCTACCACCATATTATGTTTCAAATCATTCAGCAGAAGCGTCTTTCAGTTAGAGTCCTGATACAAAATTTCAAGATGGTGGCCATGGCGGCCATCTTGTATTTCCAAATGGCACCAACTTTGAAAACAGCTTAGCATATGGGGTGCCCTACACCCCACCACCAATTAATGGAAGCATGTTCGAGTTAGAGTCCAGAAACCAAAATGTTGATTGACAGAGGGACAAAGGTTGGATTCATCAATCTAACAGGCAGGTAGGTTACCTGCAACCCGCCCAATAAAACTGACTTAAAACATAAACAATAACACCAAAAGAAACAAATATCCTAAACTTCTGACATACATGTGAAGCACTGCAAGATATAAATTTGTACTTACATGTATTTTCTTTCACGTGATCAGTGCATTTTTTAGCATTTATCAAAACATGCCCAATATGTAATCATAGTTATTTAAATTTTGGAGACTACAATCTTCAATATAATGCATATCCACAGGTACATAGATCGATACCAGTTGTTACATTAAAGCATTTCTGTAAAAAGTTAGAAACCTGTAATATTTTTACACATGTCCACTGTCAGAGATTTGGGTGATATTTGGCATTTTGAAATTAATCTGCTGGTTGACTTACATATGCAAGATAACACATATACAAACAAACTTTGGTAGTGCAGCTCAGTAAAAATGATTCTTATTTATTGACAGTTTTTGTGTACACAAAGCACGAAATCACCTTATGTATATTAAATACTGCAGTACAAATGTGAACTTTTCGAACAAATAGTGTTAATACACAAAAAAATAGAATATCTTGTATATTATTGATACATGGGTAATGCAAAATTATTTTTATCAAGTTTTTATTAATTTTGTGTACGGGTTAAAACTGTCCCAACACAGGTGTACAGGTTACAAAACAGGTGTACAGTACAGTAGCCTATTTATAAATAACCATTCAATACAAAATATACTAGTTTTCTTTATGCATGTGTCTGTATACATCATTGTATCAACCATACAGTGAAATAAGTAAGAATTGGGTATATAAAATGGCAGCAAATTAGTCTATTGGTAGTTCTGTTCTTCTGGTGTAAATAAACCTCGGACGGTACATAAACAAACGCACATGGTTGGCGAAGATAGGTGAATTTTTGTCTCCATCTTCATAAATAAAATGACTATCTCTGAAAATACTTTATGAATTTTTACCAAATAAAAAGCACTGGAAAATGTAATAAATTTCCTTTGAAGTGGTAGATATATTGTTTATTTTTTTAAATTTTTATTTACGCTCATTTTTGTGGTGTTTGCAATATAGTATTGTAAATATTTCTGATACAAATTTGGCAATATATAACAATTTGTTCAATACTTATTTTACTCATGGCAAGGGAACACCGGAACACAAAAAAATAAGTACTGCATGGTTTTGATAAGATCAATAAGTATTTTATCTACCACCAGAATGTCCCTAGTGTGTTTCTGCCCATGTAACCTTTCAAGGACGTTCCTCAAAAGAAGGCATTTTAAACTGTGATTTTGCTTATAAAAATTGTACAAAAGCTTCTATGGTTTCACTATAGCAAAATAAATTTAAAAATCTAAATGAATAAATAAAAGGATTGAATTTCATAAGGTCTTCTACTGTGATATTTGTTACAGAAGTACAAAGGCATAAAGATACTGCAGTCTTTTTGTCTTTTTTATTATCTTTGAGGGGGGTTTATTAAGTTGTCAGTTTCAAGGGCTTGTCAAGACAGGCTACAACAAGGATAGACAACTATATTTTTAATATGCATAACCTTGCTGATTTATAGTAGGCAACAATTATACATTCCACCTCTGAGATTATAGACAAATTATAGATTTCATTAGAAATTTTAAATAGTATCAAAGGTAAGTAAAGGCAGATCTAGTGGGGGCGGTATGGGGGCTTTCTCACCCCATGCCCCCATCCCACCCCATACATCAGCCATTGCTCTTCTCCACTAAAGTAATATACCTGTTTAAGTTGATAGTTATTAAACCTGTGTTGTTGTCAAACTGAAGAAAAATCACATAGGGAGCTGGACTATAGTGCTAGTGTGTGTATATAAAGATAGGCCTCATGCAACAACTGTGGATTACACCTTTTGTTGATAACTTGGTTTATATACCATATATATGCCATATATGTAGACCAAAGTCAACGATAATTTATGTCATGCTGTACTATATTTCTTCACAGGAATTCTGTATATTCGCAGTACAGTACAACTACTTTGTATCAATAAAACTTTTCAGAGCACAAATGGATTGTAAATATATTGAATAAGGTTAAAACAGTCAGTTATGTTTGCTTAATTTTGAAAACAATCTCTGTGGTGTCTCCTTTGCACTGGCATCAGTTTTAAACATTACATATAAATTTTAAAATGGACATGTGGATCGCTAGTAAATTATAAAAGAAATGTGTCACTAAATATGTACTGAATTCTCTTTAAACTAACATGTTATAATCCAGTGAAGTTAGTCATATGAAATAGGTTAAGAAACTCGACACCACGTTGGCAAACATGCTCCACTGGAATTTGAGTTTTAACGTGAACCTAAGATTCGGCGATCAGTTCTAATTTGGATAAAAGTAGGATATTGTAAACAATAGGAAAGATATGTAACTCCTCAACATTTATGATTTGATATGTGATATTAGTAATAATATCTTGGCAAGTACCTAAATAAATAATTGTATAAGTAGAGAAAAACACCGAATCTGTTGTATTTGTTTTCTTCGTGGTTCTATCCCTAATCTTAATTTATCGCCCAGCATAAAAGGTTCATGCTGTAGTTGACATCCAGTAAACTCATAAGTAATGTCCTTAAGAGTGATACTCAATAATCGTTTTCTGAAAAGGGGGATTCCTTTTGTGAGATACAGTGCTGAAAACCATGTGCAAACATTTACAACGTCGGATACCGATAATGTCTTTGAATCCAAGAACAGGGTAAGTATATGCAACGGTATGTCTCGACCCACGGAGAACATGCACAGAGATTGTTTATCTCCCTGCACTGCTGGAAAAAACACTGATTAAATTAGCATTAATGTGCTGATGTTCACTGCAGTTCACATGAGTTTTGATTCCCCACACGGACGATAACAATAAACAGAAAACAATTATAATATGCACTTAAGGGTACTTCCATAAAAGAAAACACAAAATATCCCAGTGGTATTGACAACACAATTGTATTCTACTGTATGTGCACACAAGTCCACATGTCATCTATCCCTTTTGTTTCAGTGCACTTGATTGGCATGTCATCTAGTCCTTTTCTTTCAGTTCACTTGATTGGCTCTACTGCGATTGTCCTGACTAAGCTGGTATCCTCCCCTCAATTGCTAACCATGTGTCAGGCAGGTGAACTTGGTTAATTGCACTTTAAGTCCACTTGCTAACAGAGTCTCAGTAGCAAATTAAATTGAATTGGTCTAACAATTTTAATTACTAACTGGATGTCATTTGACTGAACTTTATGAATTGTAATCAGTACCAACCAGTAGTGTATATAAGTCTGGGTTTTTGAGGTGACAGTCAGCTTAGCTGTGATGATATTATCTACTTGCTTATTAAAGAGTTCTATTGTTGTGGAGTGATTACTTTCAGAGGAAATGTCTTTAATCTTTTTAGTAGGGCTGGGACGGGTGCTGAAAAATGGCATTGAGTACTCGCCCTCTCACAACCGGCCCGAATTCGAGTAACCGCGAGATTTAGTATCTACCATTAGAAGTCTTCTGTAAACAAATAGTCGGTTCCGGAAATGAAACTTTTGAAGACAAACGTCTTCTATTTGACCAGATATTATAGAATATGGAGTAAATTATATGTTTTTAAGTGAAAATAACAACTTTAATTGATATTATGTGACGAAAATGCTGAAATGTGGCATATTTTACACCAGCATTTCATTACGTGGGCGATAATACAATACCTCGCGAGTAACCAAGGATTTAAAATGGACTCGAGTACTAGCAAAGATCAACTCATCTATCGAGGCTCGAGTACTCGTTCACAACCCTACTTTTCAGTGGGGCAGAAGTTCAGTTCTTTTATTGAACTAGACACTGCTTTGAAATATTAGGCTGAGTCATTCTGTGTTCTTGTGATAAGGGATAGCAGGGGTATTCAGGCTGCTCAAAAGAGACTAACAAAACTCTAAATCCATCGTTAAAATACAACGATGTCAAATATGCATGCCATCATGTGGGGAATACAGAAAGAGAAGTACCCTTCCATTGATCTGGAGGTTGTTCTGGATGAAGAAGACAACACAGTGAGAGGGTTGTACTTTCAGGACCAGGAGATGAAAACAGAACCTTTGAAAGGTTCCTGGAGGTCATTCTTATGGATGCAACCCATAAAACAAACGCTCAAGATATGCCGTTGTGTACTTTGCTGTACATTGATGGCAATGGTGAGAGCCAGGTTGCAGCTGCATTTTTTGTCCAGATGGAGGATGAGACATGATCAGACATCCATTGGGAAAATGATGGAACTTTTTAAGAAATACACCTCCTACCTACACCTCAGTGCAAGTTGTCATGACAGACAAAGATATGGTTGAAAGAAGTGTTATTCAAGAAGACATCCCACAGGTCACTCTGCAAATATGTCTTTTTCATGTTTTAAGAACATTCAGCAGGGAAATTTCTCCTGACAAGATGGGCATTTCATCTGGAGAGAAGTCAACTGTCCTGAACCATTTATAGGAACTGACTTATGCCCGGAGCGAGAGTGACTATCAAAGGAAATACACTGAGATGTGTCTTGCCAGGTCACCCAGGGTCAGGAACTACTATGACCAACATTGGCACCCTATTAGAGAAGAGTGGGTTGAAGGAATGAAGTCCACACAACTCAGTTTGGGGACATGTACAAATAACAGAGTTGAGTGCTTCTTTTCCCATTTGAAAAAGACACTGGTGCAGAGAGGAAGTCTGAAAGACCTTATTGAGTGGTACATGACATGCTTGAGTACCATCAGAAGCAAGAGGCACCACAGACTTCTCCAGGCCTTTGTAACACCATATTGTTTCACATTAATCCAGGAACAACTGGCTGTGTCCCATAAGGTTGAGGTACTCAGTCCAAGTACAGTGCAGAGTTTTACTGGGGCAAGAAATGTAAGTTTCACACACTCTGACTGTGCCTTATTTATCAGCATGAAGATTCCATGCAAACATGTGTTTGCTATTAGATGACACAATGAAGAAGATACTTTCTGTCCTGACATTATACATGATCGCTGGACTGCAAAATTCTACAACAGTAGACTACACCTAGTCCCAAAGTCTTTGAGGTCTCATATTATTTGTTTAAAATGTTTTTGTACATGTACAATGCATGCAAAAAATTGTTAGAAACCAGTTATATCTCTGCGTGTATTACTGTGTGGAAATTACCATGCGCAGGCTCTTCATGTTGTTGCCTCGGGCCTGGTAGCATGCAAATTAAAAAGCATAAAATTTAGACATGGTTACCTCAGCTCTATTTCACTTGGGTGTAGAACTGAGGTATCCACATCTAGATAAAATTGTCAGGTGTCATTCACCCTGTTGCTGTCATGTTTTCTGCTGTGTGCAAAATTATAAAAAAAACCTTGTGTGAGTGTGTGCATGCATGTATGATGCAAGTGTCTCTCAAAGGAGGAACTTCAAACAACTGCCTATAAAATAACGGCTTTAGCTTCTATAACTTGTGGCTTCATATTTCCTCCATTTTCTGGCTGCTTTGAAAGACCTACATCTAAAACTGCCTATAAAATAAGGGCTTTAGCTTCTATAACTTGTAGCTTCTTATTTCCTCATTTTCTGGCTGCTTTGAAAGACCTACATCTAAATCTACAAGAGGAATTGCAGTGGTAGCTACTTTGAGTTAAAGTGGGTGCTTGCAACTCCAAAATTACTGCAATTATTAATTCTCATTGAAATGTGTTATTCAGCTACAGGACTGTACTTTGAGTATTATCTTCATAGATAAGAGATTCTTAGCTGTTCCTCCATTGCTAACTGAGCAATGACTACCATCAGAGGTTTGGTACTTATACAGTATCATGTGCCCTAAATATTTTGATAACGTCCCATATCTCCTTCATTATTGACCCAGAGGTTTGGAATGTGAGTATCAAAATCATGTGCCCCAAATTACTTCAAGTGTTGCAGTTTTTCCTTTGACAACAATCCCTTATCCTACATCATTTAGTGCTTACCCTTGGCTGAAGTCCTTAACACAGTGGTGTTCTTGCTAAGTTTGTAAATTCTATGTGTCCTGTTCTCAGAAGTTAGCTAGCCTCTTCCAACAGGCCAGCAAAATCACATCTTTTAAACACAGATTTTTCACAAACTAACTTTTTGCAGTTGTATGCTTGAAATTCTATGATTGGTAACTCTTGCTTTGTTTCTCAATCATTATTTTTCTGATAGGAAAATTTTGTGATGATGTTAAGTATAGAATAGAATCTTTTGTGTGGTGAGAATTTAAAGTGTCAATTGACTGTCATATAAATTTATACTAAAGATGGGTTTTCAGTTACCAAGTTGACATATCAGAGACACAATAAAACCCAGTAATTTGTTGTAAACATTTCTAGCTTCCCAGATATAAAGGGTTAATAAGGGCCGTAATTCACTGCTTTACATGTACACTGATTCAGAGTCACTGAATGTTTTGGTTAGGTTCGTGTGAGATTTGCTCCGAGCCCAACAGGTCAAATTCATTTAGGTGGATTGAGGACAGCCCTCTTCAATTACCTATTTGCTAAATCCCATGATGGAAAGTTTTTGCTGAGAATAGAAGATACTGATCAGGTAATATTTGTAAAAGGAACTAATTAAGCGTCCCTTGCGGGACGCTTGTTTGTGTATGGGAGAGCTTCCGGCTCCGCCGGCTCCTGCGGCTCCGCCGGCTCCGCATTTTGTTTTCCTTATAACTCTGTAACCGTTAGGCGGATTCTTTTCAAATTTGGCAGGTTTAGGCAGTAGCCTTGGGGAATTTTTTTGAATATGCTGCAGTGACATTTCAACCAATCAGAGAGGTCACATGACCAAAAATGTCTTTTTTCGATGGGGAAGCTTGTCCGGATGATAACTTGAAAGGAATTTTATCAATTCACCTGAAACTTGGCAAATGCATTCATTCTATTAAAATCTGGAAATCACTAGATTTTGGCATTGATTGGTCAAGAAATGGCCGAGTAATTAATGATTAATTAATCATTACAAATTTTCCAAAATTTAATAAGGAAAACACAAAAATGCTTATATCTCGAAAACCGTGCTAGATAGAGCGATTTCGGCGAAATTTTTGACCCACAGGGTATCTCTGCGGAGTAGTTTTCCCAATTTTCAAAAAATTTTTGTCTCGCCCAAAATGGCGGCCATTTTGAATTTTCGAAATTTTCGCAAAAATTGCAAAACACAAAAATGCTTATATCTCAAAAACCGTGCTAGATAGAGCAATTTCAACAAAATTTTTGACCCACAGGATATCTCTGCGGAGTACTTTTCCCAATTTTCAAAAAATTTTTGTCTCGCCAAAAATGGCGGCCATTTTGAATTTTCGAAATTTTCGCAAAAATTGCAAAACACAAAAATGCTTATATCTCGAAAACCGTGGTAGATAGAGCGATTTCGACGAAATTTTTGAACCGCAGGGTATCTCTGCAGAGTAGTTATCCCAATTTTGAAAAAAATTTTGTCTATCCAAAAATGGCGGCCATTTTGAATTTTCGAATTTTTCGCAAAAATTGCAAAACATAAAAATGCTTATATCTCGAAAACCCTGCTAGATAGAGCGATTCGACGAAATTTTTGACCCACAGGGTATATCTGCAGAGTAGCCATGCCAATTTTCAAAAAAATTTTGTCTCGCCAAAAATGGCGGCCATTTTGAATTTTCGAATTTTTCGCAAAAATTGCAAAACATAAAAATGCTTATATCTCAAAAACCCTGCTAGATAGAGCGATTTCAACGAAATTTTTGACCCGCAGGGTATCTCTGCAGAGTAGCCATGCCAATTTTCAAACAAAAAATTTCTCGCAAAAAATGGCGGCCATTTTGAATTTTCGAATTTTTCGCAAAATTGCAAAACACAAAAATGCTTATATCTCGAAAACCGTGCTAGATAGAGCGATTTCGACGAAATTTTTGACCCACTGGGTATCTCTGCAGAGTAGCCATGCCAATTTTCAAAAAAATTTTCTCTTGCCAAAAATGGCGGCCATTTTGAATTTTCGAATTTTTGCGCAAAAATTGCAAAACACAAAAATGCTAATATTTCGAAAACCGTGCTACATAGAGCGATTTCGACGAAATTTTTTATCTTCAGGGTATCTCTGCAGAGCAGCTATCCCATAGAGCTTTCACTTGGTGAAGTTTCAGACCCATAGCTAATTGCTCACCTACTCAAAAAGAGTAAATGCGAATTACCTCTAAAAGTATTGCAGATAGCCAATTTTTCTCAAATAACTCATTCACCTACTTTTGGGAGAGCTTTCACTTGGTGAAGTTTCAGACCCATAGCTAATTACTCACCTACTCAAAATGAGTAAATGCGAATTATCTCTAAAAGTATTGCAGATAGCCAATTTTTCTCAAATAACTCATTCACCTACTTTTGGGAGAGCTTTCACTTGGTGAAGTTTCAGACCCATAGCTAATTACTCACCTACTCAAAATGAGTAAATGCGAATTATCTCTAAAAGTATTGCAGATAGCCAATTTTTGTCAAATTAATCATTCACCTACTTTTGGGAGAGCTTTCACTTGGTGAAGTTTCAGACCCATAGCTAATTACTCGCCTACTCAAAATGAGTAAATGCGAATTATCTCTAAAAGTATTGCAGATAGCCAATTTTTGTCAAATTAATCATTCACCTACTTTTGGCAGAGCTTTCACTTGGTGAAGTTTCAGACCCATAGCTAATTACTCACCTACTGAAAATGAGTAAATGTGAATTATCTCTAAAAGTATTGCAGATAGCCAACTTTTCTCAAATAACTCATTCACCTACTTTTGGGAGAGCTTTCACTTGGTGAAGTTTCAGACCCATAGCTAATTACTCACCTACTCAAAATGAGTAAATGCGAATTATCTGTAAAAGTATTGCAGATAGCCAATTTTTCTCAAATAACTCATTCACCTACTTTTGGCAGAGCTTTCACTTGGTGAAGTTTCAGACCCATAGCTAATTATTCACCTACTCAAAATGAGTAAATGTGAATTATCTCTAAAAGTATTGCAGATAGCCGATTTTTCTCAAATAACTCATTCACCTACTTTTGGGAGAGCTTTCACTCTGTGAAGTTTCAGACCCATAGCTATTTATTCACCTACTCAAAATGAGTAAATGCTAATTATCTGTAAAAGTATTGCGGATACCCAATTTTTATCAAATACTCATTCATCTACTTGTGGGAGAGCTTTCACATGGTGAAGTTTCAGACCCATAGCTAATTACTCACCTACTCAAAATGAGTAAATGCGAATTATCTCTAAAAGTATTGCAGATAGCCAATTTTTCTCAAATAACTCATTCACCTACTTTTGGGAGAGCTTTCACTTGGTGAAGTTTCAGACCCATAGATAATTATTCACCTACTCAAAATGAGTAAATGTGAATTATCTCTTAATAGTATTGCAGATAGCCAATTTTTCTCAAATAACTCATTCACCTACTTTTGGAAGACCTTTCACACACGAAAATGAAAAATTGTGAATATCTCGGAAAAGCTATTTCTTCTGCTTTAATGCTCGGCGGGAGATACACACCACGGCAGTGGTCTTGACAAAAATTTTTGTTTCCCCAAAAATGGTGGCCATTTTGAATTTTCAAAGTTTTTGCAAAACACAAAAATGCTTATATCTCGAAAACCGTGCTATATGGAGTGAACTCAACAAAATTTTGGACCTGCTGGGTATCTCTGCAGAGTATCCATGCCAATTTTCAAAATATTTTTGTCTCGCCAAATATAGCGGACATTTTAAATTTTTTTATTTTTTGCAAAACACAAAAATGCTTATATCTTGAAAACCGTGCTAGATAGAGCAGACTGCACTGACTTTGGTTGCCACAACAGTATAAGGCTAGAAACGAAGCATTTTCTTAATACTTTAGCACTCACCTTTATATCCTTTTCGGGACGCTTTGTTTTTGCTATGCAAAAACATTATCTTTTTTTTTTGCGAGCGATCCTCTAGTTAAACTTGATTTACTTGCAAGTTCTATCTCCTGTTTCATTGGAAGTTTTTTTTTCAAGTAAACATATGTTCAAGTAAACCACAGTAATTAGTTATATTGTTGGGAAGGTTGTCTCACAAGAGGTACTCTTATTGTTTCAGTCTGACAAATGCTTATTGAGTTTACTGTAAACTACAAAAATAACACCCAGGTGCAAATAATGACTGGTTCAAATTAATGCCTGGTACCAACTTCCAGGCACAGTGGTTACAATTTATAACACTGTTTTTTGTATTTCAAAAGAATGCCTGGTTCAGTTTAATGCCTGGTCTGATGCCATTTGAAAATAATTAACACCCAGGCCATATTTTGATAAAATACGGATTGCTATGTGTATCCAAAAGTCAAAATAGAAGAATACTTTACTTTTTTGTGTGGACAAAAGACTTTTTGTTTCAAAAGGCTTAAAAAAGGCTTTTGAATGGAATTCCTTTTGCTTCATTTACCTATTAAACAAAAAATTTTATTCAAATGCTTTTTTACACAGGAATGGATTTTGTGGTGCATATATATTATATTTATTGCCACTTGTTAGGAGAGACTTGTACAAGGGGCCACAGAAAAACTTGTGGACATGTTGGAATGGTCTGGCATAGTGATAGATGAAGGTATGGAAGAAGTTCATATTTTTATTGATGTTATTGTTGTTTTTGTCCATGTTACAGCTTTTGTTATGTTTAACTTAGCATATTTCAACACATACAAGATGGTAGTGTCCCTTGTGAAAGGGAATCCACATTCTAAAAATATTTTTCATGCTGATCTTACAAGAGCTACAGGGGGCCACGGTGGCAGAGTGGTAACACTCTCGCCTCCCACCTCGGAGGCCGGGGTTCGATCCGCGTCACGACCTCAAGTGGGAAAGCTGGTTGTTGCTTGCCGTTGGTCGGCAGTTTGCAGTACAGAACCCTAACGAACTCTATGTACCGGTTTCCTCTGCCCTTCCAACTACCCATCGTGATATGACCTGTACAGTGTTAAAAGCGACGTAAAATCCCAAATAAATAAATACAAGAGCTACATGTAAGCACAAAGTATTCAGCCTAAATGCATACTGACAGCAACAACTATTAAGAATTTACAAATAGTTCTTTGACCAACCACTAGCAACCAGTGTTCTATTTATAACCACCGCAATTCAGAAATTAATTGAATCAACATACAGTTGAAAATTTATAAATTCAGAATTTCAGATTCCTTTATAGATTTCCTGCTATGATTAAAATGAAGTACTTAATGTGTATTCAAGAGGAGGTTTCAGGTACTCAAACCAAAATAAGCTCAGATGTATGTCATCAGATTATAGTAATATATTTTGACAAAATACCTTCAAAGGTTTCCATGTCATTGCAATCATAAAATGGCTTTTGTATAATGCATCTATTTGTTTTGGTTTAGCTAGGGATAGCAATTAAGGCTCACATAAATATGTTAAAGACTATATGTTTTGACTTTGGAAGCAAAAATGTTGTGCCTACTGCTTGCACTGGAAACAAGTTTATTTGAAATAATCCTTTTAAGTAAAATGACAGGGACTCAGCAATCTGTCTTTTGTGATGAGCTTTTTAATAGTGATGTGGTCTTCATTCATTTTCACCTCACAGCACTTAAGGGCTGTCGGGGTATTGTTTTCACCCATGGTGTCTGGATGGGCGGGCAGGTGGCGGGGAAAAAGTTTGTCCGGGCTGTATCTCAGAAACAGTAAGGTGTAGGAAGTTGATACTTGGTAGGGACATTGGTTAGGAGGTGTAGGTGTGCAACGTCATGGTCTGACCTTGATTTGACCTTTGGCCTTGCCGTAGTGACCTTGACCTCTAAAATCATGTCTGGGCTATATCTCAGAAACTGTAAGGTGTAGGAAGTTGATACTTGGTAGGGATATTGGTTAGGGGTGTAGGTGTGCAACATCATGGTGTGACCTTGATTTGACCTTTGACCTATAAAATCTTGTCCGGGCTATATCTTGGAAACTGTAAGGTGTAGGAAGTTGATACTTGGTAGGGACATTGGATAGGGGGTGTAGGTGTGCAATTTCATGGCATGACCTTGATTTGACCTTTGACCTTGCTGTAGTGGCCTTGACCTATAAAATCGTGTCTGGGCTATATCTGCCACTGTGGCCTAGCGGGTAACACACTTGTCTAGGAACTCAGAGAACGTGGGTTCAATCCCAGGTACAGGCAGATACATAGTGGCTCGGATGACCACTTAAAATGGCGGTCCTCTGTCATCGGGTCCTATCCCCAGTGGCAGGTTAAAGAACCTCAAGGACATTAATAAATGGTCATCCTTGAGCCTCTATCTTCCAGTTAGGGGAAAGTCAGTTACTTGTGAGTTGGGGCTGTACCTGTACAGTCAGATTGGTTAAATAGCGCTTTGAGTCCTGTAGTATTTGGAGATATTGCGCTGAGTATAAATACATAATAATAATAATAATAATAATCTTGGAAACCATAAGGTGTAGGAAGTTGATGCTTGGTAGGGATATTGGTTAGGGGTTGGTTAGACGATTTTATAGGTCAAGGCCACTACAGCAAGGTCAAAGGTCAAACATTGGTTAGGGGACATTGGTTAGGGGGTGTAGGTGTGTAACGTTATGGCTCGACCTTGATTTGACCTTTGACCTTGCCATAGTGACCTTGACCTATAAAATCTTGTCGGAGGAATATCTCGGAAACCGTAAGGCATGGGTAGGGACATTGGCTAGGGTGTGTAGATGTAAATGTCATGGTTTGACCTTGATTTGACCTTTGACCTTGCAGTAGTGACCTTAACCTATAATGCCTTGTCTGGGCTATATTTTGGAAACCATCATATGTAGGAAGTTGATATTTGGTAGGGACATTGGTCAACGGTTATATGTGTGTAATGTCATGGTGTGACCTTGATTTGACGTTTGATCTTGCATATCTGATGCTATTTCATGTCTCTACGAGGATATCTGATACTATTTATCTCTCTTATATCTCTCATATCTTTTTACTTGAATCTTGGTTGTTGCACCTTTGGGTGTCTCTTGGTGTAGATTTAAGTTTAAGCTGTTAAAGTCATATTAGAAGTCATTAACTGTTTTACTTTTGCAATTTCCCATTGTAACAGATGGTATTGCATCGAGTGAGCCACAGGTTTTGCCCCAATTCCACTTAAAAGCATGTATTGCTACATCTCTATGTATGGGTAATATTCAAAACATCCAAACCATAATTTAACCATATAAATGAAAATCAAAATGGGAGAAATCTTAAGGCTTCATAATTTTTAGTTTACTGAATTGTCTTGTTTTAATACTTAATCTTTACATGCAATTTCTTTCTCTTAGATGTTATTTTCTCTATTAAACATTATTTGGACACTGACACTGCTCTGAAAGTATCCCAATGTGTGTACTGTTTCACTACTTCTATATCTCATGGTGTTGAAAACTATTTTCCCAGGCTGTGGGGTACAGGCATCTCTGATGCTATTTTTGTCTAATTGCCAACAGAGGTTTAGTGTCTCATGCTTACATTACATTATGAATATTGAAGATAAATGATCAAGTACATTCATGCAAGCCAAGTCATGAAAAACTGGTCTCAACCTTAGTAACTGTTTGTATTTGTTCCACCCCTAGTCTCTATCTTTGTATTGTAAGTAGAAATAAAAAAGCAAAATACCTTGTAAAAGATTCACATAGTTGTAATCTTACAAATATTAGCCTGCATTGGGAGATGCAGCATTTTCTATGGGCCATAGGTAAGCAACCGTTTGGGGAATTCTCAGCAAATTTGGCATATGTTTGCAGTAACCCTGGAAAAATTTGTGAATATGATGTAACATGATTAAAAATATGTTGTAAGTGGTGCCCTTTTCAGATGATAAATTAAACTTAAAAATCGCTTGACTTATTGGCATGAAGTTTAGCAAGTAGAATCATTATAAAAATATCTGAAAATCATTAATGTTTGGAAGTAATCTGATAGAAAATGGCTGACTTATTAATGATAAATAAAACATTAAAATTTTTCTCTACAATGAAAATGAAAATCCTTAATGTCCCAGAAATTGTGGAAGGTTTTTCGCCCAGAGTGCTGTGGCAGTCATATGTACACATTCCAAAAATCTCCTATTTTTGGCGGCCATCTTGAATTTTTGAGAAAATGTGAAAACACATTTATCTAAAAAAAATGCATTTTTGCTAACTTTTTAGCCCACATGGTACATACAAATTTCAAAGTATCTGTCTTCTTTTCAAATAAATCTTTTTCCTGCCATTCTTGGTGTTCATCATTGAATTTCTGTGCAAAATTCATCTATATTATAAAGACCGGAAATGCGCAGACAACGAAAATCCCTGCAGTGCGCACGTTGTTCCCGTGAAATTATACAAGTATAATTGTACTCTGGCCATTCCGTTATGCGACCTTATCTACCCTGCACTGGGAAGCGTGGCATGAAAAAATTATTGAATCAGATTTCTTTCTTTTTAAACATAACAGTTTGTGTAAAATAAATTAAAAGCATATTGAATGTATTACAGTTAAAGTGTTCAAATAGTAAAATAAAGTTTGAGAGATTTAGTGATTCTCGTTTGTGTGTCACCATGAATGTTTACAAGGTGGAACAGCCAAAACAATGAACCGGCAAAAATAGTTCAACACAAAAAAGGGGTTATATAGCCATATTTAGAACAGTTATGATATAAAAAATGCTAAATGCGGTCTTTATAATAGAAATAAAGTCCTCAGTTTTGTGATTTATAACCCCATATAATTCACAAATTTCCGGCGAATAACAGACTCGCGCTGCGCGCTCGTCCATTATTCGCCGGAAATTTGTGAATTATCTGGGGTTATAAATCACAAAACCTCGGACTTTATTTCTACATTAGAAATGGTACAAGACAAAGGGATTTCAGTGGAAAAATGTGGTCGGGAGGGCTTATGCAAAGGCACCTGCTCCTTGTCTGCTTAAAACAAAAAAAAATGCATTTATCTAGGAATTCGTGCCGGATAAATTTATTTCAGAAAAGGTGCAAGATACAGCAAATTCATCTGAATATTTGGTCTGTAAGGTGTGTGCATTTTAGACATCTGCAATTTTCCAAAAAAAATGCTCTCCTGCAGCAATCATGAGTTGATTGTAATGCAAAAATACAATTATCTCAAAAACAGTGCCAGAAAGAGTTATTTCAGTTGAAATATGGGCCCAGAGGGCTGTAACAGAGTCATATGTACACTTTTCCAAAAAAAATCTTTTCCCATTTTCTCTTTTTTTTTTTGTAGCCATCTTGAATATCTGCATAAATGGAATAACGCATCTATCTCTGCCAAGTATTTGGCCCAGAGGGTTTATGCAAAGGCATCTGCCCTTTTATAATTGCTAGTCTTGTTATAAAGCTATTTCCCCAAAATATGGTATATCCATCAACAGTAGCATGTAATAATGTATTTCCAGGTAGTATTCTCATTTCTACCATTTTTTGTTCTCTTGTCATTTTTGGTGGCCATCTTAAATTTATGCTTTAACCACAAACACACATTTATCTTGTGACTCTTTGTTGTCCTGTAAAAGAGCAATTGTCTTTCTTTCAAAAAACAATATTCCATTATTGCTCTGACTTTTCCTTTGGAAAAATTCTTGCATTGTGCCAGTGCCTCCTTGGTCTAGTTGCATTTATTTTCATTTCAAAGAAACCTTACGTTCGGTTGAAAGAACTTGTACATCTTTTGAGGCAAAAGTGTTGTTTTCATTTTGGTGTTAAATCAATGCTTATGTTTTTTATATGTTATATTTCTGCATCTGGATTTCCTTCTGCTATATTTTATCACTTTTAATACAAGAAAACTTAGTTCATTGTGCTGCTTGATATTTTGTAGGGTTTGAGAAGTATTTGAATAATGCATTTAAATTATGTTTATGAAAGGGTTGAAATATTGAAATTACTTTGTTGTACGCAAAAAATTTTAATTTAAATTTATTATTTTTATCAAAATCAACAAAATATTAATTTCAGTCATTTCTTTAGGGCATATATGCTGTTTTGTTCAAACAGGTCCATTTCATGGAGGCAATAGAGGTCCTTACGTCCAGTCACAGCGACTGCACCTGTATCTAGAACATATCCAGACTCTCTTACAGGTACTGTCAGTGTACCAATGTAGTACCAGCTTAGATTGCTGGGTACTGAGGATATAAAAACTTTAGTTGTAAATTGTTTGTTGAGTACAGTAACTGTGTCTTGATTCCTATTTTTGTGGTTTCTTTTGAGAAAAAAAACTCAAATTCAGATTTCTTTTAACTTGTATCATATCCAGCAGTTAAATTTTATATGTTAGGCATAATAAAAAATACAGGTCTTCATTTTAAAAAGGGATCTTAAGGCCGAAATACTATATATTATATGTATTTTTGTAGGTATACATAGAAGTATCCATAACTACAACCAAATCCTGTAAATACTAAATTGTGAGATTTCTAATTATACAGAGCCTACTGTATCTTTAATAGTGGTCCTACGATTAGACGGAAAATCGATTCATCGTCTATTTAAAACTTTCGATGTAGAAAATCGATTCTCATTTTAAGAATCGATTGTGAATCGAAAGTAAGACTTATAAACCACCTAATTTTCCCTTTTTCTACAGATGTTTAACATTTTATTTTCGTAACATTTGTTTACATTATCTGCCATGTTTCTTTCACTGGTATCTACTATCTACTTCCTGTTGGTTACAACTAAAACTCAAAATTTCTGTAGGTATTTAGAAGATCTTTTAATACAATAAACTAAGTTCAACCTAAATTAAATTTAACTTTCACTGCTTCACACACAACATGTATACTCCCTATAAATGGGGAATAACAACCTTGGCCATAAATCAAGTGGAGAGAGATAACACTACTGTAATACTTCAGCAGTCTGCCATGAATATTTTTGACAAATTTTGTTGAACAAGAAAACTAAAATGTTTACTACATTGCCATACTTAGAATTTTACAGTATCTAAGAAATTATAATTATATGAAACGAATAGGTCATGAAGATCTGCTTAAAAAAGGAAATTCATGGAATATTGTTTTCAGGATGAGAGAAATTTAACAGAATAATAGACAAATGCTTTACAGTAACATAAACAGGCAGAGAGAGAGAGTGAGGGGGATCTGACTTCATTGAAGCTGGTGGGAGATACTTAGCCTTGCCACAGGCATTTATATGTATAAAGAAGGCACAACTGTTTGACTGCATTATAAGTATTTTTCATAATGTTCTCATACACTTACTTAGCCTAGCTTGCTGAGGAGACTTCCAGACTAGAAAGGCCTTTGATACAGTGTGCATTATGGCAAAAATATTTCACGTTTGCATTATGGTTCAGACAGCCTGGAAGGCCAGGCTAGGAGATACTTTCAGTTTGAACTACACCTGTGTTGCTAACTGGGGAAGGTTTTAACTCAGGACACCCATGCACTGAAACACATACAAGTGCTAAATACACTTGATAAAATAACTGCACCATCCATTTATCAATGATACGCAACTATTTATGTCATATATATGCTGTTTTGAGAAATTTTCATCATATTATTCCTGTGATAAGAGTCAGATTTTCCAGACCCCATCCAATACACATAAACTTGAGTGACAATGCTGAAATACATGTTCACTTGTGCCAAACTGTTTCATATAACCTAGTATATATTACAAAACATCAATATTGACCAGAAACAGTAAAAGTCACTCTTCCATTTGATTAATGAAAATAGCATGTCTTTGAAAAGTGTTCTGAGTTAAAAATGGAAGGAAAATTCCATGAACACATGTCTATGTATTGTTTAGTTCCCAAAGAAGCATTTTATTCAGGATAATTTTCAGAAGCTGCTTGGCAATCACTGTTCTTGACATATGATAATGATAAGCAGATATTCTATTCTTCTTTGTGGCATATATACAAAGTGTCCTGAGTTCACAACACGGGTGTACCACATGGTGATGTTGAACAAAAGGGGTTGAAATAGACTTGCACCAAGTCTTTGTATTTCTCATCCCACTAAATCTGACATAGATGAAAACATTATACATCCACTTAAGGAGGGAAAAATCCTTCTGACAGTACTTTTGTCAGCCCCACATTCTAGTATAAAGTCATACAGTCCTCATATAATACCTTAGAAAAAAAGGACTTGAAGAAAGTCTAGGGTTGAAATATTGTTTATTTTAAGCATGATTGGTTGCTAATCTGCTGATGTTACATTCAAACACTGTAAATGATTTAGCTGATGAAAAGGGAGAATGAAAATAAATATTATTTTGTAACTGTTAAGGCCACCTTAATAGATTATTATATTATTGCTGATACAGATACTTGTTGACTCTTCAACCTACTGGTTTCCTAACATACCCCCTTCCCTACCCCAAAATGTAAACAAATAACCTAGATTTTTTTCATCACTGACCTATCGGAAGACTACTGTTATTATATTTGGTAAAAAAGAATATTCTGTCTTTCTTACAAAGCAAGCAGAAAAACGATTATAATCGATAATCGATTGCTCAGAGTTACCGATTAATCGATTCTGATTTTTTAGACCGATTCCTAACACTAATCTTTAAAATGGTAAGCTAAAGCAGTGAAGCTAATTTTCTGACGGCCAGTAAGATATTTTTGACTTTTCCCTAACATTTCAGAATGGTACAGCATATCGATGTTTTTGCACGCCTGAAAGACTAGAACTCCTGAAAAAACAGCAGCTCAGTCGAAGGGAGACACCGAAGTATGACAACAGATGTCGCCACTTCACAAGTGATGAGGTGGCGGAAAAACTTAGCAGAAATGAGCCGCATATTGTGAGATTCAAAGTTAGTAACTCTTCTTATTTTAACAGATTTTGTTTGAGTTCATGAAATAAAGGACACATAATTCTAATTAAGCGTCCCACAAGGTGTCATGACATTTTAACTAATCAGAGAAGTCTCATGATGAAACACATGTTTTTCAAAGGAGTGTGTTTGTCCGGAGGATAACTTAATAAACACTTCACCTATTCACATGAGATTTGGCAAGTAGGTTTGTTATATAGATAGAAATCATTAACTTTTGGAAGTTATCTAATACAAAATGGCCAGCTCATTAACGATTAACTAAACACCACAATTTTTCTTAACGATGAAAATGAAAATCTTAAATATCTCAGAAATGGTGTGAGATAGAGTGATTTCAGCAAAATTTTTAAACCCCAGGGTATCCGCAGAGTGAATTGGTGACTTTTCCCAAAAATGGTTTCCCCGCCATTTTTGGCTGCCATCTTGAATTTCTGCATAAAAAACAAAAAACGATGTGAGATAAAGTGATTTCCAAGAAAGTTTTGACTCCTAGGTTATTTGCAGGGTCATCTGGTGAAATTTCACAAAAATTGTTTTCCTGTCATTTTGGGTAGCCATCTTGAATTTCTGCATAAAACGCAAAATCACATTTATCTTAGAAACGGTGTGAGATCTATTTCAGCGAAATTTCTGACCCATAGGGTACAGCACAGCCATCTGGCAACTTTCCCCAAAAATCATTTTACCGCTAATTTAGGCTGTCATCTTGAATTTCTGCATAAAACGCAAAATCACATTTATCTCAGAAACGGTGTGAGATAGATGTAGTATGGCAAAATTTTTTACCCATAGGGTACAGCACAGCCATCTGGCGACCTTCCCCAAAAATCATTTTACCGCAACTTAAAAATCGTTTTTCTGCCATTTTTGGCAGCCATTTTGAATTTCTGCATAAAACGCAAAAATGCATTTAACTTGGAAAGGGTACAAGATAGGGCGATACTATGCAGGGATACTATGGATCATGCACGGTCATCCTACGCGTCCACAGAGATTTTCTTGTGTTCAACCTACAAGCCACATTTTTCTTGGCTTGGCATTCCTTTTACACTTTGCAAGTGGCTTGCTATGGCAGAGATCTGCCGCCCTATTCTTTTGGTAGCCCAGGAGTCAAAAGTATGCTCGGGGGAGTCAAAAATGTCAAAAATTTTGACCATTGCTTGTGTTCTCGCTGTAGGGCTCAGTTTCTTTCAGATTTATTTTATATTTAGTGCATGAATTGATGGTTATGACTAGTGCTGTAACGAGTTGACCGAAACTCGAGTCGTAACTCGATGGGCGATATTTAGGGATAGTATCGGTTTACGCAATTTAAACTCGAGTTTTTAAGAAATAAATAATGATATACTAATATTGTTACAAACTAGCACTTTTGCAATTTATTTAACCATAAAGACCTAATATTCAATGAGCAATGGTCGGTTTTTTTATTTCCCTTGTTTACGTGGTTGTTCCATAAAGTGCTCATACATATCTGCACACTTTAATCGGCAACAAAATATATTTCCTTGCAATAAAATGGTACTAAACACAATTACGTAATGGCAGATCCCTTAATGACAATATTTTGGACATTGTTATTTACTTTATATTTGTGTCATTTACGTACTCGAGTTCAACTCGAGTTCAACTCGCATCTAACAGGCGATCCTCGATCTACAGAAATCGCTAATGATTACAGCCCTAGTTATGACGTCTTGCCACCCTATCCTTTTTATAGGCCTGGGGTCAAAATCAAGCGAGTAATAGCTATTTTAAGCCCAGGAGTCAAAATTATGCTCTCGGGAGTCAAAAACATAAAAAAATTTGACTTGTAACTTGAAAAACTATTGCATTTGGAGAATTTTGTTTAAATATGTTATTCAGCTACTTTTGGGTCAGCTATAGCATAGTAAAATTGCAGACCTGTAGCTCATTGCATAGCCGAGTAATAACTACTTTGAGGCTCTCACTGTTGAGTAAATCAGTTGTAACTTGAAATTATTGCAAAAGTGCTTACAACTCCCTTATTATTGCTCCTAGAGGTTTGCAATGTGAAAACAACCTATAAGAAATCATGGGCTAGGAATCTTTTGATGTGTTCCGATTTGAACTTGGGGCCCCTCCTTCAAGATCAAATGAGGATAGCCAAATTTAAAAGTGCTTATAACTGGCTTGTTATTGGCCCTAGAGGTTTGCAATGTGTGAAAACAACCTGTAGGAAATCATGGGGTAGGAATCTTCTGATGGGGTCAGATTTTACATTGGGCCCCTCGTTCAAGGTCAAACGAGGATAGCCAAAGGTAAAAGTGCTTATAACTCTCTTATTATTGATCCTAGAGGTTTGCGATGTGAAACAATCTATAGGAAATCATGGTCTAGGAATCTTCTGATGTGGTCAGATTTGACCTTAGACCCCTTCTTCAAGGTCATACGAAGATAGTCAAAATTAAAAGTGCTTGTAACTGGCTTGTTATTGGCCCTAGAGGTTTGCAATGTGAAACTAACATATAGGAAATCATGGGCTAGGGATCTTCTGATGTGGTCAGATTTGACTTTGGGACCCTCCCTCAAGGTCAATCGAGGATAGCCAAAGTCAAAAGCACTTGTAACTTGCTTATTATTAGTCCTACAGGTTTGCCATGTCCAACCAACCTTTAAGAAATCATGGGCTAGGAATCTTCAGCCTCGATCTCTTTTATTTTTACCTCTACAGGTTTGCTATGTTCGTTTGTTCGTATGTTCGGGGCTACACCACCGGCTCGCAATATCGCGAGCGGCATAATTCTAGTTTGCTCTCTGAAGTTTACCAAAGAAATAAGAAGTAAGATATGGTTATGTGTTGTAAAAACAGTATTATATAAACTGATGTTGAACAAATTTTGAAATAATGTTTATTTTTTTAAGCATGACTGGACACTTAAAGCCCAAAGTCGAGAGGTCAAAGAGCATTTAAAACTCATTCACTCTACAATCAAATGTGATGCTAAAGTAAACATCTAAACATTTTGATGGCAAGTGCCAGATAATTAATGTACATAACAAAGCTATAAAACTGCTGTGAATATATGGGTTTATAGAGGATTTCAGTGCCAGGCATATGATATGCATGATGCAATAGCTCAGACAAAAAACTTTCCCAATTTAATAAGCTGAAGCCTGGCCTGGACTTCCAGGCTGTCTCAACCATAATGCAAATGTGATATATTTTTCCATAATGCACTCTGTATCAGAGACCTTTCTAGTCAGTAGTTCATGTTACATTGGAACACCATAAATGATTTTAAGAGCTGAAAAGGGTTGATGAAACAAAAATAAAAATTTGTAACTGTTAAGATTACCTCAGTAGATTCTTACATTATTGCTCATAAGCATATTCACTGAGTTTTTCAATCTACTGGTTCCCTTACATACCCCTTTCATACATCAAACTTAATCGATTCGGATTTTTCAGACTGAAGCTAGAAGTGTCGGATGATAGAATCTTATTACTACTAGATTAAATACACGCGCCTGAACATTTTATTGTGGCACTTATTGCTGAGATATGACTTTATTTTACTGGCCAAGCTGGCATGCAAACATTTATGCAGTTGTGAATAAATGGGCTAAGTTTGATTGGCCACTGTACTGGCATTATATGTAAATAAGGTACTCATCACTGGCTTGTGTGTGTGTGTGTGTGGGGGGGAGGGTGTTATATAAATGAGTCCATGCTCAATGGTCATTGTATTGTGGTTATATATAACTGATGTAATCATGATTGGATGTTATGCTGTAGTTTTATACAAATGAGTCAATCCTCATTGGCCACTGAATTGTGGTTACATGTAAGTGAGATGATCACCATTCATTTGGCTGTTGTGGTTAAATGCAAGTGACTTCTCTGGCAGTATGACTATTTTTAGTCAGGAAAGACTTTCTAAAATTTTTAACCTGTCCCAAACAAAATTATCAGCAACCACTTTTATGTCATCTTGGTTGTTTTGTGACATAGCAGTATTTTTAAAAATGCATATAAGCCCAAAATTAACACTAGTGCTGGTATTGTTTATCGATATTGAAATATTTATCGATCCATGCTAAATATACTGATATCGATAATGTAGGGTACAATATCAATATTGGAACATACTACTAAATAGATGCAATTAAGCTGTTTTCCATGTAAATAAAATATAAAAGTTAAGAAATATATTGGTTTTCCTATCATTTTTTGTCAAATTTCACTTACCGCTAAACCGGAAGCGCCATATTTGTTTACGTTTCGGGAAACTTCTAAAACTCGTGAAACAGTTTGGAAGCTCTTTGTCGGAAAACACCCATGACCCGATATTTCAATATCGATCGATACAGAAGCAAAAATATGGTTTGATATTGATATACATATTATTATTCGATACCAACACTAATTAACACAAAAGTAAGAGATACAGCACTATAGAGCTCATTTTGACCATACTGTGCTTTCATTTCTTGAGTTCTGGGTGAGCAAGTATAAATTTCAAACCGTTTTCTGAAAATAGTAGCTGATATACTGGCACTTTTTATTCCAGTTGCACATGTCGGAAAAGGTAAGAGAGAGATTGGAAGCAATTCAAGATTTTTTTCAACTTTACAAATGTCTTTGAAATGGTAAAAGAAAGTCTTGAAGGAATTTCAAGTTCATTTTCGAAGCTACAGAGTACTATTACTCACTTTTGAAAATCTTGAAGTTGTTAACAGATGTCAAGCATATTTTTGAGACATGTAACCATGCAGAAGGCTGTGATTTGGGGCATAATCTTCAGTTTAATCAATACAAGCAAATATTTCAAGCTGCTTCCAGAAAATGTAACCAAATACAATTCCTGCAGAACACTGTATTCTTGTTACAACAGAATATGTTTATTTCAACAAAGTAATACAACAATTGTAACACTTCAAACATAATAACTCATTCAAAACAAATTTACAGTAGAGCCTGTGGTTTAACTAGTTAACGAAATACAAAATTACATAATATTTTATGAAAATTGTATGTATTTTACATTAACAGATATGTAAAACTTAATATCAGGTCCAATCAGAGGGCACCTTGCAATAAAGATCTCTTCCTGGTAAAGTAGAAAGTATATTCTAATGATTTACTATTTTGTTTTTGCAAGTTGTCCAATGTCACTGAACTTTGTGTTCTTGTCATGTCGTCTCTTTTCCATATTTTCATACACAACATGGTAGCTTCTGACAAGAATTGAGTTCTAACATTGTTTCATAAAAGTCTGTTGAATCTATTCAACATAACATAATTCAACATCAACATAAACCCAGTCAGTAAATAAACAATTGAGCTGGTTCTTATTTAAAATGCCATATTCATCCAGTTGCTGACACTTGAATTTTGAATATTAAGATTATTTTTAATTTATCAGTTGTGAAATGCAGATGAAATAGTTTTGATTTTCTGAGAAACATAAGTTGCTCCTTTTCTCTTTTATTGTGGACTGTTGATGTAAGAAAAAAGCGCTGTTTAAGTCAGTTTTGTTTGAATGTGACACTGGCAGACTTGTACTTACTCACATTATATCTACTGTTATCATTAGTCAGGAGTCCAACAGTTCTCCAGTTCATAACCTTTTTTTCTTCCAGCAAATCAGTCACATCTGTTGCCACCATCTCCTTGACAAACTTCGGGTGGTCAGACAGACCCCCCATGACAACAAGCTGGTTGCCAATCAGCTCAGCACAGTAGCTAGACCTTCCTATTCCTGGTTTGGATAGGACCCCCACATCTGGGTGTTCTGGTGTAGATTCCAGTTCCTCACTATTTGCACCTGTTTGCAGAGATTTTGGCCTCAAAGCAAACTTCTTGCAATAATCAAAAGCCAGGTGAAGGTCATTTATGTTATAGATGAAACAGTTTTGTTTGCCGAGAATAATGAGCTGGTTTTTGTACCTCTTGCTTTGGATACTGGAGATGAGAGAAGGTAGAGTTATTTTGAGGACATAGCATTCGTTTGTCTGGGTGTCAAATGCCTGTATACAACCCTCATGCCTCTCATTGCCACCAAATACAAAGAGTATTCCTCTGGACTCTATGGCCACAAAGTCATTTCCCTTCAGTGGAAATTTCATGTTTGCCAGTTTCTGCCATTTGTTCTCTTCGATGATGTACTTTGAGACCGGGCACTTATAGTGGGAGTATTCTATGCCATAGAGTTGCTTGCCTTCTGCCAGCACAAGCTTATAGCGAGATCCTACTGCAGGAGTACAAAGTGTCCACTGTTTTGTGGGCATGTCATATTTGTGCATACCAACTGCATTAGAGAGAAAAAGCCAGGTGTCGAGAGCTACCACCATGGTTTCCTCATCAAACAGTATTGTCATATTCTCATGCCTGGTCCGGACAAGGTTGTCTTTATCGGCGAATCTGTAAAAGCCTAGTTTTGTCTTAGTTTCTCTTGTCTGTTGGACATGCTCAGTTTCTCTTGACAGGAGAATTGTCCCATTCACCAAATCTGTGTTCAGTCTGGGAAAGTTGGATGAAATATGATGGGGCAGTGGTGCATAAAAGATCACATGTTTCAAAAGATCGTGGAGCAAGGAGAGTGTTTCACTGTGTTGTATCAGATCATCATGCTTCAGCAGACTGTACTGTATGAAGTGTGCAGAGAGGTTCTGAAGCTGTAGACAAGGAAATATTTTCACAAAATGTAGCAATCTTTCCTTGGGATCATGATCCATCCATTTCAGTGCTTTGGCACAGATAAAATCCTCTGAAGGGGCATTGATGGAAATATCACAGAGATACATCCTCAGGGAGTCCCTGTCAAGGAACTGAAACTCCTCTTCCTCACAAACTTCTTCAAACTTCTCCAGGGCAAAGTTCAAGGCCACTTCCTCTAGTGTTTTAGCATTTACGATTCTGGCAGCTTGCCACATTCCCAGGCAGTTGGCAGGCTCCATCTCTTCTACCATGAAGTCTGTACACTGTTTGAGAAGAGCAGAGAAATCCATCAAGTCTGCAGCTTCTAGAAAGTTTTGAGCATTATCCTGGGTCAGTTGGATCTCCCCAGTGTAGATGTATTTGAGGATGCCTTTGAAGGTATCGGCAGGCATGGTTTTGATGTGGATTACTTTGGCATTATCCTGTTGCAGCATCACCTGGTTGGTGAACATGGAATGGAAATAAGGACAAGCAGCAGCCAGAATGTTCTTATGACAAGGGATTTGCTCTTCACCTATTTGAAATGTGACATCCGAGTAGTCACCAGTTTCCTTCATGTGCCACAATCTGTTTTTCAGCTGCTCCAAAAATTGCTTGTCCACTTGAGACATATTGGAATAGGAAGTGGAAATCCAAATGTACAGTAGAATAGAGTTGTATCATGTATGGCAGATGGCCAGATTCACTTAAACTTATCTTCTTGGTTTCTTGTCAATGTACACTGCAGTGGGTATATATGAAGTATTCCTTGAAAGATCTAAAATGTAGAAATAAACAAACAAAGTGATAATACCGCTTATTATCATCCACTCAATTGCAGTGTTTTAACTCTACAGTGTTAATTAATATACTGGTACTTTTTTATGCAAAGTAGAACCAAAAATTAGTTATTTATATATATATTTAATTGTGGCAAATAACTCAGTTGAGGAAAATTAATTAAGAATATTTTTCAAAAATAATAAACGCCAAACGGATAAAACGTCAGCAATCTTAGATACCCTTTGTAATTTCAGCTGTTTACGATTAAAAGAGATTTTATAAGTAAAACAACCAGTTTTACTTTTTCCAGGAATTTTTTTCTTGTAACAAGTCAAGTAATGCTGACCATTTAAATATTCTTATAGGAGAGAATAAAAAAAAATTAATTGCATATACATGTTTGAATCTGTAGTTAAATTACATCCATAGTTTTCTCAGCATATACAATACAATGTGCTACATAGAAGTAAATTTATTTATCCGTATGAAATCACCTAGATATATCGAAATATTGATTAAAAAATTACGTAGTTATCTGGAAATTATCATTAAAAATTACTGTATTGTGTAAAAATTGTTATTTGAAATTACTCCTTTATGTGGGAAAACCTCGTGAGAAATTACTTTTTTATTTGGAAATTCTAATCAGAAATTACTCAATTATCAGAAAGCCTCATTACAAATTATAGAATTATCAGGCAACTGAGGTTAGAAATGACCTATTCTCTTATTTTTAAGAAGTTATCAGTTATCCAGAAATCCCTATCAGGTGGAGATATTCCCCTGGCAATATGAGATATAATTTTGCAAGGTTTTAATCTATTTATTTAGCCAACAAGATATATGTTTGCTGTAAAGTGTACACCAGCATAAAATTCCCAATAAAACAACCTGAAAATTTAAATATTTTCATTTTGCAAAACATTTTTGTTACTGAAATTATCATTTAATTTTATAAAATATTAAATGCAGTAAAATATTTTGGAATTTTTCTATAGTTTTTTCTGCTTTTGCTTACTAGCCCATGCATTCAACATTCTGTTTTATGAACTAAATCACACATGTCTGGATAATAGAGTTTATAAAGTTCCATCAATTAATAAAGTTACTCAAATTAAAACTTACTTTTGGAGGTTTCAAGTGACTTTAATTAACATAATTACAAACATTAATATGTATACATTATGTATTAATATTAATTACTTACATTTACTGGTTGAAAATATTGCAGTCAGTGTTTATATATATTAATATTTCCTCTAACAGTCCTCAAATCAACTTTGTGTGGAAAACTAACAATATTTGCAATATTACTTGTGTTAATATTCCACTGAGCCATGTGATGCACAGAAAGCAGTGTGTGGTTCTAGTGTAACAGTGTTCAGACTAGCTTCTTATATATCCACCGAAATATGGTTACCTGGGTTAACATTCATTGATTCCAGAGCAGAATCTCTACATTTTGGTCAAATATGGTGATATAGTCAGTGCTCTAGTAAGATTGTGTTAGTGAGTTTTTTGTGTATGTCATAACTCTGTCGCTCTATTTATAAACACTGATATCATTACAGTTCCCTGATTAAAGGTGTTGTGATAACTATCTATAAATGGCCAAAGGTTCAAGCATTCATACAAACAATCACGTACATTCTTACAGCATTGTTGATCAATTAAACTAAATTGATATTTATTCTTTTAGCCATTCATTTGGCAAATTTTAGAAAGACAACAAATCCACGGGTCCCTATGTTGTTAATAAGCCCATTGGTTTGTATAGACATTACCTTAATTGGTAAAAAATCTTTGCATGTTGATTTCCTTGCCTGTCATTTTCTTTTCCATATAAGGAATTATACTTCTGAGAGAAGGGTATTGTATCATAGTTAGAACCTGGGGAATTCCCATTGCATTTGTAAACAAATAGTCACATGACCAGTGTCTGGCTACCATATTAGGGAGTGCTATGGAATACTGGGAAATCATTACTTGGAGCAGATTGTACTCTCCTATGAGTCACACCAGTTGTGTGTACACCAGAACTGTCCAGTATTGAGTTCACTGATAGATATCCTTGGCTCTTGCAACACACAAAAAGTGGAGAATTGATGTAGAGGATATTTTAGTGCCTGAGAAAAGGACTCCTTAAATTATTTCACTCACTTTTAGAATGGTTGAATTAAAAAGCACAAAAACTACAACAGAAATAAAATATACACATTTGAGATTTGTTCTACCTGGAAGACATTTTTATGGTTTAAATGTGAATAATAATGAAGTTGACACATTACATTCACATTTTTATATAAGAGTTGAAAACCAAATTCAGTTCAAAACAGAGGGGAACTAATGTGTTTTTGTTTCAAGTGTAAAAAAATTCTGAATTTATGTAATATTCTATTTTGCTTTTCATAATTTGTATATGTTTTGCCCTCAAGAAAGCTGTTATGAATAACTCATTTTCAATAAATATCGATCAATTAGTTACAGTATGAAAATCAATAATGCAAGTTTTATGACCGATTCACTTGTCTGATATGAGAGAAAAAAGCAGAAGGGTTATTACTGCACATTTTACTGTGTGTAATAGGCAATAAGCTCCCCCTCCTGATGAATAGGATGAGTCAGATGCTAGTAGTATTATAAGTATTTTGCTGCAAGAAAGAAATATCTAAGATGCTGAAGGTTGCCATTGATAAACATTTCTACATTTGAGAATCTGACTCCTAAATGAAATGGCAATTTTTTTGTGTATAATCTTTAAAATTTATAACTTTTGCCAATGAGACTTTAACTATTTTTGATTTAATTGTCACATTTAGTAACATTTGTTTCAATGGTAATTAATTCATATAATTAAGGCCTAAGGAATATATTTGTTTTATTGTGACCTTAAATTCTTTATAAATACTTTACAATACAAGTATAACTCTACCAATTAAAAGCAATTATTCCAAAAAATCTATTTCCATGGTTACATTTTCATAATTTTTAGGTGGATATAACTAGACCACTTGAAGATATTTAGTTTGAGGTGACCTTAAACTCTGAGCAACTACTTCTGTAGTTATTACATTACAAGCATCTATCATACAGAAGCAACTAGATTCAGTACATTCTTTGAGGATAAAGAAATGAGACACCCACCTTAATGTAAACTTAAATTGCCAGCAGTAAATTAATTATGGTGACTTTAAGGTAATATCACTTGAACCATTTTTTCCTAATGAAAAGGTATTTAGTGTGTAGCATTTTCAAAAACAATTTGTTCAGTTATCTTTTCACCAAAAATATTGCTAGTATCAAATCTCTTAGCTGTAGTACTTATAATGAGGCAGTTTTTATTTTTCAACTTTATTTTCACGTTATAACAAACCTTCCCATGGGTTCAAGTGAAGTTATCACCATAAACTTATGAAAATATTATTATAATGTAATATTAATAGATTCCACTATTATGGTATAGCTTTCTTATTCTAAATCTAATTGAAGCTTTTATCACTTGTATATATTATACAGTTATACACACACACACACACACATATATATGTATAAATATTTGTATCTACTAAAGAAATAACAGTAATGTACAGTATATCCCTATGAAATATCCTTATGTTTTCCACACAAACACAACTATCCAGAGAGCACTGAAATACACATGTGAAAGCAATTAAGCAGAATGCACAAGTGAGGCTATGTTGGCAGAGTGCTATCTCACATAAGTTCTACTTTGAAAGATTGGTGTGAGGTAAAATCTGAAACTGTGAAGGATATTAAGAAACACTTAGCAGTAGCCTGATGGCTAGCTGATGGTCACATGTGGCAGTATACATGAGAAGCAAGGTCATCCATCTGACCACCAGGGTGCTGAGTAACTGCTCAAAAGGTTCTAACTGGACAGCCATGATTGCCCCAGATATTTTTCAAGACTTCGAAACAATTGTTTTACAAGGTTGTTTTTCGAAGTAAGTTATGGCATAAATGGTTAGAATTCTCACACAACCGTCACAACATTGGGATAAAGCAGGAAAAATTGGACCACCTTTGTTATTTCCCATGTGGAAAATACATTCACCTGACCAAATGTAGCTTTGGACGAATCGTGTGAAACTGTACTCTTACTTCAAACTCATCCAGCCGTAGAATGTCTTTTCATATAAAACCAGATATCTTTGGGAGAGCTTACACCAGAGGATCTATTGTATTAATAAACCTTAACTAATATCCAGTTTTGCTGTTCTTTAGTTGGAGTCTTGCAATAAACCCTGGAGAGACCTTGTGTATGGCAGGATCCAGTCAGACGTGGCAGCCATTGAAGGTGATCCAGTGAGTACACATTCTAAGGCTGATTTATCATGGTTTGTAGAGGTTTATATTGAAACTTCACATATATTTCAATGCAAATGTGCAACAAAAATATTTTTGTTAAGCTATCAGTGCTAATACCTGCCTTATAGTTTGTACTGAAAGCATCTGGTATGCCTTAGAGTCTCCCCTTGTAACGGGGAAATCTGACTTTATAAAAAAATCAAATTAAAGTTAGAATTAGAATAAATTCGTTCTTATTTTGTGAAATATGTGTTATGCTTGTGTTAAAATTAAAATGAAACACATGTTTGTTGTCCTGTAAGTTTAGTAAAACCTTTGACGTCATATGAAAATGAAACCTTACTTCCCTTACATGTGAATTAATGTGACATATCTTCTCTATTGACCAGAAAAATACTCCAATTTAAATCAGGATATCTAGATAACAAGGTAAATTTCAATAGGAAACACCCTTCATGGACCCGATATGTACAAGTGGTTTGAGTGTAGTATGCTCTGCTTTCCTCCATCCCTTCAATTTACCCCCTTGTGTGCACTGCTCTGCTCCATCTTCTCGTTTGTATTAGTTTATTCTGTTTATGTAATCATTTGGAATTATTAACAGGCCAATCCTTTCACTTCAGGGGTCACTACAGTCATTCAAGTTGCAATTCCGACTAATATTTGATTTAAACATATTTTATTAGCAATTAGGCAACAATCGTAAAAGATACAATTATATTAAGCCCTCTTGCAGGGTGAAGTATTTACAGATGATGTGAAGATGAGGCTGCACAAAAGGGTCACTGCTGGCAATTAAAGAATCAAAAGCGTTTAGACTTGACAATATATCTATGGACTGCTTCAAATATTTTAATATTATCCTCAAAACATAAGTTTTGGTTTCCAAAGAGAATCTGGTCAAGAATTACTGAGTTATCAGACGGGGGTAATGATCGCAACGGTTCATCTCTGATATTTGTATATAGGGGGCAAAAAAGGAAAAAGTGTGATGTGTCTTCATTTGGGCAATTGCAGGCACAAGAGGAGTCATCAGTTACATGCAGGTTCTCTTTTAAATGGTGATTAAGCTTACTACAACCTAACCGTAAGCAGGTATGCTGAATATTAACCAATCGGCTCCCAAAATTATAAAGTTTTTTTGTTTCTTTTTGAAGTAAGTCACTTGGAAATATCTTGTTTAGTGCTTTTGAGAAAGATCCCAGTGTTGGTTTAGTTCTTACTTTAGTAGGGAGAGAGTTCCAAAGTTTGGAACCTACTACAGGAAAGGAGAGCTCACTCAATTTTGTCCTCACTATTGGAATCGGATAATCTCCAATTGAAAGTCTTGAATTAATACCTTGTCTTAATCTTTTCAGGTTAGGGGGGATCTCTTTAATCTGAGGTGGGAGAATATCAGACAGATATTGTGGAGCGAGGTTATTTGTAATTTTGTACATCATCTTTGAAATATGAATTTCACGTCTTTTTGATAACAGCTGCCAACCTGTTTCTTTATACAGGTTAGCTATATTAGATCTTGCAGGAGCACCTGTTATTAGTCTCATTGCTTCGACAATTACGTGATCAAACTTGGCAAGTAGACTGAAAGGTGCTCCGGACCAAACTATGTCTGCGTATTCCATTATAGGCCTAATGTAAGACAAAAAAATCTTTTCAAGAACTGGTCTATTTAGTTTGAACTTTAATGGTTTAAGTAATCCAAGAAGAGTAGAACATTTTTGAACAGAATTATTAATGTGGTGGTCCCACTTTAGATTATGTGTAATCCACAACCCCACATGTTTGTGTGAGGGTACATTAGCAATGGGAGTGTTGTAGAAGACGAGTTTTTTGTAGTTATTTCGTGAGTTTTGCTTTAAGGATATGACTGAGGACTCAGTTTTTGAAGGACTAAATTTTATCAACCATTGATTGGCCCATTTTTCAATGTTTAGTAAATCTTTGTTTATACATGTAGTTGCTATTGCAGGATTTATTACTTTTAGGAAAAGACAGGTGTCATCGGCAAATAATCTAATGTCACAGTACTTAACAACCGAGGTAATGTCATTGATAAATACAAGAAAAAGCAACGGACCCAACACAGACCCTTGAGGAACCCCTGCAGTAACTTTTAACCAATCAGAACATTGGCCGTTAATAATTACTCTCTGATAGCGATTTGACAGATAATCTGAAAACCACTTAAACAGTTTACCACCAATACCAAATTTGTTTAGCTTAAATAGTAACCCTTTATGCCAAACCCGATCGAATGCTTTCGATATGTCAAGATAAACAATCCTTACATCCTTGCCTTCATTGACTGCATTATAAAATTGGTGATACATTTCTAATAACTGCGTCACAGTTGAAAATCCTGGCAAAAAGCCAGATTGCCATCGACTAATAAGTGAATTCTCCCAAAAGTGATTATAAACATGTTTGAATATAATTCGCTCAAATATCTTGCCCAAAATACAAAGTAGAGAAACTGGCCGATAGTTATCAGCATATTGTTTTGAAGATTTCTTGTGCAAAGGCAGTACATTTGCTTTTTTCCAATTGGATGGAAATATTCCATTGCTAAGAGAAGTGTTAAACAACAATGTTAGTGGTTTAACGAGAGAGAGACCCGCCATTTTAATAAATCTTGGTGAAATGCTATCTGGCCCGTATGACTTGTTGCAATCTAAGATCTTAATTTGGTCCAAAACCTCTTCCTCTTGTACAACTATATCACTTAACATTGGGACGGGTTCAGCATTTAATGAGGGGATGGAAGCTGAAGTGTCATCAACCATAGAAGATTGCGTAAAGAATTTGTTGAAGTGGTTTGCCTTTCCATAATCATCAACAATTATGTCACCACTATCAGTGATTAATGGTGGTATAGTGCTATCCCTTGATGATGAAATGATAGATTTTGTGAGACCATAAAACTTTTTGGAGGTTAAATTTTCTGTGTTAATTTTATCAAACTTGGACTGTGAAAAATCGGACTTGGCTTTTTGAACTTCTCTTATATATATATTTCTTTCTGATCGAAATTTTGCCCAGATGTCAGGTGTATTGGTATTCTTGGCTTTATTGTGTAGCCTGTTTAACTTGTATTTCAGCTGTCTAAGGTGATGGTTGTAAAAAGATTTGTCATATGGCCTTATAGTTACAACCTTATTAGGGATGAACTGTTTCGCGGCACTCAAAATTATGTTTGTAATATTATCACAAGTTTGGTCAATGGACTTGCCTTGAAAACACTCATCCCATTTAACTCTGTCAAGAAAGGATTTATAACCGTCAGTATTTGCTTCAGAGAATTTCCAGATATGTCTCTTGAAAGGTTTAGGTTGTTTAATCTTAAAAGTAAGTTTTACATATATTGTACAATGATCATTGTTGGCCAGGGGTGGTATGATACCTGAAGTCCGGATTATCAAAGGGCAGTTCGATAAACACTGATCCAGTATAGAGCTAGACCTGTCAGTGATCCTAGTTGGCTGATTAATGTGCATCTTTAGTCTGTTAAGACTGGCAAATGTGTTCAATTTATCACCAGTGTGTGTATTGGGATCTGAATTTAAATCTCCTATAATTATATAATCCTGCATATTACTTTGTTGTCCTTTGTCTATGGCAGACTGAAATATATCATAGAAATTTGATAAACCAGGAGGCCGATAAGCAGTACATATAAGAAATTTTTTATTTTTGTACCTAATTTCCAGCCAGAGAGCTTCCAGCTCATTTAATTCAAGGTCCTTTCTTCTTTTAGCTACTATATCGTTCCTCACCCAGCATAAAACCCCACCCGCATGTGTAGGTCTGTTCAAAACAAAAGGGGTTTGAAAACCATCAATTAAGTAGTCTTGAATATTGTCTGTATCGGATAGCCATGTCTCACTGACTGTAATTATATTAAATCTGGGTGCAAGATCATGGCGAATAAGTTCCAGTTTGACATTGATTCCATTCAGTTTTGATTTTAAACTACGGACATTGAGATGACATATTGAAATTTCTGAAGAAGTAAAGTTATTTTCCGTAGAAAAACTATCTGGTCCCGGATTTAGCTCAATGTCCCATGCAATAAGGAAGTTTGAAACACAGAGTGCATACCCTTTTGAAGTATTTGATTTTGTGAAAATTCTGATATTACAAATTACAAAAATGTGGCTTTTGTAGAAGGGGAATCTGGTCGATATCGTAAAAAACAGAGCAGTCCAGTCCGGTAGTGTAAAGGTAATACTAACTAGGAGTGGTTAAACAGTAAGTACTTTGACTAATATTTGACCCACAAGTGCTTGTTTAATATTTAACTTTTTGACTTGTTTTCTAACTTTGTCAAGGTACTGATGAAGTCGGATGGATTCCCAACCTACCACTTTGCCAATGTTGTAGACGACCATTTGATGGATGTTACTCATGTGTTGAGAGGACTGGTATGTTGTCTACAGATTACAGAGTGTATATCACCCATTAGTTATGTAAAGTCAAGTAATAAGCCAAGGTGTTGAAGGGATTTAATATCTGGTCATGGTAGTTAGCAAATACTAGAATATTTTGCATCAGTTTTAAAGCTAATGTAACAATATGCACCAAGGTCTTATCCAGTTGCATCAGCCTAGGTTTTCATCAAAACTGTATACTGTATGCCAATACTCAAATACATTGGAAAAATGACATCCATCAAGATAACATAATTTGATACACATTTTGATATTGGCACAAACAGGAATTCAATTTCACTGGCAACTGTGATTGATGTTTTAGTTTGAAAATTGCATGTACAGAAATACTAACACCACAAGTGTGCCTTGTCATCAATAATGTCCTCATACATAATACTTTAAATATTGTATTTCAATACACTAAGAGTTTTAATGCCACAGTGTTGAAGGAAAGTAATATTACAATACAGAATGCCGCTTGTTAACAGACATGGCTCTGATATATACACTTTATTGCCGACTGCTGATCAACATATAAGCTCCTAAAGGGATAAAAATAATTTCACTGGTCATTTTCAGCCTTAGTGTGTGTGTATTCTCTGAATACATTATAACACTTATTATATAACAGCTACATGTACTGTGTAAAACTTTCAGGAATGGCAGGTATCAACAAAAAAGCACATTTTACTGTATGAAGCTTTTGGATGGAAACCACCCAGTTTTGGACATTTACCACTGCTAGTTAACAAGTGAGTCGAATTCTTCGTACACATTTTGTATCCCCAAAATGTTCCAATTGAGGTTTATATTATTTTGTCCATTATGTGTACAGAAATTGAAATATATCCATTTTAACACCCCTCTCACACTACACACAGTATACACCACGTTAGTAAGCATTGGGTGAAATGTCCCTGACCTTCAACCACCAACCACCGTCTTACGTCTGTTTGTGAACCTGTGACACAGTGGTGAACTGTCCAATTCCATGAGCGTCCTACAGAAGTTTTGAAATGTTCAAAATTTCCACCTCTGAATTTTTGAACCATGTGCATGCGTTGAAGAATTCTTCATACAGTAACTGAAGGTGTGGTCTGCGGGTTATATAAAGTGGTGACTCGGTCGTGTTTCGGTGTAACATGTTAGTGCGATGGCAACACAAGTTGGGTGGAGGTAAATGGAGGTTGTCTGTTCGTGATCCATGTTTATACTACTCACATCCTACTGCCATCCTACTGTTATTTACGGTTACACACAGTGTCCAATCAGTGGCCGTACACATCATACCTTGACCCATGCCTGTCCCTGAACTCTTCCTTCTTGGACTCAAGTGCATTAGAGGATTTGTATCAATTTTGCGCTATATAAATCCTACTATTATTATTATATCCCCAGACGAAAGTCGGGGATATATTGGATTCAGGTCCGTCGCGCCGCCGCCACCGCCGTAGAAATTTCCTTGTGGACGCGATAACTCAAAAACAAATTAATATTTTTTTTCAAACTTGGTACACATGTTAAGGGTGCCCAAAGGAAGATCCCTATTTTAAGGTGACCTTAAACTCCCAGTAAAAAAGAACTTATGGCCACCTTAAGGTCAGAAATTGGACTTTTGGCCACTTAGAGCCCTGTAGGTCACAAACTATGATGCTCAGCTGGCTGAAATTTTACCTGACAACACATTAAAATGTTCTTAGTACATGTGCCGAAAATCACGACTTTAAGTTGAGGAGAAAATTGTGTTTGAGGCCCATAAATACCCCCACTTAGGGATTTTTTGCTATACTTTTCACATATTTTGCCCTATAATTTGGAAGTGGTAATTCTGATGAGTCTCAAACTGCGCTAGGTATAACTTTGATATGTAATCCTTGTCTGTAGAAAATTTTAGGGCTGTAGGTTTACCCAAAGGGGTCGACTTAAGGTCTCAAAAGTGCCCACAGAGACCCAATTTATGCACTTTTTGCCACTTTCAAGCACTGTAGCTTTCAAACTATGTCTCTCATCTAAGTTAAATATCATCTGGGAATATATCTATGTGTTTTCTTATATGTGCCCAACATTTAGGCCTTTAATAGACAGTTAACCTGTGTATCAGGACCATAAACACCCACCCGAGTGACCCTTATAAGACATTTTTCACATCTTTTCCCCTGTAACTTGGAAATGGTAAGTCTGAGAAGTTTCAAACTGTATTAGATATATATTCTGTGTGTAATCTTAGTATGTAACAAATTTTAAGTCTGAAGCTTTAATTTTGAAGGTCAAATTGAGGTCTCTAAAAGGCTCCCAAAGACCCAATATTTGGACTTTTTGCTACTTTTAAGCCCTGTGACTGTCAAACTATGTGACTGATAGAGCTCAAATCCTATCTGGGAAGATATTAGTATGTTATTTTTATATGTGCCAAGAATTAAGGCTTTAAGAAGACATTTAACCTGTGTATGAGGACCATAAATCCCCACCCGAGTGACCATTTTTAGACATTTTTCACATATTTTTCCCTGTAACTTGAAAATGGTAAGTCTAAGAAGTTTCAAACTGTATTAGATGTATATTCTATGTGTAATCTTAGTATGTGACAAATTTTAAGTCTGAAGCTTTAATTTGAAGGCCACATTTAGGTCTCTAGAAGGCCCCATAAAGACCCAGTATTTGGACTTTTTGCCAATTTTAAGGCCTGTGACTGTTAAACTATGTGACTGATAGAGCTGAAATCTCATCTGGGAATACATTATTATGTTCTTTTTACATGTGCCAAAAATCAAGGCTTCAAGTAGACATTTAACCTGTGTATGAGGACCTTAAACACCCACCTGAGTGACCCTTTTAAGACATTTTTCACATATTTTGCTCTGTAACTTGGAAATGGTAAGTCTGAGAAGTTTCAAACTTTATTAGATACATATTCTATGTGTAATCTTAGTATGTAACAAATTTTAAGTCTGAAGCTTTAATTTGAAAGCCACATCGAGATCTCTAAAAGGCCCACAGAGACCCAATATTTGGACTTTTTACCACCTTTAAGCCCTGTGACTGTTAAACTATGTGATTGATGGAGCTGAAATCCCATCTGGGAATGCATTATTATGTCCTTTTTACATATGCCGAAAATCAAGGTTTTTTAGTAGACATTTAACCTGTGTATGAGGGCCATAGACACTCGCCCAAGTGCCTTTTTGGACATTTTTTCCGTATTTTGCCCTGTTATTTGGAAATGCTTAGTGTGACAAGTCTTAAACTGTATTATATATAATTTTTGTTTGTTATGTATGTCCCCCAAAAAGTTTCAGATCTGTAGTTTAATTGCTAAGGTCTCTTTAACAATTGTAAAATGCCCACAGAAACCCAATTTATGGACATTATGCCACTTTAAAGCCCAGTAACTGTCAAACTATGTGGGTTATAGAGCTGAAATCTTTGAATTTTTAAAAGGAAATGCCTGTCTATTTTAATTTTGAATATTAATAATGTTATGGCTATCTTAGTCTTTTAAGAACTTATTTTTGTGTGTTATACCTCTGCTTGCTGAGTTTTTAACTTTTTAAAATGAAACTGGTTAAACATATTCAAGTAGACAAAATGGACACTTTAAGTGAGCTTTAAGTCCCAATATTAATGAAATTATATCCTTATGTAGTAAAACTAGGGGATTTTTAACCCTCAACTAGCCCAGTTTTATTCAACTTGCCTCAGTTAATTTTGACACAGCTCCTACAGTTATGAACTCATTTCAGTTGATAATCACATACTTAAAATTCTCAATTCTTTTTGTATTTGAGTACCCCTTTTATATAGATTGTTTGTTTACCATTTATGCTGTAGCACTCCATCTCTTTGTAGTCCCAACCCACATCCCCCACCCGGATTCCCCCCACCCACCTCTGGGACCTCCAGCTATATTGAGTGACACTAAATAAACAAAGGTATTTAATGATATCAGATGAGAAACAAAGAAGTCAATGGGGTTGCAGATCTTGTGTAATAGTGAGAGAGGTGTGGAGAAGGGGAGAGGGGTGGGGGTGGGAGGTGGTGGGCTTCATTACATATAACACAAAGGGGAGTCAGAACTGAGATTGTGTCACATATTTAGGTTGCATATATATGGACCACATATATAGGTATAGAGGAAATGAATAACTGAAAACAATTTGCAAATTCTAAAAATAATATAATAAAATAATAATATAAATAATTTTTTTTTAAATAATATTTTATTTGTGAACAAATATAGAAACAGATATGTGCTTTTGGGATTATGAATTTTAGAATGGACATTGAATCATCAATCATTTAAATACTTTGAAGGAAGATTGAAAAGTATGATGAGTTGAGTTTAAAATAATATTTTATTTGTCAACAAATATAGAAACAGATATGCTCTTTTGGGATTATTATTTTAGAATGGACATTCAATCATCAATCATTTAAATACTTTGAAAATAGGTTTAGAGTTATCATTGCAGGAAGATTGAAAATATAATTTGAGTTATGTATTCGGCGTCTGGGGATACACCATCTTCCTTGGGAAGATATAAACAGAGTAGATTGATGTGCTGAAGTTCATATAATAATGGGTAATTATGTTTTAAAAAATTCCCGATCAAAACCTGTGGCGTGAGTGATGACCTGTCTGGGGATATGTTGGCGCCGAGTTGGCCCAATCTAGTTATTATTATGGATACACCAAATCTCGTAAGATATGAGGCATCCTGGGAGGTGGTTCTTCTATATCGCATGTAGTATGAACGGGGCATTAGAAATTGAAATACATTGTGTATTCATTCCAAGAAATAAGAAAATATACTTTGTGTGAAAAAAACACCACATTGTTTCATGACTCATTCATGTGGTGTGTTTTGCCACTGTTAAGCTGGAGAGTATATTGACACACCCCTACCCTGGGCTAGAGGGTGTAACTTGGTAGAGTGAAAGACAGATATCAGTTTCTCCAACTTTATTCCTTCAACTAACAGCAAAGTAACAGGTCCAATATCTGCCCACCAAAGTCCTCTTAGTCTAGAATTTTGATGTCTCGACAGATGGAAAGCCAAGTTATAAGCCAGGGTGTGGTCAGGCCCTGAGCTCTGAGTTTCCAAGTTTCCTTTGGTTGCTTATATTATCCAGTAGTGAGTGTGTTTGTCAAACATTGCAGGCTGTGCCTGCTCAAGGATTAACAGGAGTAACACAGCTCTGCTGTAGAATCTATTTAAATATCAGCTCCCTTTCTTAAGAAAGTGTGATGTTACATGTGATACTTAGATTTACATAAAAAACACCATAAAAATCACCACCATTGAAAACCCCACTGATTTGGGAAAATCCATAAAAAAAACCCACCCTCAAAATTTCTTGGGGCATAAAAAACCCCACTGTAACAGAATTGATCATTTTAGGAGACAATACAATACATTGATGGATTGTTCGGATTTCATCAGAGAAAGTAATTACATTGTATTTTGTTTCTTAGTTTTATTTCACAGGTGATTCAATGGTGAATATAATTAGACAATCGTTATGTCGCATGTGCTGCTCAATGGGAGGACCTTCCATGTTTAATCCTTCAATAGAATAACTGGAAATAGTGGATTACTAAGATAAACAATTGGGTCTTGGTATATGACCAATGTATGTGGCTTCTTGTGAAAAACATTCATAATGCAATGTTTTAAATCCTTCAATAAAATAACTGGAAATAGTGGATTACAAAGACAAACAACTGAGTCTGGGTATAGGGACAGTGTATGTGGTTAAATTTCTAAAACTCCACAATTATTACAAAATAAATTTTCAAAAGATTTTTTTATTTTATGCAAAATAATGTGAAATGAGACATAACTGCTTGCATGGAAGACAAAGTAATTGTAAAGAAGCAGACATTAAATTATAAAAAGTGGGTTTTTTTAAGCCCGGTCAATTTTAAGGGTGGGGTTTTTCAAGGGTTATCCAAAAACAGTTTGTGGGTTTTTTTATGGTGGGGTTTTTTATGGTGGGGTTTTTTATGATCCCCGATACTTAATGTTTATATTTATTCCTTTGTTTAAGTACTCTCTGTGTACTAAGTGTATACTACGTCTTTACTTTCAGAAATGGAAAGAAACTTTCAAAGCGAGAAGGTGACATGCATGTAGAGAGTTTACAGGTGGGAGGCAATTTATATTTACTTCTTATCCCCAGCCAAGAAAAGTCGAGCTTAATGTTGTCTCTGTGTTTTCTTGGTGGCAACCAAGTATCATCACCTATTTTTTAACAAGAAAAGAAAAACATTTCAAGACGTATGCAGATTTTTTGTTGTATTAGACTAATGCGATGTAATGCATGTGGCTTCTTCAAGTAATGGTAATTGAAACTTATGGCATTATGAAGCAAAAGCAATGTTATAGTAAAACATTACATCTAAAGTATTTGACATCAGGTCAAAAAATGCACAAGGAGAAGCAGACACATACATTGGGGTTATGGATTTGACGTTAAATGAATTAAGGGGTTTTGGTACATAATAAATAGAGTATTTGAGATCTCTGAATTTGAAGTATGTTTTTGGGGTTGGATTTAAAAAAATGCCTTCCATATCTTTTTCATAGATACTGGTAATTGCTAACTAATACTTTGAAATGTTATGCCATGTATATTTTTGTTTTACTGTACAAATATTTGTATGTATTTATGGGATGTAATTGCTCAGAATTAGAGCATTGTGGACAGTTACACTTCAAGGCCAGTTTTTCCAGAAGTTTGTGTAGTATTCACGTGATAAAACACACCTGACCCATTTTAGTTTTGATGTTTGGGTTAAAAACACAACATGAAACCTCGGTCTACTGTGTGGAGCCTGGAGATGTGGAGCATCATCAGGGGGTTTGTTTCAAAATGCAGCCCGTGCATGTGTAATTTGCTGTGTTTGTCACATATTTTTATTTGGACAATTACACCAGAACTACAAGATAGATTTTATGTATGTGTGGTATGTGTCAATGGACAAATCATGTGGATGTATATTTGTGCCTATAGTCTGTGGGATGATGGAGATTAAGCGCTATAACACTGTTATTGGATTATTGGATTAGATTCATGCAAACCTCTTGACTGTTGGCAGACATTTCTTTATAGTGAATGAATTAGTATTTGGTGAAACATTTTCTCTAGAATTCTCTTTTCATTATTTTTGGAGTAAAATGGCTAAAGTAGCTCTAGCCAATGCTGTCAGAAGTAAATTCCTTCCGAAATGTCAAACTTCTCTGTATTTCTTTTGTTGTTGTTGTTGTTCAGAAGAAAGGATACTTCCCAGAATCCATTCAGAACTTCCTGTGTTTCTGTGGCTCAGGTTTTACTGTACCCCAAATAGAGAGGAAAGGCATGGACTTGAATGAACTGGCAGACTGTGTGAGTAGACATGGCACTGTATTCACAGAGATTTGTGTTCTGTTATTAACTTTAAAATAACAAACTCTTCTGTAATTGTAAAGATTGTTCTTTTATTAAGCGTCCCGCAAGGGACGCTTGTTTGTGTATGGGAGAGCTTCAGGCTCCGCCGGCTCCGCATTTTGTTTTCCTTATAACTCTGTAACCGTTAGGCGGATTCTTTTCAAATTTGGCAGGTTTAGGCAGTAGCCTTGGGGAATTTTTTTGAATATGCTGCAGTGACATTTCAACCAATTAGAGAGGTCACATGACCAAAAATGTCTTTTTTCGATGGGGAAGCTTGTCCGGATGATAACTTGAAAGGAATTTTATCAATTCACCTGAAACTTGGCAAATACATTCATTCTATTAAAATCTGGAAATCATTAGATTTTGGCATTGATTGGTCAAGAAATGGCCGAGTAATTAATGAATCATTACGAATTTTCCAAATAAGGAAAACACAAAAATGCTTATATCTCGAAAACCGTGCTAGATAGAGCGATTTCGACGAAATTTTTGACCCGCAGGGTAACTCTGCGGAGTAGTTTTCCCAATTTTCAAAAAATTTTTGTCTCGCCCAAAATGGCGGCCATTTTGAATTTTCGAAATTTTCGCAAAAATTGCAAAACACAAAAATGCTTATATCTCGAAAACCGTGCTAGATAGAGCGATTTCGACGAAATTTTTGACCCGCAGGATATCTCTGCGGAGTAGTTTTCCCAATTTTCAAAAAATTTTTGTCTCGCCCAAAATGGCGGCCATTTTGAATTTTCGAAGTTTTCGCAAAAATTGCAAAACACAAAAATGCTTATATCTCAAAAACCGTGCTAGATAGAGCAATTTCGACAAAATTTTTGACCCCCAGGAGTACTTTTCCCAATTTTCAAAAAAATTTTGTCTCGCCAAAAATGGCGGCCATTTTGAATTTTCGAATTTTTCGCAAAAATTGCAAAACATAAAAATGCTTATATCTTGAAAACCCTGCTAGATAGAGCGATTTCGATGAAATTTTTGACCCACAGGGTATATCTGCAGAGTGTCCATGCCAATTTTCAAAAAAATTTTGTCTTGCCAAAAATGGCAGCCATTTTGAATTTTCGAATTTTTCGCAAAAATTGCAAAACATAAAAATGCTTATATCTCAAAAACCCTGCTAGATAGAGCGATTTCGACGAAATTTTTGACCCGCAGGGTATCTCTGCAGAGTAGCCATACCAATTTTCAAACAAAAAATTTCTCGCAAAAAATGGCGGCCATTTTGAATTTTCGAATTTTTCGCAAAATTGCAAAACACAAAAATGCTTATATCTCGAAAACCGTGCTAGATAGAGCGATTTCGACGAAATGTTTGACCCACAGGGTATCGCTGCAGAGTAGCCATGCCAATTTTCAAAAAAATTTTGTCTTGCCAAAAATGGCGGCCATTTTGAATTTTCGAATTTTTGCGCAAAAATTGCAAAACACAAAAATGCTAATATTTCGAAAACCGTGCTAGCCTACATAGAGCGATTTTGACGAAATTTTTTATCTTCAGGGTATCTCTGCAGAGCAGCTATCCCAAAGAGCTTTCACTTGGTGAAGTTTCAGACCCATAGCTAATTGCTCACCTACTCAAAAAGAGTAAATGCGAATTACCTCTAAAAGTATTGCAGATGGCCAATTTTTCTCAAATAACTCATTCACCTACTTTTGGAAGAGCTTTCACTTGGTGAAGTTTCAGACCCGTAGCTAATTACTCACCTACTCAAAATGAGTAAATGCTAATTATCTCAAAAACTATTACGGATACCCAATTTTTATCAAATAACTCATTCATGTACTTTTGGGAGAGCTTTCACATGGTGAAGTTTCAGACCCGTAGATGATTACTCACCTACTCAAAATGAGTAAATGCGAATTATCTCTTAAAAGTATTGCAGATAGCCAATTTTTCTCAAATAACTCATGCACCTACTTTTGGAAGAGCTTTCACATGGTGAAGTTTCAGACCCATAGCCAATTACTCACCTACTCAAAATGAGTAAATGCGAATTATCTCTAAAAGTATTGCAGATAGCCAATTTTTCTCAAATTAATCATTCACCTACTTTTGGGAGAGCTTTCACATGGTGAAGTTTCAGACCCATAGCTAATTATTTACCTACTCAAAATGAGTAAATGCTAATTATCTGTAAAAGTATTGCGGATACCCAATTTTTGTCAAATAACTCATTCATCTACTTGTGGGAGAGCTTTCACATGGTGAAGTTTCAGACCCATAGCTAATTACTCACCTACTCAAAATGAGTAAATGCGAATTATCTCTAAAAGTATTGCAGATAGCCAATTTTTCTCAAATAACTCATTCACCTACTTTTGGGAGAGCTTTCACTTGGTGAAGTTTCAGACCCATAGCTAATTACTCACCTACTCAAAATGAGTAAATGCGAATTATCTCTAAAAGTATTGCAGATAGCCAATTTTTCTCAAATAACTCATTCACCTACTTTTGGGAGAGCTTTCACTTAGTGAAGTTTCAGACCCATAGCTAATTACTCACCTACTCAAAATGAGTAAATGCGAATTATCTCTAAAAGTATTGCAGATAGCCAATTTTTGTCAAATTAATCATTCACCTACTTTTGGGAGAGCTTTCACTTGGTGAAGTTTCAGACCCATAGCTAATTACTCACCTACTCAAAATGAGTAAATGCGAATTATCTCTAAAAGTATTGCAGATAGCCAATTTTTCTCAAATAACTCATTCACCTACTTTTGGCAGAGCTTTCACTTGGTGAAGTTTCAGACCCATAGCTAATTACTCACCTACTAAAAATGAGTAAATGTGAATTATCTCTAAAAGTATTGCAGATAGCCAATTTTTCTCAAATAATTCATTCACCTACTTTTGGGAGAGCTTTCACATGGTGAAGTTTCAGACCCATAGCTAATTACTCACCTACTCAAAATGAGTAAATGCGAATTATCTCTAAAAGTATTGCAGATAGCCAATTTTTCTCAAATAACTCATTCATCTACTTGTGGGAGAGCTTTCACATGGTGAAGTTTCAGACCCATAGCTAATTACTCACCTACTCAAAATGAGTAAATGCGAATTATCTCTAAAAGTATTGCAGATAGCCAATTTTTCTCAAATAACTCATTCACCTACTTTTGGGAGAGCTTTCACTTGGTGAAGTTTCAGACCCATAGCTAATTACTCACCTACTCAAAATGAGTAAATGCGAATTATCTCTAAAAGTATTGCAGATAGCCAATTTTTCTCAAATAACTCATTCACCTACTTTTGGGAGAGCTTTCACTTGGTGAAGTTTCAGACCCATAGCTAATTACTCACCTACTCAAAATGAGTAAATGCGAATTATCTCTAAAAGTATTGCAGATAGCCAATTTTTGTCAAATTAATCATTCACCTACTTTTGGGAGAGCTTTCACTTGGTGAAGTTTCAGACCCATAGCTAATTACTCACCTACTCAAAATGAGTAAATGCGAATTATCTCTAAAAGTATTGCAGATAGCCAATTTTTCTCAAATAACTCATTCACCTACTTTTGGCAGAGCTTTCACTTGGTGAAGTTTCAGACCCATAGCTAATTACTCACCTACTAAAAATGAGTAAATGTGAATTATCTCTAAAAGTATTGCAGATAGCCAATTTTTCTCAAATAATTCATTCACCTACTTTTGGGAGAGCTTTCACATGGTGAAGTTTCAGACCCATAGCTAATTACTCACCTACTCAAAATGAGTAAATGCGAATTATCTCTAAAAGTATTGCAGATAGCCAATTTTTCTCAAATAACTCATTCACCTACTTTTGGGAGAGCTTTCACTCTGTGAAGTTTCAGACCCATAGCTAATTACTCACCTACTCAAAATGAGTAAATGCGAATTATCTCTAAAAGTATTGCAGATAGCCAATTTTTCTCAAATTAATCATTCACCTACTTTTGGGAGAGCTTTCACTTGGTGAAGTTTCAGACCCATAGCTAGTTACTCACCTACTCAAAATGAGTAAATGCGAATTATCTGTAAAAGTATTGCAGATAGCCAATTTTTCTCAAATAACTCATTCACCTACTTTTGGGAGAGCTTTCACTTGGTGAAGTTTCAGACCCATAGCTAATTACTCACCTACTCAAAATGAGTAAATGCGAATTATCTCTAAAAGTATTGCAGATAGCCAATTTTTCTCAAATTAATCATTCACCTACTTTTGGGAGAGCTTTCACTTGGTGAAGTTTCAGACCCATAGCTAATTACTTGTCTACTCAAAATGAGTAAATGCGAATTATCTCTAAAAGTATTGCAGATAACCAATTTTTCTCAAATCACTCATTCACCTATTTTTGGGAGAGCTTTCACTTGGTGAAGTTGCAGACCCATAGCTAATTACTCACCTACTCAAAATGAGTAAATGCGAATTATCTCTAAAAGTATTGCAGATAGCCAATTTTTCTCAAATAACTCATTCACCTACTTTTGGGAGAGCTTTCACTCTGTGAAGTTTCAGACCCATAGATAATTATTCACCTACTCAAAATGAGTAAATGTGAATTATCTCTTAATAGTATTGCAGATAGCCAATTTTTCTCAAATAACTCATTCACCTACTTTTGGAAGACCTTTCACACACGAAAATGAAAAATTGTGAATATCTCGGGAAAAGCTATTTCTTCTGCTTTAATGCTCGGCGGGAGATACACACCACGGCAGTGGTCTTGACAAAAGTTTTTGTCTCCCCAAAAATGGTGGCCATTTTGAATTTTCAAAGTTTTTGCAAAACACAAAAATGCTTATATCTCGAAAACTGTGCTATATGGAGCGAACTCAACAAAATTTTGGACCTGCTGGGTATCTCTGCAGAGTAGCCATGCCAGTTTTCAAAATATTTTTGTCTCGCCAAATATAGCAGACATTTTTAATTTTTTTATTTTTTGCAAAACACAAAAATGCTTATATCTTGAAAACCGTGCTAGATAGAGCAGACTGCGCTGACTTTGGTTGCCACAACAGTATAAGGCTAGAAACAAAGCATTTTCTTAATACTTTAGCACTCACCTTTATATCCTTTTCGGGACGCTTTGTTTTTGCTATGCAAAAACATTATCTTTTTTTTTTGCGAGCGATCCTCTAGTTTTAATGAATTTTCTTACCTTTTACACAATGTCACAACAACAAGAAGTGACATTGTTTAAAAAAAACAACTATAGAGAAATAAATGTCTAATGGTTGTTTAAAACTAATTTGAGGAATAATCTGCAGCTAGTTCTGGGTCCAGGATTTTATTCAAGGAATTTTTATTATTGCAAGGTTTTGAGAAATGTAAATAATATGATCAAAGAACCTGTAAATAAGATCAGCAATATTGGAGGTGTTGAGCCTTGTTATTGGGTAGTGGTAAAGACGGCAAACCGGATAGTTGGTTTCTATTCGATTCATATAAACGTAAACAAAATCCGGTGACCAAATCCAAGAACCGGTTCCCGAAATGTCACATATTAACACCTCAAACGTATAAAATATTGCACAAAAACGCTTAAAAACATTTACTTGTGTAATATTTTACCAATATACAGTGAAATAATGTCCAAAATGTCAGATTTTATCAAAAAATAAACCGCATTTTAGTTGAAGTAATTGTTCATGTACGCGTGCAGAAGATTTTACAATGTGACTACAGTTTGGTGTATACTAATTCTAACGAATCCGGTTTCCGCCAAATTTTTGTTTTCGGGACCCGGTTTCCATAATTACTTTCGATCGTAACACTAGTATTGGGAGAGTGTCCAGTGCTGTTGTTATTGTTCGGAGTTCACATCAACTTTTCGTGTATAACTACAATACCAAGACTAATGTTGATTAGTTGGCCTGGTAGCATATTAATGCAGCATTGAAAGTTGGATCTGTTTGTCAGTTCTAGTATTTCAAAGTGAGTTGTCTCTCACTTTTTAGTAAACATTTCAATACTTTTAGATTAATTATCCCTACCTGGGTGAGAAATTTTTCCAAAATTGTGTATATGTATAGTGCACAGTCCCTTGTAAGTAACACCCCCTGATCTTGTTCAATAACGTAAATAAATAACAGACATCAAATATTTACAAAATACTATGACAAAATATTCCAAGAGTTGTAAACTGTTAATCATTATCTGCCTTTTAATCCACATCCGTAGCTCTTTTTCAGTTTGACATTAAAGAGATCAACACTCGGCCATCAAAACTTGATTTCCTTCATTTGCAAGAAATCAACCGCATCTTCATAGGAAAGCGTCTGCGTGGACCTCAGAAGACTGAGTTGATACAGAGTGTGAGGGAGACTGTGAGAGAACACTTCAAACACAGGTGTGTTCTCTGTATCAGTTCACAAATTTGAAATACATTAGAACCTCCAATCCTCTTAGGGGAGTAGCAATTAAGTCTGATAATAGAAAAGTTGTACAATATAAGGTCTAAATTAAAAGGCTTAAATGGAGTTCGGGGAGTGTGTTGAGGTCGGAAAATTGAAAATTTTGATAATAGAAGGACAGATGATAGAGGTTCCACTGTATGCTGCTGAGGACACATTTCATATAACCATTGCCTTCCCAATGCAGAGGGCGAGGATATTGTAATAACATCTGTTTGTTTGTCCTTTAACAGAAGTTTTAATGTGATACAGTAGGAAAACCTTGTAAATTACATAATACAGAAAAAATATATCACGAATGAAGATGACAATGTGACAATTATATCCGTCTAATGAGGGATGTTTTACCTTTATTATCCACCATTTCATATGATTTGTTACTCATTATTGTATCCCCGGACGAAAGTCGGGGATACTTAGGATTCAGTATGGTCTCACCGCCGCCCCAGAGATTTTCTTTCGGATGCGAGAACTTAAAAAATATTTTAGTTAGAACTTTCAAATTTGGTATGCGGGTATATATGGGCAATGCCACAAACGCTATTGTTTTGTGACCTTGACCTTCAATTTCAAGGTCACTGGTGGCCTCTTAATGGTCAGATTTTGGCCATTTTTCACATTTTGGCCCAGTTCTCATATACAGAAAGTTAGATCATCCTATGGCTGGTATATATAATACATATATGTTTCCTCTGTAAGCATGCAGAAATTGACCTTGAAGCTCTTGATTGAAGGTCATCCACAGACCGCCAAAGTACCTCGCCGAGGCCATTTTTGGCCTTTTTGGAGATATTTTCACACTTAATGCTGACTATATTATTATTATTATTATGTATTTATACTCAGCGCAATATCTCCATATACTACAGGACTCAAAGCGCTATTTAACCAATCCGACTGTACAGGTACAGCCCCAACTCACAAGTAACTGACTTTCCCCTAACTGGAAGATAGAGGCTCAAGGATGACCATTTATCAACATCCTTGAGGTTTTTTAACCTGCCACTGGGGATAGGACCCAATGACAGAGGACCGCCATTTTTAAGAGGTCATCCGAGCCACTATGTATCTGCCTGTACTTGGGATTGAACCCATGTCCTCTGAGTTCCTAGACAAGTGTGTTACCCGCTAGGCTAGAGTGGCAGATAATAGACTATATAGCATGGAAAATGGTTTTGGAGGTTGAGTACATGATGGAGTACCAGAATCCAGGCTTACTGGTTACAGAGGATTATTGGTTACAGAGAAAATCTGCTGATTCCACAGTTATGGACAGGAAGAAGGCAGTTGTTTCATATAAGCCTACCCCTGCTGAGACGTAGTCTAGGGACATTGGTTAGGGGGTGTAGGTGTGCAACGTCATGGTGTGACCTTGATTTGACCTTTGACCTTGCTGTAGTGACCTTCACCTATAAAATCTTGTCTGGGCTATATCTCGGAAACTGTAAGGTGTAGGAAGTTGATACTTGGTAGGGACATTGGTTAGGGGGTGTAGGTGTGCAACGTCATGGGGTGACCTTGATTTGACCTTTGACTTTGCCGTAGTGACCTTGATCTGTAAAATCTTGTCTGGGCTATATCTCAGAAACCATAAGGTGTAGGAAGTTGATACTTGGTAGGGACATTGGTTAGGGGTATAGGAAATCATGTGCCCCAAATTTTTTGACGGGGTCAGATTTGACCTTGGAGCCCTCCGTGAAGGTCGAATGTGATCCTTCATACCTATAATGGTGTATATCACTTTGTATGTGACGCTTCAATCGTGTCCTGCCCAGGGATACACTGCGTCAAGACCCAATATCTAGTTTCCAATCTGATGAGGGTTGTTTTACTTTATTATCCACCATTTTATATGATTTGTGAGTTAAATAAATCCATATTTAAATGAGAGAATGCGATAAAGGATCTCATATATACAGGGGCACCAGTGAATATAAAATCTAAACCTTTAGCTTGCGATTTCTCAGTCATAGTTTCCAAGATATTAGTGAAAAAAACGAAAGTTATTGACGCTAATAGTCCATGGTAAGGGGGTTATATTGTATAACAAGACCACTGCTGCGGTGTGTATCCCCGCCGAGCATTAAAGGGGAGGAAATACCTTTTCCGAGATATTCCCAATTTTTCATTTTCTGCTAAAATCCAAGATGACATTTTTCTCCTAGGCACAGAATACTGCTGTACTACCCTGTGGGTCAAAAATTCGCTCTAAATCGCTCTGTCTGTTACCATTTCGAAGATATTTTCAATGTTTATTTTCTGCTAAAAATCCAAGATAGCCGCCAAAAGTGGCGAAAATTGAATTTTTTCCCTTTTGCATAGTATACTCATGTACTACCCTGCGGGTCAAAAATTCACTCAAAATCGCTCTATCTCTTACAGTTTTCGAGATGTTAAGACTTTTTCATTTTCCGCAAAAATCAAAGTAGCTATTACTCAGTTAGCTATGGACCTACAGGTCCCAAAATTTGCCATTACACAATACATTAAAAAGTAGGTGAACAACATATTTGACAAAAATCGTTTAAATTCAACAGTTTTGCTGTGATAAGCGATTTACTCAATGGAAAACCATGAAAGTAGCTATTACTCAGTTAGTTATGGACCTACAGCTCTGAAACTTTGCCATGACACAGAACATTAAAAAGTACATGAACAACATATTTGACAAAAATCCTGTAAATTTAATAGTTTTGCTGTTATAAGTGATTTACTCAATGGAGAACCATCAAAGTAGCTATTACTCAGTTAGTTATGGACTTACAGGTCTCAAAATTTGCCATTACACAGTACATAAAAAAGTAGCTAACAACATATCTGAGAAAAATCCTTTAAATTCAACAGTTTTGCTGTTATAAGTGATTTACTCAATGGAGAACCATTAAAGTAGCTATTACTCGGTTAGCTATGGACCTACAGCTCTCAAAATTTGCCATTTCACAGTACATCAAAAGTAGGTGAAGAACATATTTGAAAAAAATCCTCTAAATTCAACAGTTTTGCTGTTAAAGGTGGTTTACTCAATGGAAACCCTCAAAGTAGCTATTACTCAGGTAGCTATGGAGATACAGCTGTGAAATTTTCCCATGACACAGTACATCAAATGGTAAGTGAACAACATATTTGAAAATAATGCTCTAAATTTAATAGTTTTGTTGGAGTTATAAGTGATTTACTCATTGTTGAAATTCAAAGTAGCCATTACTCAGTTAGCAATGGAAATACAGCTCTGAAACTTTTCCACGACACAGAACATTAAAAAGTAACTGATTAACATATTTGACAATAATTCCCTAAATTCAATAGTTTTGGAGGTATAAGTGATTTATTCAATGTTGAAATTAAGAAATTTAAAAGTAGGTATTACTCAGTTAGCTATGGACTTACAGCTCTGAAAATTCACCGCGACACAGTACATCAAAAAGTAGATAAACAACATATTTGACAAAAAGTCCTCTATATTCAATAGTTCTTGAGTTATAAATGACTTGCTGAATGGTTAAATGTTAAACTTAGTATAGCTATTACTCAGCTAGCTATTGTGCTACACCTTGGAAACCTCACCATGATATAGTACATGAAGGAGTTGTTCAACAATATATTGGAGACCAATATTGTAAGTAACAGTTACAAACATAAAAGCAACTTACTCATTTTGGTCATTGTTAAAAACAGAAAATAGCTATTACTCACGTAGCTATCAAGATAGACCCCTAAAAATGGTACCATCTTGTAGGCATGGAGAAAGTAGCTGAACAACATATTTTACAGAAATGCTCTAAATGCAGTCGTTTTGGAGTTATGAGCACTTTACTGAAAGTAGCCACCATTGCTATTACTCACTTAGTTATGGACCTAGGTCTGAAAAATACCAAGCAGGCTATTTTTAGGCTGTATAAAAGTGCAAGTACACACTTATGGCAGCCATCTAAATCAACGAAAAAAAAACCCATGGCAGAACACCTGAAAAAAAAACCATGGCAGCCATCTTGTTAACACCCGTGGCGGCCATCTTGTTTTTCCGAATCAGCCGAAAAAGATTCCCAGGCAAGTTTTTCCAATGATGAATTTATCCTGCAAATTTGGAAGCTCTAGCTATAATATTTTAAGAGATAGAAAGGCTTTTGTAAAAACGTGATGAACGGACGCACGCACGGACACACGGACAGAGGGCATTTTATAATCTCCCGTACCGGGCCTATCGGCCGGCGGGAGATAAAAAATAAACCCCACTCTATATGCCCCCCGATATAGGTCATATATAAGATAATAAATTAGATAATTCTGTGTAGTATAATGTGTGAAATTCCCCAGTGAGGAGACCCCCTATATTTCCTCGATTTGTGGGAAATCCTTTACACAGTCATGATCTGTATAACCACATTGGACCTCTGATTTCTCCTGATACAAAACTGGCACAAATTGTGATCATTTTGTCTGTTTTTTCAAGGGTTCCCCCCAGCGGTACATTTCACATACAGTGTCAAATATTACAATTTTTACTCTGTATAGTGCTTGGCTTGGTAATTTGACACACACCTTAATTTGGCACAAAATGATGTAAACAATAAATTCAAATTCTTGCCAGTCCAAAACACTGACATAAAATTATAGTTTGTTAACTGAATATTGATTGGTTATGTGGCAGTTTGAAACAGTGATTTCAAGGAGAAATTACTGCCCGTTTAAAAGGTTACTCAATTGGTATATTTTTGTGTAAAATCTCTTTGTAATTTGTGCATGAATTGTGTTACTTCATATTTTTAATCAAAAGAAATCAACACTGTTATGCATAAAACTTTGCAAGCAAAAGTAAAGATTTGGGGTTTGAATTAAATCAGTTATGTATGAGTTGTTCTAAAATACAGCACAGAGAAGTATCTATATTTACTTAAAATGAGCAAATGGCAGACCTAGCGACAAGTACAATGTGGGACACTCCTTCCAAATTTGTAGTATTGGTGATAACATTAGGTCATTCATGTAATTTGTAAAGGGAGCATGTTTTTGCCAAATTTTAAGTTGTTTGTTTTTACTTTGAAACAGTTTGTGTAAATTTTCAGTATGCTTTTGCTTCAATTGCCAAATCTGTTTTTGTCTAGTCCAGAACTGTTACAAGAGTCAACTTTACAAGAAGATAACATTGAAAAAATTCTCAAGTGGGCTCAGGTATTTATTTAATTAATAACCTTTAATTTGAAAGATATTCTAGCTTTACACAAAAGAACTGTCATACAAAAAGATACAATCAGTTGTGTAAAATGTAAATCCCCAACAACATAATTTGTCTTATTTGTTTACAGTGATAGTTGGATATATTTCTTAATCAGATATCAATAAGATTTCTTCCAGTATCTGACTTGATTGGGAAAGACGTGGTATTTCTCTGGTGTAATCTGTACCTGATATATTAAATGTTTATATTTTGTTCATTTCCGACTTCAACAAGAATTCATCTACTATTTGATTGCTTCGGAAGGATGGTTTATGATGGAGGAAATACAGTTAGCCTTATAAAACATATACACACCTCTTTGGCAAATACAGTAGAACCTATATTATCTGAATTTTCAATTATCCGACCGCCAATCTCCCAACTAAATTTAAACCTGTTATTTCAGGCTTTCTGTTATAGGACTTCTCTATTATCTTACCTAATTGTTCCTCTCCCAAGAAGGTCAGATAACAGAAGTTCTACTGTAATTCTAATAGGTTGACAGTAAAGTTTTATTTTTTTTTTTTAATTTAAAGTTAGATTTCTGTTTATTTTAGACAGCGAGAATTGATCTAGTATTGGGATTAACCCAGAAACATTTAGTCTTCATGTGATCAAATATTTCTATTGCAGATGTTCATTGTGCTTGTAAACTTCCTTTCCAGTTCCCAAATAATTGTGAAACTTAACTTTATGACCGACATTTAATTCTTTACAATCAACATTGTCATTTTTCTTGATTTCAGACGTCAAGAATCAATCTGCTATCCAACTTGGTTGAGAAGGACATGTTGTTCCTGTGGAGTGATACTTCTAGTGATTCTGTGATTGAGGAGATTCAGTCAGTGTGTAAAACACATTCACCTCATTCCTACATACAGAGTGCAGTCTCTCTAGTCACTGAGCTAGAGGATGGGGAGCTCACTGAGGAGAAACTCCCACCACTTTTATCTGAACTGCTGAAAGAAAATAAATTCCCAATGCGTGAAGTGATGATGACGCTACGTTTGGTTTTGTGTGGACAGAAGGCGAGTTCGAATTCCTACTGTATAAAAATGTTGAACCTTTACTGGTGCTTGCTATAACTCCGCATAAATCCCCATTTCCTCCAAAAAATATTACTTCCATTAAGAGGTAATTTTTGGGGGTGTGTTCAATAATATTTTTTTGATGTGAAAGTATTGGTGTGTATATTTTGTTACTTTTACCATATCTTTAAAATACTTAATTTTTGTTCTTATATATATTTTTTTCAGAAAGGTGCACCTGTGGGAGAACTCATTGCCGTATTGGGGAAATCAGTGACACTCGAAAGACTGAACCTAGTACTGGGAAGGTTGAGTGAGGATAGTGAACAGATAAACAAACTCTGACACATCAGTACAGTAGTTCTAAATACATATACACGGGAAATGTTGCGTGAGGAACTATTACACAAATACACAATGTGTGTTATTACAGTGTCTACATAAAATACACAAATGATATGCAAATGGCAAACTATCATGATTGTGGTTTGTGTCCCACCCATTTTAAGTGTCACACACTCCATACCCATCTCTTTGGTTATGGGTTTGAATCCAAGCACCAACCATAAGTGTGACAATTTGGTAGGTTTTTCTCAAAAAAATGATGGTTTCCAGTGCAGAATGTTGACCAACTAGTATGCACTGCTCTCCTCCATCCCTCAACTACTAATTGTGACAGGATGTAAACTGATTTGAAATTAAAATCAACTCCTACCTATTTGGTGATTGAATATGATATGATTCACGATCTCAGTACAGCACTTCAAGTGGAATAATTCTGTTGTTAAATTCAACCCAATGTTGATGTTGAATTAATATTTGTACATATTTGGCATTCCATATTGATTGATATTGAAGTATGTATTTCCTCCCCATAAAATGTATTACTTTACAATTAAAGTCCTGCTTAATTTATCAGAACATGTATGTTATTTGATTTTTTATAAAATATTTACAGAGGTATCTTAAATTTCACAAAGCATTGTCATAAGGATATTGAACAATAAATTATATTACAGAAGAAATGTTGTAAGTTAGTAATTTAGAATAATAGTTGTGTTTTCTCTTTATGAATTACAGAATTATTATGAGGGAAAATTACCAGTTAAAGTGTTCTAGATGATATTGACAATGACATTGTAACCTTGGATATAAAACCCAGTTTTATTAATAAATATTGATAAATATATATGACACAAATAACTACTTCAAACCATTTTTTTGAACAGTATATACTAGTGTTGGGAATCGCTTCCAATTTTCCTGGTCGATTATTCGTCCATTTTTCCGAGTGATGATCGACCCATAATCGATTATTTTACTCCATTATTGTTTATTATTTAAGAAACACTTTCCGGGATAAAGCATAGATCAATCCGGTAAGAATAACGGTTTTTCGACATTTAGAATCTACCGAAAGAACTCACTTCCTGTAAATATGGCGGTAGACATAAACAAACTCGAAATGCATGACAAATCTGTTGATTTATTATGTAAAAATTCGTAAAATATATGGAAAATATATGGATATTGATATAAATCAGGAAAGGTAAGATAAAAGCTTACTAATCGATCATTAGAAAACGCTAGTGACCGACCGCGATTCTACACTGTCACCGACGATTAATCGACAATACATCTAATCGTCAGACCACTAGTATATACTTCTTTGAAAACATGTTTGAGTGACTAAAACCTTGATATAACTGAAAACTTAAGTAAATAAGACCCTGTTTGATAGGAGTTATATAAAGCATTCAATGTAATACTTCACAAGAATAAAAATAGCATCAGAGATGCCCGTACCCCACAGCCTAGGGAAATATTTTCAACACCATGAGATATAGAAGTACTGTATCAGTACAAAGTTCAGGAAACCTTCAGAGCACTGTCAGTTATATAAAGGTCCAAACAATGTTTAAATAGAGAAAATAATGTCTAAGAGAAAGATAATGTATGTAAAGATGAAGTATTAAAACAAGACAATTCAATAACAAGATGACAGCATTAATCAGTAAAGAAAACATTACGGCACTTTATCTATATCTGGCATGGCCGAATTTTGGTTTCGATGTTTTGAATATTACCATGCATACAGAAGTGGCAATACATTCAATGAATGCTTATGTGTGGTGTGTGGCTCATTTGATGAAATTCCATCTGTTACTATGGGAAGTTGTAAAAGTAAAATTCTTAATGAATTCTAATATGACTTTAACAGTGCTTAACCTGCATCAAAAAGACAGACCCAAAGGTGCAACAAGATTTTTAAGGTCAAAGTCACTACGACAAGGTCAAAGTCAAATCAAGGTCACACCATGATGCTGCACACCTACATCCCCCAACCAATGTCACTACCGAGCATCAACTTCCTACACCTTACGGTTTCTGAGATACAGCCCAGACAAACTTTTTCCCGCTGCCCGCCCGACCGAAGGCCCATCCGGACACCATGGGTGAAAACAATACCCCGACAGCCCTTAAGGGCTGTGAGGTAAAAACCAACATCTGGGTATATAATCATATTCACGAAAATTGTTGTTGGTAGAATTTTTATTGTTGTATAATTAAGAATTTTTGTGAGAATTTTTAGAATACTAAAGGTCAAAGTTGGAGTTTTACATCCCGTTCAACAGCCAGTTGAAGAAAATGCTGACATTGTTTGTCAAAAGATGACTAAAAACACACTTTCATAGTACCTGTGAAATATTCCTATTCTTAAAGCTTCAAGTTTTCCAAACATTTTTATAAGTATTTTAAAACATTTATCCCCCGTCAAATATGTTGCTAAAATAAATATATCAACATATGCAAGACAAGTGTGACATAACCTGCAACAGCAAAACTCCTCCAGAAAGGAAGAGTTAATACACCTAGGATCACAATGTCAAATGGGCGATGTGTGAGAGTGGCCATTTGAGTTTGTTTTTCGATAACCTGTACATACACAAAAAATGAAATTAAACCTTATTCCAGAATTAAAATCTTTCCCTTTTAAGCAAATTTTCTTATGTCTAGAAATAAACAACACTGTTTCCTTTTTTGCGGAATTTTATTGAGTTGAATGATATGTATTCAATTACATTTATGTTGGTCTTCATTTGAAAGAAAATTTATTTTTGAAAAAATCTGTACTTTATGGGGGTTTTCCATTGACAGACTTTGTTTGCTATACGGCCACTCCCTCACAGCCAGTACCCAAGAAAATAAAGTTGGCTGACTAGACCTATTATGGATCAATTCTTTTCTGGTTGCCTTAAAATATTTTTCTGAATCGTTGAAGAGGTACTCACAGAAATTGCAAAAATCCATTTTTTTTTTTGGCCTTTCAGTCACATTAAGTAAAAGTTTTCTAACTTATTACTCAAGAAACTGGATATTATGTACAACAGCAGTATTGTAAGATTAACCTCGACACAGACTTCCTTCAGGAAAGTGAAGTATCTCTTCTTGGACATCAGCACCTTAGAGGATGATTTCATCGATTTGACACTTTATAAATATTCATACTTACTTCTAATTGATCTCTGAAGAGAGACAAAATGGGGACAATTTGTCAGAGGTACAGCAAAGATCTTTCAAAATCACTGGTGAATGATCTGCCTTGCAGACCAGAGCAATAGCCAATATGGGTACACCACAGGCCACATTGAGAGGTGCCAGTAGTTTTCACCCTTATGACCAAACTTTTGAAGTGGCTGAATGTGAAAGCAATCTCGTGTGTTGCTGAAATAAGCCAATTTACTGGAGGGAGCAGCAGATGTTTATTTTAAACTGCTATGGAACTGCTATTGCCAAACAGAAGACGTGTCTTAAAGCCTCCGGATAATAAAGTTTGGTGCCACTGAACAAAATAGTCAGCTAGCCTACTTGAAACAGAGTTTACTTGCAATTTATGAAAAGAAGTTGCCAGGGTCCTGTTAGCGACTGTGAAATTTGGCAATGTTTTACAACCTTTGATAGAAGAACAAGATAAAAATGAAACGAGTGTTTCTGGTTTGTATTTATTTGAATTCATGGTTTACACAGCAGAGGTAGAACAAAGCAGAAAAGGTAGCTCATCGTACAACAGACAGATGTGGTGACAAACACAAAACACTCCTGTAGATACCCCATCATTCAGACACAAAATTACATCTATCATGTCAAAGATAGATATTCTTTGTCACAAATTTCAAATATATTGTCCTCAAATGGGACCACTACTTATTTGATCATCTTCAAAACAGGACCATCACATGACATGAAAATTAGTTGACAAACCAAAACATTCCAAAACGTCTGAATTTGACACTTGTTTTAGATCTTAATTATCTGAAACTTTGCTAAATTAAAGAAATGCACCTTGCTTTAACAAAATAATATCATAGAACTTTCATTGACATGTGATTATTGAATCCTGAAAATAAGTTTTTCTTTACATTTTTTAATGTTAATTGGTACATCGGTTAACTTACATAACACATATGGGTACATACAATACACTTGTCCAGACTTGTATGTCCAAACTCCCCCTCATGTGGACAAAATTATAACTGGTTTTGCAAAATCAAGCATCTGTTCTTTCTCAAACTTAATTTAAGGAGCCTTCTGGTTCAACTTTCACTGCTCGTCATTTATTACTAAAGGTTGGGTATTGCTAGGACATATTAAATGGACAGTCCTTGAAAAAGACTAGCTATCCGTTATCCAATGATCATTCTAGTGATTGTTCTGCCTTAGTATTAACCAACATTGGACTGAGTCAATTAACTGATCCCATAACTCTGATGATGCTTCAACTATATACTGTCATATGTTAAGGCACAACACATGAAAAATGATCACTGCCAACATTACTTAACTGTTGATGAACTGTACTAAATTATCTAGGACAATTCTTGGGTAGAAATATTAGACCATAGTTAGAGGGAAAACTTTGTGAAAGGCAAAATAAATATATATATTATATTTTTTTTTGTTTTTTTTTGGGGGGGGGTTATTTTTTTATTTAATCAATTCAGGAAAATATTGATTATTTTTCTCTGTAGGAGTAAACAGAAATTTGAAGTAAAGAGAGCAGAGATTATCAGAATGTTCTAGAAAATTATTGGAAAAAATACAAAAAAAGTACTGTAGAAAAATAGCTTTGTTTTTTTTTTATAAATTCAGAAATACAAATACAGATATACAGACGTATGAAATGTGAACATATCACAGCTTTCAAGTTGCATTGATAAAGTTTAAAGAAAGTCAGCGACATAAATATACAATCACTCATAAACTTTAGTAAATATAAACACTTATTGACATTTAAAATAGTATATATATATATATTCTGTGTAACAGCAATGAATAGAAACACAGATATAGATGCGGCAACACATGTTTTAGAAATAACCATGTTGTTTGTGGAAGTGAAATAGGAACTATATATATATACCAATTTTGTATCTCTCTATATTTTTATTGCTGACAATTTGGTTATCTAAAATTCTATAAGGAAAAGTTGGGCAAACTAATATTTTTTTATCTCTCTGTGCAGACAATTCTATCTGATCATTAGCATGCCTGCTATATTTAAAATGGTGTCCCTGATGCTAGCAATGATAATAGTGTTTGGGGATTGTGCTTTAAACTTTTAATTCATCAAAAAAATGTATAAAATCTCAAGTACATGTAAAATTTAAGCAACTGCATTTACTGGATTCTGTATCAATAGTTCATCAACATGTCAAAAGCCTTTTCAGTGTCAATAAAGAGATTCATTTGAAAATAGCAGTATCAACTGTTTGACAGCAATATAGAAGAAATATGAAGTGAAAATGGTACAAATTAGCACACAGTCTGTGAAATTCATCTCCAAAGAAAAATATCACACTTCAAATTAAGGCCATTGTTGTGAAGTTGGTCATTTTTGTGACAATTTGTGGCATATTAAATATCTGTAATCGGCTCATAAACAACCATGACATTTTTCAGAAACAAAGTCCTCATCTTACCAGACTTGCCAACAATACAGGGGGTATACAATAAGTCGACGAAAATGGAATTACATGTATTTGATTTCACAATTGTATGATCGTGGGTGTTAACATTTTTCTTATATGGCCTCATTTTAGCTGTCATATGGAAATGCACATGCCTTTTGGCCATATTTACAGTGAAGTGTCATTCCTTTTTACTTTCTATGTGTGTGTGTGAAATGATATAATATGACAGAAACTACCTAACACCTGTCATACTAAAAATGAATTTTGCAGTGATGTCTAAAAATAGATCATGCAGAAGCATTTGACAAGACCTTAGGCTACTTTCACAAAGGGTCTTAAGACTTAGCTGTGACTTTGGCTAAGACATGGCCTCAAATCGGAGTCTTAATCTTACATTTTAATCTCAAAGAGTTTTTACAGAAGGGGTCTCAGCTAAGACCAAGTTTATCAAATATCAGCAGTTGTTTTTGTGTCGTGTGACCACTACTTCTTGTCAAAATATTCTTTTGATGATATATATCCTTTGACACAATTTATCTGTGGCAAAATGCTCTTTTTGCAATGAAAAATCTTGTAATCGCAAAAAAAGTTCAAAGACTACTTTAGTAGGGACTCTGTATATAACTTTGAGCCTAAGACTGCTCTAAGACCTCTTGTGAAACTGGCCCAGCTCACAAATGAACAGGAAATGCATCTTTCCGGTATATAATACAGGATACAACCTGAACTTTGGGTCCCTACAAATGTTATATAACACTCTCAAACAAGCTAAGGATGTGAAATATCTTACATAAATTATACTATCAAAGGAGATGAATTTAGAAAAATAGATATGGTAATTATATGGTACATACAGTGACTACAATAAAAAGTACAAACCGAATGAAAAAAAAAACCTAAAAATGATATTAGTTTTAAGAAAGCACCACAATAAGAAACAGATACAATCTACCAACAAACACTTGCATTGTTTAATGTGACAGTGACATAGCCAAGCAAAGGCGATATAAATATCTTCTTATGCACAGAATATATAAAAAGCTAGTTACATACACAGAACAGCAACAACTATGTGTGAAGACATTTTCAGAAGACAAAGTTTATATTTACTACAAACTCCACAGAACATAGTACACAGATAGAATCAGAAATCTTGATTTTATCAAAGTACTGTATCTAAAATTTGCCACTTAGAGGGGGGTGGGGGGGTGTGGAGAAGAGGAGTTCTAAGGGGATAGCGGGGTGCACTTGCTTAAAGTAAGAGTTTCCTAATTGGAAAACTTTACATGCTACAATAAATTTCACATTTCTGACTCAAAGTAGAAACTTTTACTTTTGGTCAGCATTTACCATTGGTTAGTTACTACCTTAGAAATTTAATGGAAGATTTAAATAAATTTTGGCTTTCCAAAATCATTAGTTAAAACAGAGAACGTCCTTTGAAAATTTTCACTTGTGTGCAATTTATTATTATTTACATTTTTTCAATACTTCAGTAAACATGAAATATAAAGTTATTTCTGAAAATTTAAGGAGTATTCACATTTGTGAGCATACTTGATGCGTTTTGTCCAAATATATAAAATACACGGTACTTGATTGGCACTTAGTAAATGTGGGTCAGTTTTCCACATATGTGTAGAAGCATAATGGATTGCACTTTCATAACATACCTATTACTGGTTATCAATCTGCATTAGATCCTTGACTGTTTTGAAAACTACAATAATCAAGTCTCAGCAACACACTTTCACTCCTACAAATGTACCACACTTCAACACTGTGGAGTCAAATCTGGATAAACTTAGGATCTTAGGATTTTAGAGCTTAGGATTTTCACTTAAGTCCCTGACTTAAGTTTTAAGACTTTTGCCTCAGCTAAGACTGGACCAAAGTTTGGGTTTGCGAAAGATCTTAAGCCCATACTATGCTAAGATTTTTGTCTTAGGTAAATCCTAAGTAACCAATGCTTCAATTCACACAAATACAGCTAAAACAACGAACATGTTTATTTTCGGTGCACAGGAAGTGACAGAAAACCGTATTTATTGCAGAAGAGGTGCAAAAATCCAAGGATGGACTGTACGAAAATCAGAAATTTTGCATTGGTCTACTTTTAAACATGGGATTCACCGAAGCACTTTAGTCCCTTAAGCTTATATTTACTAAGTCTATATTATCCAATCAAATATTGATTTTCCAAAATTAGCTGAATAACAGAAGGTTGTAGTGTGCTATTTACTGATATTTAGGACACCTTCGACCGATAATGATGCAAATGTGAGGGCAATACATAAGTAGTTCAACTATATTGGAAGACTCAAGTCCCCTTTGTATCAGGCTAAAAGCAAAAGTTTAAAAAAAGGGCTGCTTGGCCCTTTTGTCAATCCTAAAAGAATATTTACACTTAACCCAAAGACAACAGTCTTTGGGTGAAATATAAATCATAGATTTTAAGCTCAAAAATAGACTCAAGTCCCTAAGTGAATCCAACACCACAACACACTTCCACTGAAACAGTCATATCAGATTACTGGGTACATCTGAAAGAATAAAGGCCTGCTACACACTCGTTATTTTTTACTTGTTTTCTCGTTTTCATTATGGTATATTCTCATTTGGTCGTTCATGTTTGTTCCCACCAATGCATAAGCATTAGTGAGGATAAGCTAAGTATTTCACTTACTAAAAGTTAAATTACAATAACATTTTTGCAGTTTCCATTTAAAAGAGAAGTCTATTTCACACAGTTCTACTTAGAAGACTTTGACTGTAAGACACGGCTTTGGTGACAGAGTCATACACTTGACAATTGACTGGTTGTTTTAAAAATAAAATTATTTAATCTTGGTCAGTAATGAATAAACTTGAATTCTGTATAAGTACAAAAATGTAGCTGGAAAATAATTTTTTAACTTTTAAGTAATTCACTGAAATTAATTTTCACAAAAAGACAGGCTTTACTGAAGATACTTTTTTACTGAAGATACAGATTTAAATGTTCACTGGGAATTAATTCTCGCTAACAAAGCTAAATAAACAGCTGTAAGTAATGCTAAGTTAAAATCTCCACTGGAGTATATGTTACAGTAAATATGCGAAATCAGTAAAAACGCGTATTTACTAAAATTTTCAGTAAATACACGTATTTACTGATTTCACATATTTACTGCAACATATATATTGAGAGTGACATTTGTATCTTGAGGTTACTCTCCAACTACTAGTGAGACTTTCCATGGGACTTGATTCTGTTAAAATGAACCCCAAGGCACAATATACATCAGACACAAGTAGCAACATTTCAAATTGCTTGGAACACAACTCAATTATCACTGCCTTTGAAATGTAACAACTTATTTGATATGAAATTATTAAAAACAACAATAAATACACTACAGGTTAGCTACATAATGTTATATAAATCAACAAATTACTTGTGTAATACATACATAACAATAGGCCAATAATACATTTTGCAACTGTACAGATATATCACACAATAACTTCCAGGCTTAGCACAGAGAACATTGAACCTAGAGTAAGAAATCTAAAATTCGCCACATATCTGAAATTCGCCACAGGTGAAAATACTAATAAAATAAATGAATTGTGGTGAGATTTGTTGACTGTATAGTAAATTAAGGCTTTTTGAACTGAAAAATACCAATTTTTAGACAAAAACATAATTTTCTTCATAAAATTAACTAAGGTTTTAGAGGTGGCGAATTTTAGAATCCTGGCGAATTTTAGATTTCTTACTCTACTAGTATACATATCAAGGTCAAGTTAAAAGGTAAATTTCAGACAATGACTTACACCTTGAAATAAAATAAAGTTTATACTGTCTATAACTGTTTATACTTTACATAAAATGAACTATATATTATATACCAGTGCCTATACATGTATTCACTAATATTCTAAGAATGAGAAATTTCTTATCATACATACACATTTTCTGAGAAAAATTCCAAGAGCAAGATAAATTTCTAAGTATAAGAATTTTTTCAAAATTTCTATTAAAAAGGCTATTTGCTTTAACATTTTTGCCAACAAATTTGCTTAACAACTAAAATACTTCTACTACCTGTTTTGTACATACCTATTACACCCAATGTACCATTATTACCTTCAAAAGTCTAAATATTACCCATAATTTTCAGATTTCTTATTCTTAGATATTTTTCTTACTTTAAGAATTATTCTAAGAAAATGGCTGCTTTCTTACCAAATTCTAAGAACAAGAGTGTTAGTGAATATGGGGGCCCAGAATAATTGGAAAGTTACATTTCTATAAGAAACTAGCCAGGCTGTCTCAATCATTAAATATAATACTGACAACCTTGATAATCTGACTCATAGTATCCAATGATTTTGCATCTTACTTATCAATACTGTCATCACAATATATAAATAGTTTTCCCATAAAATCACATGATCATATGGCTCTCAGCCTGTGTATCGTAAGAGTGAAACTTTATAATTTTCACAAATTATTTCATTCATATGGTTTTACCAGAACATATTTTCACATATTAGTCAATTTCTGCTTCACTTTTTCCCAGAGATCTAAGAGTTCATATTAATCAATTTTCAATATAACTCATTTGCTACTTTCCATTAATGTCATATTATGTATTTATGATGCACACATTCTTAACGCCAATACAAGATCTATTTGAATGCTGTTGATTACTTTTTACCACCAGGGACCATATTTTGAAAGTATTCTACCCTTAGATGGCATTTCAACCGGTACTCTTTAAACAGTTCAAATGTGTCTTTTGTTTTAATTTACAAGACAAAATGTTATTTTTATGATAATTTTTTTTCACATAACCTATAACCACTCATCAGTCTCAAATGAACCTCTATCTTGATTTGCCTTGAAATATGTTATAATCCTATACTTTTAACATCATTTGATTACCATTGAAATGACTATGTAAGAGGCCCCTTTTATACATGGGCTATGCAGAAGAACCACTCAGCAATGGCTGCTTCACTGGACTCAGATGAATACCAGACTCCACTGTCTCTGAGATGTGCATGCCCTCTTTATACACAGCAGAACAGGCCTGATCTTGTAACGGGTCCTCTGGTTGGTAGATATGGATACCAGAGTCTATTGTATCGGAGTTGCTGACTGGTTGACTGCAATCTGACAGACTGGTTCTCAGATCCGGCTCAATACTATGTCCTACATCCTCCTGGGTTGTTTCCTGAAAAGAACCAGTAGTATCACAGCCGACATAATTATCACGATGCACTTCAGCATTTACACAAATAGGATGGCTGTTCTTTTCTATCAAGAACTGCCTGTCTAATGAATGGTTGTCTGCAAACATAGAGTTATACTCGAATCCTACTGGCTCAATATCACAGTCCAGGGCTTCCTTTTCACTGATTGGTCCGTTTAAATTTGAATTTGATAAATGCTGCATTTTGACTGGCTGGTCACCTGTTGTAGCCTCACTATCAATGAATGGTAGATCATCCCAGTCTGCAAAAGTTTTGCTCAGTCTTGCATTGATCTGTTCTGCACTTTGGTCTGGATTTGTGTCCATAACAGCACTGGGATTTGAGGAATGGTTGCTATAGCAATGAGCTGGACTGACTTCTCTGGACGGAGATTCTTCAGGGATTGTCCCAGGTACAGACTGAGTGGCTGGGGTGGTGGTAGCTGATGTGGTCTCTGATGATGCAAGGTAATCCGTCAGAAACCTGGCTGTCTGTTGGTAACCTTGCTGGAAGTACAGAGAAATACATAATTATGCACATTTTTACAGAAGCAACACTTCTAGCATTTCATGTCAGAACATTTTATTTGGACAATAGGATAGCTTCCTGAATGATATATACAGAAAAAATATATGACGGATGTTTTTGATGATACACTTTATTCTGTACATGTCTAATGACAGATGTTTTACTTTTATGATCCACCATTTTGTAGGACTTATGAGTTAAATAAATCAATAGTTATAGAGAGAAGGTGAAAATGTTGTCATAAAAACATGGGAACCAGTGAATACAAAAGTCTCAGTCTTTAAGTTGTGATTTCTCAGCCATTTCTGCACAGATATTCAAGCAACAAAAACAAACAAAAGCACAGTAAAAATACCTTTCTAAAGGTATATAACACATATTCGTATGGTACATAGTTTCCAAGATATTGGTGAAAAAAATAGAGCTTGATTATACCGATTATCCATGTTAAGAATGTGCCATTGTATACAAAAAATATATCCCGCCCTGTATACCCCCCTATATGGGTCACATTCAGCGCATGGTGGATAATAAAAATATATGTTGTATAAGATATATTTTTTATATATTCATGTTTTAATAAATGCTAATAACCTTATACCTCTATGCATATGAATTAGTTTCTCTTCTAAGTGGTTTCAGTGAGCCTGAGCCAGATTACCATATCTTCTGAATTCCTTTCATTATATTCTGTTTGAGCTTTTCGATGGATAAAGATGGTGAGGCATGTACCAAAGGTGTACGACATTAAGTTTTCTGTCCTTGGTGTTATGCATATGAAGCAGTCATTACACTGACATGTGAGACAAAGGCTTACAAACTGACACATTATGTCAGTCTTGCTTGTAACTTTAGGTCACAAAAGAATCACATTCTAACACTCAAAGCCATCTTTTATCTACTCACCCGAATTAAAAACTCCCTGTCTCCTGGTTCCACGTCATAGTCGTTAGTTCCCATGTACCCACAATTCACTGCAATCGTTCTCTTGGCATCGTCAGACTGTGAACACAGAAAAATAGCATTAGTTGTAGTCATGTTAGTGTTCAACAGTAATTCGTATTGACCACTGACCTCACTAATTCAATTTTCTGATTACAACATAACATAATATTGTCAGTTTCCCCAAAATTTTTTAAGAATATATATTTAGTAATTTCTCATTATTTAACATTAAAATCCTTAATCATGTGTTTGCATGCTTTATTTTGAGATATTTCACATGCTACTTTATTGCAGTGTATTTTCAAATGCTTTATTGCAGTGATTTAAGAAAGGTATTGTTTTATGTATGGTAGACAAAATAATAAATCAGTCAATATTATGAAATTCAATGAAACTAGCAAAAAAAAAAATTTCAATATCAAACCACATTAAAGGCCAAATTGAAGTTTGACACCCATGTTAAAGTGTCCATTTATTTATTTATTTGGGTTTAACGTCACTTTCAACACTGCATAGGTCATATCACGACGGGTAGTTTTATGGGCAGAGGAAACCAGTACATACAGTTGGTCAAGGTTCTGTACTGTAAACTGCCAACCATCAGTAACCACCTTTCCCACATAAGGCCCGGGCTTTGAACCACCGACCTCAGAGGTGGCAGGTGTGTTACCACTACGCCACTGTGGCACCCTAAAATGTCAATTCAATACCAACTCTAAATAAGTTCTCACCAAAGTGTAATACTGCCTGTATTTACCAATTTTAATCCACATTAAAGTAGTACATTAACTATTGAAACCTTTCACAAAATGTAAGATCAAACAACTTAATGATATCTCCTTGAGAAAACTCTTTGATATTGTATTTATACTGCACCAAAATAAACATTATAACACATGTTAGTGAACTTTTCATTAAATTTTAATATTATTCAACAGATATTCTTATTCTACACTGAGAACCATTGTGGTCAAAATGCTGTTCTGCAATTTAGTAAAACTATTTTGAAATTAGGCCTTTTTTGACTCTGTGCCAGAAATTTAGGCCAAGGGTTATGAGAGTCACTATTTCAGTGCCACAAGGAGCCTTTTTAACAGTCTTTGTGTAATTTCAATTCTAACACTGATATGATCAATTAAACAAAGCACATTAGCTGGTTCAGGTATCTGTACACAAAGTTATATTCCCACCTTGATATGCAACCTTCTCTGACTAATTAGTAGTGTTTCAATGGTAGTCATGAAGTACTCTTTAAAGCTTCTGATGTCCACAGTACTCCTGTCACAAGTCTCGTAGTGAAACATGGGTGCATTATGATCCTGTTCCTGTGCCCTCAATTCATTCAGAAACTCCTTCATCGTCAGGTTCTTGTTTTTTCTTTTACACCGTTCGAATTCTTGCTCTAACCGTTGTCTGCAAATAGTCAATCCCCCTTTATACCCAGTACACATGTGCACTAACACAAGTTTGGGAGCTAAACTTCTAATAAACAGATATCCCACAGCGATATTCACAAAAGGGTTCAATGAAATCAAAAAGGCTACACACCTGTGCTGATTTTTCTCTGATATTTAGCTAACATGTAAATGTGCAATTTTAGTTTAATAGATAGTTTTTCATGTGCTTAACATAAACATAGCTTACAGAAGTTCTCAGATTCTGCAAAATGCTGTCAAGAAACAAAACAAGATTGTGTAGTACTTTGTAGTATTTCTATTCAATTTTATTGATATTCCAACAACTCATCAGTTTCTTTGAATAACACTCAACCAGGAAGAATAAATTATGTCACAATGTCATATGTCCACCACTATACCAAAACACAGTTGCAATTCTCTTTACTGGGGATTAAATACCTTAATCAGAAATCTGAAATGATCTATACTTTAATTTTACAATATTCACAGCGACTTAAATGGTTTGAATTGGAGGACAAAATATGATTATAATTTAAATGGTCATTAAAATAAACCATGTTCAATGGCAATAAATAGAAATAAGTTTTGTTGGTGGAAGTAGTGAAACATTATGCTGCTGAACTGATGTTGTTGATGCCTAAGTTGTTTTATATTATACTGCTGGTACTTATATTCACTGGAATATTTCCGCTATTGCAAGATTCAAAGCACTACTTGACCTGTCCGACTGACACTCCCCTGTCTGAAAGATAGATGTTTGGAGATGACAAAATGTCAACCCCGTGACGTCTTTTGGTTTGCCACTGGGGGTGGGGCAGAACCAAATGATAAAAGATATTCTTTTTATTGTTTATCCAAAGTTTGTTGGTAACAGGTTTGTCTTGGTGATACCTTCACCTATCAGCCACTCACCGTGCTAGTTTGGTGTCTGGGAGATAGGAAGGCTTGTAAGGAATCTCCTTGCTAAACAATGCCTGCCAGATCTTGTAGTCAATTGCACTCTCTGAGACCTACAACACAAAGGTAGATAATCAGTTCAAAGCTCAGTAGACTTTGTGAAACTAGAATCTCTAGAACCCGCAAGAGTAAATTGTTACACTTTTATCAACTGGTAAATTATATTCACAGTACAGTTGACAAAATGCTGCCATTAAAACAATTTGAACATGCAATATAAACAAACTAATATTTATTAATATAACAGTGAGTTAGAATATTACACTGGTGAAATACCTAGGCATGTTAATTTTGGAGATATCATTGCTAGGGTTATTTCTTTTGTAACAGATGAAATATGTATAAGAAGTTAATGTTTCTAATACTTCATTATTTATTGAACTTGCATCCAATACCTTTATGACTAAAACTGGCCATAATCTATCTTTATTTTTCACATATTTTTCTCAAATATACTGAGTAAAAATACAAAAGCTATGCCAATAAAGTCATCCTTTGTATAAAATCTTGACAATTGAACAGTCTATGGCAGTGACTAAGAAGTGTTAAGTCCTTTTCAAAGGGGAAAACTTATATTGCATGTTTTCCAAGAATTTCAAGGTTGCCCTCACAAAACCAAGTGCCATAGCTTTGATGATGTAAACAACATATTTTTAGTATTTCTGGGACACTTCCTCATCAATTATAAACAGCTGACATAATTTGCTATTTGTATAAAAGTGGAACACTGATCAATAATTAAAGTGCACCTGAAGAATCTATTGACTAATTCACATGCAAACCCTTGTATATAGTTACTGACAAGTTTATTGCAGCTCTATTGGTCTTAGGCATGCCATTTGGAAACACTTGTATCTGTACACTTACTATCAACTCAAATATTGAATGTAAAATGTATTGATGCATTTAATAATCGAAATATGTCATTACAGATCTCGTTAAACTGAATCTAACTCGGTGGTTCCAGTTATGTGAGGAGAATACAAGCATTACGATCTCACCAAACTGATCAGTCAGTTTGTATTCCATTAATATAAGAGAGACGAAGCATTTTAGTATGAATCAATAAGAAAAATATAAAACAATTTATACAGTTTTATACCTGTTTTATACAGTTTTATACATGTTTTTTAAAATTAAAAGTTTTTGAAAAAAAACCCCACAAAAATAACGTTACATAACTAAACCACCACCATTTTCAAATGTTACAGACATTTGTTTGATTTCGAACATGTTAGTAGAGCAAAATTGATGTTGAGTAAAAAAACGATGGTTTCTAAGGATAACTGAGTAACTCAATACAATAACATAATACAGCAGAGTTGCTGATAACCAGATATAAACTGGCATCCAGTGTGAGAGATCAATTACAATTGGCCACGTTTCTCATATTTCAGCCATAATAATGTAAATTCAAAATATTAATCACGACATGGGCGCCTACTGGTAGTTTGCCAGGCCACTGCTGTATACAACACCATTGTCCAGTGTCAAAATGGCAAATTCAAAAAGTCTGCTGTTATATAATTTATAATGAAAGAATTAAATGAATTGTGAATTTGCCATGTTAACTTCAGGCGGGGTTTGACTAGAAATGTAGGTACAGTTGTAGCATAAGACAGACTTGGGTATTATCTATCTAATATCCATAGTTTTATACATTAATAAAAGTGGTCCTACCAGTGAAGACATGGTTGAAATCACAAGTAAAAGACTGTCTGCATAGTCATTTTGTTTTTCCTTTCTAAAACGATTTTTAATTGTGACAAAATTTAAATAAAGTTATTTGTTTGGAAATCATCTTTGATACAGTTAATAGATGATAATTTGTGACATCACCCACAAATTCTTCATATCTTACAATTACAGTAGCAATTACAAAACCACTCACCACATACAGTCCCAGTGTCTTCTCATTGAACCTGTCATTACTGACAATATTGTGGTTTAGTTCTAAAGACGATCCTGTAAATATAACACCATGTGATTCACAAATCATGTGACAGCAAACTGTAACCTTGTCAACAGGGTTTGTAATCAGATATTATTCAACTGTAAAATCTATCTCAGTACTCACTAATGTACATATTTACCATAATCAGAATATGCAAAAAATTGAAATCAAGTGTTACTTTGAACCTCAGTGATCATTTGGGAATTACTGGTAAGTCTGACAAATGATTATTACTGTCAATTAAGTGGTTTTCAGTGAAGCAGTATTTGAAGGAAACAGTAATCTTTTTCCCCTGACATCACTTCCATCACCTGACTTGAACCTACATGTATCCACTGTCAGAATGCCAAGCTTAGAGACCAGGGGTCATATTCACAAAATGGATCAAGACCAAGCTGAGCCAAAAATCAGCTCAAGTATGGTCTGAACAGCTATAAACTTGAGCTGGGCTTTGGCCAACCTTAAGCTTGATCCTTTTTGTGAATACCAACCCTGTACAAGGACTCTGACACAACACCCGCTAATTTATTTCTATTAAGTCTGAACTGATATGACACATATCTTAACTGTCTATGAGCACCAGAAATGATGTAATGGAAAGCACTTCTATTTTGAAGAAGTGGATTGGTTTTATTCGTAGGCACTCGCAGCAAACACCACAGACTTCAGTTAAAATCCTCAGAACTGCTTTCTTTATATTATCCAGTATTGAAGGGAACCTTTTTCCATTTTATTCATAATAACGAAAGACTGTATTTGTGTGTGGGTTTTTTAAACCATTTCTTTTGCAGTGATAATACCCCACTCTAACATATTCATAATAAACTATGGGTACCTACGTATCACAGACTTACTTAAAATGGAAAATTTTTATTTAGTACTAAATTGATTACAGAGAGTTTTTCCATCACTGATATTTTCCCTGCTATGTGGAAACCCTCTTTAAGTAATTGTATGCTGATGTCCCTCAATAGAGAGTCGACTCAACGAGCTGATATTTACTTCTACTTGCAAGGGAACTCTACTGTTCAGATTCCTATTTAAACTTGTCAAATTGTTCAAAAAGAGAAAACAACAAAGAAATATTTTTCAGTTGCAGGAAGACCTTAAAATAAATATCAAAAACAAAAAATATTCAGTAAATTTAACAGTCAGAGCCACAATATGTATTTGATAGAAGATGGTGAATTTGGAACAATTAATTTTTAAATATTTAAAAAGACTAGGTATGCATTGAATGAATATTGGAAGTCTGCTGTTTTATCTTTTATCAATCAGTTTTAGTCTGTTTACTTTTCAAAATTATAACAGGTATATTATTTAATGTGCTTCATATCCCCATTTGTGTCTCAGTAATAACTTATAAGTTTATAATGTAAAATGGAAATAGAAAAAAAAACTTGTCAAATTTAATTGGCAGTGTAACGACAGTTTATGACTCCTAACATTGATTTTGCATCATGTGGGGATTATTTATGACATATTGATGGCAACTTTTTCATGTGACAAATTGTTGTCACATGATCTAATGTATTCTATCAAACAAAACTTACCATGATTTAGAAGTTAACAATTAATACCACAATTGTACTCTATGTACAAATTTCTCTTGACAGTAACACCAAATTAAGACTACTAATGGGAGACCAAAGTAAATGCAAAATATTAAGTGTGTTATAAAACTGAAATATTGTATTATTTCTTTGTAAAATAAGGGTAAATCCAATAGATGAAAGTCATTATTAAGCAGAACTCTTCTCATCTATAAAACGGTAAACTAGCATATTTATGAAGAAATATGACTTTGACATGTGCAAATACTCGGGCTTATCCTTGATTAAACAAACCTCGTACCCAATCAATAGGTAAACACTCAATTAGGAGGTCTGTCCTGAATATCTGACGTATTTACTGGAAATTTCCTTCATTTTCCTATCGGTTTTCACTGCCTTCCTAGTAATTACAGTCATAGCAAAAATTTTACTGACAATCCCTTTTTCTCTGTCAGCAAAAGTTTAAAATAGAGTTACTTTTTTTAAATCATGGTAGCTCAATCTAAACAACTGTTGACATAAAGTTTTACACTGTTAGAAATTCGGCATTGACAAAGTCAGAAAAAATATTTTTGAAACTTAGAACGCATGTGGGGTGACCATAATTAGAGTACCGACCAGAATTGCTTAGCAAGGCAGTAGATGTCTTGAGGAAAATCTAAGGAAATGAACACTATTCAGTTTGACAGACTGTAAATGTCATTCCATAAGTACATATGTACAAAACATGGGGAGCACTTAATGAGCACCAAACCACATTCAACGAATTAACGTCGGACCTAAGGATGGGTCGGTATCAAAAATGTGTACATCGGGAGGTCGCCAATGCAAAACCGTACCGATTCCGGGACTCCGCGTTTTAGTACACCCCAAACAAACATGGACATTTCCTCTTAATGACATCGCAATTAAAGTCCCCAAATGGACAAAATATGAAAGAAACCTGTATAATTTCTTCAGATTTCTTGTTTGTTCACAATATTTTAAGTTTTCCTTCCATTTTATGTGTTGTCAAGCGAAATTTAGGTTATAAATTCTCGTAACCAAAACATGGCAGTTCTGCTCAATGTGTATAAAAGTCTGCAAATGGACAAAAATATGGGGATAAAAGCTTATAATTTCTTCAGATTTTGGGTATGTTTGTAATATTTTAACTATTCCTTCCATTATATATGTTGGCAAGCGAAGTGGCGGCTGTAAAATCTCATCACGGTATTTCAGTAAAATGCTCTCGATACCGAGATACCGGACCTACCGACCCATCCCTAGTCGGACCTATATTTCACAAAAAAATATAGTGTCATTAAAACACTCTCTCTGAGAATTACATGAATCTTAAAAATAATAAACATTTTATAAGATAATCAATTGCCCTTGCAAACTGGAGGTTAATTCATGTACATGTGATTAATGTATGAGTTTCCTGTCTCCTCAGACAATATATAACCTTGTGTACACTGTATAAAGAACACAATCATTCACCCTTCGCTTGCAAGTTGCCATGGCTGAGGATTATTTTAGGAGACTGTTTTAATGCTCTTTACAAATGGCTTCCACATGCATATTTAATTCTCAAGAAATAAATCACCCACAGGATTTCAATGGAGCTTTTCACCAATGTCTACCTGGTAATGCATTTCAAGGAATATCCATGAAAAACTTGAAAAAGAGAAATCCTGATGAACAATCACATGATATGTCTCTTCTAAACGAAGCAAAATATGGGTTATATTTTCCACCAGCGCTTCACCAATGTTTTGTATATGTTTATCAATGACACTACCAAGGCCAGCGAGGTTTAGCCATGTTGTAGGCTATGTACTTTTGAATAAAATGTATAGCAGCATAAATACCTCTGATAAATACAGCCCCAGGTTTACACTTTAAGGGGCATAAATTTTACTGGGTTGGTGTGTAGGGGGAACGGAAGGAAGATGGCAAAGAGGGATGTTAACTATTATTCAACTAAATCATTGGTAGAATCTACTTAAAATGCTGCTTGACTAAATACCACTCAGTTAATTATATTATTTTGAAATTTTGGCTTAATTATTACAAATGGTTGTAAATATCACCCGAGTACAAATGAACACAGGGTTCAAACTGACATTGCCTGATGTGCTAGAGGTTGAAGATTATTATTATTACTATTATTATGTATTTATACTCAGCGCAATATCTCCATATACTACAGGACTCAAAGCACTATTTAACCAATCCGACTGTACAAGTACAGCCCCAACTCACAAGTAACTCACATTCCCCTAACTGAAGATAGAGGCTCAAGGATAAGGTGGATTTGATCAAAGTTGAAGTTTTAAAATGTCCACCATTTACTTCTACTTATGACAAGTACCAATTGTACCCACTAATAAAAATGTTAAGTTCAAAAGACATTTAGACGGTATTCACTAACATTCCTATGTTAGTTCTAAATTTAGTATTTTTGTCATAAAAATATGTTTGGAAATTTGTCCTAGTGAAATTGGTATTCACAAAGTATCATAGTCTTATCTTAGTCCAAACCATTGTCCCAAAGTTAGGAATGCTTAGAGGCTCAACTGTACTTAATTCATCCATTGTGACATAAAAAGCAAGACGAGAATGTTATCATCACGTGATGAAATCTCAGTGGTTTAAATTTGGTTATACAAACACTCATGAGATTTACAACTTTGGTCTAAGATAGGATTAGGAAAATTGTCCTAGCTAGGACATGCTTTGTGATTACCACATTGGGACCTGTCTTAACTAAGACAAATGTCATAAATTTTATGACTAAGATAGGGCTAAGATTAGGCATGTTAGTGAATACCACCCTAGGACAGTTTACAGTAGACGTACCATCGAAACAGTGCACTGGGTACTGATCTAGTGTCCCTCCGTCTGTGTACAGAGACGTCTGACCATTGATCTCACACTTCACAGCCTCATACACCACTAAAAGTACAGTGACAAGTAAAGTATAATACACTGGTCACATTAAGATCAGTACAGATGAAAGTAGAGTGACAACTACAGTGTAATACACTGGTCACATTAAGATCAGTACAGATGAAAGTACAGTGACATAATAAAACAAACAGAGATGAAAGTATAGTGAAAAGTACAATGTTTACAATACACTTGTCACAATAAGATCAATATACGTGAAAGTACAGTGACAAGTACAATGTTTATAATACACTGGTCACAATAAGATAAATACAGCACAACCTCTATTATCTGACCCTCTTGGGGGAGGAACAGTTGGTTCGGATAATAGAAGTGTAGGATAATAGAAGGGCTAAAATAACAGGTTTAAATGGAGTTGGGAGAGTGGGTTTGAGGTCGGATAACTGAAAATTCGAATAATAGAAGGTCGGATAATAAAGGTTCTACTGTATAGATAAAACCTGCAGTTATGTTCTATATGGCACTAGAATGGTATTTTACAGGACTTTTACTCCTTTCTGTTGCAATAATATCACTGTTAAAATGGTGGAGAAATCAAAAAGTTTTTACTTTCACCGGTGCTGCCTATACTTACCCTTATGGATACATTTCATGGCTGATTGTTTGAAAATTCTGGGCCTTATTTACTATTCAAGGAAAGTGAGGGTTAAAATAACCCTTATGGTACAAATATTCATACTCTATCAGTTGTATGGACTTGTCATCAATTATCATAAAATTTTAAACTATAAACCATTAGGACAATGTTTCTATTGTAAACACCCCTTAACACAGAACAGACATGGTTGAAACTTTTTAAAGCCACATTTCAGTCCTTTCAAAACAATTTCCATCCAAAATGTCCACTGTCCACCATTGTCACTTTGTGAATTATTGACACTCCTATCAAACTGCAACGCTCACAGTGAATTTAAGAGTTAATGTTGGTTAAGGAGTGTCCTGGCATTGTACAGAAAAGAGAGTATCAGAAACACTTCCCTGTAACACTTCACTCTTATCAAATTGCAGAATCACAGTGAAATTACGAGTTTTTGTTGCTTAAGGAATGTCATGTCTCCTTTATTTCTCACCAAAGTCAACTGATTTTGGGGTACCATGTTAGCCTATTACAGCCCAACTATTTCTATACTTGTCCAATGTTGGGGAGAAAATGGTCAGACAGTTATTAAAACAGGGGCTCACAAGTGAGAGAGAGAGGGGTTAGATCGTATTTATGGCCTTCAAGCCATTAAACACTGCACCAGTTGTCCCCAGACACAGTTATAGCTCTGTGTCAACCTGATTATTACTATTGTTATTGGCCATTAGTGAGCTAACCCCCAATAAACAGCTCTCAACATGGAAAATGAATAATGGATTTACACCACCACCAATAAACACATTAAGGCATATAGATTATAGAAGAAGATTATAATATCACCCCCTCAGGTCTCTACGGTCTAAGGGCCATATTATTTCTACTCATAGAAACTTCAAAGTTTCTCAAATAAAAAGAAATGTAATTTGACTAATAATATATGGAAGAACCACCATGTAATTTACCATTGGGATGGTCACTTTTGACCGTTATCTCAGTCAAGATTCCTTACATCAGTCTATGGATGGGCTCTGAATACAAAGTCTTTTTTATGGAAAAAATATGCCATTTTCGAATCAAAGAAAAAGAAAGGTAACTTCAGATACATCTTAAGGTGTAATGCAATGTGATCTCTAACATGTAATAGGTTTCCATAACATGACAAAGTATCACAACCTCCCCCCCCCCCCCCACCTCCTCCCAATCCCACTCAGGCTTGTCCTGCTCAGATGGATGCTGTTTTGGCGACAACCTTTTCCCTCCAGTATGGACTTTTGCGTTTTGCACATCATTGCCTAAAGACTTACATGCACAACTGGTGAGAAGATGAAATATGATATAAAAATTCTCTAACTTTAACAGAGAGGTTGGTATCATCAGCATACAGCCAAGACCTCCAGTCAACATGACCAGGGGCAGATTTCACGAAAGGTCTTAGCCCGGTCTCAGGCTCAAACTTGAGACTTTTGTCTCAAATTATTGGAACATTTTACTTGAGCCCATGGGCTCAGCCTTAATGGATTTCACAAAAGGTCTCAGTCTCAGCTTTGGCTGAGCCACTGGCTCAAATGTTGAGACTGGTTGAAAGTGGGCTTAAGTTTTGTAAACAAAGGCTCAAATATGGCCGCCATAATTCTTTCTTCACTTCAAAATTTGAAATGGCTGAAAATAGGGTACAAGTTTATAAAACAACCCCCTGAAGTAGTCTTTGGGTGTTTTTACATGTTTACAAGGTTTCTCATTGCAAAATGGTATTTAACCAGAGATATTATGTGTCAAATAAGGAACCCATTTGCCATCAGTAGAATATTTTGACTACAAAAAATGGTCACATGACACAGAAAACTACTGTGGTTATTTGATAAGCTTGGTCTCAACTGAGACCCCTTCTGTGAAAACCATTTGAGACAAAGACTTAGCTGAGCCAAAAGGCTCAGATTTGAGCCAGTGGCTCAGCCTGAGACTGGGCCAAGTCTGAGACCTTTCATGAAATCTGCCCCCGAACTTCCTTCTTTCTGGTCCCATCATTGTAAAAAATGTCACCATTTGTTCAGTATGAAGATGTATTCAATTTGTTCAATCGATAGATTGATTTAACGTCATCCCTAGTTCCCTGTTTCTTGAGGTTATATTACAATAGGACTGCCATTTATGTGATCATCCAAGTCACTATTTATCTGCCCATAACTGGACAAGAACTCAGATGGTCACCAATCTAAATACTAACCAAACCCTGTGCTGCTTAACTTTAGTGGCCGAATGGAAACTGGCATATGTTTAGTTGGAAGGGTGCTTGTGTCTCAGTCAATGGGATTGAGTACTAGGATCAGTCTTGTGTGTGTGAGCCTTTAGAGAATGTTCTTTAGAGAATGCTTCAATTGTTCCAATCCAATTAAACACTAGACATTCCACTGAAGAGAAATTCTATTGTATACTCACTAGGAAATGACATGGACATGCGTACAGCTCTGCGGATGGGCAGGTCGGGGGTGGTTTTGGGGTGACAGTATTCAGAGCACATCTTGGAGAGGTTTGTCACCACCACACACAGCTCACGCCCAGACTTCTCATACAGCTGAAGTACAGAAACATTGCATGTGCAGTAACAGAATACCAGCGAGATTTGTGTGAATGATAAAATAAAGATACAAATGTACATAAAATATGTAAACAGTAAAATGACAATGCAATTCAGTGAGTGACTTCAAATAAAGAATTAGTGCATCTTTATACAGAGCACCATATATTCTCTTATTGTATAATAAGTTGCCTTCTAATAAACTGCCATTTCTGTTAAACACATATGTGACATGTTTTTGGAATTCTTTCAGCAAAAACTCCAATTAAAAATAAAATAATTATCATTCTGATTTTGTTTTCAATCTTACGCGTGTGAATTTACAATTCTGTCAAATTTGAGTGTCACGACATATATATCATTAAAAAAGACAAAGCACAATGATATGCTTAAATGTGCAAAAAAATATATTCTAAAATGGTGGGCTGCGCAGTGAACATGGACACGTCTTTTGCACAATGCTGGAATCGCGAATATGGAACGGTAAATAAAACAACGCTGTTGAATTCTGCGTGCATCGTCCCTTCACGTACAAATGTAAACAAACAACTCACGGTAAAATAAAATGTACATTATATGCAGCAAATATAAAGTTAAATAATTCAGTGGGAATTTTTATCACTATTTCATTTAAAGATCGACTACTCATTAATATGACATTACAGAATTCTGTGGGGGAGTTAATTCCTAACAATATTTTAACCAAAAGGCTGTTTGCACATCCATCACTATGCACGTTTAGTTAATGGAACAGCCAACATGGCGCTGGACTTGTTTTTAATTTTGCGTAAGATTTACTGCTTATTTTGACCAAAATATTAGTGTAACCATTTTAGAATAGGAATAAAAGACGAATTCTTGTGCTTTATGATGGTTTAAAACTAGCGATCTGCTGTTTTAAAGCACTCAGCCCTTCGGGCTTCGTGGCTTTAATATTCAGCCGATCAGTAGTTTAAAACCATCATAAAGCACTCGAATATGTCTTTTATTCCTATAATACAACTGGAATACATGAGAACTATCACACCAAACCTGAGCTGGACTGAAAATACATGGCCACAATGAATGACCCTGAGATGATAACGGCCACACTAATGTTAACTTAGTCAGCTATTTAGGGCTCAAAATACACAGCTACAATGTGAAAACCTGAGATGATAAAAAGCTAAACCAGTGTTAACTGAAATATCAACTATTGGTACTTCCATTAGAACCTATTCTTCCTTATAAAAGTTCTTCCATTGGGCTTTCTTAATATCACCACCTGACGATAATAAGCAATCAGCTTGTTGCAGTTTACTGACACTAATTGAACCACATGTCACATGATCTTTTTTGTACATAAAGACATCCACTGATGACCTCATTAAAATCCTGTCAAAAGCCACTGGCTGCTACTTGCAATCCTCCTTAATGAATTAATGAATGCTCTATAATTTGCACAAAAATATGAACCAAATGGGAATCAGTTGAAAGCTGTAACAAATCTCTATGTACAAATCTCTTCTGTGAATGGTACGTTTTATAAAGAACTAGAATTATTAGTTTCAGAGACTGTGTAAAATCCTGTATTATCGCTCACGCTAGACGGTGCATTAATATATGTAGGGAGACACGATTATGGTTCGGTTAATCCGGAGATTCGGATAATAGAAGGCCGGATAAGCGAGGTTTTACTGTATATCTGATAGCAATTTGTTTCTGTTCTCAAAAAGTGTTAGAAAGTCTTACATGTGTATGATCTTAGTTATTTTACCCCTCAAGGAAACACAGCTAACTTTTGTCTATTTATATACGAAACCATGGAAACATGTACCAAATATAGACAATTCTTGACACAATGATATATTAAAATTGAGAAATGATTTGCATACCATCTGATTAATTTATAAATTTCTCTAAACATGCCTCTTAAGAGGGTTTTTCTTAATATCATAAGATACATGATTACACACCTGTATCTCTTTCATTTCAAGGTGAGTAGGCCGCTATGGAGGTTTCATCCATTTCATCAATGGTTGCTATGGATCCCAGAACCCCATTATTTTACCCTTTTCAATATAATTACTACCTTCTGACTCTTGCTAAAGACCAGACATTATCACTTCATAATTGGATCACTCATTAATAATTGTCTTACAAGCATTAAAACACTTGCCCTTATTTTTTTATTATGTTCAGAATTTCTTTCAAATCAATCTTAGCTAGTAATTGCCATAACTTATCTCTCACAAAATAGACTCCACAAAGATCATACTAGACAAATGAAAATTGCTTCAAGTCACCTAATACGTATTAATTGTCTCAAAATACATAAATTCTTCTAAATCTGCCTCTTAAAAAGGTTTTGCTTATTCATCAGAATGTACATGATAACACACCTGTATCTTGTTAATATCAATGTGAGTAACCTTTTATGGATTTTTGATCAATTTCAATATATGTTGGTGATTTCTGTCTATCAGATTATTGAGTTTTTGTGTCATATACATTGATATATTTCAATATTGATCAAAAATGTTCCAGAGTGTTACTATAAACAATTTCAATATCATTCATATTCAACTTACGATCCATGTTTTCACCATAGTTCTATTAATTTGTTACGTTTATTACTTAACTGTGACATTAGTTGATATATGAAAGCTCTACTGCAATATTTTAGGAAGTTATGAAGATTTTGGATTATCTTAACAATAATTTTGTACATACTGGTTAAATAAAGGCACGAGTTTATTTGTAAAGTGATGCACTTTATTGCAAGAAATGATATTTTAATATAGAGGGTTAAATGGTCAAGTATATCAATAATTTACATTTTAACACTGATATTTACAGAATAAAACACTTCTTTCTGGGCAATATCATGATTAATGAAGCCCGAGGGCAAGTGATATTGCCCGAGGGCCGATAGTGCAATCTGATTGGCTGAAACTCACTTGAGGTATAATACTATATTTTATAGGCCTGGTTATTCATGTCCCGTAGGTGAATATCAACCCACGAGTTCAGAACGTACTGCAAACTTATTCTCAGTTTCCGGCTTTTCTCCCACAGAATAAGTTGGCAATTTTATATTTCCATGTGTGCCAATTTCAAGTGCAATTTTGAAAACAATAAAAAGGCACAAACAAAATCTTTTACAAAAACCTAAAACAACTTAGTATATGATTCACAAATGACACTGGGAATAATGGGGACACTTTGTGACATTTTACAAATAATAATAAAGGCCATTACAACTCTCACCTCTCCAAATGTAATGTCTGGGTTGCCTACTTTACGCTGCAGATGTTCCCCATAAATCTTATGGAAGCGTTTGCCCGGGTGGACGCCATAGCGACCGAAGATCTTGGGAATACAACAGCAGCAGGCACATTTCTGGTCTGTAGAACAGATAGAACTAGAATGGAGTCTCAAAAAACACATAACATTACTGAAGAAATAACAAGTCTAAGAGGTCACAGATAAAGGAAGTGTCAGTATGATTTTGTTATTGATAACAGTTCAGTGCTGGATGTCACCTTGCATACAGCTACATTTGCAATAACTATGTGTGTTATAATCTGGCTGTCTTACTCACAGACTGATGTGGAAGAAGAGAATGGCACTAATATGGCACCTAGAATCACTACAATGTGGAGAGTATATTGTGGGGTCTACAATCAGGAACAATGAAATCACAAAGCAATTATAACGGCTCTGTTTGTATGACTTTGTAGCTTTGTATCAGTTGTACTGTGACCGGTTTGTGGAAGGACAGAGGAAACTAGAACATTCAGTTGGTAAAGGTTCTGTACTGTAAACCAATGACAAGCAACTACCAGCTTTCCCAAATTAAGTTAAGATAAGATTCAAAGTTTTTGAACTCTGATTTTAGAGGTGGGAGGTAAAGTTGCTACCACTAGGATATTGTTGCTCCCTGCAATTACTATATAACGTATTAACACGTGGCAAAGGAGTTGATATTAGTACAAATTGTCACCTTGAAAAAGCCACTTGATGTCTCCAAGAAAAACATCTGCTATCTCCTGTGGAGTGCAACCCACTGCCAACAAGCCACCACAGATGGCACCAGCAGAACTCCCCGCCACTCGTTTCACTCGACTCAGTATTCCTGCATCTTCCAAAGCCTGCAATTATAGATAAAAACATTTGAATATGGTTTTTTCATAAATAACAGAAATTAACACTGTGTTAGCTGCATGTTTGTATGACACCAGTAATGCGATCCAATTTCTTCTTAACTCGGGAAGTATACAACAAATATGCTTGCCAATTGTTTATATTACATCAGCGCCTATATATTTACGCCTACCCAGTAATCCATGAAATTTTATGCAAGTTACAATTCAATGAATTGCCCAGTTCATGAAGCTTCCGGTTATTTGCCTTTTTCACAAAATCGAAAATTTTTGGATTCAGTGCAGAATGTATGTCAGTGTGATAGGATGTGGTTAACATGACATTGGTGAATTCTAACCTGTGATTTTATGAACAATTTAGATGTGATCAATGTATTTTCAGTCTGTAATTTTGATTTATATGATATCAGTGACAATCCAGAGTCTGCATAGCTCAGAAGGAGATAACTTGGTTTATACAACATCATTACATGTGTTTACATGACACATCACTACACATGCATGGATCTCAATGTATTTTCAAGTCTGTATTCAGAGATGGGAAATATTGAGAGAGATGAGTTTCTCACCATTAATACAAAGTAAGAATATAACTTCAAAACTAGTAACATAAACACAAGAATTGATTAGACTTGTCAATTGTAAGATTGATACAAGAAGTACATGTACTCAAATACTTTTCCACTATTAGTCTTTTCAAAAGGTACTCTCTTTAATGGTAGAAGCCAGCCATGATGTGCAATTGTCCCCATGCAAATTTATTGAAATTCACTCATTTCTGGTCAATTTTTATGTGAAAATTTTAATAGCTGTCAATGTCTGGGTGGAAAGACAGTATTATTTTTCTAATTTTAAACCATAAATTATACATTATTTTACAAGTACTGTAGTACTGCTGAACGGTCCTACTCACTCAGAACATGACTATTCTGTTCAACTTCTCCATTAACACATGTTTGACCAGTGTACATGACTATTTTTAATCATTTAAATGAGTCATAAAGGTGGTAACCTACACTCCTGGGCTTCAAGACTCTAATGACCAATGAAACTGAAAGGATTTAAAGCTCAACCATTATCACCCTGGCACAAGGTGACAATGTTGTTTCCAAAAGTATGTCACAATATTTTTTTCTAATGAAGAAATAACATGTATTTAGATGTGTGTATTCACCATTTTTATACTGTGAGGTTTGTTCATGCTAATCTAGTGGTGTGTTACTGAATGTCAGTGTTATCATTAAGCTAGCAATTAGTAACTTAAACCCTGAAAGGTGTGTCTGCCATTGTGAGGTTGATAATAATGACAGGAGACTCAGTATAACTAGAACTAGTAAGTAATTGGAATGCAGGTAAAGTGAATCCCACATGAATCCTGACACTGAGTTGGAATTGAACCTGGCACCATAGAAATGAGAGTCAAGTGTTATCAAATGCAAACATGTCCACCATTCAACTTCTGAGGTAACAACAGCTACAAATACCCCATTCACACTACAGGAGGTGTAACCTGCCGTTATAGGCACTGGACAAAGTGCCCAAGTCCTTCAACTACCATCCAAGGTTCGTATGCAACCTTGTGACACAGTGGCGAAACGTTGATTACCTTACAGGTCCTATGGAAGTTTTGAAATGTTTAAAATTTCCGCTTTTGAATTTGGTACCATGAGTAAGCGCAGACGAATGCAAGCATGCACAGATGAATTTCTTGCTACGGTAACTGAAGGTGTAGTCCATGATGTATATAAGGTTCCGTTGTTGAGTAAAACCTGTAACCACAGGACATCATACTGCCTATTGTGTGAAACTGGGGCAAAAGAAACCAACTGTCAGCATTTCTGTTGTACTGTAAAAAAATTTCAGAATCAGGTGTCTCAAGTCAAAGTTAAATTGGATATTTATGTCCCTTTTAATAGCCTGGGTCATATGTAGACATCAACTTCATTGCAACGCACATGTTGTCATGAGAATCAAATCCTCACACCACTACAGGGATCAGGGAAATGGGAACTGAATGATCAAATGGCAAACCTGTCAACCTATCAGCCATGAGTCTGAAAATTATTTATTCTACAACATAATATGAACAGCAAGGTGTCTACTATCATATTTATTACAAAAACAGTGTCAACAGATAGACAACGGTATTGTGTATTTTACTTGTCTTAAATTTCCTGTAACTTGTTTGATATGACTTGATATTAGTACAAATTGTTTCCTATGACTTGTTTGATATGACTTGATTTTAGTACAAATTGTTTCCTATGACTTGTTTGATATGACTTGATTTTAGTACAAATTGTTTCCTATGACTTGTTTGATATGACTTGATTTTAGTACAAATTGTTTCCTATGACTTGTGTTTGCATAGATTTACAGTAGGTTAGAAAATGGAACCCGTTTCTTTTTCAATACTGATGCTACTGGTATGAATGTAAATTTGCTGTACTCATTCCAGAGAAATAAACTTTCCATTTAATGCAAGCTTTATCTTTGTTACAAGATATTGTTTGTGAGAAAAAATCCACCAAATCCAGCAGATTAAACAGGTTTATAATGTTTACAATGTATTTTTTTAAGTAGAACAGATTACATATCATTCAATGTTAGGTTCAAGTTGGTGATAATTTGGTCTGACTCTGTAAAATGTTGCATACCTCACAAATCCTGTTATCAAGCAGCTTTGCCAAATTTGCTGTGTTACAGACAGATCCTTAAATTCATAGCAATGGTACTAATTCTTTGGCATCACATTTAATACTTAGGTCACACTCTTCTGTGCAATCGTTTCTGTATATATTTGATTTCCACTTCACAACCTCACCCTCCTTCTACTCACTAAAGAGACATCATGACTGGCTTACTGCATGTTGAAGACAAGTCGTTCCATATATCCATCCCATACCCACTTTCACCCCTCTGGCAGAGTCTTTAAAAATGCAGCTCATGAGAGCTAGTTATGGAAGTTTTTTTCAACATTTCACACAAGTGATTCTGAATGCAAATTGTGTTCCGTGTTGCATCAAATGGGTCCTCCCCAAATAGGAACCCCCTTATGTTGAAGACATCCTACCAAGACATGAAATGGACCATACCAATAGGATCCACAACTAAAAGTGAACAAGCCTTTTTATTGTGTAAAATACCAAAATGATTACCTTATCCTCACTATTGCTATGTGTTGGCGAGAGCAAACATCCACGACCAAATAAAATATCCGAATATAGTGAGGATAAGGTAAGTATTTAACTTACAAAAAGTTAAATTACAATAAAATGTTTATTTACAGTTTGTTTGTACCTTGTGACCCCAGCACAGAAAGGTGTGACCTAGGTATAATAGAGGAATGGGTGATAGTATCTGTCTTTTGAGTTCTGTGCAATAACAAAATGGGCTTTAATTTTATTTAGTGTTTTACATCACACCCAGAATCTTATTGGTCATATTGTGATTGGTAGTGCAAAGGGCAGGGGAAACCAGCACATAAAGTTGGTCAAGGGGTTCTGTACTGTAAACTGCCACCCAACGGCAAGCATCTACAAACTTTCTCACATGAGGTCAGGGCGGGATTCGAACTCAGATCTCACAGATGGGAGGTGAGTGTATTACCACTTTACCATTGTGGCATCCTAAAATGGGCTTTAAATAAAGTAGTTTTTGCTGAAGATATTCTGTTTTAGTGCATAAAGTGTACACTGGTAATTTACCACGGCTATATAACTATTATGTCGAGATTTGTTGTATGGTCCAGCACAAACTACGGTGCAATGTATCTCAACATAAAAAATACTAATTCAACTGTCTGATACCTTGAGTTTCTGAAAAAGAGAAAATGGGACTACAAGGATGAGTTTTTTTAAATGCGAGAGATAAGTTTCCCTTTGATTTGGTTTTCATGTCACTTTCAACCCATTGTAATTGGCTGATGTCATAGATTAAAGGACGGGGGAGAGCGGACATACTAGTCAGTCAATCCATCCAACACCAGCTGATAAACTACCATCTTTACCAATTGATATAAGGTTGGAAATCAAACCCAGCACTTAAAGAGATGAAAAATGGGTATGTCGTCGTGCTCCCAAATTGTCTTTCAAATAAACAGAAAATGATTCCATAAAACTATATTTAAAAGTGAAATTCTAAATATGCCTATCCATGTACATGACTTGTAGAATCCTTTGTAGAACTAAAGTGTCAACCTAAAGGCCTATGCACATATACACGGCGCGGTGCGGCGCGATACAATTTTTACAGCATGCTGAGTAGGCTACTTTTCTTTACTTTGCACATTTGGGCGATTTTCCCCAGCGGTTTTCAGTAAAATGATAAAATATTATTAAAGTAAAGTGAAATTGACTAGAATAGTTAACATAATCACATATAATTAAACATCCAATACCCCACAGTACATTTCCACAATCCCCATTTCAACAGCTATCCTACCCTTAATTACATTTAATCTCTCCACAATGAAGGGCCTTGCCTTTGACCACTGTCACTTTTATAATACTGGCTATTGTCCAGTGTGCCCCTTAGAATAACTGGTAATTGCAATCTTCATTCAGTTCAACCCTTTTATGTGACTATATGGACACACACCATATTTTGTCATCTATCTGCCTGTAGTTAATCCCTTCACAACGAGCCTGTGTGCTTGCATTTAGTTTTCCAATTAATACATTTGTGTAGAGTTCTGTGATACACTACAAATTTAAATATGTAGAAAATCCAAATATATATGAAAACTTGAGCAAAACAGAGAAAAAACCGTGCGGTTTTTCCAAAAAATAGAAAATTTTCTAACTGGAAAAATCCGCGCCGCACCGCTAGCTGCCGCGACACACATATGTACAAGCAGTGAACTACTGCCATTTTTTCTATTTTATTTAGCCGCGCCGCACCGCGGCGCCGCGCTAGTGTTCAATGGGCTTTACAAACTAAATCTGCATGTTGAGGCATGACACATGCTAATCAAAACAATGTCAATTCCACATGAACACAACATTAAAATTCTTGCCAAAAGTTACTGACGTCATCCAATGTAAACTTTACATCATAAACAATCACAATCTATCATCTCTTTGTGTACCACAACACCATAACACTGGTGACAAGAATGGATTATATAAATACCAATCCTTATTGGCAATGTGTTAGTGTAATTATATTAGGAACCATGAATTGCTGCAACATCATTTTACAGCCTTTTCATACTATTCAAACGCTATTTCAAAAAAAAGTCTATTTAAGTCAATTTTTATACATCTAAAATCCTGGAAAGTAAAAATACAAACAAATTCCTTTTAATAGAACTATGATAAGTGAACTTCTCTTTTGAATTGAAGTAAATATTGGGTTATGGGTACCCAGGGACTTAAGGTTTTTCCGGTATTTACCAGATTAAATGGGAAAAATTTTGTTTTGGAACAAAAATCCATTTAACTTCCAACTTTGAGTATATTTAGAGATGTTATAATTACAAGCACCAAGTTGAACAAACCCTGAACCGTCTGCTATGTATAAACCTTCATGTTCACAGAAGTGGCACTGTTTTGATATTTATATTAATCAATTCACTGGTTTTTATGTTGCTCCTGTCATGTTGGAATGTCTATTTTAGCATCATTATAATTTGATAAGGGTATATAGGAGGCACATTGGTAACACATTCACCTCTCACCTCTGAAATCAGAATTTGAATCTTGGCTTGTCCACAAGTGGGAAAGCCGGTAGTTGCTTGTCATTGGTTTACAATACAGAACCTTTACTGACTGAATCAGTCTGCATGTTCTGGATTCTAAATCCACCCATTCCACCTACTGGTGTAAAAGTAAATCTTCCCCCCAATGATAAGATTTAGATCCCATTTGTCAAACCTGCTTTATTTTAACTTTATTTAAATGTAGCTTGATGTTTGAAATATTCTAACTCAGGATAAGGTGAAACTCAACATTGAAATTGCCAAATTACTGTGAGGCTGACAGCATTAAATATGGTCAAAACAATATTAGGCCTCGAACTAGTTTATAGAAAGAATATTTTGGCAAATGTTTTGTATGCCTATGAGTCAGACTGGTGACGAAATCAGTGTTCAAAGACATTAGCCAGTTACTTGTACACAGGAGTACTGGTCTGTGTGGGTGTTTTATGCATATACATATGTATAGCATGTTCTTGGATTGGATTCAATATACCATATTTAACCAAAACACAACCAGATCAATTATACTCAGCCTGTGAGAAGATCAACTTATATTTTATAATGAAGGCTTTCCAACTGAATTGTATTATTTAATTAAAGAACTCCAGAGAACAAAAAATAAACTTCTGTATCATTTACAAGTACTAGTATATGCCATATTTGAAATAATCTTACCTTTAGTATAAGCAATGGGCATGTGAATTCAAAGTTTAGGCTTTTACATCATGTTCAACAGCCAGGATTATATTGGTCTAGACCCAGAGCACTATGAGGGAATATGGCTTACACTGATGTGACAGCCTTTGATTAGATACTAAACTTACCAACCACAGCACAACTAAGGACTTATTTTTACTCAAATACTGAAAATATATAATTACTGTCATTTCCAGAGAGTGTGTAATATTTTTTTTCAGTCCGTAATATACGGATAATGAAGTGTGAATATAAGCCAGTTAAAGCCACAGGCCTGTATTTGAAAAAGATAAATCAAATGGCATAACAGGAAATTTATATGTTGAGCACTGCATATTTAAAGCCTATGCTTTTTCAAAGCAAAGTTTTTAGTACAAATATTGCGTACGAAGGTGAAGGAGCATAATCTCAACCAGTGGGTAAATAATTCCACAAAGAAATGGTTCAACACCTTTGAATACATTACACTGTACAGAAGTAATAGATAGATGGACAGACAGGTTTTTTATTATACTGTCAGCTCCTAATAGTACAATAATAAATGTTTATATCAGTTACATCTTACAGACCCAGCCAGCCAGTTTTGGCTTATGTGAGAGTCTCAATAAATTTATAGGAAATCACTGACACAGTGTTACAAGACATTTTGTGAAGCTGATATGTTATATAATGGCTGCTCATGATATTCAGTCTTTGTGAAAATCATATACTTTGACAGGATTCACACTTCAACTTTGCCTTTAAGTTCATATTTGCTTCCTCAATGTCTTACAAAGTTACACTGTATTCACCACTGGAGTGAGTATTAATCTTAGAAATCAAATAAAACACAAGTTGTGATCATATTGTATATGTCACAATGGAGACTCCAAGTCAGGGGAATCAGAGATTCCACTAGTGGAGATCCTGATCGGAGTTTTCACTAGTGGAATCTCTGTCCATTATTTACTGAAACGCTGATTTCACTGGCTCTTAGGTTTTGTCATGTCAATACAACATATGGTAATGAGATTTATGTGTAACAAAATCTAAAATGCTAATTCAACTCTGAAGATTTACAGAGGCTTTTTCTGACAATTAACTGCTACTATATGCTATTAATAACAGATTAATAGTTTAATATAAGCAATAGAACATCCTATACTATCAAACTGTTTTAAATAAGCTTCACTATTCTAGAAAGATAGGCTTATAGCCTTATACTGGAACAACGTAAGTGAACATTTCACTCTACCAAATTGTAATTGTTGTAACATAAATAACATATAAAACTTATATTATGAATGAAGCATTTCCCTAAATTCTATACTTTCTATGTATGGAATGTGGGTGTTTTCTACTGAGGCACGTCTACAAGAGAACGCCCACATGGCAGAGAAAGAAAAATGTTTCCACATGGAATGAGTGTTCACTGGTGTTTCCAGTTTGTGGGAAAAACTGGCTGATAAGAGAGATGTTTTTTTGCCCAAATAAAATGTTTTAAAACAAAAACTGTGAAAACTACCATTACCAACAGTTTTAATAAATACCATTTGGTTGTCTGGTTCAATCTAACACAATCTGAGCTTGTTAATAGAAGTTAATGGCAGATAACCAGCAGATGATGTGACAAAATTGAATATTTCTAATTTTCTATACAAATCAACAAATACTTTTGGAAACATTTTGAGACTTTACAAGTTTCCACATGAAACGCCTTTTCACAAAAGATTGACAATGCTATTTTTTGGTCTATCTCACAGAGTAGCAGAAAAATACACACATGGAGTTGGTCTGTACAAAAAACCAACAAGCATTACAGCAAACAATTACCAGCTGTCCCACTTGAGGCTGGGCTGGGATTAGAACTGTGATGTCAGAAGTGGGAGGCCAGTGTGTTACCACTACACCACCATGGCTCTAACAATGTCACATAATATTATGAAAGTAAAATTAATCAATTCATGACTTAACTCTGGTGTAATCTTATCACATAAACCAGTCTGGCTTTTTCCAGTTGGCACTGGTGTTTGGTGTCTGGCTGAGCTTATTATCTATCACTACTGTCTCAGACTGGTTCTAGGCACAAAAAAAGTCACAGGCCTGTTACTGACATAATATTGAACCTAAGGGTTTGGGCCCAAGCTTGTAAATTGAATAAGATTGCAGGGAACCAGATACCTGATTAAATAAGGCTGTTTGGGAAAAAAATGTGTTTGTTAATGTTTTACCAAGTCATTTTTGCACTGGAGTACCCTTTAATGTTGCCACAAAAAAACAGGACTCATTTTTTATCAACTCCAGCAAAGAGGTTGTGCAACTGGTGGTGTGCGTTTCTTTGTTTGCTTGCAAAATGACTCTAAAATTATGGACGGATATGTTGGCGAAATTTTCAGGAAATTATGACAATGGCACAAGGAACAACTGATTAGATTTTGGTGGTTTAATCCAGATCACCGTCTGGATCCAGGAATTTTTAAAGGAATTGAATTTTTTTTTGTAATTGTGCTTGTTCAAACATGATATATGAAGGATGTAAATTCACTGATATTAAGGTAGTCTTAATGATGTTAAGTAAACTTAAGTTTAAACATAATTTTCCCAATTTTCCTAACTACAGCATATACAAGCCTTGGCACAAATGTACATTCTCTGAGGGCTCTGTTGACATAATATAAAATAAAAGGAATCACTTTATGAGATACACATGAATATCTCTATATGTGCCCATTTCGAAACCAGAATTTCGCAATCTTTCCATGTTATGACAGAGTGATTAATAAAGAACATTTTACTAGTTTTAGAAGTACCGGAATCACTGATTTCTACTCATAATTTTCTGAACAAAATTTGACCAATTTCCATTTTTAAGGTTACCCATTTACCCTCGCACACTCCTAGTGTAGGATTTTGTTGAAGTCATTTATTTTGAGATATAATTTCATACAATCTGAGTTTCAGATTTTTTGTCAATATATTTACCCACAAACATATTTTGAGATATAATTTCACAAAATTTGAGTTTCAGATTTTCATTTCAATATATTTGTCATGTCAGAAAGTCCAATCCATCAGAATTTGAAATTCTGACATCACAAAGTCCAATTGGACTTTCTGACATCAGGAAGTCCAATTGGACTTTCTGATGGATTGTATGTCATAATTTATTTGTCAGAAAGTTCAATTGGAAGTTCTGATGTCAGAAAGTCCAATTTCATTACTTAATTAGAGAATTGCTCTGAGGTACGATATTTGAAGTTGTAAAATTTCAAATTCTGATGATTGGACTTTCTGCTACTAGAAAATCAGAGAGTCTAATCCATCAGAAAGTCTAATTGTGTTACTTTTTGTATATGACTGCAACTAATAGAGATAAAGATATAAATGCACATCGGTTGATTCAATATAAACCAAAGCTTTATTTGTAACATTTATCACAAAGAACACCAATAAAAGTACAAAACTACATCAAGAAAACACAGAAATATAACTAGACCTACGCATCGGAGAACCGATGCAAATTTGTATCCACCGAAAAGACAACTCACCAAAGCCAGTGAACTATCGCTTGACCTTGAAGGATGGGCCCAAGATCAAATCTGAAAACATCAGAAGATTCCCAGCCCATGACCTCCTATAAGTTGGTTTCATATTGCATACCTCTAGGACCAATAATAAGCAAGTTATTAGCACTTTTAGGTTTAGCTATCCTCGTTTGACCTTGTAGGAGGGGCCCAAGGTCAAATCTGACCACATCAAAAGATTCCCAGCCCATGATTTCATATAGGTTGGTTTCACATTGTAAACCTCTAGGACCAATAACAAGCGAACTATAAGCACATCTGAAGTGGGGGTATCCTCATTTGACCTTGAAGGAGGGGCCCAAGGTCAAATCTGAGAACATCAAAAGATTCCTAGCCCATGATTTCCAATGGGTTGGTTTCACTTTAGAAACCTCTAGGACCAATAATAAGCAAGTTATAAGCACTTTCAGGTTTGGCTATCCTTGCTTAACCTTGAAGGAGGGGTATAAGGTCAAATCTGACCACACCAAAAGATTCTCAGCCCATGATTTCATATAGGTTGGTTTACCATCCCAAACCACAAGGACCAAAAATAAGCGAGTTATAAACACTTTTAAGTTGGGCTATCCTTGCTTGACCTTGTAAGAGGGGTCCAAGGTCAAATCTGACCACACTCAAAAGATTCCCAGCCCATGATTTCCTATAGGTTGGTTTACCATCCCAAACCTGTATGACCAATAATAAACAAGTTATAAGCACTTTTAAGTTTGGCTATCCTCGTTTGACCTTGAAGGAGGGGCCCAAGGTCAAATATGACCACACCAGAAGATTCCCAGCCCATGATTTCCTATAGGTTGGTTTACCAGCCCAAACCTCTAGGACTGATAATAAGCGAGATATAAGCACTTTTAAGTTTGGCTATCCTCGTTTGACCTTGAAGGAGGGGTCCAAGGTCAAATCTGACCACACTAAAAGATTTCCAGCCCATGATGTCCTATAGGTTAGTTTACCATCCCAAACCTCTAGGACCAATAATAAGTGAGCTATAAGCACTTTTAAGTTTGGCTATCCTCTACTGACCTTGAAGGAGGGGTCCAAGGTCAAATCTGACCACACCAGAACATTCCCAGCCCAACATTTCCTATAAGGTGGTTTACCATCCCAAACCTGTACGACCAATAATAAACAAGTTATAAGCACTTTTAACTTTGGCTATCCTCATTTGACCTTGCAGGAGGGGTCCAAGGTTAAATATGACCACACCAAAAGATTCCCAGCCCATGTTTTCTTATAGGTTGGTTTACCATCCCAAACCTGAACGACCAATAATAAGCGAGTTATAAGCACTTTTAAGTTTGGTTATCCTCGCCTGACCTTGAAGGTGAAGTCCAAGGTCAAATCGGACCACATCAAAAGATTCCCAGCCCATGATTTCCTATAGGTTGGTTTACCATCCCAAACCTGTACAACCAATAATAAGCGAGTTATAAGCACTTCTAAGTTTGGCTATCCTCGTTTGACCTTGAAGGAGGGGTCCAAGGTCAAATCTGACCACACAAAAAGATTCCCAGCCCATGATTTCCTATAGGTTGGTCTACAAACCCAAAACTCTAGCACCAATAATAAGGGAGATGTAAGCACTTTTTTGACTGACAAAGAAACGCCCATGGTGGCCATGTTGTGTTTCAAAATAAGGCCAACAATAATCCCAGTCAAGATTTTGTAATGAGGAACATACTCTGCAAATTTGAGATCTCTACCTATAATACCCTTTGCTCTAGAAGGCCACCAAACGTCCTTGCTGAAAGTCGAAAAAAACGCCTGTGGCGGCCATCTTGTTTTTCAAAATGCGGGCAAAAATATTCCCAGGCAAGATTTTACGGTTATGAATATATCCTGGAAATTTGAGAAGGCTAGCTATAATATTTTTTTCGTTAGAGCGGTAATGGTGAAATCTTTTCACACACTGCGGCGGTGGCATGGGCATAACGAAACGAAATCCATAGTATCCACCGGATGCTATCCAGTGGATACAATGAATTCTAAGAAAACACAACTAAAAGCACAAAATGTGATAAGATATATTTTAAAACCAAAGTTATTGTGATTTTCATATCTTGATAACAGAACTTCAAATTTCGTACCTCAGAGGAATCTCATTATAAAGACAGAACAGAATTGGACTTTCTGATGGATTTGACTTTTTGATACAAGGGAATCAGAAAGTCCAATCCATCAGAATTTCAAATCTTGATAGCAGAACTTCAAATTTCATACCTCACAGCAATCTCATAATAAAGATAGATCAGAATTGGACTTTCTGAAGGACTTGACTTTCTGATACATGGGAATCAGAAAGCCCAATCCATCAGAATTTGAAATTCTGATGTCAGAACTTCAAATTCATAGCTTAGAGCAATTTTCTTATTCAGTAGCAGGATTGGACTTCTGACTCTTTCTGAGGTCAGAAAGTCCAATTGGACTTTCTGATGACAGGATTTGAAATTCTGATGGATTGGACTTTCTGACACGACATATTCTGCACCCACAAAGAACACTTCTTGTTTAGACTTGGATAAACGGACAAAACCAGGCAAATCAATTGATCCAATATAATCCAGTGCAAGTTCTGAATCAGATTTCTTTCACAAGGATAAACTGTTGATCGTTAAAAGCCATTCTATTGACTAACTAGCTGAACATATCAATCCGTAATCCTTTTTCTGTCCAATATCAAGTGTTTTGAACCATGTACATTATTAACATATAATGAATGCATGTGGGAATTTATGTCAGAAATCATAAAAGATTTGAGTGCTATTGCTCTACAATTTCTTTGTTCTTTTGCCAATAAATCTATGGAATCTGTAATTTCTGGTATTATGAAGGTAATACAAGCATCTGTGTGTGTATTTTGTTATTTTTGAGAATTTTAACAATAAACCACATATATGAGTCAATCACATGATAGTGTCAAAAACTAGGTTTAAACTATATAAATAGGGTTAAAACAATATAAAAACTCAGAAGTCAAAACTGATAAAAACAGTTATAAATATATAAGGAAATGTTGGACTATTAAAAATATTTGTGAATTTACAACTTCATACTTACAAAATACTACTTCCACGTGAGTCAAGTACAGCTGTTCAATTTCAATAATATCATATTTTTATAAAGTTTTGACACAGATATATGTAGATTTATGCATAAATAGGTTTCCAACATCCTAAAAAACCAATCTCCAACACAATTGTTTCTACTTTAAGCTGGGCTTTAACTTCCAGTAATCAAACAATGAGTTAAGTTGTGACCTCTATATTGGTTTCAATTATAACAAAATTCAGACTACTCTCTGGCATGATTATGATTTTGCTTTCACCTAAGCAAGATTACAATTTTGATTTTGCCCAGGCGGATTTAATATCTGCCTATATTTTCATTTGGCTGGTGACATGTACATCTATATTTGTCCAATTTTCACAAAGTAAAGAATAGAAATAAGCAGATATGCTGACTATGATTATTTTGTCAATTGCATAAAATGCTTGTCACAATGTGTTAGATTGTTTCAAATAAATAACTGGCTTTGATTGTCAATCTAAAGGGGAACTCCCTCATCCAAGATTTAACAAAGAGGCTCTTGAAGATTTCGATGTATTCTTTCTTTCTTTCTCATATGCCATTCAAATCACACCAAATTATTACAGCTTTGATTTACTTCTAAGTAGAGGTTCTCATTTCTGCTTGTATTGATATAAATGCCATGGTTACCACCAAAACAAAAGGATGAAAATGAAAGGAGTTATCGAGTGCGGAATCACAGTGACTGAATCAATAGAGAGAGAAAGAGACACGTTCTTTTATATGGCAGAATATTCCATTCATTAAGTACCTGTTTTGTTTATCAGAAATAGCTCTGGGTGTTACTTTTTGAATGAAAAATATCATAAGCAAGACACCTTGCTACATGGAACCAAGCATCTTGTAAATTATTGGGTGTTCAATTTGTGAAGTCAGTAATCAACATATACGTTATGTACATGTTATTTTTGCATCACATTGCAACACGTGTCTCTATGTTATGGCCAGTATCTGCCAATGACAACATGAGAAAATACGATCCGACAAGGAAGCTTGAACTGATATGCCTTGTCTATTCAAACTGCAAGCCAATACAAAAGAAGTTTTAATTTAATCTGAATAATTCTCTCATGAGAATTAAACAACCCGAATATGTTGAAATACTTACTGCTATACTATTTAACATGCAATGCTAGTTTAGTAACTTCCTAGTAATGACTCAAATGTAATAACTGTGAATTGCTTAGTGACTTAACATGTTTTAATAACTTACTTGTAACATGCAATTCAAGTTTAGTAACTTTCAGTAATCATGCAAGTGTAACAATTATGTACAAGTTAGTGACCTACCATAAGTTAGTAATTTGGTTTTAATAACTTGGTACCTTAACCTTTCTTAGTAACTTAGTAACTTTCATGTGTTACTACTGGTCAGAACTTCATGAAAAAAAAATCAGAAGATTGGTCTTTGTCAAACTCGGATCCCTTTAAATTTTGCGAGACATCTGGATGACTGTCCAGATAAAAATAATCCCAATTTTCGTATATACTTATTATTTGCCTTGGTGGAGGTTTGCAATCTCTCAGTGCTCTTGTTTCAAATAATTTCCCACACAAACCACATGTGCCAATAGCATGCATGTATGGAAATAGAGATTAAATATTCGACTGACAGCACAAGATTTTAACATTTTATTTTGTCATTATTCTTTTGAAAATTTGTTCAAAAACATAGAGACTTTGCTGTTAATTTATTAATATTCTTTATATCACACCAACATTTCAACACACACACAAACATTATTATACGTTCACTAACAACTTAAAAGGAAATGTAGACACATTAAAACATTGCCGATAGTTACCTTGAGAGCGCCGATATATGCATATCCTTTACTCCCTCCTCCAGACATGACAATATTTTCAAATGGGTACTGGTCTGCATTACGCAGCCATTCTGGTGGATCCTCTTTTTCTGTTGAAGCTTTTGCCTTTGCCACAGATTCTGTCCAATCACTGGACACCATCAATGCACGGCAATGTTGTTTTTCTAGCCGGCCTGGTATGTAAACACGATTCAATAATGAGGATTCTGGCTGTTTCTTTGCATTGGTATTATCCTGTTTACTTTCCGACTGTTTTCGTTTGGTCTTGTGGAACTTTTTCTTGTCCCCATCAGCTAAATACTGTATCCCGTGGGCAACATAGCGGTATTCTGGACCTTTCGACGTCTTTGAGCCATTATTTCCCATATTTAGCTATTGAATAATCCAGTTTTATCCAAGAAAATAACGATGGTCTTTCACTCAGGATCTCAGCTGGACATTAAACAGTCACAATCATATGCCGGTGATGTGATCACAAACTAATCCCCCTGTACAACAGCAGCAGTTTATATCCTAATGAAATGCAAAATGCACCCAATCACAGAAGCTCTGATGTCTCTGTAAAAATAGAACATTTTATGAAATCTAAATGTTCACAGCAATATTTTTATACAACAAACATATTAACAAAAAAACCCAAGGCCACTGCCGCAGCGGTTATCTCCCGCCTTAGAATCAGTAATAGTGGAGAACTAAATGAGGTATAAGGCCTTTGTAGTAAGATAACCCCACTTGACATTGAAGAAGGAGTCAAAGGTAAAAGTCAGCAATTGGAAAAGAGTCTCAGGCCATGACTTCTTTTAAGTTGTTTTCACATTTAGAACCCACAGTAGCAATGATAAGGGAGATATAAGGCCGTTTTAATAGGATAATCCCATTTTACATTAAACATGTGATATGGTGGCCATTTCGTTTTCAAAACTAGGCCAGATTACTATCAGGCTAACTTTCCTAGCCATATATCTTTTGTGCAAATTTGATGAACCTAGCTGCAATATTTCAAGTTTTAGAGCATCTTAATGATTTTGAAATAATTGGGTACGGCGGCCATTTTGTTTTTCAAAATATGGCCAAAATTTTTCTGAGGCAAAACATTTGCAGTCCAGGACTTTTCATGGTCTGTCCTTACATTCTGAAGCCATAGAACCAATAATAAGGGTGAAATAAGACATTTTTAGTGTGATGACCCATTTAACCTTGAAGCAGGAGTCAAGGTTCAAATTCAACACCTGGAAAAGATTCCCAGGCCATTACTTCCTACAAGTTGTTTTCACATTCCGAACCTCTGGGAGCAATATCAGGGCCAAAATTTTGCACAGGCAGGTTTTCATAGCCATAAACATTCCCTGCAAATTTGGTGAAGATATCTTTATAAATTAATGAGATATTAAGGTTTATGTAAAAATTTGACAAACAGATGGACGGACGCACATACGGAAGGCGTTTTATAGTCCCCCAACCACGGCCTTGGGCCGCAGGTGGGAGATAATTAAATCCCAAAGGCAAATGCTCAAACATGGTATGTTTAAAATCACACATTTATACTGTCTGTCCTGGAATTTCTCTCACATTCACATATTGAAATTCAACACAATCAGACTTCCAGTGCGTGGTAATCATGGTTTGCCTGATGTCCTTATAAACATGCAACTTTTCACAGTCACAATAACAGCTGTTGCTATGCGTGAGTTAGTATTAATATCACAGATTTTAATCATGTGTCACAGTGTCAATGGCTATAGCTGAAACCTGAAATATCTGTTTGATTATGTATGATTATTACATTAAATACTACACTAGAAATCCATGTTTGCAATTATTTTGAACACAAATGTTTCATGTTCTAGTTCAAGTTAGCATATCATTTTGTTAGCTATTTTAAGTAGCGGCACAATTTATTAGCTTTACAGTACCAGTGTCATGATTACCCTTGTATTTTATTAAGAACACCCGGTTGGCCTAATCAGTTCTTATCTATGGTTATCAGCATTCTTCTGTATAATTATATCACACGTTAAAGGCAATGACATACAGGTGTATTGCAAAACTGTCACTTTCACCACTATCCTGTTTTCACTCTAGGCTAATTTCATTCACAATACATGATACCGTAAATATGTTTTTGGCAAAATCTACAAAAGAGAATATTTCTGATGAACTAGTTGACCAGATATGATAAAAAGATTACGTTTTCCGTCTTTCTTTCGTATTCTGGTCATATGCTAAACAGCTTTACACCCTAGCCATGCTCTTCCATTTGTGCCCTGCACCCTTCCAATTAAGAAACATGGTATAAATGTGTTAAATTGTGTCCTTCAACAAAGAACATCATGGATTGTTATCTGCTTCCAAAGCTGCAATTATACTGGTTTCTTCACACTCAAAACAACTGATCATGACACAAACTTAAAGTGTTGAGATTTTAGGTCACATTTAAACATTCTCCTGGTGACGGCACTCTTTTCCTGTGCAGTGATGCAATAGATCTATATATAAATATGTTAAGTTCCCTTTCCTTTGGGGTTTTACGTCCCATTCAACAGCCAGGGTCACATTGGGACAGGTCCTCAGCATTGTCACTTGTGGGAGTCGAACCAACACAAAGGTGACAGCCTGTGATTAGATGCCAAACTTGCTAACCCACTAGGCCACCGTGGACCTCTCCCTTTCTTGTGGTTGTCATAACTTAAAATGACAAAAAGTATGGAGACACATTCACTTATGATCAGTCATTTTCCAGAACCATTTGATGTATCCTGTTCTGAAGTAGGGTGTTCTATTTGTCTACAGTAAAGTAAAAGCACTTTTACTGATGTTTTGCTGATGTATAAAGAAATCTGACAGTATATACTATTTTGCTTCTTTAAACTATCAGGGGCCACTGTAATTAGAGATGGTGACTAATTAGGGTTTCAATATCTTACATACTCCACATTCTGTTTAAAAGCATAATAACTAGAAAGCACTCACAGAGAACCGACCTGAGACTGCCAAGACAGCAGATTATCCCTATATTGTAATTTCACCCATATAATGGTTTTTTATTGTTTTTGGAGTAATTTCAAACACATACCCAAAATCATTGAAAATTAGAGTGTTAAAACACAGGAATTCAGGGCAAAAATTCAGGATTATTTTTGAAAACATGATCCGGATTTTCCCATGTGAAAAACTTCATAAAGTACAAATCAGTAGTTTTGGAGTAATTACAAACATAGGCAAACAAACAGACACACAAACACACACAAAAACATAACCTCATTGGTACATGGTAGAGGCAATATTATGTGCAGCCTGTTTTAAAATGAATGGGTGAAGACTGAACATACTTTCAATCATGTGGATCATCTCTATATACTTGCCCAAGTGAATTGTTGGACATCCACTGTGGATATATTTTATTTTTTTTTCTGAATAAAACTATACACTGTATAAATTAATGTTAATCATTTGAAACATCCAGTGTGTGCAATTATGTGGGTATATATCATTATGTCTGTGACTTTCTGACTCATATAAAACACATCCAAAGGTTTTACACTAAATTATGTCTGAAACAGATTCACACAAATGTTTCTATTTTACAAGAGTCAGAAATTTGTAAAATTTCAAATGTGTCCCACAGTACTGTAGATTCTATGTACAATCTGACAGTGGGGAAACCACTTTTATTTGCTTGGTTATAATATGCTGCAAATCTTGACACAATTTTGCTTTTTCTGACTGCAGAGGTCTGTTATCTGCAATGATGCTCAATTTGTACAAAGTATGATTATTTTAAAAGATGCACCCGATGGGGAATTTCATATACTGTGGAGTAGTATTGCATGTGTTCAGTAATGAATTGTGTATTTCTCGTGCTATACTTCCATATTACACAGGTTACAACCTCTAGAATTACTTCAGTGTTCACTGTCAACATCTACTACTATTTTAAGAGAAGGGTTTAATTTTAATGAAGGCCTACTAAATTTTACTGGAGATATTTAGCATAATTTTACAAAATGTCACCCACATTTACAATTCAGAGCAGGTGTAACAGATACACTTGAAGGCCCAAACGTAAGACAGTTAAAGGATACTGAAAGTCACTGCTTCCTCTGTCACATGTGATGGTGAATTAATTCATCCAAACATTTTATAGACAGATAAACCACAGAGTTTGCTTTTGATCTTATTATATGCTGCTTCGTGAGATATTGATTAACGGAACCTCAGATCTATTTCACCAACAGCCACAACACATGGGAGTACTTTAAATACCTTAAAACAGGCAAAAGCCAAGTTCTGCAGGATGGGGTTGACACTTCAAAGTGAACTGTGTTGCAAATCTTTTTGAAAACTACTCTGGGCTAGTTTCTATTTTTATCCAACTCAGTCAAAACTACTCAAGACCAACCTACTTTAAAATGTGATGCTCAAATGAAACATTACCTGACATTTGTATATCAATGATGAGACATAATTTATACTGCTGTACATATAGAGGCATCAACAGGCATTAAAGACCTTCACTGTCACACTGATGATCATATATTTTCTTGTCACATCTTAGCAGCCAGTTGTATTTGGTTAATGTCCAAGATAACGATTGTAAATAAACCAAGTTGTAATATGTGGTCCCCGTTTTTATGCAACAAAAATAAGTCAAGTTTCATATTTATGCCACGTCTAATCGGTTTAGGAAATTAAAAGTGCACAGTCTTTGGGGAAGGGTTAAGCTCTTTGAGTACTCTTGTATTTGCTACCAAGCACAGATAATGGCCACACTATTGCTAGAGACATTTAAAATTTATGAGGCTTTGTTACAAATTGGCAACGGACAATAATACATATAAAGTGTGTACACATTATAACAGAATGCACATTAGAACCATTAACAATGTTCTGGTACATTGACTCAACTACTGCAAACAATGTCAACACGACAAGGAGTTGACATTTACAGTTTCTGAGTTGACATGGCTTAGCTACATACACCCAGGGACAGTGAATCGGACAGCACTATTAGCGTCCTGCTGTACATCAAAATAAATAGTGCCTTTATTTATTTATTTGGGGTTTTACGTCGCTTTCAACACTGTACAGGTCATATCACGAAGGGTAGTTGGAAGGGCAGAGGAAACCAGTACATACAGTTCATCAGGGTTCTGTACTGTAAACTGCCAACCGACGGCAAGCAACTACCAGCTTTCCCACTTGAGGCCGTGCTGGGAACCAAACCCCGGCCTCAGAGGTGGGAGGCAAGAGTGTTACCACTCTGCCATCGTGGCAAAATAAATAGTGACAGATGCATTTTTATTGAAAATTAGTGTTGAAATGAAATGAACATATACAACAATATAAAACATAAGAAGTTTGTATGAGTTCAGATATTTATTTATGCTTTTAAAGAGAACTCTGATACAATTTCTATTGCTGTCCAACACAACAGTCCTGTCCCATTCACTATCCATGGGTGTAGCATGTTTATGCCTTACATCTATGAAACAAAAAAGTTATTCTATGAAAAACTTATATAAGTTTTTAATGTTTACATTATCCAATTTATTTATCTGTTAAAAGGCAGCAGAGTAATAGTAAAATTATTAAATATTCATTTAAACCGTATCTTAACTTACATGTATCAAAACCACATGTGTGTGATATTCGGGTAAAAAGAGAGTCTCGCCTTGCAGAGCACAGACCCCCACCTGGGGGTGTCTCCAAAAATTCACCATTTTTTATTATATCCAGAATATTATCCAGATCTTTCCCAAAATTAAAATACTGTAGTTTGGCCAAAATATCTGACTTTACCTTAAATTATGAGTCATAACTCTCCTTGTTCTACTTTGTTAAGAGATACTACATGTATAGTGTTATCATATTGTGTTAGTCTGTCAGTTCTATCTTACGGCGGTGTTACTAAAGTGGCAAAAACATGTTTGTGGCAATAAGGATAAAATGATCAACATTATCGGTACAGTTCACTTTGGTTTAATTTGAATTAATGTGATTTGTGAAACATTTATTGTTATTACAAGTCAGGCATAAAAATATAAAATAGACTGTCAAGCTGTGTTTACAGTTACAATGAAATACTTACAGACTATACATCATGACATAAATAATTCACCTGCTGCCCATTTCATGACATGGGCAAGGAATAATTCGGTAAGTTGCATCCTTTTTGATAAAATGGGCAAACTTCATGCCTTTTTCACAAAATGAACTGCACATTGAACAACACATATATACACTTTAAAATAAAAAATATATCTTGGTGAAATAAATTTATGGTTTTAGAAGCCAAAGTTGTTTAGCTTACAATGTAATTTTGTGTTTATGAATGCCAATCACTTTCATCAATAACATGTGCTCACTAACCTGGTAGAAAAATATCCCCAAAAACAAATCCAAACATGGTTTTTCACAACATAACTGGTTGTATGGGTAAACTCAATCCATTTAACTATATTGTTTCCACCACTCTCAGGCAAAAAGCACCAGTAACTCAAACTTATTGGATCAATACTCTGCACAGCCAGAGTTTATTAGAAAGCGTGCTAATGGAATGCACCCAACAAAATACACAACCAAAGGGCATATTAAAAGGAGGGGGGCATTACAGCTTGAAAATATGTCTCAACGTATCTCAACAATCACATAAATATTTTTATAAGATTAACTACCTCAAGGACTGTAATTAGATCAAAAGATTAACAAGTTTTTGTTGTTTTAAACCGATACCTTAATAATGTGTTGATATCCACTGTCAGTTTTCATAAGCCTACGTATTAATCCTGGAATAAATACACGATTAATCAGTGAACATTTAAAGACACAAGTTCTACATATTGGAAAAATCTCTCCTGTGTGTGTATAGTATATGCTTGGACAAATAATGTCTCTTTGGTATCTAAGATACCATACATAAACTCAAATAAAGATTGTCATTTTATGCATATGTAAATAGAATACTTACCATTTACTGTATATGTACAGATATGCATACATTGTTCCTATACTTGTAGCACCACATATTTGATGACATCACTACTGTATACTGTATAGTATAGTACTCACTTTTAAGTTACTTGCACTAGGATGGACAAGCATGGTGGTGTTTCAAAAGTCAAAGGTACTGTATCCACGAGAAAATAAACAGAGAAGTGTACCAGTATACATTATGTACACAGTTAAACACCAAGTAAACCACCATTAAGACTTCTTCAGTACTTAATAAACTCCCATTTTGTACTTCATGCCATGAATCCAGCACTCACATACCAGACGTTAGACCGAGTTTTCTGTCCCAAAATATGCCTTTTTAAAACTAATGGATGGCATTTTGGGACAGAGTTCCTTGCTACACAAAAAACTTCAATATCTGAAAATTACTGTCCCTTTAAACTTTAAAATATGCACTTATATGTATTAACAGTATAAAGCATTTAGATGCAGGAACACAATTTTCTGTGTTTGTAGTAATATAGATACTTTTTCTGCACTTCCTGTTTGTATAAACAATGATAAAATTTGGCAAGTGAAATAAATTTTGGTAAATATATCCATTAACTATGCAAAAAGTTTATTTCTTTTAATGCGGGGCACATCCTTGACACTCAAGGTGGTAGCCTAGTACAGGTTTAATGTCAGAATGTGTGCCACTTGTTGCCCTTCAGGACGTTTATGTTTTTTGCATACTAATGCCATCTGTCTCTCGCCAATACATCCATCTTTTAAAAATTGGCTGAGAGACAGATTAATCGGTCTAACCAGACGTGTTTATAAATGAATTTCCTTCTCATGGGTTTATGATGCATTCACCTCAAACTCTCTGGGGTTTTTTGCCTGACAGACCTCAAAAAGAACTTATAAGGCCAAGCCAAGTAATAAACCATTAGTATAGTAGTCACAGTGTGTCTTTGAAGTCTCTTTGAAGTGAGCAGTAAATCATCTGATTTACATTTATGCTGTCTTAAGGCATTCTTATTGTGTATTGATACAATACAGTCTTAACATAAGGTTGTAACCTTTACATTAATTTAAAAAATAACTATACCTCACTGAAATGAAAATAGAAATCCATGGCTTTTATATACTTATATGCGAGTACATTGATAGTCAATCAAAAGTAAAAAATAACTCAGCTTGGCCTAAGTTTACAAAGTGAAATGAAGGGTCCTTCCGTTTAAGGTGAATTCACCACGACAAGGTAATTTGCCTATGAAGACGTCATTATGGCCATGGCTGACTATTGTTACATCCATGTGGGCTGATAATACCCCCCTGAATACTTGCCTTGACAACGGGTAAATTATGAGATCTGCAGCTATACAGTGTATGCAAAGATTGCTGATTTGTGTGTGTGTTGAGAAATCTCATAATGTACTCGTATGGTGTAGATTTTTTCAATCAGTTATCTATGGATATTTTACTGCTTTTATCATTAGAATATATATATAAATATATGATAAGAAAATTTATAAACTACCTAGGCAAAATCTATTCGTGTATACAAATTAATGAAATTAATTTGGTTTCACAAGGTTTTAAATTATAATGGGCTGTGGTGTGAGGAAAATGCGCTAGAGTACAGTGCCCCTTTGGACAAAACCCCTGAAAATATAGAGACTACTAGGACAAAATCCCAGAGTTTATTTTAATGGGATGGACAAAATTCCAGAGTTGTAGTTCTGGAGAGATTCTATGGAAATTAAATGCCCCAACCCCACCCATGGACGTTTATGCTCTACAAGTGCTCTACAACAATATTTTAAGCAAACATACAGTGACAATTCCAAGCATTAGAAGACACTTAAAATGACAAAAATATACAATGCATGAATAACTATATGCGTAACATTTTATGCACCAATTTATATCACAGATTATATCACACAAGTATATTCCACGTGACCTGTTTTAATCACGTGTTTCCGTGCCTGTCATGTTTCACCATATTAAAGAAAACTTCACTGACTACCTATACCTGGTGTAAATCCACCCATTTTCAAAGCCACCTAAATAATCAAACCTCCAAGTCTATATTAACTGATTCAGTCCTTCAGTCTTGTCTGGAGAAATCCTCCTTAGAATAATTTCCACAGCTCGAGAGACGATTTCTGAAACCAGAAACTGTGTCCTCAATTAATTTACAAATACTACCTATTTTCTTGTATCCAATATGCCATTTAAAAAAAAAATCTTATTCTGAAAGAACCAAGACAAAATTACCCTATTAGCGGACAGAAGGTACTCTTGTTTTAGAAGTCTTAATTTTTTATTATTTATCGTGATGTTAGAATTTTATATATATTAGTATCTGGTTGGCTTGCCAACCAGTTTGACAGTTTATCACTTACCTCACATATTAGTTGTTGAAACACGTGTAAAGCTCCAATCTTGACCTCTGATTTGAGTATATATTTAATACATAAATTGAATTCTGTTTAATAGAGATAATGTCACATTCTGACGTGACATATGACGTAACAATTATGTTGCTTTTATGTGATGGCAAAACATCAAGCTATAACTGAGAAACCCAAAATTAAATGGTTTTCACACGTTTTTATACACATATGTGATCTATGTTCACCAGTCATATACTGTCGAGTTGACTTATATTCTATTTCAACATGCATATTAACAAGCAAACATAACACGTGGTGAGAGACAGTGTCATAAAAATATCTTAATGTCGCGAGCCCCGTCAAAGTCAAAGACTTCAAAATTCATTCGTGTCATCAAAGAAATAATGGTTCTTTAACTTGCATTTTATCTATGTGGTATTGTCATACTTCCCATTATCGTGCATCTCCTGTTATCGTGCACCAGTGTAATCTTTCTTTTCCCTGTGTGAATTAACCATTTTTCACACAATCGATGAAGTTAATGTATTAAACATTAATCCTTTTGTTATTCAAATTTTTACCAAGAAATCCGGTACCAACTCCTTTATTGTGTGATATAAAGTTGGACTTTGGGAATAAAATAAGTTAATTTTAGGGGGGAAAAATTTCTTCAGTTGTATAGTAATAGGACGAGGGATCGTTTCTATTAAAACACTTTTGACCCTGTGTAAAAAATTATATTTTTGTCCAAATACTTTTTGTCTGTCCATCGAAAATGTCTATAAGTAATCTTGCCACTACAACAATTAACAGTACTAACCTACAATTAACATACCTACCTTTTGCTGTAACTTCTACCAATGATTTTTATTCCTTTTGAAATTTACTAGTTTAAATTCCAAATAGATTCACCAATAATGTTATCAATCAAAAAGACGGAAGCTTAAAGAAAACTATGTGGAACGTTTGCATTTTATAATTATATCCTTATATATCACATCTCTAATATAACACCTTTATACAACCATTAGCACACTGACTCAAGCAGACTTGTTATCAAACCCATCCCTGTGAGGACATTGTGCACAGTACTCTAATGAACTAAACCAGAGACTATCTATATTTTTATGAATGAGATCACATGTTTCTCTTATCTCCCGTAATGTCATTGTTGCATAACTGTAAAGGGTACAAATTCCTGAATACACTGGGACACGTACTAGTAGATGTGCTTACATCATTATCGCTAGTGGTACACAGAGTGTCTATTGTTGTGTGCTTAATCATCAGTCAGGATGTGTTTAAATAAGAGGTATGTGTGATTGATAATTAGACACTTGTCCCTCTTGAAACAGTGGTATCACTGGCGGTTATTCAATAATGTCACTGTGAATGAATGAACTATAGTTGAGCGTAATGATTAGTCTTGTCTTGGAAGAGGTGATTAATCTCATTCTAATATAAATCAAGGAGCCAACAATTTGTTTCTACACGTTACACCCTAAAGTATCAAGATTATGAAATATTCCTTACTTGGTCGAAAATTATATACAACCTGTTAGAATTAAATGTTATATGGAGGTGCTGGTGCTGACAGTAATAATTAACTGTCATAAAGATTTTTTTGGTGTTTTCTATATGAAAAGCTATAGGCGAAAGATGTACTGCCAACAAAGGAAAGTGCCCACCACCCAAAAACCAGACCAGCTAAACTGCCCACCAGTCATATGTACTGGGAAGGACAAATGCCCACCAACATCTAATTTGCCCGCCAGCAAAAAAAGTGAATTCAAAAATTAGCACCAGAGATGGCTATAACCCACAACCTTGAAAAATAGACACCATGAGATATTGAAGAGATCAAAAAGTACAAAGCCAAGGAGTCTTACAGAGTATAGTGTTAGTTACATAAAGGTACAGGAGAAGTAATACTTGAGAAAGAGCAAAAAGTATGTAAAAGTATGAAACCAAGAAAAGATGGCCGCATATGAACTAAATATTGTGAATTAAACTGTAAAATTTCCTAACTGATCTATATATAAAGTGAAGTATATAGCTGTCAATGGAGATAGCACAGTACCTACAATAATCAATTGCAGTCTTCTTTTATTTATTTGGGTTTTACATCACTTTCAACACTGTACAGGTCATATCACGACGGGAAGTTGGAAGGGCAGAGAAAACCAGTATATACAGTTGGTCAAGGTTCTGTACTGTAAACTGCCGACCAACGGCAAGCAACTACCAGCTTTCCCACTTGAGGTTGTGCCGGGAACTGAACCCTGGCCTCAGAGGTGGGAGGCAAGAGTATTACCACTCTGCCACTGTGGCCCCCAGCAGCCTTCTTTAATTACCCTGACTTCCTGTGTTCTGCTGATATGACCTTGCTGTATTTACGGGTCAACTTCCATTCTATTTATTGATTATACGTGTGCGGTAGAGTCAGTCACATGGTGAAGATTAAACATTATAAAGTCCTTATTGGATTAAATCATTCCATATTGGAATTAGTTAAGCTTTATATCTAACCCTTTTCACCATGGGTGAGGTTTCTGGAAGTTCAATTGTAAATTGCTCCACAAGCAAGATTATATTGATAATGTATTGATATAATGAGTTCATGGAGTTATTAAAGAAACCAAACAAACTTACACTTATTCTTGATGAAAATATAAAGTTCAACCCCACTTCTTTTTTTATGTGTGAATTGTGGATTTATTTTAATGCACTAAACGTTACATGTGATGTTCAGACATGGATGATCCCTCACAGTAACTCTTAAGTTGCTCAAAATAGTGTTGATAAATGTGTAGTCTTTATGTAAATGGATTGAACTGAAGAATATGTATGATGGAAAGTCTGGACACTTCATAGTAAATGGTTTTGTAAGTTGTTGTTAATGGTAAACGATAAATATTCATACACCACATCACCTGTACCCTTGCTCCAAGTCTTGTATTTCTCATTCCGCCAAATCTGACATACATGGAATCATTATGAATCCACCTGATGGGTGGGGAACACTACTGTCTGATGAAATACAAATTTTGTCAGCACCAAATTCTGGGAAAAAAGGTCATTCAGTCCTCATATAATACCTAAGACAAAAGGACTTGAGGAAAGTCTGCATCACCTGGTGAGCATGAGAAATAAGTGGTGAGCATTACATCATCTGGTGACTGCTTTTTATAGTTTTGATCATCATTTCATTTGATGCTCACCGCATCATGTTGTGATCACCGGATGATCCTGTTCTCACCTTGTTTTATGGTCAGATACACCTCAGAGTCTGTTTGATGGAGATTAAGCGCCGTAAAAGTCTACAGTAGATTAGATAATGGGATGACCACAAGATAAAGTGGTGATCTCTGGTGAGCTCAAGATCATCTGGTGATCACAAATAAGTTTGTCCCATGTGACCCTGGCTGTTGAGTGGGATGTAAATCTCCAACTTTGATCTTTGGCTCCATGCATATGGGTCAAGGTATCTCAAAAATTGATATACAATAGAGGTGGGGAAATAATCTAGAATAAAACGTGAATTTGGTTCTCTCACTCTGTGAATTGTGGATGGATTTTTTTACACAGTAAATGTGTTAAATGTGCATGTGGTTTCAAAATATTTATAAAAGAAGAGCACCTATTTCATACTCCATCTTGTAAGATTGGTGGAGTAAATAGGGTTTTTCTTGTCTGTCTTGGCATGTTATAAATCTGATATTTATATCGTTTTAAAGTCAAATTGTTCTTTCTGATATTGTTTCTGAAAGAGAATCCATTGGGTGTCTACAAAAATACAACCATTTTTGTTAGTTCGGGGGGGGGGGGGGGGGGGGTCACATTTGGTTAAGTGAGGGAATTCAGAGAACCATAAAGCCCTTACAAACATACTGCTGCCTGCTGGGTGGAGGGTAGGGAATGTCACATTTGGGTTGGTGTCATTTCCAGAAAGAGATGCCAAGGAGACCTAACAGTCTCTTGAGTTGGAGCTACAGGTCCTTTCCCTCTGGTGCGCTGGGATCAGCCTATGCCTTAACTCAGCAAACAATTCTAAATAATGTTTCTGTAGAAGGACTGGCCCAAGTAACATAGCACTGCCAGCAGGGTATAGTAATGCCATCAGTCTTCCCTTCTGATGAGCTACTGCTTAACCTAATAACGTGGGGGCCTTTCTACTACGTCTTGGAGCTAATCAATGTCTCAGTCTCATTGGCAGGTCATACATTTCTTCTGTCTGTCTGAAGTGTTGCATACATAACACATGTTTTTGGGGCAACTGATACAGTAGGTGATTCACAGTGGTCAAACTACAGAAATGTTCGATGAATTTGACCTTTGGACTGACCATTTACATATGTCCCAGCCAGGATCATAATGAGACTGGAAGAAACAGAGGGGGCAACTGCAAAACTATCCTAAAGTGATCTTTTCATTCACTAACCTAATCTTTTCACTTCTTTACCTTTTTGTACCAATTTTATAGGAGGACGGGAAATTTGTATACCAGTTATATCAATCATATACTGATTTGCATGAATCCGGATCTAATCACAAAGTCACTGAAGAAGCTATCATACCAATCAAAAGCAATCAGATAGATATCATATTTCCTTTGTCCCCAATGAAAGTCCCACCCCTTTACCCCTCAGTCGGGAGCCACACACTGGTTCCACAGATCCAGTCAGTGGGGGGGGGGGGGGGGGGGGGGGGGGGGGGGGGGAGAGACAGTTATTCATGTTTGGATACTGTCACTAAAGTCCGCAATGAAGTGTAAAATTTTGATACCTTCTTTTGATCTGTATATATTTCAAAATGTTTTCAAACTTTCAATAGATTAGGGGTGGGAGATATGACTTACTGCTCATGTTTCGAAGACCTGGTTTGAATCTTTGTACTTCATGTTTATCTTACTTTAAGCAGTGCTGGCCACATAGCCAAACATAACAAAGCTGTTTTCTGTATCAGTGGACATGTTCAAAATGTTCACTGGACTGTAATTTTAGTTATTGTTTTAACTGGTGATCTTGAACAGTGAAAATTAATTCACGGAGGCCGTATTCACAAAAGGGGATTAGTTAAGGGGCCTGTCACACTTTCATGGATCCTCCACGGATAAAGGCCATGGTTCCCTATATGGTAACTACCAAGGATCTCTTGCGGATCGTGGGGTTTGGGGAGGGGGAATGTTAGAAAAGTGAGTGATTTATGGATGTGTCACGGAGCACTCTATGGATGACAAGGATGCCACAAGGATGTTAGGGATGCGTTTCATTGCTTGCGGATGACCCCAGGATACACATCAGTGACCAACCACAGTGAGGCGGAAATACCCCAGGACATGCCATGACAACATAGGGATGGATCAGGATATCTCAAGGACACCCTGGATGGGTATACAGACCAGGCACAGATGGGTTTACATATCTTTATTTTTGTCACGGATGACAGCTTATCAATTAACGGATTTTTTGATAACATTAGGGTGTCCTGGTGGGAGCTAGTGACCACTGGATACCTGGATCCCAATGGCTATAAAAAGGGTAAGGGTCAGGCCACTAGCCAGATAGAATTTAGAAGCCAGGATGAACAGACAGGACAGAGATCTTATACAAATTTAACTCTTAATATTACAAATGGAGAGGCAGTTAGTCATCATTACAGCTATGATAGACAGGTTGAGAAGGAGATGGGATCTACAAGGAAGACATCGAAGACACAGAAGATATTGGGTCAGGCCATGGCTAATCAAGGCAGAGTATTAAGAAGAGGGCCAGTACACCAGACTGATGCCAATTCTTGAGTTAGATGACCCTATGGCATACCGAAACTTCATCCGGATGCCACCCAAGCTCTTTCATGAGCTGGAGTGTAGACTCGTCCCTGAGATCCAGAGGGAGAGGACCTAGATGAGAGACCCCCTGAGTCCAGGACTCAAGTTGGCAGTCACTCTAAGACACCTGGCCAGTGGAGACAGCTACCCAACCCTGCAGTATGCTTTCAGGGTGGCAAGGTTGACCATCAATAGGTTTGTGCCTGAGGTCTGCGACGCTATCATCAGGGCCTATCGAGATGAGGTGATGACATGCCACATAAGCCCAGAAGACTGGTTGGAGGTCGAGTCCATTTTCCGTCAGAGGTGGAACATCCCACATGCCCTGGGTGCCCTGGATGGAAAACACATTCCAATCAGATGTCCACGACGGGGTGGCAGCCTCTACCACAACTACAAGGGCTTCCATTCGATTGTACTCCTGGCCTTGGTGGATGGAGATTACAAGTTCCTGTGGGTGGACTTGGGTGGAGTCGGGTCAAGCTCTGATGCTCAGATTTTCAAGTACTCAGATTTGTGGCACAGAATAGAGGACGGCACCATCAGCTTCCCAGAGAGTGAATCCCTTGTTGATGATGGGACAAAGGTGAACTATTTCATCCTTAGGGACGATGCTTTCCCCCTCAAGCTTTGGCTAATGAAGCCCTACTCAAGACACGGTATGGACTTGAACCAGAGAGTGTTTAACTACAGGCTCAGCAGGGGAAGAAGGGTGGTAGTCTCCACAGCAGCATGTGTGTCCTGTGTGTCAGCAATGTCCTTATCACTTGAATCCGAATCCTGCTGTGTCTCAAGTGCAATGTCACCCTGTTCTGTATCCGACATCTCCAGAGGATCCTCAACTCCCACCACCACCTCCTCCACCCCAGCTGCCTGCTGGCTATGCTGAGCCTCTGTAACACAAGTCAACTCATCCATCTCTGGACTCCTTGCCTGGACCTGTGTGGACATCTTCTCCATCTCCTGACTACCTCTCCTCTTGGTCCTTTTCTTTGGTGGCATTTTACAGAAATATTTACTAAACTCCCTATTTTGAAAAAAAAAGTCTGAAAAATTTTGGGGTAAATATACCAGCCAAATATATTCTCTGTATATAGCATATATCTATGTTATAAAGTTCCAAACATTGATGTATCCTCATTGAAATGCAAAATGTGTATGTATGAGCAAAAGCCAAGCAAAGCACCCCTTATATAGCTTTTGTCCATGAGAAAGCATCTTTCTGAAATTCTCCAGTGCAGTGGGACACCACAAATCTATCCGTGAAGGCCGTCCTTATTGTCCTTGAGGCGTCCTTATTATCCGTAAACCCCGTCCCTATTGTCCGGGGACACATCTGTAAACATCTGTGCATATCCGCATACAAGTTTCGTATCCGTGACCTTCTTCCAGGATCATCCTTATTGGTCGTTATGGTTTCCGGAACATCCGTTGGCATCCTCACAGCCTCCGGAAATATCCGTAGAAATTTTCCGAGCCTTCATTGGGACATTATAAGAACATTACGGACATTACGGATGAGTTCACAGATGAAAATTATGATCACTCAACATCCGTGCATATCCGCAGACAAGTTTCGTATCCGTGACCTTCTTCCAGGACCATCCTTATTGGTTGTTATGGTTTCTGTAAACATCCATTGGCGACCTTACAGCCTCCGGAAATATCCGTAGAAATTTTCCGAGCCTTAACTGGGACATTATAAGAACATTACGGACATTACGGATGAGTTCACAGATGAAAATTATGATCACTCAACATTTTCCAAGTTAGGAAACCTGCCGCGATCCGGCAGGACATCCGTGAATGTGTAACTGGGGTCTAATAGATCAATCAAAACTTATCTAAAGTGAACAGCCTTTTATACCAGACTTAAACTACTTTTCACTGGTCATCTACCAACCTCTTTAATACAAATTAAAAAACTGTATTGATCTACTCAGCATAAACTGACCATTAATAAAAGGTGAATTCGTTAATATATGAAAAATTGCTGAATTTTTTTTTCAATTAAAATTTTCGATTATGCAGCATTAAAAATAAAAATATGTGAATGAATTTCAGCACCAGGATCCAATGTAAAACCAATCCTATTTATGTCTCATATGTACACCAATTGTGGACTTACTGATACAATGTCCATTCTCTTCAAACATTTGAACTGTCTGAAGTATTAGTAACATATGACTAATATCTCAACTACCATATCAGGTAGTCAAAATAGATTATTACGCTCAGAAACAAATGATTGTAACATCTTATCATAAGTCACTTGTACCGGGAAGTAGTACTTGAAATTCCTGTCAGTTTTGTAACATTCTTTTGAATGAAATTGCCCTGTATATTGGCGACCTTGGTAATCTAGCATGTTCCTGGTTTTCTACATTCTCTTGACTACTACCCAGGGTGTTGACATCTTAAATTTAAATCCAACAATCAAACAGAATTACAGCTCTTTTATGGCAAATTTTGTACAATTTAAACAAGCTACAAGTATTGAAAATCAAGTAAACACGTTGATCACATAAAATATCAAACTTCAAAGAGCTTATGTTTTTGTTGCCTGTCTGTCTGTTTGTGATGATTCTGGGGCCTTGCTAAATGTTTTGAGAAAGATCCGCCCCCTGTACTCTAGATACGAAAAAAAAGAAAGTAATCCCAGCAGGCACAGGTCCAATTCTTGACATCATGTTTTGGTCATGTTAGTATATGACATCAAGTAACTATCACTCGGACATGATTTAAGGTGGTCACGTCATCTGACACAAATCTGACATCCAGTTTATGTGACATGACATGACTTTATGTCAATAACATACCTACAATATCAACTAGATGACAAAATGATAACCAGACCTAATGTGATTGTATTATCCTATTCAATGACATAAAATTGACAACATCCCAACATGACTTTTTGTAGTCATGTCAAATGATGAAAATATGATGTTCGAATAATATGATGTGACCTGATATTCTACTCGGGCATTGTTTCTGACATCTTAATGATATTAATATGATGTCACTTTGTTAAAACATTTCAAGTGGAGTATCATCATATCATTTGAGATCGGATTAACATCAGTATTCTATAAAATTATATCATTTTTAGGAATATTACAAATGTAATATCATCCTGTACACCAGCCAGGGTCATATTAGGACAGGCCCTCAGCTTTTTCACATGAGTAGGGTCAAACCTAGGCAGAGGTGACAACCTTTGATTAGATGCTGAACCTACTAACTTGGCCTCTAGTCTCTGTGATGTTGCTTTGACAAAAATAATTAAGTTTTGGTACAGACAAAACAATTATGTTTAAAACTGTAACTAAAATGCTGTGTGACAGCAAAAATTTACAAGAAATATGTTGTTTTGTAAACAAATGTATACTTTAGTGTTTGCAACCAAGCCAAAGATTGAATAAATAAAGATAAAAGTTCAGAAAAAGGGCTTCTAATATTCAAACTTTTGTACCCATAATTTGTATCTTTACAAATGGTATAAATTTTTGAACTGGTTCCCACTGAACATTAATTATTTTCTCCCATGGTATAATCTTTACAGTACATGGAAATCACTTAAGGCTGTGTCAGGTAAGTGTACACAAATGGTAATTAAAGCGATGTAATGTGATATTAACTGTGAAAACAAAATGTTATTAACCAATATTTTTATTACTGAAAATTAGTTTCAGCACTTGTGAAATGATGTCAATCAGATTTTTATATCAGTACATCAAATTGATGTCAGTTTCTGATGTCATATAGACATGAAGTCAGTCCAAATTGGGCGATCATATTGATGTCTTATGCTGATATCAAATTTATATCGGCTACTAGATGTCATTTTTATGGCTTTTGGAGATGTCAAATAGACTAGGCTACTAAAGATCTGTTTGACATTTAACATATGATGTCATTTCGAATTTCAAATAAGCATCAGTTTCTGATGTCTTGCCCAGTGTCTTTTTGATTTCTTTTTGATATCCTATTGCCTTAAATCCAAATTTTCAACAGTCTCCTTTCAATATAGAAATACAACGTACTGGGCTTCCTTGGCGGGGGTTTGATCTCTGGGAGTACTTTCTAGTTTTAAAGTGGAAAGATCCGTAGGATACTTATTTCATATAAGGCACGTATCTGAGCTCATTGTTTCTATAATCTTTGTTTGCAAGTATTTCACTATTTTTTTTTATAACGCAGGTCAACATCTGTAACCACTTGAGACGGTAACCTTGGTTTATATTTAACATTAGGTAAACAAACCACACACAATGATAATTCTACCCCTGTCAGTTTTTTCAGACGTGAACAAATGGAGGACATTACATATAAGGCAAGAATCCGTGGTCTACTTTAGCTAATTGCTTACGTAGAAACTTTGAATATATATTTAACTGTACAATTGTAATCTCGTAATATGTGACGTCAAATACCGTTTACCTTGAAAATTGCCAATTATTTTTAAGCTTTCATTGTTTTGATGAAGAGGCTGAATTCAGGTGAATCACTACACTTGTATGATACTTTACTATCCATAATCTCTGAAAGTTTCAACTGTAAAAGTCAACAACAAATGGTTTTATAAAAACGAGCAAAACTTTAATGACAGCTAATTTTGAAGCCTTTGTGGTATCCATGCATTCTCACCAGTCACGGAGTGGTACGTTAATGCAGTAGTAATCTAACTTAGGATGTCTTGTACACAGGGGACTTGAGACCATTCACAATGTAAGGGGCAAAATGACACATATTGACAGATTGAGACCTTCAATTTAGTAGATAACAGGCGAGATGAGTGTCTTACCAAAAATAGGCTCAAAATAAAATTGGCCACAAATTAATTATTTTTAATACCCCCTGCCACACTTACGTGTCAATAAGATTTGTCTACCGTGGCATTTCTGGCTTTTTGTGGCCCTCAGTTAAGTTGTTCAAAAGATCTGGCTACCGTAGCTGGTATGAAGTGCTGAAGGGTAACTGCATCTAGGTATCCTATAATTTTTATAGCCATTCTGCTGCTTTTTCCTCCTAATTCTGCGTTATTCTCTATGTCTCCAGTAAACGTAAATGTGTGCCGTAAGGGTACTGTATCTTTGCAGTATGGTTTCTGTATAATTTCTATGACACACTGCCGGTGGCCACACTATTTAGACGGTTTACATTCAAAGATGATATTTAATGGACATTGTTCATTAATCCCTACACCAAATGTACTTAAGTCAAAGCAGCCTACATTACTTCAATATATGAAATATTACCAAATGGAATTTAAGAAGTGACAAATACATTACCCCCTTGTATCAATATCATCCCAACTGTGTAAACTGTGGTAAATAACAAGGTGTGGCGATATCAAGTATGGCAAAATCAAGAGTGGCAAAGAGATATGACCAGGCATGACCGGAATTGTTGAGGGACCGTGAAACCCTGACTTTGGTATGGATGTAACAGACATCTTGTGTATCTGTCTTCGCCAAGAAGGAATACTTATGGTGGTGACCGTGTGTGTGTGTGGGGGGGGGGGGGGGGAAACGGAAACGTTAACACTGGTATAAGGAACAGATTATTCAGTATAAGGTATAAGGAACAGATTATTCAGTTTTGTTGTTGATCCAGACCATCTTCTTGATTAGGGAATGTTTTAAGGGTTTTCATCACTGTACTCTCAATCAATATTGGAAAGGTTGGATCTTGGCAATGAATATTCGTGGTTGGAGTACTCTTGTTAATGTCAGCAGCATAAAATGACTTATTTATCGTGTTTGGGACATGGCCAAATGGCTGGTGTCATGGATAGTGCGTTAGACTCTCTGTTATGCGTTTGAATAATATCCTAATTAAAATCGAAAATTGTTAAAAAGGTAATATTTCAGTGCTTTCACCCATCCTCTCACTATGACGTGACATTTTTTGAAAATAACTAAACCTAACCTAAAAATAACTCAATCGATCAATCAATAGATGAATCAATCAGTTATACTTGAATGCTATTTTAATGTAGGTCTATTTAAAATTCTGCCTGCAATTTATAATAGTTTGCTGTAGAATATCAAAGGTGCCTTGTTCAAACCAATCTTCTTGTGAAGAGTTCATTTCCTCACCCTCTTTAGTACAAAGATAATTTGTAGCCAGGGCAACTATAAACTGTAATGATGTCAACACTGACTAGTTAACTATTCCAGTTAAATGTGCTAGTTTGTAAATTTTGTCAAATGACACAGAAAAAATAACACATGCATTCAACAGATATGTGAAATTACTAAATATTTGGATTAGCTTAAAAATAGCCATAATCTCAAAGTTCTAGTGTTGGGTCTCAGTTCATGAACATACTAATCTCATTCATTAATCATTGTTCAGTTATATATCAGTCTGTATCAAAGAAAGATTTTTTGTGGCCTATATATTTCCAAAAATAATCAATCTGTCATTTTAAAAGATTACTTTATGTGGACGAGGTACATGAAATAGATTTAAAATCTGAGTTTCTCAAAGCTGTAAACCTCATTTTGAAAATTGTCACAGTTTACGGTTTGATGTATATTTGTGATGGTCATATCAGCTTGAGGGCTACTCTATATCTGCAGTGGATTAAGGGCCCTGGCTGTTGTTTATATGGCAAACATTTCTGGGATCTTTGCATTTCTAAGATCTTTGCTGCTAATCTTTCGACTGCAGTTGTCAATTATTATGAGATTTGTCATGAAAGTGAAAATACGTCTCTATATTATAGTGAATCTTTTAAGCATAATGTCATTTATAAGAAAATGCTAATGTGTGCATTTCACAATATTCGTAGATGGCATCAGTTAAACGTGCGTCAATGACAATGTTTCAGAACTGGAAAATGTCGGACCTTCAAAGTATGAATAGGACTGAATCTCACAAGGTAATAAAAATACAGGCCTTTAAGTGTTTTTGTTTTGTGTGACATTGTCTGTCATATATGTTTGGGATTTCAACACACAAAATACGTCCCGTTTAACCATTTATAACTGCATAGCTCCCCCCACCCATTGTATGTCTTGGCCTTGTGGCTAAATGTGTTTGCTATTGAATTCTTTATATTTGCTCACACTGTTGTGGAGGTGGGTTCACATCCGGCCTATATGACACTGAGGTACTGATAGTCTGATATCACATTAAGCTGCTAAGGAGATGTAATTGCATGGGCCAATATACAAAACATATTACTTAAACAAGACACTAATCTGTATATTACACACAGTTACAGGCTGTATCAAAGATATATGTCAAACATTCTCCAGTAGTTGAGCACCAGCACCTGTATACGTCCAAACGGGTGTTGTGCATCTCTTATTTATTTACAAGGATGACAAAACATACAAACATACCCAAAATATAATAGATTCCAGAGGGATCTATGTCTATAATTTAAGTTCCATTAAAACAACACATGCACAGTATGTTTTCACAAGTTATAAACCTGATGGCCATTTCAAAAACCATCTCACTGGTTTTAACTAGGAAGTGTTTTTAATACCGAGGTAAACGTATTTCTAATCATGTTTTACGACTTTCTGATTTGTGAATTATGATTTGGATGGTGTGTCATAGAATCCAGTGATGTCAGAGATTTACCCTTGTTCCACCAAAGGATTAAGCCCCGATCCTGTCGGCGACCCTTAATCGTGGGTAGTCTTGGAAAAAATGGAAAAAAAATTGACCACTGGGGTGGAAGACAGAATCGGTATGAAGGTCTGGGATTAACTACAGATCGGCCTCAGGATGCCCCAGGAGGCCCCAGACAGTCCCTAACTGGTCTGGGACTAAGAACAGACTAAGCCATTTTTCTGGTTGGTTTGAACCACGATCCTGTCGTAGACAAACCGACTGGGTCCCAGGACGCCTCAGGCCTCCTGGGACTAAGCCCCGACTAACCCAGGATTAAGTCCCGACCCCACAAGGTGTCCTGAGGCGTCCCCAGACCGAGATAGCCGATTTTTGCTTTGCAATGGGACTAAGGGTCGCAGGAAGCCTGGGACTAAGGTATAGAGGGTCTGGGACTAAGGGTCGGCGACTAAGGGTCGCAGGCGGCCTGGGACAACATAGGACTGTGTAAATTTGATCTGAGGAGGCCTGAGGAAGCCTGGGACTGGACATTTTGTTTATGGCGGGAAAAAATAATCGGTTGGGGTCGGGAGAAATATCAAACATGTTTGATTTCTCACACGGCCTCAACCGACCCTTACAGGAAGCCTGGGACTAAGCATATTTTTGAAACCGACCCTCAAAAGCCCTTAATCGGGAGCCTTAGTCGTGTGGTGGAACACCCACATAAGCAGTAGCATATGGATATCCTTTATCTGAAAGAAGTTAGGATTTGTCTGAATTCATCCTTCACTCAGTGTATCAATAAACCACCTTTTATTTACAATAATTAGCATAATAACAGCCCTCCCAGCATCAAGTCATTTAATTACAGTTAAT